>CM056993.1:9556073-10756073 GCA_029891345.1 Dryococelus australis
TTTAAAATTTCATTAAACTTTATTAGGATGAATTCTCAAGAATTTTTTTTTGTTTTAGGGGGGAAAAGGCACTTTCCCCCCAAAACCCTAGTTTTGTGGGAGGGGCGAGTAGATTTTTCTTCTATGCAATGCAGGCTTGGGGTTTTGTAATGGGCGATTCGCCGGCGGGGTGTATTGTGGTGTGTATATAGTAATGTAAAATATTGGCCGTTTTTGTATTGGGCCTTGTAGCTTGGGGGTAAAAGGTCAGCTGTAAAATTGTTTGTTGGCAGGATTGTTTGCCCACGCCGTCTAGCAATCTTCCAGAGAAGGTACGGGTTTTGGGAAAAAGAACATCCCTTCCCGGGGTGGGCGCCCGGGAGGATTTGCTCGCCGCCCCGATTATAAAAAAATTTTCTCAATGGCGGTCATTCGACTTGAGGGGGGCATGGTTTGTCCCTTTTTTCCCCACTAAAGCTGATTGGTGATTTGGGGGTTCGTTACAAAGGTGTTGTTTTTATATTGCAATATGTTTGTAATTGTGTAAGTTTAAAAATATATGTACAAACTCTAAAAGTTTGCAAGTTTTTTATGCTTGCTCACCAAAATAGGTGACTTTCTTTTTTAGCAAAGAACATTCCTTTCAGTGAGGTGATTTGTGTATGGGCTGCAGATGTGTGGTCCAATCCCCTTACACTAAATTGAAAAAGGAAAAGGCGGGTTTTATTAAGAATTTAGGTAATTCTTTTTATTTTTTTCATGCCCGTTTGGGTACCCAAACATAACAGATTATACCTGTTACCTCGCCTCTTTTGATTGCGCTCCCCAGTTAGATGATGGGTTTGTAGGTTTTTCCCCTAGCCCCAAAAAATGGGGGGGTTTAAAATCTGTTTGAAGGGCTGAGGTGGGGGTTGGGTATCGCGCTTCACTGTAGTTATGGTGGTTTGTGTGGGTTTCCCCCAATAGTGGCAAGCTCAGTCCTTTTGAAGCTGCGATTCGTCGCAGGTTTCCGGGTCCCGAAGTTCGAAAGAAGGCGCAAATAGACTACTAGGAAGGGGCAGGGGCTACACAATGTTTGGGGCGTAAGTTGGGGGGGCACTTCCCGTTCCCCCCACCTTTCCTGCATAGGTGGTAATGGGATGGTTTTTGAAGTGAGTAGGTATTTTTCCCAATCTTTTGTCATCCTTTCCTTTAAAGGATAAGACAACGTTTGGCAGTTTACATAATGTGTTAGAAGGAATAGTTATACAGTGTTACCCAGGTTGTTTTCCGATACGATACTTCGGGTATCAATGATACTTTTCCTTTTTCCAAAGTACTGATGGGTATTGTATGGCCGTATGTACTTTGTATGGTTTGTGAAAAGGAAGTAGGTTATTTTTTTCTTTAGAAAAAAATTTCGATTTGGTTTGTATAGTCGCACATTAATAAAAAAAGAAAATTTCAGCAAATCCTTTTTAAAATCTGAATGGCGCCCCCCCCCCCCCCCCCCAAAAAAAGGAAAAAAAATTTGGAGGTGATGTATTAGGAAAAAAAGGAGGAAGGGGGGTGTTAGCCATAAATTGTCGGGGGTTGGGGGAAGGGGGAAACGTCTGTTGTCCCCCCTTGCTTTTCACCCTCCCCCTTCTATCTTCAGCCCCATAAGTTGTGTGTAGTTTTTCCTTCCCCCCCCCCCCCAAAAATGCCCCTTCTTTCCCCAAAAATGATGCCCTGGTTTTCCCCCCCACCCCCCCCCCCTTGTTATAGAAGGTTTTGGGTCTTAAATTTCCCCCTTTCCCTTTTTTTCCGGGGGCGCCCCGTTCGGGGGACCCCCGGGCTTTTTTTTTTTTTTTTTTGTTTGTAAAATTTTTGGGGTTTTTTTTTTTTTTTTTTTTTTGTTTGGGGGTTTTTTGGGTTTTTGTGTTTTTTTTAAAATTTTTTTTTGGTTTTTTGGAAAAGTTTTTGTTTTTGGGGGGAAAATGTTTTTGGGGGGGGTTTTGGTTTTTGTTTTTTTTTGTTTTTTTTGTAAATTTTTTTTTTGTTTTTTAAAAATTTTTTTTAAAATTTTTTTTTTTTTTTTTGGGGGGGTTTTTTTTTTTTTTTTATAATTAATTTTTTTTTTTCCCCTTTTTCCTTTTTTTACTCTTTTAAACTTCTAAAAACTTCCTCTTTCTCTTCTTTCCTTTCCTTCATCCTATCCCCAAAAAACCTATTCACTTTTCACTTTTTCCGTTTTCCTTTTTCCCCAAAAAACACAAAAATTTCCTTTTTTTTTTAAAATAACAACAATTTCCCAAAATTTATTTATTTTTCTTGGGAATTTTTTATTTTTTCCCCAAAAAAAAAAATAAAAAAAAAAAATTTAGGCCCCCCCCCCGAAAAGGGATGGGAAAAAAAAGGGGGGTAAATTTTATTTTTATATATAAATATATATATATAATTTTTTTAAAATAATTAAATATATAATAATAATAATATATATATTAACTATATATATAAAACATATAATATTTTCATATAATATACATATAAAAATAATTACATAATAATTCTAAAAATATAAAATATAAAAATATAATAACATAATAAAATATTAAATAAAACCCTTTAAAATAAAAACAATATTTTTTAAAAATATATAAATATAATACATAAATATACACATATATTTTAAAAAATATACCAATATTACAATATATACACAAAATATTAACACAATATATATTTATATATAAAAAAATTTTTTTAATTTATACTTTTTATCATACAAATAAATTAAAATAAATAAAAAAAAATTTTCTCCCCCCCTTAACATACTTATTTTTAAAAAGAGGAATGGCGGATTATAGACCCATTAAAACCCTTTTGGGAAATTACAAGAGGGTGGGGTGGGGGGCCGTAAACACATGGCATCTATGGTTTTGTGGAATGACAGGATGCTATTAGTTTGGAGGGGGGGGGGGGGGAAGGGATAAAACTACACAAAACTTATGGTCCTGAGAGATAGAAGGGAGAGGAGTGATGAAAGAGCAAGGGATGGGACAACAGACAGTTCCACCACTTCCCTCAACATCCCCGGACAATTTTATGGCAAAACACTCCCCCTTCCTCCTTTTTTTCCGTAATATAGCATGCACCTCCAAATTTTTATCCTTTATTTGGGGGGGGGGGGGGAGGGTGCGCCATTCATGAGTATATAAAGTGTATTTGTTCTGATTTTTCTTTTTCTATTAATGTGCGACGTATACAAACCGAAATACTGTAATTTTTGTGTCTAAAGAAAGTAATAACCTGACTTCCTGTCTACAACCGATACTAAAAGTATCAGTATCGGTCCGATACAATACCCGATACAGATACTTCGGAAAAAGGTAAAGTATCAGTTGATACCGATAGTATCGGTATCGGAACAACTCTAGGTAACACTGTAGTAACTATTCCTGTCTAAGCACATTATTAAACTGCCAAACTGTTGTACTTTATGCCTTACGAGGTAAGGAGTGACAAAAGATGTAGGGAACAATACCTAGCTCACGTTGCTATCAAACCATGCATCGCATTACCACCTATGCAGGAAAGGTGGGCGGAACAGGATAGTGCCGCCCAACTTACGCACCAAGCAGTTGTGTAGCACCTGCTCCATTCCTAGTAGTCTATTTGTCGCCTTGCTTTCGAACTTCTGGAGCCGTGAAGCCTGCGACTGGAATCGCAGCTTCGGAATGGACTGAGCTTGCCACTATTGGGTGAAACCCACATCAACACCACCATAGACTACAGTGTAAGCAAGCGATACCCAACACCCCTAGCCTCACGCCTTCGAAACAGATTTAACCACCCCATTTTTGGTCTAGCGGAAAAAATCCTCGACAAACGTGCCAGTCAGTCTAACTGGGCACGCGTCAATCAAAAGAGGCGATGGTAACATGTTATGAATCTGTTATGTTTGGCTACTCTATTACGGTCAGTGAAAAAGGTAAATAGAATTACCTAATTTCTGTAATAAAACCTGCCTTTCCTTTGCAATTTAGGTGTAGGGGATTGGACTCATCACATCTGCAGCTCCAGGTACACAAATCACCTACACTGTAAAGGAACTGTTTCTTTGTCTAGAAATTGAAAGTCACCTATTAGTGGTGAGCAAGCATAAATGAAACATTGCAAACATTTTAGAGTTTTGTACATATATTTTATAAAACTGTACACAATGTACAAACATATTGCAATATAAAAACAACACCTTTGTAACGAACCCCAAGTCACCAGATCAGCTGTGTATGTGGGAAATTAAGGCATCATACGCAGTGCCCCATCAAGTCGAATGACCTCGCCATTGAGAAGAGGGTTTTCTATGATAGTCTGGACGAGCTGAGCAAACTCCTCTGGCTTGCCCAGCCTCTGAGGGAAGGGGATGTTCTTTGCCAAGAAGCTCCGTACCTTCTCTGGTAGATTGACTAGCAGCGGCGTGTCAAACAATCCTGCCAACAAACAATGTTACAGCTGAGCCTTCACCCCTCATAGCTACAAGTCCCAATACAACAACGTGCCAATATTTCACAGTTACTATAGTACACATCCACAATACTACCCCGCTGGCTGAATCGCCCATTTACAAACCACAAGCCTAGCATTGCATATGAAGAAAATATCTACTCGCCCCTCCCACAATACTAGGGTTGTGGGAATGTGCCTTTTTCCCCTAGTAAAACAAAAAATAAAATTCTTGAGAATTCAGTCTTAATGAAAGTTTAATGAATTTAATAACATTTCATGCATGGCTGACTGGGACATGATTCTACATGTTAGGCTTTTATTGTTGGGTTTGAACCAACAACTGGGTTGTTTTAATATAAAGCCTGGTTTGGAAAAATAGGTTTTAAATAAACAAAAACTGTTTTACAAATCCTAGCAGTAGTAGAGGTTTCGTATCGCGAGGAACATGGGTGTCTGGCAGGTGCCTTGTCCGAGTATAAGACTGGCCTTGTAGACTGTCTAGTCAGAAAAAATCCACAGCTGCTGTCACAACTTGGCCTTTACGTTGAGAAAGTGGATTCCTCCTCTGCAGTGGCTTAGCAGGTTGTGGGACTACAGTGGGTTTCTGGCAGACTTGTCGGATGTGGAAAACTAGGTACTTGTTGGGGATTATTGGTAATTATAATGGGGAAATTAGGTTAGCATAACCAGGAGTTGGCTAGGCCTAAGGGTGGCTTCTCTCCTCGCCTGAAGGGCTCTAGAATAGTGCGAGGAGGGCTTCTAATCTTTCTAGTTGGGAAAATACTGGGGTAGGTATTTCACAGGTGGTGTGAACTCTACCCTGTGAATTGATATCAAATGAACAAGTGATATTACTCTCGGAGGCATGTATTGCCTTCTTCAATCTCCTCCATACTACTACTTTCTGGAGTATAATATAAGGAAAGGATCTAAAGAGCCTCGCAGAGAACAAGCCAGTGACTCCTTTCCTTCCCTACTGTGTTTGACGGAATATTCAGACTCGCAGTGAGCGGCACCCAAGGTTGTTGCTTTCGTCCAGCCCGAAGGAGGCGGCGGAAAGAACGTGGACATTGCTCGAGCTGCCTCCGGGTGAAGTCTTCACACGGGGTCGATTAATTCTTTACAAGGAGTTCAGAATAGGTAAGTCCAGCTCCAAAAGAAGCGGTGGTGGAGTATGGAACAACTTAGGTACACATCCACTAGGTGAATTGACTGGACCAAGGTTTTTGGGCTCCTCCGATGACTACCAATTTGGCAGCACTTGTGCGGCCTCTTAGTACACAGGTTATTCAAGGGCGAATCTCCTCGTTTAGACGCGTCGGAGCCTCAAACAAGTCCTTAGGGATCTCCGTGGTGATGGGTACCAAGCAGAAGGCGCAGAGCATGTGCTTGTTCCTTAGGTGCGAGATAGTTAACAGAGGCGATGAGGGGGAGGGTAAGCTCTTGTAAACGCCCTTAGACTGTTAGCACCTGTTTTCTCCTTTTCACAAATATCACTCGATGGGAGTAAGGCATTTGGAGATCAAAGCACACTCTAATGTTCGTGAGGCAAAACGCACGGAATGTGTTGCTCTACTTAGCATAGCACCACGTGGAGCACCTGCTGACTAACGGACACTCTATCACAGTGCTCGGCACCTAAATATGGTGAGAATTTGGAGTCACGCCTCGTCAACAGTCCCTGCATGTGGGCATAGGCTCTGAGCCCAGGGAACGACCCCTCCGGCACCTAAAAGCAGTGGAGAAGGCGAGCACTGAGCTGACAAGCTGAACTCGAGAAACAGAGTACCTGGGTGTGGGCTCTACCGTCCTGCCTACCATGGTATGCAGAAAGGGTGGCCGTTGTTAGTGTGTGTGGGAATTTAGACAGTGTGTTGGGTTGATTGAGTGGATGTCCCGGGTCATCTGTGTTTCTCTCAGTGGCATGAGGACAACTAGGAAAGGTGCAAAGTCTACAGAAAAGGGCTACTCTTAAGTCAGATGAAACACAATGTTTATTCCATCTGATGGGAAGTACACATGTGGTGTAGCACTAACTCCTAATGTTGGCAAGAGAACTGTAAAATTTCTTGTCTCGTGCCGGTCAACAATGCTAACTCAGTTGAAATAAAATGCACAGCTATGATTTATGATGAGCTGAAGTCGTTTATTTCATTGTTGCAAAAACATAATGCATCAAGAGTTCAAGCAATGAAACGTCTAATAAAACTTTGTCCAAAACATGATCCCTCTGGAACACACGAACAAGAATGTTTGTGGAAAATTAATAACTTATTTTGGAGTCGATAAACATTTGTATGGGACACAGCTATTTGATGTAGTGCTAACGGTGGCATTTTAAAACTACTTTGACACGTGCCGCTTAAAACCAATATACTATAAACGACTAATCCCACGTATTTACCAACTACAGGAAACCACTACCAGATGTCTAACAGGCAGTGTTCTCGCCCGAGATATGGAAGACACTTGGTTTTCCCAGACTGTTCCTGAACTGCCCTTCTCCATCTACTAATAGTGTTTACACACGTGAAGGAGCAAACCAAGCACGACGTGTTATGAATGCGTGCAGAGTAGGTTCAACTCAAATGTACTTTGGATTCACGGTAACGGAAAGATATTTGAAGCGACTGTGTAATGTGCCAGCCCTCCTGACGCACCCGGCAGTGATGCCATACTGCTGAAGATGGCAGAGCGCCTGACGCTATACCATGAGCGCGAGAGGGTAGTTCTCCCACCCCGCCCACTCCAGGCAGATGTCACAAGGGCACGTCACACCCTCCCACTCCGGGCTCGCTGCGTACTCCAGAGGAACCGTATGTAAGGCTGTGTGTGGCCGAGGTCGGGAGTTATCTCCATTAGCTCGCTTCAACACATCTTGTTCTGGGTTTATCTACTGACCACTAGGCCCTCACAGTCCTCTACACGAACTTCCAGTTCTCCAGTGGCTGCTGCCACCACTTACCAGGGGCTTCTACCACCTCATGGTATTGATCTTCAGCAGAAAACAACAAACAATGACTTTAACACTTTAGTTGTTGACAGCTCCCGGGTCTTCAGCTGCCACTACTTGCTGGTAGTGGCTCCCCTGTTTAAGATTAGGGCCTCTCCTAGGCAAACCCAGTTAGTGCTAGTTGCGACCAGTAAAGTTAATATTCCCTTGCATCTAAGTAGTCTAGGAGCGGGTCACTTTCACCTGTTATATGCATAGGTTAAGTACTTCCACAGCACAGACTTATTGCTAGCACGTACGAGTCACCTAAGTATTTATTGTTGAATAAATACTTAATCTTAAAACAGATCTAAGAGTTCTTTGTTATAGTACTATAGCCTATCTACCACCAGTATTCGACCGACAAGTGGCAAGCAAGCGATAGAGCGTTTAACGTAGAGTAAAATGCCAGACTCCCTTAAGGGATCTGTCAGTTATACACACACCTCATCATTCCACAGCCCCCATTCTGTTCACCTCTGTGTTCAGAACGGTAGAGCCTCCACCACTAGGACACACCCCACAGGGACGGGACAGCCAACCCAAGTTGTATCACTGACTGGAGCACCTAGCTAAGGTGCTGGTAGAGATAGCTGCTTGGGATTGGAGGCCCTACGTCTGTGGTCACACCCGGCAGTGGCAGGACGGCGGTCTACGAGCCACGACTACAGGTGCTTGCACTGTTAGGCAGTCGGGGAGCGCACCGTCAGTCATTGTCGGCTTACACTCCAAATCAGGGATTGTTGATGACTTGTAATCTACAGGAAATCTGATACGCTATCAGCCTATGCCATTCAACAGCAGGCACGGAGCCCAAAGAGCAGTTAAGAAGGCAGAGTTCAGTGCTGCCAAGCCTGTCTGTGTGGCAAACCTAGTTACACCCCCGTCCGTCCGTCCGTCATGCGGCGAGACCGGTATCTCCCGTCAGTACATACACATTCTACTCCAACCCAGTACGAACCGGCTACAACATACATCCGGTGGTCAGGGCCCTGGTCAGCAGGAGTAACACCAGGCTCGGGAGGGCAAACCCACACATCAGCAGCAGGGCCAGCACAAGAGTGGAACCACTGCTGCCACGCAGACCACTACCACAGCCTGACCACGTCAAACAGAACAAAGGACTCCACACGCTCCACCTACCACACTGCAATGCCACCAACTAAGAACACCCCATCGAGCTCTGGTACGTCTACCTTGCCCCATAGGGCCCCTGTTGTGAGGCACGTTGCCAGACCTAGTGTATCTGACTACATAACTAGTAGACGGCCTACAATGCCGACAATGGTATCCAGTAAGAAAGGGAACTGAGCTTCTCAAGTGTGCGACTGATCTAGCACAGGCAAAGGTCTCTTGTCGATCAAAGTTTAAGCTACACACAAGTTCATAAAAACTGTGAATTCACAACCCAGGCACAGAGCCAAAAATGAATGTAGCAAACAAACAGTTTCTACCCCACGAGATGAACTGAGACAGCCCTTATCAGAGGGTGCGCATGCGAGCAAATTTTGCACAACTCTAGTCAAATCTCAATGTACAATTTCCATTTATACCATTTCTTATTATTTATTGCCTCTGTTACAATGTTAAAAGGAGTCCACACAGATCATTTTTCATAGTGCAGTTTTCCCCACTTCCATAATTCTTTAGTGTCCCAGCTAGAGTTTTTCCCTTAGCCATCCAGTGTGGCCATTGAACCAGCTGGGCAGTCAGGAATGTCAACATTACACTGGCAACAAACACATGGAAGTGAAGCTACTCTTCCTCTGTTACGCTATCCTCAGAAAACCAGCAGCCAAAGTTTGTGCATTATAGAAAATATTTTTGCTTTACCTGTCACCCTACGCTGCTTCATATCCAACTGTGTGAAACTGTGTTTCCAACGCAAACTGACCTAGGCCTTCACATTAAGAACCACATTTAAGGAAAAGCCCAAATAGATTGTTTGTTTGCAATGCATTCATATGTCCCTCAAAAATCAACCATAAAGAATCTATTGTATTACATAAACCAGTTGTGATATGTGAGACAAGCAACAAGGTGGCACGTACCAGGAGCAATGGTGCAGACTCGTATGCCGTGAGATGCAAGGTCACGCGCCATGGGCAGAGTCATACTGACAATAGCACCCTTGCTCGCGGAGTACGCCACCTGGCCCATCTGCCCCTCATATGCCGCAATGCTCGCCGTGTTGACCACCACTCCGCGCTGCCCATCCTCATTCGGCGTGTTCTCGCCGATCAGGCCGAGGGCGAGCCGTGTCACGTTAAATGTACCCACCGTGTTCACCTAGTACAGGCACAATGGACACTATACTATTTGAAACTGGGAGCTATAGCATGACAAAGGAATTTCTGTGGCATTTGAATAGACTTAATACATTGCTGAAAATGAGTCTTAAAAAAAAACTGAACAACAAAGACCTAGAAACTGTAGAAAAACGCAAGTCAATGGAACATAAACAAAAAAGCAACAAACTGGGCAAGAAAATTGGTGAACCACCACAACTAAGACGACGACAAACAGCAATAACGAATCTTACAAAAAACCAATATCAGAGGGCATGACAAATTTTTTGTTCAATTCATTATTGCAGTTTGTTGTCATGTTCTATTGACTGATAGGTTCTGCAGTTCCTAGTTATGTATTGTCGATTATCTGGAATTTGCCTGGTTTCGGTTTTTTTTAGAAATCTTGCAACATCATAGCAGTTAAACTTCAAAGATAAAGAGAGAGGAAGACATGCTGCTAACTCACCATGAGAACTTGGGTGAAGTCCTCCAGCTTGTGTGGAATGTTCTTATTGAAGTTGAATGTCTTGAAGGCGACACCAATACCAGCGCAGTTCACCACTGTGTTCAGGCAGCCAAACTTCTCTCTTGCCAGTTGCACGGCATTGGTCACGTCTCTCTCCGAAGTCACCTGCCACACACCACCAACACTACATCAGTTTTACAACTCGTTCACGATGGCACGAGGATAAATAAGTGCCAAACCAAAGTATCATTGTCTGCAGGTTTTTGGAAGTCAACATAGAAAAGCCCTACACCCCAGTTTTTGCCAGCTTTTTGATTAGAAATTTTTTCCAGAGTGTTACATTCCTTTAGCCCAGTATCCTGGGCCACAACTAACTCTGCACAAAGTTTCTGCCTCAGAAATAGCTCATTAGAAATTCATTACCGTGGAATAATATTTACTGACAAAATGGACAAAATATGTAATATTCCTGTCCTCCTCTATACAAACCTGCAGACTTCAATTACTGTGTTTATCATCAATGTGCTCTTAAATCTTCTATACCACTGCTCATTAATTTAATCCCACATTCACAATAACCAAATCACACATCACAATGTCAACTACTGTACAGCGAACATCTATCCGCTGCACACGTTACACTTTTTTTGAACACTGTAGGTTTGCAGTACTTGTTTACTGTTTCTGGGAAAGCAGAAGAATTTGGTTTGTGTTTAAATAACAGTCTGGTCATATTTTAACCTATTTGTTTATAATCACTGAGCCAACTCCCAGGGTTTTATAAATATTGAATTTAAGTTTGATCAGTTGAAGTTATATTTAAAATTTTACATAGGCCTATACTCTGAGTGTATGTTTTAATTTCTCTGCAAGTTGTATGTCTAGCTACATTGAGTCATTATGCTCAATATTTGGCGTAAGAGGTTTTACCTAAAATTTTATAATTTAAGTGTGATTTAATTTTTATCTGTAATCTATTATTTCCGGCTGTTTGAACTGATTTTGTAGGCTCTGGGCCTACAGAGGCTCTTTCCTTCCAGCCATGAACTAGAGCAGTCGCTAGTTTTGGGTGCTGCTGTTTGAGTTAGATAATTAACAGTAATACTAGGGCACGCTGGATAGACGTGCAAGTTAGTAAATGTGTGCGGGCACTTAAAGAAGAGGCCCCAAACACCAATCTATAATTTCTTTTAGTGAATCACGTGTACCGACAATGCCAGTTCAGATGATGTCGGGGCAGCAGCGGTGTAGTAAGGCCTGCAAAAGGAATCACTTTGTTTTTTTTTGATGATCACAAATCAATCATTATTTCATGGAATTTATCGTAAAGTTTAAGTTTGATTAGGCCATATTTTAACTTTCATTTAACCAGAGGCCAGCAGCAAGATCTTTTGCCCGCAAGCTAGTGAGCAAATATTAATTGAGAGTAAAGCAATTTTTTTGTAAAGTCTCCATATAATAAATGTTTCAAATAATTTTTATTCTTCACATCATACGAGGGAGTTAGCCATTGGTTCCAGTAAATTTAATAAGGCTGCAATTTACTCCTTTACTAATAAATCACATACATTTAAGTTTGCCTTCCCATACTTTAATGAAAATAAATTGATGTTCTTGAAATTTACAAAGTGACTTGTTTCTGTAGAATAATATTTGAAAAGTTGATTGTGTCTATAAAATGGTGAATGTACATGTTTAATTATTCCTGAAGATCCAGAGATTAGATTTGATGTTAAACAGTAGTTCTCATGTCATTCCAATTTTACGCTTCCAGGTAATCATTTTCTAATAATTTCATACAATCTCTAAGGTCTTTATCATTTTTTCTTTACTAATATTGTAAATTACACACATTAAGAGATCATTGTTCTCCATCAAGCATCACTGAAGTACAAATTTTCACACATGGCATTTTTATATCCAGGCACACTCTTAAACTGATTCAAATGACATTGCAAAGTTAACATTAAAGTTTATTGATAAATGCAATGATTATTATGTTCAAGTTTATTATAATGCTGTTAAAGATCTGTTGTCTGAGATCAATTTGAGTGCTCACTTCAGTCTATATACTGCCCTCTCTAGCCTGAGGTGGAAGGAGGTGATATTGTCCATTTTAATTATACTGCAGAACAAGATATAAATAAACAACAAAATTTTCATAACTTGCACGTGTGCAAAATAACCAAACTACACAAATCACTCATATAGTTGACGCTGGCTAAGAGCTAGCCACAGCTAGACCATGACAGCACTCGCCACATGGACTTTCCCAAAAACGGGGGATAAAATGTTTCAGTGTATTATGAATTTTTTTCTGGGGTAAAATATGTTTGAAAAGTGTAATATGTCTTATTTCAGTCTTGTGTAATGTTGGTATTTCAAATTCAAAGGGCCCGAAGAGAAAGACAATAGTATTCAGGCGAGAACGCCTTCAAAAGACACTTAAATAACAACAAAAATCCTATTTTTAAATTGCATCTGTAGTTTTGTATTAAAATACTTTTGGTGCCTTTTCAATTTGTTTTATTAACATTTTACTCTGTGTACATAGCACTTTCGCTTGTGTGAACCCCATAGGCAGCCATGGTAGGTCCGTGCGACCCCTGCCTCTGAGCAGTCACCCTAGGAGAGCTGGTGAGGTAAGACTTCATATTTTTGCACTGATGTAGGTTTCAATAGTTAATTTTAGTATAACGGTTAACCTTTGCCTTGCATATGTTTTGCCAGACATCCCCAGTGTAATGCTATCTGCTTAACTTAATTATTTGCAGCCTTTCAGGCTTTTTTGGAAGTTAAATGAGATGAGAGGAGGAGATGTTGGAGAGGCCAAGCAGCCTGCGCAGTTTGTGTATCAGATGCCATCCGCCCATGTCTAGGGCTTTTCATTGTAATTTCTGCTTAATTGTGATGCGCAATATTAAAGGTAATGTGCTTGTATAATTATTTGAGGGTTTTTGTCATGTTAAATTGTTTTGCAGCCACGTGGTTAGCTACCACCAAGTCCGTATCTGCGCCATCACTGCGTTACGAGAGCTAATACTTGTTCCATCTTGTGCGCCTTAATTTATCTCAGGGTTTTATGTAATATTTTTCAATACGGCTTCTTGTATTTTTTGTGTTTGATGCTTCTGTTCACGACCACGCTGTCAATTCATGTACTCGAGTATTCCCGCCATCTGGCGTCCCAAGAGTTTTTGGATGCTCGTTTATTGAAAAGAATATTTTTGCTCAAACACTATGAAATAATACATCTTAACTTCAGTGATGGCTTAATGCTGGGTACTGAAGCAATAATAAACTTCTTGTTGTTGTTAACACAGTTTCCTTTGGTAGGCTGATCTGCTGCTGCGGTCCCGGCTGGAGACACTTACCCTGGCGTGGCGAAAGCTGGTGGTTGCCTTGATAACTCGTGGACGGTGAAGTATTCTTGGCTTGCAGGTTTCTGCTGGGTGCTGCAGGATTGCAGGTCAGCAAACTGCCAAACCAGGGGTTTGCAATTCCTAGAGGGGGTTCCTCTCCTCTCAAGAATGCCTCAACCGCTGGGTGAGGGGGTCCAGGTGACATAGTTAAAGGGAAAAATAATGGGTCTGGTAAAGCAGAGGGGGTGAGGCCTATCTGTATGGCAGGTGGTCTGAACTTGACTCAGCTTGGATGAAGTACTGCTGAAGGCAGTAGGAGATAGGGTTTTGCAAGTAGAATTACCTTCGGAGGTGTATGCAGCTCTTTTCAACCTTCTTTGCACACTTCCTTTCCAGGAGTACGGCATAAGGGGATGGGAACCTTTAGCCCCTTTTGCCCGGCCCCTTAAGAAACAGTGGACAGAGCTTTAGGCAGTGTTTAAGCTGAATGACAGGAACTATCTAAGTGTGGTATCCACAGGGGGTAGATCTGTCTAATTTGATTCTAGCTCCTTTCCAGACCCATAAGAAGCAGTGCTGGAGTATGGAATAACCTAGCTAACTAGATTCACCTGTTGGAGGAGATTCTAGTGGTATATGCTCTACTGAATTATTGGCAGAGCTTGGGTGGCCACTTAATGTGTCTGTATTTAGTTATGTGATTTTTGGTTTGCCGGCTTCACTTTGGTGGGTGTGCTTACGTAGGAACAACACAGTACTTCAAGAAATTAAGTATGCAGAGAATAGTTTAAAACTAACGTGTTATATCAGGCAAGTAATAAAACACAGTGGCCCTGATTTACCTCTTAAGCTAATTAAACTTGACACAGAAGTTCAGACTAATGTAAACTGCCAGGTGAAGGCAACCTGCATCAAAATATAGGAGGAAATTAGAGGCAATAATTTCTGAAGGAACAGAAGTGGTGAACATCTACCAGAAGGGTACTTACTGTTAAAGATGCCGTCACCATCCAGTGAGGTCTTTGTCGTGACCAATACCAGGTTCTGGGGTTGATACCAGGGGGTGGTAAGGATGGAGCATCTGGAGGGTTCAGTCTCACAGAAGTAGGGGATCTGCGGTGGCAGCTTCAACTGGTAGAGATTCCGGCCCCAGAGGAGGCGGTGGAATATGCGAACGTACCAGCCAGGTGCACAACCCGATGGCTACTTCCGGCCCTATGCGAAGGTGGTGGAGGAGCAGAAACAGCAGAGCACTGGTACGTCAGCCCTTTTATACTAATCTCGTATAGGAGCTGAGAGGCCAGGGGCGCAAGGAGTGATCGCCTCGGCCACAAGGATTGAAAATTCTGAAGTGCTAATGCTGCGCTATCGTCCCTTACCTCGGCCGTACGGCGTTGACAAAATGGGCGCTGCCCTCCAGTGGCGGGCTCTAGAACTAGCGTGACCTTTGCTGGAGAGAGCAGTGGCTCAGCCAGGCAGTACAATATTAGTTGGAGGGTGTTGGCATGATGGCTTCTTGGTGATTCTGGGTGAACAGTACAAGTTTGGATCACATGTCTGGAACCGCTTCCAACATTGCGCCCTGTGTCCATGACAGCATGTGTCCCGCCTCTTCGGTAGTGTTGAGGAGTAATTGACCTGCCCAAAAGGGTTGAACATAGCAATCAAGATGGGGCAAAGTCGTTTGTTGAGTGCGCATCAAAGATGCGGAAATATATCAAGCTACATATCTCTCACTGCCTTTTTCTCTCTATCTCTCTCTGTGTGTGGAAGAGGAAAGATATAACAGGATGGCACTTTTTTGAGACACGAAAAAATATTACATACAATACTGGAAAGCCCTAAGAGAGAAAACCGCGTTACAGATACAAGAGTTTCGGTAATCTAGGTTTCAGAAAGTAGAGTACGTGTGCAGAATAAAGACTGTGAAAAAGCAGTTTTTCTGTATCTCAAAATTAAGGTTTGTAATTTAAGTTTTGCGTAAAATGTTAGGTTTCATGTATACGTAGTATAAACTAGAGGTGGGGAAAAATGTGCAAACGCGCGAACCAGGTTCGTGGGAAATATTTTAAGCCTGGGGAAATCTTTAGTACTGAGGCGATGCCTATAACTGCAGTTCTTATTATAAGAACTAAACTGGCAGACTGGTACTTAACAACCGGGAATGGGGGGGAAGCTACCCTGCTGAGAGATAATCATCTACAGGAAGTGAAAGGGAGAGAGTGAGATGCCGTTCCCATCCCACTGTGACAGGCACTGTAAGAGATAATCATTTACAGCTGGAACCCGGATGTGCTCCGGGGATAAGAACCCTCACGCGGAACTTGCCATTCCCATGTTAAATGCGGCCTGAGTATGTTCAAGTTGTTAGTAGTGGGAGCGTAAGGATCCTCGAATTTTCTGAAGTATGGTTTTGGTGTATTATTAATGTATTATAATGTAAGTTTCTTTATTAAATTATGGGTTTAATTTCGATTTGTGGGTTTTACATATTATTTCGGGATTTCATGATTTTGATTTTTTTCTCTCATTTGTTATTAAAATGTATTGGAAGCGAATTCATTCTTCAGGGTGTTACCCTAGGAAGATATTTTGTAATACAATTTTTTTAAGTGCCCTGACTTGAGATTAAAAATAAATTACTAAAGTATTTTTAGTGCTTCTCTTATGCTCTGATTCTGAAGAATTTATTTGAAATTAATTTACCTATTGTTTTGTATGTTTACTTAAAGCATCAAATAGTACATAGTGTGACATTGACTTTAACACATATTTCCATCAGCTTCCCATGTTTATGAACAAGAGTGAAAATCTATTCATCGTTTTTTTTTTTTTACTTTTTTTTTTAGAAACAAAGTTAAAACATTAAAATGTACTGTGTGTTGACAAATTTCTAAACATCTTTCGGGGGTAAAGGGTGAGTGAGTGAAGAGATTTGTGGGCGGCTCTTAAAAGCGAGGTCTTGACAGCCGATGAGGGTGATTGAAGTGATGCCGGAATGATGAGACAAGGTAAACGGGAGATCCCCGAGAAAACCTGCCGACCAACGGCATCGTGGGACACGATACCCACTTGCAAAAATTTGGTGACTTGGCCGAGGATTGAGCCCAGTTCGCCTTGGTGGGAGGCAAGCGTGCTAATCGCTCAGCCATTGTGGCCCCTTTCGGGAGTAAAAATTTTTTAATGCTAATATCTCATTTCTAAATTACCTAAATTGCAAAATGTGCATGTACAATTATTTACTGTAAATTGTAATGTATTACAATGTTCATCAACACCGTAAAGGATTTGTTATAAATATACATATTTTTGGGGAAATTTTGACCTAAATTTTTATGTTCTGGGGAAATTTTTTCCATGCTAGGAATTTTGTCCACCTCTGGTATAAACTACAACACTTCAATATAGTTTGTAAATGTGGCACACAAAGTATTCAGCATCCAATGTTACACATTTTGTAATTGTTTGGCAACAAAAGAGGTAGCAGATACGCTTCTGTGTTATCATTTTATTCAGAAGATGTCTGTTTACTAACCTAAATTAATATTTCGTTGAGATATCCTCAGAATTTTTTGCAACAGACAAACAAACATTGCATTTTCAATGATACCATTTTTGCAATTGATTGGCGACAAAGGAAGTCGCATGTACCCTTCTGTGGCGTCATTTTACTCGGAAGACATTAAATTAATATTACTTTGAAATACCTGTAGACTTTTTTGCAAGAGGCCACCAAACATTAAATTTGTGCTCGGAAAAAGTAGGACATGTTCATGTTACAACTGTTATAACTGTTTAGTGACAAAGGAGGTCGTAGAAAGCTTTCTGTGGTATTATTCTACAGTCGACTCTCGATGTATCGTTATCGCATGCATAGATAAACCGCATCCACCAATAATTTTTTGTGGTCCCTGAGAAATCCCTATGTAAATAATGTTAACATAAACTGCTTGTGTCGTTTATCGCATGGTGTGTCGATCGAAGTATATTTTGGGCCCCTTTACTTATTTCCCGCAACTATAGTTTTTAAGCTGGTTGCTTAGCAAACATCTAGTAACTGGATGTCACGCACGCCATCATTTATCACTGCTCTGCGGCACACTTTGTATAGTGTCTTGTCTTTCCAACACCTCTGTCGACACTGCGGCATGGTGCAACGTGTGAGACTGGCTTACTAGTTCCCCTTACACGCCTCCGAGAGGGGAATTGGTTACCTATAGCAACGAGCGTGGCGACCTAGCATCCTCTCTCTCACCCTTCTTTCTGTCTCCCTCAGCCATACACCTTCCTTCCTCCTCTCACATGCCCAGACAGGGAAAATTGTTGTCTAGCGAAAGATAAAGCATGTACCCACTCTCTCGGCCACGCCCGCTTCGTTTGCCTTCACACGCCGGCGTGCCTGGCAAACGTAATGTTACCAAGATTATGCATCGCTCACAATAGTTACAAGTGATGATAGGTGCTATCATCACTTGTATTTCAAAGCAAATGGTTTTGCCTCAAAATGTTATGCAAAACATTTTAACGGGGAATTATTATTTGCAAAGACGTTTTCTTTAATGATTTAATGGTTGTGTTTTCCCATAAGGTTGGTGTTTCATTGTATCTGGCGTAAAATAACATGATTTTTAACTCAAAAGGCAGCAACTTCGCGAATAAAATTATATACCCAGAAACATATACTTGACCTCCCCTTGTCTCCAAAAATTGTTTGAACATCAAGCTACTTGCATTATAAGTGTAAAGTTCATTTTCAGCAACTTCTTGCGAGAAATTAGAAGAATTTATGTCGATTTATTTCAATAGACATGCGTCTTTTGAATAAACTGATAAGATGTAAGGGCCTATTCGACACCTTTTGATGTCTAATAACGGGTAGCTAAGCACCGAGCCATACGCAGTGTAACTCATGACAGGGAAAATCAGAGGACGTGGTTTTGAATGATTAATTATTAAAGACAGCGAACAAATAAATTATAATCGCCTCATTTGTGTCTCAAAATTACAAATTTTCTTTGCAGTAAAATATAATGAATTACTTTAAAGACAGACATTTGCAAGTGGCATGAAGGCGTAATCCTCCTGCCGCCACCCCTCCCCTCTAACCACTGTGAACACACTGCCAATTGATAACTTCTCCGTGTGCTCTTAGCTGAACGAGTGCGCACTGGACATTCAAAATTTGACTTGCATAATGTGTCATATTATTTGTGTTTTCAGAGGGTTTGAAAGTTTTAGGTCAGCTTGTATTTGATGTCAGATTACAATCAATTATATACGGCACAACGGAAATGTTTTTAAATTTATTATTTACAATAATACAATTTACAATAATAATTCCCATTTTTATTGTATTTACTAGCTAAACTTTATTCACAGATAATGTACAGCTCACACTATATTCATCATAAAGATTTATAAGGTTAGAAGTTGTATTTAATTGATATACATGCTGACGCCGTCGGGTGAGACACAAGACGAAAGATGACACAAATACTTACTAGTAATTTGGGCGCCAGCGGTGCTTCCCAATCACTGCAATATTGAGACTCAGGGTTCTCAGGGATGCTGTGGGTTTTGTATGTCTGTCTCTTACAAACACGTAGGCAATACTAAACTTTTAATAAACATCACTTAAATAAACAATGGATAAAATATATGTGGCTAGGACACTGTCACTACTGAATAAAAGAATTGCGTTCACTGTAGACTTGTTTTTATAGATATTATTCATACACATCAACGTGCCAATGAAATGGTTATCTCGGTCATGAATAGCCAATTCAGCTTGGGTGCTCCCCAACCTGTAATTAATCTAGCGCACGCCTAATTGGATGATCTCACCGAGGTGCGTGAAAGCACAGCCTTCACAAGGGAAGAGGGCCGACAGCCGCTAGGGAGGACTGACGGTTTTTCCCGGAAGACAGGACACGGTGAATTACAAATGAAAACCCTTAATATACATTAACACGCGTGATTACTCGGCATCACTAATGCAAACTCGTCGGGGCTCGCCCTCCAGCACGTGGGTAGTGTGGTGACGGTCTATACACAGGGCCGGCTAGGGCAGGAATAATTGCACCGTACACCAATTACAAAATTACATAAACCCTTAAATGATACATGAAACAAGATGGGATACGAGATGAACATTCACAATAAACACACACGCGTGAAAACAATCTTAGATGGCGCGGATGCCGCTGGATAAAGTTTGTAGCAGACCACGAGGTGCAGGTGAAATTGCAATATTTCTGTGTTGAAATGGCAAACTAAATTCAGATCAAATATTATTCTTGCTGAGAAAATTATTCTCTTTACGATTGCAGTAATTACATGCGTGTAAGATGCCTGATGGCGGTAAAATCAAACATTACTGTGACAGCGTGATGAAGTACAAAAAGCATCAATTAACGTGAAAAATTCATTGAACCTTTAATGAAATTGACATAGAACACTGAAATGAATTATTGCACATACAATGTTACATAAATAAGCTCTCCAACGCAATGATGGTGTATACAAAGACTTGGCATCGGTCGGGCACGTTGTTATACATGATGTTGCCGTAAAATATTCAAACACAAAAAATACCCTCAAATACATACATAAAATAAAGCCGTTAAAATTGTGTGTAGCAATAACATAGCAGTTACAATGAAAAGCCATAAACATAGGCGGATGGCGCCTGATTCAAATTGCGCGGGTCGAGTGACCTTTCTGACATATTTCTCCTCCTCCTCCTCAATTAAGTTAAAAATGCCACATGGACGCAATAAATTAATAAAGCGGAAGCATCATGCTGGGGAAAATGTCTGGCAAAACCGTACGCAAGCAAAGGTTAACCGGTAAAACTAAATTAATTATGGAAACCTAAATCAGTGAACAAAAGTTGTAGTGCATACATGACAGTGTCATACCTCGCCAGACTATCCAGAGACAAGCGTCGCACGGACCTACCATGGCCGCCTACGGAGTTCACGTAAGCGGAAGTGCTATGCACGCTGCGTAAACTATTTAATTATTGAAAACAAAACGGCACAAATTAAATTAAGTACTGTTTTACATTTCTATAATTTTCTTATGAATTTCAACTTTATTGTAGTGTCTCTTTGTGATGGCGTTCATGCCAGAATATTAAGTGTTCTTAATCTCAATGCCGTGGGCACCTTGAATTTTCATAACCAAACAATTAATATGTTTTAAATTGTTTGTACTAATGTTAAGACATATTAAACACTGTAAAGACAATATAACACATTTTACACTGAAAATAACATTTATATGAAAGTTCAAAATTATCGGCCTCTTTGCGCACGCGCGGAACACATTACACGTGAGCGCCGTCATGGGCTCTAGCGCCTCTGGCTGTTAGCCGGCGTCAATGCCAGAAACCCCGTCTACAGAAATCCAGCATGTATGGACATTTTTTGGCAGTCCCCTGAATAACAATAAAGAGAGAGTCAACTGTATTAAGAAGAAGTCAGACTATCGAATTAAATTATTATTCAATGCAAAAATCATTTAGATTTCAGGCCAGAAATGATAGAATATGTAATTAGGATGCTCCGTAAATCCTCATGCTACCCAGTAGTACATATTGCACCAAACAACAAAATAAAATTTAATTTCCACACGTTAATTGAAAAATGCACGGATGAGTCGCAACCTATTTTTTGATACTTAGAATCAGCATAAAATGTGTCAGTCATATGCAAGGAGATATAGTATTATACAATATATTTAAAATATTTACACGTTGAATGCAGAAACCATTGGTAGTATATGGTATTCATAGTTAACCTAGGTCTTTGGAAGCCTTGCTAAGGATCTATCTTAACTCTCATTCTGTACTCTTCTGCCATACGTAATATTACACTGCCATTGACCTCATCACTTTACTTGTGCATCATACAAGTGAAACTGTGGAATTGTTACCAATGTACATGTTATTAAAAAGCAACTTCATACTCGAATGAGTATAAAACACAAAACAGTAACTTCCGCTGCCATACATTTGAATATTTCACTTGCAACATGCAAATATTAAGAAATATGTTCACTTACTAGCTGCTAACTAAACAACTGGCAGCCAGTATGTCAGTGTGGTATTGCGGCATGTACATTATAGTTTATGGGTATTACCTTTTTTTTTACAAAGATTTCTTTAGAAAAATTCTTACTCTACAGTAATTAGCTTTTAGCGCACTTCAAACCAAAGTAATTGAAACTATTACTTAAAAATTTCAGAGGTGAGTTTTTACAAGGGGCAATGCAAACTCCTTGGTTGCCACAAGTCCACACCTACGAGCCTGCCCTGACATACGTGAGGTTATCAGAGTGAGTGTCGTACATTCGTGGGAGCAAACACGACGCTATCACCGAGGGCGGCGGCAGCCTTCTGTCCTGCAGACGTAGGCAGGTCGCAGAGCACCACGCGACCCCCTTGCCTGGCGATGTGCTCCACCGCGGCATGCCCCAGCCCAGAGGCCCCACCTGTCACCAGCGCCACCACGTTCTACAACAACACACCACACATCCAGCACTCTGCAGATGGTACACTACCCATCACAAACAGCTCCCGAGACACGGCACCCCAGTTACATTTCAACTACAGCCCAGATATAATAAATAATAACAATGATACTTGGGGGCCATGGTGGTGCAGTGGTTAGAACATTAGCTTCCCACCAAGGTAAATTGGGTTCGATTCCTGGTGGGGTTGCTCCAAGATTTTCGTATGTAGGAATTGTGCTGGATGATGGCATTGTTCGGCGGGTTTGCTCAAGTATCTCTAAGTTTCCCCTGCCCTTTCATTCTGGCGCTGCTCCATTCTCACCTCGCTTCACCCTCATTGACTCTGAAGAACTTAAAAAAAAAAAATTAATAAAATAAAATAAATTAATTTAAAAAAATTGAGTGAGGAGTGAACCCGAGACAAGGTAACACTCTCCGAGTGATGGGCTTTCCAGCTGGGACCCGTAGGTGCCCATCATTCCAGTACATGGCATGAAATGAGACCCTAAGATGGAGCGGTGCTGGAATGCAAGGGCAGGGAAAACTGGAATACCCCGATAAAACCCGCCGGCAAGCGGCATCGTACAGCACGATTCCCAAATGGGAAAATCGGGAAGTGAACCCGTCGGGGATCGAACCCGGATGACTGTGGTGGAAGGCGAATGCCCTAGCCACTGCACCACCGCTGCCCCTACCTTAATGTCAAGACTAGCCCAAACCTCTTCACTCTCTCACAATGATACTTATTTCATTTTAAGTGAGCAGTGTAATAAAGAGCCTACTCTATGAGCGAAGAGTTGGTGAGATTCACTTCTGGGAACAGCACTCGTATGCGTAATAACTACGATGGTGAATGGGGATGTTAGAATACTATGTCACGACGTGCTCCCCAAAAGTCGAGGGAATTTTAACAGTGTGCACAAACTGAATGTAATATGCCCTGCTAGGGGCTAGTATGTAGTACAATAACAAAGCACAACCTCTACTAAATGGATGACCAAAGGCCTCCATACATCGTATTAAAGGCTTACAGCACTACAGCTATAAAAAAGATATGATGATAGCAAAACTCTAAAGGTGTACAAGAAACTCTATGAAAAAAACTATCAAACTAATTCTAGAAGCAAAAAAGTATTTTAGTAACAAACCCATAAAAAACTCTGCTAACAAAAATAAATTAATGTGGAAACTGATTAAAAATGGGACGACGCAAAATAAGAAACACAAGACTATAACTTTACGAATAAACAATACCCTGATTGATCACTATAAAACCCACTGAATTCAATAAGTATTTCACCACAATACCTGTTACACGACTCAAGGAAATGGAATTAACAAACCAGACTATTAACACACTTCCTGGAAAGAGTTTCATCACAAGTAACTCCAGTTCTTTATCCCACTTACAGAAGACGATATAAATAAAATTATAAAAAAATTAAAAATTAAAAATTCTGCTGGTTTGGATGAAATACCTCACACACTAATTTAAAAATGCTGTAAAAATATAAAATTCCAGTAAACTTTTTTTTATTATTATTAGCTGAAGGTGCTATACAAAAAAAAAAAAATTATAATATCTCAAAGTCAATTTGGATTCCTGAAAAGGAAATCAACAGAACAGGCAATCTATAGTTTCATTAATAAAATCATAAATTTCCTTGATAACAGAGAACATGTTGTTGGAATATTTGCTAACCTTACAAAAGTATTTAAGGACACCAATTACCAATCATGTTTATTAAAGACCCAGTGTAGTGAATGCAACATTAATCTAAAATAGCAATTTATTAAGAATGATGGGGTGATGACTTGGGCAGTCACCAGCAGCCACCCCTGACATCCCCTAAAGAAGCCATCCCCATTATAATAAATATGTTTCATAATATTTACTAAGTGTAGTGCCAAAAAAGGTTTAACTTAGGTTTAGAAAATAATTTTTCAAATATTTTACCATCAGTTATATCCCTAACATCAATTAATGTTTTTTATATTTTACATAAATTGAATTACCAACCTATAAACATTTTTCAAGAGCATTAAGTTTAGTTTTAAATCTTAGTATTTTTTATAAATATGTGGCTTAAACCAAGGTTTTTCATTAAATGTTGATTCAATAAACTTTTCATAATTTTAAGCCTTTTTTAACATATAGTCCCTAATTTTTAATTTCTATATTGTGCAACATACTTCTATTATCTTTGAATGAATAGTGCATTGGAGGTGAATGACTAGATGGAACCTTTTGGACACTCGCCATTGCAACGCAGATGCCTGCAACGGAAAACCAAGATCGAATGGGAAAAAAATAATTTTTAAAACTTATTTAACTATTTTTCTCATGCTCAGCACTGCCCCTCCACGACACACATCCGCATCGCAATGGCGAATGTCCAAAAATCTCCATCATTTCTACTAATTATACAAAGTTGTGAATAATTTATTTTTTCCTTCAAGGGCTAAAGGAAAATCATAAATTTTTTTTGGGATTAATTAAATTAAACACTGCCAAAAGTCTGAAATACTGAAAAATAATTTAAATTCCTCTTAAAACAAAAAAAAAATGAACCAAATGTCCCGATTAAATTAGTATTAATTGCACCATTACAACTGCATGAAGTGCTCCATACTGCATCACACAAGCAGTTTGTGCAACAGGTTCGGTCTAAGATGACGGGATGGTACAACATTATACTATTTAATACAATTTTTCAATAATCATATTTTCTTCTCCATTAATTATATTTTTACTGTTGATTGAAGTCTGTATTATTAAATTAGTATTAATTGCACCATTACAACTGCATGAAGTGCTCCATACTGCATCACACAAGCAGTTTGTGCAACAGGTTCGGTCTAAGATGACGGGATGGTACAACATTATACTATTTAATACAATTTTTCAATAATCATATTTTCTTCTCCATTAATTATATTTTTACTGTTGATTGAAGTCTGTATTATTAAATTAGTATTAATTGCACCATTACAACTGCATGAAGTGCTCCATACTGCATCACACAAGCAGTTTGTGCAACAGGTTCGGTCTAAGATAACGGATGGTACAACATTATACTATTTAATACAATTTTTCAATAATCATATTTTCTTCTCCATTAATTATATTTTTACTGTTGATTGAAGTCTGTATTATTAATTTCATTACCTGTAAAAAATGTTTAAATAATTTTTAACAATTCTCTACGTTCTTAAATGATTTATTAAATTACTAAATTGATTCCATTATTTTCATCTTCTTTCAAGTTTTCCTAAAATAAAATTGATGAATAATTATTTGTATATGATTTTAAAATTATAATATTTCTAAAAAAAATTTAATTGGAATTTGTATTAAAATCATTATTACAAATGTGACATGTCACATAAATATAATTAAGAAATTCACATTCACTCAAACTAATATTTTATCAATAACAGAGAGGTTATTATTTATTTATTTTTTTAAACAGAAAAAAAAAGTCAGCTGCATATTCCCCAAAATAAATTAGGGCTACACTCTTCATAACTTTCACATAAACATTTTATAAAACAAATAACATGTATATCATATTTTTCATAATTTACTATAGCCTGTATAATTTTGTTGGTTCCAGAAATCATGTACGGTAATAATTTTTCATCCAATATTTTCAAAAGTTACACAAATCATAAAAGGAAGAGCCTACATTACTAATTTATTAAATTTTTTATGAATATTTTTATTACATTTAGCATTTAAATTGTTGCTTTATTTTAATAATGATTTTTTCTACTTCATTTAAATATTTCATTAATAAAAATTGTTTAACATATTTCATATGGAAATATTTTGTTTATTTTTACCATACTGTGGTGAAAATAATGTTGATAAACCTTTAATACAAAAATGTTACTTTGGATCATTAAAAATTTCCATGATTATTTTAACATTTCTTTTTTAATTAGCCCACATAAATATATAATATAACATTTTTATAAATCTTTACTTTTTGTGGATCTTGTTTACAGGATATAAAAATAAGTGAGTAAAAAAAGTTATTTTCAATGATGACATTAATACAATAATTTTCATTTTTTTTATATACTTCCATTTTTTTCAAAAGCTTACATTTTAGAAAATCAATTAACATAGTATTGTAAATAAATGATATTATTTAAATCAGTTAATTTTTATATTTTTTTTACTTTTGGTTTGAAATTAGAGACCCATAACTACTTATTATACTAAAATACAATAACCTAAGATACACATTTTTTTAAAACTACCTTATAAATAATTTTTTCAGGGATGTACAGACATTATAAAATTTAATAATTTACAATTCAAATAATTTTTAATAATATTTTATTAAAAAGTTTTAAAAATTAAATACAGTCCTAGGGCGGCCCAATTTTTACTCAAATACGCATATTATTAATAATTGGATCTGATTTTTATTTTCATTTTGAAAGGTTAAGGTCAAGGTTGTGAGCTACAACCAGCATGTTGAATATAATAATTTTAAATATTTTTATAATAAATCCTTTTAAAAATAGACTATGCCCACTGTAAACAATCATTGCATCAGCTGTATATACATATTTGTGTATAATCATGTACATTTTTGTAAGTTTATGTAAAAATTTATCATGACAACTCCATTCCTGTATGTACTGGGAAATATGGGGGCAATTGAATAAATAAAAAATATATGAATTTAAAGAATGGAGATTTTCAGGAACAATTATTGGGTCAGATAAAAAGTTGCTACAATCAACAATGGATTTGATTTTTTTTTTTCTTTTTTCCTTACCACTCTTGAAGCAACAAAGTAGAATGAATCGTTAAATCATCAGTACAACTTGGAAACCTAACCTACAAAAGATTTCTGCTGATCATGTTTCCTGAGAAGAGAAATAATAATAATAATACATACACTCGCAATCTGCCTGTGTAAATCACAGTCTTGTACTGTAGAAACTATATGCTTGGTGTTAGGGGTATAGCTCTTGATATTTTTAAATCATAGCTACAAAACCGCTATCAGGATGAACAAGGAATGTGCAGTGATTTCATTTCTGATCAAAGTCCTATTACTGAAGGAGTTCCCCAAGCCTCAATCTTGGGGACAATTCTATTTACAATGTTAATAAATTATCTTTATTTATTTAATTTTTTAGCTTCCACTTTTACACAATAAATGTGATGGGAATTGTCATAAAGATAAACATGAACATATATAAGATACAAAAATGACATAGAAAAGTCTGAAAAAACATTACAATATAATAATTTGTAAAATATAAACATAGTAACTTACAATAATAACTTATTGATTACAAATGCAAATACTAAAAACATTACACAGCTGCAAATTTTTATAGCACATTATGTGCGCGAAAAATATTCATCTATACTATAATATGCTTTTTATAACAGATATTTTTTTTGGCAATTTCTTGAAAATGGACAACTAGTTGTCCTTCAAAAGCTGTTTCAGTGTTGTTGGTAGTTTAATAATAAATTTTTCTGATGAAAGGAATGGGCTTTGTTCACATTTCTTTGTTCGGTGCATTGTAATATGAATGTCTTTCTTTTGTCTTGTGTTGTAAGAATGCATATCCTTGTTTATGCAATAATTTAAGTTAGTTAATCCAAAAATAATAATGTTGTAAATGTATATGCTAGAAAGTGTGAGAATGTTTAGCTTTTTGAAGCTAATGTTGGCTATAATGTGTATAATTTTTTATTGAGCTTTGAAGATCTTTTTCCAATCTTGAGCCACACCCCAAAATATTATGCCATATTTCAATATAGAGTGGACATTGGCAAAGTATAGTGATTTGACTGCTGCCGGAGAACAAGCTTTCTTAATGGAGTAAAAAGCAAAGCAATAAGAACTTAATTCTGTTGCAATATGTGTTTTGCATTTAAAGTTACAGTCAGACCAAGTAGTTTAGTATCTTTTACAGTAGGTAGGACTTCCTTATTATGTAGAATTTCAATTGAATTGATGTTGGAGGATGATATTTTGAGAGAGAAATACGGAAATGAAGATTTTGTTATATTAAGAGTCAATTTATTATTTCTAAACCATGATAACATTTCCTGAAAAGTGATTCTGGTGTCAGCAAGGAGCTCTTCACGGTTTTTCTCGCTTATGATTATATATATATATATACACATATAACACACACACACTCGTAATTAGGCTACCGCCCGGTGGCGAGCTCTCTCACCTCTCCTTCACCCAACCAACTCCTTTTCCACTCCCTTCCCGAACTTACCAACCCCTCTCACAGATACCAATTCCTCCCTCAACACATTCCACTCCCTCACAGACCTCACAAGCATGGACTGTCTACCCCGCTCTGTTCTCCTCCACACCCTCTTCCTCTAACACCCCCCTTACTTAGCTTGCAGTGTAGCCCTCGCCATCCTCCCTCTTCATTCACCAACCTGTACATCCTGACTAGCCGTTCAACCCTCCACATACGGGTCCCATACTGCTGCAGCATATTCTAACTTTGGCCGTACCATTGTGCCATATGCCTTCTCCTTCACCTCACAGCTGACTCCCTTCAGCACCCTTCCCAGTACACCCAGAGCCCTTCTTCCCTTTGCAACCACCCTCTGTACCTGTTTTTTCCACCTGAGGTCTCCCTGCAGTTGTGTCATCAGCAAACATAACTGGATTACTATTTTTTTTGGACAAGTTGGAAAATCATTAACAAATATTAAAAACAACACTGGCCCTAAAATAGAGCCTTGAGGTACACCTATTTTTACATCAGAGGTATTGGATCTGTATTCAATAAAATGATTTTTGTTGTTACATAGAGAAAGGTGAACTTGCCGAGTTCTATTAGAAAGGTAAGATTTGAACATTTGAAGTGAAGAGTCTTTAATACCATAACCTATCATTTTCTGAAGAAGTAATTTATGGTTGACGCAATCAAAGGCATTGGATAGATCAGCAAAAATTCCTGCTACAGGATATTTGTTGTCTAATTCTTCTAGGGCCTTGTTTACAAAGTGATAGAGTGCTTGCTCTGTAGATTTCTTTTGCTAAAAGCCAAACTGATTATTTGAGATAATGTTATTATTTTTTTTTAATGCTGACAACTGATTATATATATTTTTTTTTTCCAAAATTTTGGAAAATCCAGTTAAGATAGATATTGGCCTGTAATTACCTACGTCAGTTTCACTGCCATTTTTCATGAAAGGAAATGACTTTATCTGCTTTTAGACGAACAGGAAAAATACCATTATTTAAGCATTTGTTGAATATAATAGTGAGAGGTAATGTTAAGACTATGTACACAGAATTTTATTAACTTTACTGGAACATCATCAATACCTACTGAGTTCTTGTTTTTTTTTTTTTTTTTTTTTTTTAGACTTTAGATTATCCCAGTTAGCGACTCTTCATTTATACTTGTGAAAGTGAAGCTATTGTGTATGCACCTGGAAGTTATTCCTTTCTTTAGGTTAAAGGCCAGTACTATTATAAGCTGGCAGTTTCAATGCAATTGTGGAAAAGTAATCATTAAAAATTTGCGCAATGTTGTGTTTATTTCATTGTTTATAATGTTCCACATGATCCTTGATTTGTTGTTAGAAGTCTTTCATTTTCTATCATTTCTTAGCTTTTTGGCTGCTACAAGTTTTTTTTATAGCTTTTGTTGTACTTTTTGCAAGCACACACGTCCTCAGAATTCAGACTATTGTTTGCTTCGAGTTTTAATGATAATTTTTCGAAAGAGACATTTAAGCCTTTTGTCATCCAAGAATTTCTTCTATTAGGTGTAATTTTAGTTAAATTTTCTAGGAAAGATATTGTTAAATATTAACATGAACTTAAACTCTACCACTGACAATAAAAAATTGGTGATATTGGAATGTTCGCGGATTACACTAACGTTCTACTATTTGAGTAATATTAAAAGTGAATTGATGAAAAATGTAAAGACAATGTATTCACTAGCTGCAAACCCTAAATCCATAATTGAAAAAGACGAGATAATATCTACTAGCAACCAAACGCTGGAAACGACCACACATGTAAAATTTCTGGTGTTACCTATCGACATAAACATAAATTGGAACTTACATACAGGGAATGCATGAAAAAATTATCATCAATGTGTTTTGTAATGCATACTTTAAGAAAACAATGCTACCTTGACGTAGTCGTGGCCTTATATTTCTCCAATGTTTAGTCCGTTCTTTCATATGGAATTATACTATGGGGAATTTCCTCTAATTGGATTAAAGTTTTCAAGCTTCAGAAAAAAATTTCACAAATCATACAAGGGGAAAAATCATAAGAACCACTGAAAAACTTTATTCAAGGAACTTAATATCTCAACATCCCCTTGCCTATACATATATCACACCATACTCGTCTCCAAACCAAATATACGTCATGATTTAAACCACAATACCACTGTACTAATTATAATAATTTACACATTATTGCTCACCGCACCAGTAGATATATGCATAGCCTCTTTCATAGCGGCATCAAACTATTTAACAATCTACCCTTTGGGGGAGAGAGGAAAAAACTAGATTTAAAAAATGCTAAAAATGTACCTAATAAAAAAACCCATTTTGCTCTATAGATAAATATTTTAAAGATAGTAGACACCGGTGTGGTTATGTAATATGAATAGTATATGGTATAAATATCAAAGTCTACAGGATAGATAATCACTACTTATAATTTACTACTACTCTCTATGTAAATATGTGCCGTCTCCTTAGCTTTTATTGATGTGTTATAGTTTATTTTCCAAATTATTTTGTATGATATTTTAATGTTAATTTTGTGCTATGTATGTATTTATGTGCTGTGTATGTATTAATGTGTTTTTATGTATTTATTGATTTGTGCTGTGTATTATGGTAGTATATTTGTTATTATTTCTGTTTTAACTTGACAACTCCCTTACAGTATGTACTGGAAATCATCCAGGTTAAAAAAAATAAAAATAAATTATGTGATGCCGAAATGAATGGAAAAAAAAAATTAACAAACCTTCAGCATGAGAGCCTATTTACACTAAATCAATTACAAGAATGTTTTATCTAATAATTGTAACAAATAATCTAGTATAAATCAAATTTCTTAAAATCACATCAAAAAATAATCATAGGAATTTCCACGCAATCAAGAACACAAACGCAACTCACGAACGCAAGGAGCAGCAGAAACAAAAATAACACAATACAGGAGGGTTACACTCCCTTTTCTATGCTTTAGTTCTTTGCGTATTCGAAAATTCAAAATAGTTCCACCAATGATTGATACACCGATGTACACCGATTGATGCATTTTTTGAACATCAGGTGTTATAGCCTGCTTCCAAAATATTTTTGAGGTTACAGCTCACTGTCAAATCAAACGCTTAAGTTATCGATTGTGTATATACATTACATTAAAATTATAAAGTTTTCTTCACCCATGTATAAAACTCGACGTCCGAATTATTATAGTATGATTTGGAATTTTTGAAAATTACAAGTTGTATTTGTGTTTACTTTTATTTTTCAGAGAAAGCTTCCTAAAATTAACCGTTTGAAGTTTTGGTGCATTTTAAAAAGATCCTCCGGATTTTCAGGCCGATGTAACCGATGGCTACACCTGTTCAACCGGACTCACAAACAATAATTTTCGAACGTCTGGTGTACATCGGTGGATGCACCGGTGAATTGTCGAGTTCGCAGCTAATGAGGCAGTTATTAAATATTAAAGTGATAAATCAGATATGTTAGAAGAGTGATGGATGCATGTTAACAGCAAACATGAATAGAGCAATGTCTCTGGCAAAGGCACATGAAATTTATTAAAAAATTAGTTGAACTAAGGCCATGCTTTTCTAGCACCGTACTGTTTCGATAATGACGAATACATTTTCCGTGGGAGAGACTGTCTTTAATAATAATAACAATCAATAAATTTTATTCATCCACAAGACCATACATAATGGTCTAAAATTATGAATAATTTACATGATTATATATGTATATTACAGAACAATTTCTATGGGGCCTTATTATAAAGGCAGCTATCAGTGAAAATAAATAAAGTAAAACAATACACACAATTATTTTTGTTACAGAAATACAAATTAATTAGACATTACTAATATTAATAAAATGCATACACAAGATACAGTACTTTAAATACAAACACCAATAAAGGCCTAATAAAGTTTGAAATACGATATATCTGTCATATATATTGTATATGGAAATAGACAGATAGTTCAAAATAATAATCGGATCAATAACAAAAACATATAATATAAAACACTAAAAATATAAAACAGAAGCAAAACAGGCATGTGAGAAATAAATCATTAAGATACAGGGGCAATATAAAAAAATCATGATTGTACAAAATCTTCAATCTTATAAAAGGACTTGTCAAAGAGGAATCTAAATAGTTCAAGTTTAAATTTAGAGTACTGCTTAATATATTTTAGAGTTCATGGTAATTTATTACAGTGAGAAGCTTCAGAGGGTGTGGAGGAGAACGGAGCGGGGTAGGCAGTCCATGCTTGTGAGGTCTGTGAGGAAGTGGAATGTGTTGAGGGAAGAATTGGTATCTGTGAGAGGGGTTGGTAAATTCAGGAAGGGAGTGGAAAAAGAGTTGGTTGGGTGAAAGAGAGTTGAGAGAGCTCGCCACCGGGCGGTAGCCTAATTTCGAGTGTATGTATATATGCAATTATTATATAATCTGACACCAGCAGATTTCAGATTTCAATGTTTTTATTTTATTGACCCTCTATAGATAAAAGTTTCTATTTGTTGGGGTATAATGTTCGTGTATCTCGTAATTTGTACAATATTTATGTTTCTTTATAAAAATAAAAAGTAATACTTTATGTAAATATATATACATGGTACAGTAAGAATATACCAGGAGATTTAAAAACATCCCGGCAGCTATCGGAATGCTGCATTTGGAATATTATTCTAATTATTTTCTTTGAATAGTAAACACTGACAGAAGGTGTGATTTACTTTGGCCCCAATAAATTATCCCATAACTGATGTGCGAATAAACATAACCAAAATAGGCAGACCACATACACACTTTTGTGGTTATATTTGAGAGCACTTTAAACATATAACAAGTACTGTTTAATTTATTAAGCAGACGAGTGTGTTGGTTCCAAGATAGAGAGCCATCAATTTCAGTTCCAAGGAAACGAGTATGTTCAACAGACTTAAGTTCAGTATTGCCTATCAGGATATCTGGCTTTGTTGCTTTTAATTTAGAAGAAAATAGTATGTAATTAGTTTTATCAGAGTTAAGTAAAATCTTGTTAGACGTGAACCAAGAATTTAAAGTACACAAGATACTAGTAGCCAAGTCATCTAATTTAGTCAGCATTGGTCTGAATCAGAACATTTGTATCACCAGCAAAGGAAATGACAGGCACATTTGTAAATTGGAGACTTAAATCATTTAAATATGTATTAAAAAAAGAAGTGGTCCTAGAACACTTCCTTGTGGGACTCCCACATTTACAATTTCAGGCTGAGAATAGAGGACTCAATTAAACTATGTTTGTTTTTTAATTAACTTGTACTACCTGCTTCCTGTTTGATAAATAAGAATTCAATAATTTATTCGCAATTGCTCTAATCCCTAAGTTGTATAATTTATCAATGACTGGCTTGTGATAAACAGTGTCGAACGCTTTATACAAATCCAGGAATACTCCAAGAGCATCCTCAGATCTGTCTTTGCATTATGTAACCAGTTCAACAAATTCACTAATGGCTGACTCAGTATTCCTAACCTTCATGAAACCATGTGGAGATGCAGAGAGGAGATTATACTTAGTTAGATAACTAACTATTCTATTATTTACTATGGATTCAATTTTTTTTTGAGAAGGATCTTATAAATTAGATAGGTCTATAGTATTCTATTAACGAGGAATTTCCTTTTTTAAATAATGGGATAACTTTAGCAATTTTTAAGTCACATGGGAAGATACCATTAGTACCTCCCCACAAAAATAATTTTTAAATAATAAAAAAATGATATTTTCTAGTAAAAGAATTTGACAGTGTGACACATTTCTAAATACATTCCAGATTATTTGATAAACTTTGTTGGAAGGAAAAATTAGATGGTCGTAATATGTCTTCCAATTTTATTGTCAAATAAGCAAATATACGTGTGACAGGAGCTTTAAAGTACGACTAATTGAAATAACAAGAATCGATTGAATACACTATCATCTTTGATCGATAGTAATTTTGATTCCCGACTTGTTGACATTTTCATTCCAATTTCTTGTGTAGTTTAGGTTTGTGGTGGCGATTTTGATTGATTTTTAGTTGAGTAACTTGTGGAGGATTTTTTTTTTGTGAAATTGAAGTATTGGTACCGTCAACACTAGAAGTAAGTAATTATGTGTACATGAAAATAATTTTTGTTAGCAGTGTACGGGTTACAATGGCAAATACTACCCAATATAATTTACTTGCCATAACCTCAATGCATTTTTAAAATTCAATTATTCAAATGTTCCTGAGAGCTTTGGGCTCTATTTTGGGAACAGTACATACATAATTTTGGCGCTTTAATAACAAACTAATTAAATGATGGGTTCTTGTTAGATGTTCCTTAATTTCTTTTTTTATTTTTCAAGGCATTCATCTGTGTATGTCGGCGAGGTTTTTCCGTCGGCAGTTGTGGCATGAGGATGTGTTTCACATCTACTCCCGAGGGATCTACGTTTTTTGTTATTTAAAAGTGTCGGAAGAATCTCTAATTTTGGAGTCCTTGTGTGGCCAATTGGATAGGAGCAAATTAATAGAAAATTATTTTTCTTAGCACAAGAAATTTTATATAAGTTGGCTGTCTTTACAGCAAATTTGATTATGTTTCATATTTTCATTGGTCACATTAAAAACTTGGTGTAAGATACTTAGAGATGACCATCTTAATGCCAAGTAAATCATGCTAAATACTACCTGTGGACATCGAAACCTCAATTACAGGTTTTTACTTCTTTATGCTATGCACGCTGTGTGCGCACATCAGTTGTGAACGTGGCTCAAAATGAAGAGAGTTGACGCGGAAGTAATATCCTAATCTCACAGTTGGGAGTACCTGGGTTCAGTTCCTGGTTCGGCAATCCTATCAATGGTTTTGTGAAGTGATTTCATGCAAATTCTGGGCCATGACAGGTTCCTCTCCCCCCACTCCTGCTTCTCTCTGCAACTTGCTCCGTCTGACGACCTCGCTTTTGACGAGACGTTAAGCCATACCTTTCTACCTACTTACTTTCATACATAAATACATACACTCGCAATTAGGCTACCGCTCGGTGGCGAGCTCTCTCACCTCTCCTTCACCCAACCAACTCCTTTTCCACTCCCTTCCTGAACTTACCAACCCCTCTCACAGATACCAATTCCTCCCTCAACACATTCCACTCCCTCACAGACCTCACAAGCATGGACTGTCTACCCCGCTCTGTTCTCCTCCACACCCTCTGAAGCTTCTCACTGTTGTTTCCTCTTCCTCTAAACACCCTATTACTTAGCTTGCAGTGTAGCCCTCCCCATCCTCCCTCTTCATTCACCACCCTGCACATCCTGACTAGCCGTTCAACCCTCCACATACGGGTCCCATACTGCTGCAGCATATTCTAACATTGGCCGTACCATTGTGCAATCCCTAGATACTTATATTCTGCTGCTTCTTCTATCTCTTGTCCCTCCATCTGTACATGTCCCTGCTTATCATCTTCTTCATTGTAAACCTCACTACCTTAGTTTTTCTTACATTTATCTTCATTTTATTTTTCCTGGTCCACAACCATATCTTATCAATGTCCGCCTGCAAATTTCCGCCCCCTCTCCCACCTCAGCATATACAACACAATCGTCTGCAAACAATCTTATTTTTCCCCTAATCCCCAAACCCATGTCATTTACCATTATGGCAACTAACAATGGACCCAGCACGCTTCCCTGTGGTAACCCTGACGTAACCTCCTCTTCCTCCGATATTGCCTCCCCCACTTTCACCCTCTGCCTTCGCCCCCTGAGAAAGTCCCATATCCATCTGTCTGGTATCAGCGCCTCAACTTTCCTCATCAGTGTTCCATGGGGCACCTTATCAACTACCTGCACCAGATCCTCTAATAACCCAGCGAGCTGAGTCTCACATGAGTATCCCCTCCTGGAACCATCTGTCGTAAAGATACAATGTTAGAAGGGCCAAAATGTTACGGAAAATTATTGGATTGAAAACAGCTTGAACTAAAGCTTCCTGAAAAAGGATATTATGTAATTTGCACAACTCAATCACTTGATGAGCTACCAAACCTTAAACACATGGGTAAAAAGCAGTAAATTAACTCCTTGTTATTAACATTTCGTATACAATCTCTTTGGTACTAACAAAGCTAAAATATTACAAAACTATTCTATTAATCTACAGGTACTTAATTCCATGAGCTCACACGGAGAGTTAGGTTTTATAAGGTTAATAATAATAGTGATGATATTTGTTATTAACTTTTTATCTCACAAATCATAGACACTATTAATTAACAAAAATACACTAAACCATTAATACATTAACAAAGACGTAAACATGAAATAAAAAGAATCAAAATATTAAGTTATTGAACAAAACGGTGTAACAATCAACCAATTGTGTACCTTAATTTTGAATACATTGTTGGGCAATGCAGTAATATATGGCAATTTGTTATACGTCAGACCGAGATTTACTTCACCTGCAATAAGGTACGTCAACAAGCCACCTTCTGCATTAAAAAACTACCGTATACATATTAATTACGAGCAGGCCAGTGCTACTTCGTTAGCATGATATTTAGGAGTTTGAATCGATCTATCCACTTGTATCGGAAAGGAAAGGACAGCCCATAGAAAAAAAAAAAGAAGAAATTAAGGACATTTTTTTAACAATGCTTTTTTTTATGCAATAGGCCTAATCAATCTTAAGAAAAGCTTAATCCAGTACCTATTAACGTCCTTGATAATCATATTGCTCTAGCCACTGCAGCCCCATTTGGTATATATCTATCCACTGGGTCACTACGGCCCCACTTGATATAGTTCTATCCATTAAACCATTGCGGCCCCATTGGAATAACTCTAGCCACTGGGCCACTACTCCTCTTTATAAGGAAAGGAGGACAGCCCATAGACAAAAATGAAAGGAGAAATGACGGAACTTATTTTTTAACAATGCTTTTATTTATGCAGTAATCTTAAGAAGAGCTTAATCCAGTACCTATATACGTCTCTGATCATCATTTTTTTCGGAACCGTTTGAGATATCGCGATAAAACAAAGACTAAGTTAGTCCTGGGGTTATTATCTATATACTGTGATGTCAATACGTTAAAAGTGGTTTTTGAGTTAAATCCGTTCGGACAGACAGACATGAAAACAATTATGATTAGCTATGGCTTAGTTATCAGTTATACTATACGAAAAAATAATTAAAAGTTGAAAATTCGATAATCGCAGACAGACACTTCTATTGTATTTAGTAGTATCTAAGATAAACAGCCGCCATTTTCAGTGTAAGGTTTCAACTTATTGCAAAACAGGGAATAGATAAGGATATCCTGCCATTAGAGAAAACAAATTCATGGCAGACGTAAACATATTCCTGAATCAAAAGATATTAACCTTTGTTGGTATTTGGCGGCCACGGTGGTGTAGTGGTTAGACTACTTGCCTGCCAGCTAAGTGAACGGGGTTCTGTTCCTGGTGGCGTCGCCGCTGGTTGGCAGGTATTTCTCGGGGATCTCCCGTTTCCCCTGCCCTTGTATTCTGTCATTGCTCCATACCCACCTCATACCTTCATACGCTCTCAAGTCCTCGTTAAGGGGTGCCCAAACCTCTCCTTTCCGCTCCTGGTATTTTTATTTACTTCACTATTATGTTTGCTTTTAAGAATAGACTTAGAAAAGTGGAGAGATACTTGAGCATTTCACTAGACTTGGCAGTAAAAAAAAACGTTCCTGTATAACAACCAAGAAATTTGAAATAAATCCCTATTTCCATCAGCTTTTATCTTGTAATCCCGTTTATTGGTTCTTTTGATTCTCCCACCTTCCTTATTAAAATTCTCGCTTTACCCTCATTTCGGCAGTGCCTCCTTTCCAGGTTGTTCGAGGACATCCAAACACATCTGCTGGGTGGTGACCAATTCACAATCATTTTGACGTTAATACAGGTTTAAAATAAGACAGACAATATTGGGGTACCAGGACAGAAATAGCAACGTAACATTTGCAGGGCGATGCATCCAGACGCTAACTTAGTGACTAGTAACACAGTCTAAATAAATGTGTTTTCATTCCATTGGGAATATGACTTTAATGTAATCATGAACTTCTTGAGTTGGCACTGCACGTACAGGAAGTACTAAGGGAAAATTTTTTTGGGGGGGGGGGGGGGACACAGTGAATTTCGGAATTTCCGTCTTGGATTAAAATTTTCAAGCAGTACATCTTGCAGCTCCAATATGGTATTGTACTGGTTTTGTTTCCAAACAAAGGATATTGTCTAGATCTGTTCATTGAAGCGATAAAAGCCAAGTATCTATTTTGTTACTTTCATTCCCACATTCCAAAGAAAATATTGCCCGCTAATGCAGAAGTATTCACTTAAACCCACAGACATGTCCCCAACAGACATCCTATTTTTGGCCATTCATCATGATATGTAATTGCGCTGCATATGCAGTTCCTGACTGGTGCACATGGGCTGTGTGCAGGATTGGGGATGAGCTACAACAGGGGAGGCGATGGCCGCCCCAAGGGGTTTGGCTTCTCCGGCTTCCAACTGAAGCGGGAACGTGCCAGTCAGCTACCGCCGCCCCCTTCCAGCGCCATCAGCAAGCATGGCTACTCGACCATGTCCGCCATCAGCCAGAACGCACTCGCAGCCAGCTACGGCCTGCCTCGCAAGAGGGCTAAGACCGAGGAGGAGTGAGTGCGGCCACACTGCTTGTTGCATGGGCCATGTCGGGCCATTGGGGCTCAGGCATGGATTTCAGTGTGAAGCAATTCACTATCATTTGGGGTAACTGTGTACCATTAGGGGTATTCTTGTTTAAAAAGGCGAACCGGGTTCAATCCCCGGCCGTGTCACCGGATTTTCGCAAGTGGGAATAGTGCGGGACGATGCAGTTGGTCGGTGGGTTTTCTCTGGGATATCCTATTTTCCCTTCCCCCTTCATTCTGGTGCGCTCCATATTCACTTCAATCACCCTCATCGGCTCTCAAGACCTTGCTGTTAAGAGCCGCCTAAATATATTCACTCACATACTCACTCTTGTGTAAAATGAATGCTTTACACCCCACCTTGATGTATAATTCATCGTTAAAAATTTTAATTTGAGTAATAGAGAACAATGTAATGCAAAGGAATCTGGGAGATTTAATTCAAAATGTAATAATGTATGGTGTTATCCAGGCTGGTGTAATGTAACCTCAAATTACTGTAATGGATTAGACTGCAGTGAGCCTGCATGCTTGTGTGGGCCAATGACACTGTGGCCCGGCCATCACTTGCACAGATCTTGCCAGTTGTCTCAACAACGTACTAGTGTTGGAGTGATTTTACAGTAGGTTTGCCCTTAAGTGATGTCTGTTGATTCAGCTGTTGATTCATTAGTGTCGTAATTGCAGAAAGTGCTCGAGCTGTGGTCAGAGGTCGAACACAAGCCCTGGTGTTATAAGGGATTTATAAATACCGGGATGGAATGTACGTTGTTTAGCGCACAAGAATTTAAGCCGGCTGGGATGGGTTTTCTTCATGTTGGGTCTGGGTTTTTATGCTGAGGGCTTGCTTGCTTCCACCTCGGACCAATAACAGGGGACGTTAAAACTCCACGACCAATTTTATACAGTACGTTTCCTTAAGGGACGCTTTCGTTTAAACTTTGTTAATTGACTTCAACCAAAAGCAATGCCAGTATCACGAGGGGCAATAATACTAAGACAGGGGCCTTAAGTATGCTGTAAGTGTGGTGCATGGCTGGTGTATAAAGTGGGCCGTGTGGGTTTTCTAACGGGAACGAAGCCTTGTGTCACACACACTACCCTTTGCTAAGGTGTTATCTTTCGAATGAGAGGATGCGGCGTGCTTCTGCGTGCAGGCTGACTTGCTGTGGTTGCTAGTGGCTGGACAGCGGCCGATGCTTGCTGCGGCAAAGTGGTGCTGTGATGACTCCTGTTGGTTAGGGGAGGGGTTTCCTGGCCAATGCCTATCTAGGCCCAATATAGTTTCTCTGTGCTTTATAATTATTTGATAAGCTGGATGTTGTTCATCTGTCAACTTAATTGGGGGTGAAAATAACAGGGTAGTAGTAGTGGTTTCTGGTGGTATTCTACTCAGTTCCTCAATAACTTCCTTAAGTTCTCTTTTCAGCCATTTCTTTACATGTCCTTGGTTGGAGTACGGCATGTGGAACAATTAGTTACCCAAACTTTCTGAGGCTAAGCCGGTTAGTTACGAGCCCTAATGTGTACTTCTGAATACACTGACTTTACGACGTAATATCACACTGCTGTTCCAATCCAGCCTTGGCAAGTGGTGGATGGAACTTCCAGCCGTTACAGCGGTGGAACAGAGCTTAGGATAGTTATGCGTTGTTTTATGCAGAAACACCCAGATGTGGTATCCACAGCAGGTCAAGTGGATAAAGGCAGTTTGTTCTCCAGTCCGGCCTTTACCCAGTGGTGGCGGAGTAGGACACTACCTTTGTCTCTTGATTCCACGCGTGGAGGAGTTCCTAGGGCGATTCGTGCGTATCTGAAGATCTGCCAGCAGGCAGAACTCGGTTTGCCTCTTAATCCGTATATATTTACCTTTGTGGTTAAAACGCGAGTTAGCTGGCCTTTCCTCAGAACAAACTTAAAAATCTTTACGTTACCTTAAGGGTCTAAAGTGTGGTTCAGAGTTAGAAGTGAGAACTATTGAGATAAATTAGAATAAAACAACATTTATTGAAGAACATTTTTGTAACACGTGGTTTTGCACTCTCCCTATAATAATTAAGAAAAAAGATTGATGGAAGTTAATCCTATTTGAAATACCAGGTGAAGGCAATCTGTATGACAAAGATAATTGTCACGTGACATAATTAATATGGTGAAGGATTAATTAAAAAAAAGCCAATTTAATTAATTATACCCTAATTGAATATGGAAGAAATTCCATAGTTTTAAATCAAACATGCCAGTTTACCGTAAAAAGCAGGTATTTTATCAATGCGTATTACGTGTCCTCGCATATGCTTGTCAGACTTGGACCATGAACTGTCAAGCAAAGCACAAACTGAGAACTGTGTTGAGTGCTTGTGTTTACAAGCAAAGACAGGAAGAGAGCTGACTACATTCAATCCAGTAACTAAAGTCAGGGACATCCTAGAAAGAGTGAAGACTCTAAGTGGGCTGGACATATTGCTTGAAGAAGTGATGACAGATGGACAATGGGGGTGATGGATTGGATACCACGAGACCTGAAAGATCCAGAGGAAGACCTCCAGATCTCTGGGACAGAGACATTCGAAGTGGAAGAACGTTACACAAGATCGATTAGTCTGGAACAACCTATGTGATGCTGAATTGTGAAGTGTAGCTTATCGGGCTTAAAGAGGCTGCATCCTGAAAAAAGGATTGATATAGCTGCTTAATAATAATAATAATAGAATATTGAGGGAGTGTAATGAGGGAACTTAAGTTCGGGAGGTCATCACCAGAAGGGCGATCGTAGATTGCGTGGCTGGAGCAAGAGGAGGTTGGCCAGAGGGGACGTTGTTGTCGTGATGTGTTACCTCAATATGTTAAACCAAGGGAGAGGTGGTGGTGAGAATGACGTCAGCAGGACCCTCTGGTTGGCGGTGGTCCTCTGGGGCTGCTGGAGCTGAAGAGCTGGTAGTGGCTGAAGATGTTGCGGACCTCTGGTTGACCATGACTACCGGTGCGAGGAAGGGTCTAGTGGCTGGGGAACCTACACATAGTCTCCGGCCTTGGCATGTGGTGGAGGAGGGTTTGCGAGCGCTTACTCGTGGCTGACACCTCCGGCTATCACAGCGGGGAAGGTGCAGCAGACTGCCCTGAGGCCTGCTCTGCTGGTCCTTTTATACTAAATTTCAGAGCTTGTAAGGTCTCTGTAGGGAGAGGCGGAAGCTACCCTCGCTTCTCTGGGGTTGAAAATTTCTGCTTCAGAAGGGGTGCTGATTGTCTTATTGCTTGTGATGGAGGTGTTGACATATGTTATTGTCTCTGCAGGAGGCTATGGTGCTCCAGTAGAATGCTTGCTGCCCTCTAGCAGCACAGTGTGGAACTGGCGCAACCTTCCTGGAGGGTGCCAGCGGTTCGGTAGGCAGTACACTTTTCAGAGAGGAGTGTTGACGTGACTGCTTCTGGGCAAGCCTTGGCAAACAGTACAATCTAGGGGCATGTGTCTATAGTAGCATTCGGGCCGTGCCAAAATACCCGCTTCAAGTACTTTTTAAATGGCTCAACTTGTCCCATAAGGAATACTGCTCTCCACGATGGGGCAAAGTCGTTCGGTAGAGTGTGCTTCGTTGAAGTGCAGAAATGCGTCATGCGTCAATGTACATCTGTAAATGTCATACAGTGTGAGTAGTAAGGAAGACAGAGTACGGGCTGTCGTGGAATGGCCCTCTTACAGCCGAACTCAGGCTGGGAAAGGACTCGTGCTGGCAGTGTGTCGAATGTAGCACCTGGTGTTATCATGCAGGGACTATGTGTTGGTTGCCTTCACAGTTCGGGTCATCTGTGGTCATGCTCGTCGGGGCAAGGCAAGCTGACTGCATCAGCAATAGCTGGAGCACAACTTCCCGGAATGGTACGAGAGTTTGGGAGCACACTGTTATTTGGACGTTCTGTTGTCTTTAGCTTTAGACATGGCTATGCAGTATAAAAAACAATATTTCTGAAATATTGCAAGTGCTATATGGTTCAGCAGTGCATCAATATATCACATATTGCATGTAAGCAATATGCAATGTTGACAATAAGGATATTTGTTAAATTAATATGACTAATATTTGCTATGTCAGTAGGCCCTGTAATCTGTATGTATTTGCGATGTACCACATTAAATTTTCAGTACTATCGGGGAGCAATATATATCACAGATACAAAAAAAAATTGTATAATATTTAAAAGTGTATATCACACATCCGTAGTGTGTATGAGATGTGGATAATGTGTGAGCTGTTGAAACACCAGCAAGGTGTCTGTGGTGCCGCTTGAGGGGCTTGGTTAGTGTTCCACGACACACAGCTGGTTGAGAGGCACAACGTGCGGCGAGACTGAAGTTCTTGTTGACAGTGCGCCACCACTTTGGCAGGAACAACAAGATGATTAAAATTCAGTTATTGTAAAGGAATATGTAAATAGAAATATTTATGAACTGCTTTTGTAAATAAAGTAGTTTTTTTTTAACGACACTACATAAAATCCTCTAAGAAAATATCTGAATGAGTGCGGGGTATGAATTTATACCATGACCTTTGCTTGTTATACCTCACAGTCAATGCTAGTTTACCAGTACACTTCAGTTCTTTTTATACTTTTTTCTGAAAAGGAATTTTTGTATTTTTGATGTGAGGAGACATAAATTCACTTTCCGACAGTGGAACATTGGTCACTGATTCAGATCATTCGTAGATAATAGGTGATACAGTACTATAATGTCATGTTATGCAATTTCCATTGTGAGTGTCACTAACATACCTTTAGTTCATACGATTATTGTAAGTCATTGTTAAGTATGGATGTGTCAGTTTCTAATACTGTTTTAGGATTATTTAATTGGCAAGTCATTCTATGATTAGCCTCTTGGTATAACAGTAGGGACTGTAGCAATCAGTAAGTAATAAACGTTGCAAATAGTTGAGGGCTCCACCTGGCTGGCACATGAAGTGCATTGTAGATGTTGGTACAAAAAATGTGATTTAAAACCAGTTTGATATTTTTTAGTGCTGTCTAAACATGAAAAACATTTAAGAACAACTGTTTTGTGCCCAAAGACTTGTTTCAAGTTCTCATTATAAGTCCAACAATTGTATTTTTTTTTGACATGAAAATGATTAAAACAAGTATTTTATAGCCAGTTTTAGCTAGTAAATTTTCTTTACAAAAACTGAAAAGTGTTCTTTAGACACGTATTATACTTTGATCTTAATTAGCGTGCCATAAAAATGTAGGGTCACCATTTAGTCTTATTCAGGCAAGTTTTCAACAGAAATACGGCACTCCAGTTGAGCGCCTTGTGCGTAGAGGTGATTAGGCAAGTGGTTAGTGAGCAAGAGTGAGCCTTGGAGCTCCTGCGTTTCGAGGCTTGCAAAGCACCTACTGTAGTAGATTCTTGTAGACGAAACCCTTGAGAATGGTGACTTGTGGGGTTATTGAACAAATGCAAGCTGCTGGAATAATTGCAACATGGTTAACAAGTGGGTGGATGTTGGTCAGGTACTTTGAAGAGGACGATGACACCGCGCCAGCATCAACGCTGGAGTACATCCCGGCGCCTGGCAGCCCGTCGTACCAGCCGCAGAACAACTCGAGCTCCGACTCTGACGAGGACCCGCTGGATGCTTTCATGGCTGTTATTGAGGAGCAGGTGGAGAAGGAGACTGCGACGGCCACCGTTGTTGAAAACGACCCCGACAAGAAGAAGGGAATCCGCGACGACATTGAAGAAGAAGATGACGAGGAGTCTTACTACAGGTACTGTGATCTGGGATTCTGTTTGAAACAGCAAATACTCAACCTGCACATTATTGAAAGCTTAGTCAACTTATATTCAGCCTTTCTGGTTTAGCTCCAATGGGACAGATTAGCTTTAATTCATAGCCATCTTAATTTTTTGTACCATCTAATGGTAAGATAGATTTTCTTTCAACCAAGAGTAAGTATAATTAAGTAAGGACCATGAGCACTGTTAAAAGAGTTCTCCGTTTCTTCATTATGATATTATTTTGGAATTTAAATGACATGAAATTATACCAGAAAGCCGGAATGCTACTGACTAATTTCGCACAAATATTGCAATACGTGGTAATAAAGTCTTGTGATCATTCTTGAATTGAGTGTAAATTGGTAACCTGGACTCATATTCTGTTATTGCATCTGAATGATTTTACCTTTGGATGGTTTTATTTTCTGTGACCCAGTGGCTGTATGAGAGTGCACGGCCTGATTTACTGTAGTAATGTTTTAATACAAAAACTAAACTACGTTATAAGTGTGTAACAGCATGTATGGGGTGAGGTTTGTGATAACCTTGAATTTTGCGTAATTTGTAGCCTGGTCTATAGTCTGCTACAGAGATGCAAGGTATACAATCAATATTCCTTTCAGAAAAAGTAAAAACCTGATCATTTCCCTCAGGAAATGGGACGGGATCGGGAATTTGTCAGTACACTAGAAAATTAACAAAATGGCAAAAAAAAAAAAAAAAAACTAAAGATTAATGTATTATGTCAAATTATGTAATTCGCAATAAAATATGAATGAAAATTTAATGGTGTTACATCGTGCAACGCACGTATGGGTGAGAGCAAAATAAAAACATGAGCATTACTGGCTCTAACAAAGACTACCATTGGGCGACATTCTACATCACGTGACGTGCTGACCAATAACATACCACCTTAGATGATGATGTTTCACGTTGGGCAACAGTTTGGCCATCTAACCTATAAGAACAAGAAACGTGGTCATAGAAATGTACGATTATTCAGGTTTTTATGAGCTTTAGTGGAAATGCAATTGCATTCACACCAATTTAAATGTGATTTTACGCGTAGGCCTATGCATTTGATATGCCTTTCGGCCCATGATGGAATTATTTGGTAACGTTTCTAAGAAGTTCGCGAAATAAAACAAGGTTATGGGCGCATGGAAAGTGAAAGACTCATTTCATTTACATCTCGCCATGTTTCTATAACAAGTGTACTTTTAAAGCAATGGACGGCAGAAAAAATACCATTCGTGAAATGGAAGCACCATTTACTGTGTGGAATTAGCAGTTATTTATTTTAGGATGGCACACCGAACTTTGTTTACATATGAGGGCTGATGGCAAATTTCGTATGCATTATATTGATATGAAACTATTTGTACTCATAGGTACTTTGACTTGTATTTATTTATTATTTACTTATGCTGGCAAGATTAGGGCCATGTAGAAATAATAGCAAAATAGCTTAAATAACTTTTATCCAGAAAAACATACGAGAAAATTATCGGCATGTCACCCGGCCGCCAGCTGCCCAGCGCTGAGAGAGATAGCGCCCGGCCACCACGAGTCAGAGAGAGACAGAGTATGTCTAGTCTACCTGTTCCCATCACACCTGCCAGTGATGCATGCAACACGCCGCTCTGAAGCCTAGAGCACCCAACGCACAGACCAGAGACAGATACAGAAGCAGATGGAAAAAAAAATAATTTGAGGGGGCAGTTCTACATTCCTGCAAGCAAACTTTTTTCTTTTCTCGTTTCTTCACCCAAATGAGTCTGTGTGACAGAGGAATAGGGCGAATTGACACGTGACGTCTTTTCTGGGGATGGGATCCTCGGTACCTCAATACTTTATAGTATCGAGTATCGCATGAGAATATTCAAAAGTATCAACAAATTTTAACACCCATTTTCTCATGCCATAATTGTGGTGCAAATGTACCATAACTTTTGGAATGGATACAATACTTTCAAAAAGTGTACTATAACAGCACTTAAAGACCCATTTTCTTGTGCCGTAATCATGGTACAAGCATACCATAACTTTCGGAATATGTGCGATACTTCCAAAAAGTACACCATAATGTAATCTGCATCATAGGGGCATTCCAACGCACCCATAAAATTTGACCTAGGTCAAACGATTCACAAGATAATCACGAGTTGAGATCGAACAAGCGGTTTACAAGTTATTACATTTTAAAAGTACAAGTGTACCATAATATACCATATTTTATTTGCTCACATAGCATAATATTCACACAGCTGCAAGCACCTTGAGGTGTTTTTATGCAACCCATACATATCACAATTATGATTTTTGTTAACATTTACATATATGGTACATAATTGAGGTACAGTAAAAATAGGTCAAGAGTTGCAAGCAAGCTACAGTAGGGGCAAGTGAGCAACTTGAGTTGTTTTTTACACCCTACACATACCACACTTACATGCTGCACCAAAATGTTTCATTTTTAATTCATTTTAATCACTTTTGTGTTATATATTTCAGGTACAATAAAAGCAGGTAGAGAGTTGCAAGCAAGCGGCGATATGCACAAGTGATCAAATTGAGTATTTATTGTACATCCCACATATAACATGATTATCTGGTGCAACTGCATTATGAAATATTCACTAAATAAATACCATAATGGTCTCATATACCTGTTATGGCCTAGCTCGCATTTCCACGTGCTAGGCCACGGCGGGTGTATCAGATAATTACAATATTTATTTAACGTTACAGTAATTTTCTTGAAGTCCAAAAATAAAATAAAAGACTGTGAAATCGCAAAATAAGGGTGTACTGAGCTATCATTTCCTCAAAGTTTGACTACAGCTTTTACTGTTTAAACATGATTCTATAGAATTAGTCGAAGGAGACAGTGTTGGTTTATCATTGGTTAAGAATGTTTGGGCTACAGACCATCCACCATTTGACCATTTGTTTCCAATGTAATGTGGAATTTGATATAGTTTCGGTTTGTGTCAACAACACTAGTAAAATGAGCAAATTTCTTGGCCAAGTTATTTTGTGTTCGTGACAATTTTTATTTGGTATTGAGAAAAGTATCAGTATTGAGTATCGTGAGAATGTTTTGGTATCGAAACTGGTATCAAGTATCAAGAAAATGTAGTATCGACCCATCCCTAATCTTTTCTACTTATTAAAACGTAAACAACTTCTACTCATCAGTGTAGACGACTAAGCCGCTCGTCCCAACAGAGTTTGATTGGCAGTACAATCTACCTAACATCAAGAACTTGTACTGTTTACCCATGGTAAAAATGGAAGCTCCACACCCGAAGAAATGCACTGTTCACCGGCCGAGCCACCGAGACTATGCTTCAAGGTCACGTAGTTGTATGTGCGCCGAGGGATAGCTCCACTATTATGAATTGCCGAGATGCAACGGCTGGATCCTCAGCTGGCCAGTGACGTCATATGCCCAGAGGAACTAACGCAGCTACCCTCCTCCACCAGATCAAAGGCGAGCCAGGAAGAGTATAAATACTGGGGCACGGCCCTTGGAACGCCAGTCTGTCCAGTTCCTTCACTGCACTCCTGGTGCCGAAGGAACCATAGACTCTGCCTGGTCTTCACCGCTCTTCGTCCAGGTCTTGAGATCCCTCTTTGCCTCTGAAGATCATCACCAGTTTAAGTCGTCGAACACATGGACACTTTCCGATCCCTTCAGGACATACAGCATAGTGCTAATTAAAGTTGAGTTATTTTCATAGTCGCTTTTCTTACCTACCCACACTAGCTTAGAAACAGGTTGTCTTCACCTGTATAGCTTAATAAACTTCCATTAAGCTCTTGCTGATAGAAGGTACTACAAACCACTTTGTTTAATTGTGTACCAAAATAAACTATATTTTATCCCACTTAGGATATTATTTGCACAGTCTTAGAACCATCCCTTGTAATCATCATGTCTGTCGAGGGACAGCATGTGACTGGGAATTTTATTCTAACCAAACCGCTGAACTCACCAGTAGACACACACATCTATCTTGGATGCCCACCTTTTCTGTGCACCCTGGTGCATAGAATGGTAGAGCTGTGACACTAGGTACTCATCCTCTTGTGGTTGGACTGTCGGTCTGGGGTTTGAGCTTTCCACTGCGCATCTGGTACCGGAAGGAGTGCTTCCTCGGGTCCGAGGGAACTGACTCTCTGTGTCCACCGCGTTTCTGGTGCCGGATACTGGGATAATGGGCTGCTTTGGCCTGGCAGTTGTGGTACGTGGAAGTACACCTGAGTAGGACCGAACATGACCTGCTCCACCTCCACGAGTCTGGTATTTGTGATTCTTTCCTCATGCCCTTCTCCCATCGCAATGGTAACCTTAAGGGGGTTAAAATGACTGATACTATCTCTAAGTACCAACAGGAGCTTAGCCCCATCCAAGCCGAACTCGCGAACCTCAGTCCTCAGGAGGGAGCACAAGCCATCTGTCGTCTAGAGAGACCAGCATCACAAGCACCCGCTATCGAACTCGAATGAGTTCCTCACCCAGTGTGTGAGTGGTCAAGACCTGTCATACTGTATAGCTAACCTGTGGTTTTGGGGGATCCCACTCACTCAGCCTACCCAGACGTCAGCCAGCACCAGTGATTGGCTGCCCACCTGCACACCATATTCAGGGGCCAGCCCCAGCCCACCAAGGTCTGAACCACAGCAGGTCCAAGAGCTTCTGCAGGTCACCCTGACGCGTGCCCGATTGGACTGAATTGGCACGTTGGTCTAGGATTTTGTCTGCCAGACCAAAAGCGGGGTTGTTTGGTTTAGATGGTGTGAGGCGAGGGATGTTGGTTAGCACTTACTTATTCCAGCTTCTTGGGCGTTGTGGTCGGGGTAGGTTTCATCTAGACGCTGCGAATTTGGTCCACACCGGATCGGAGATTCCACAGGTGTGCTTCATTGATCTAGAAGTTGAGGTCCCAGCCGAGTCGCACATCGGTACTGCTCAGAAACCCTTTTACCACAGGATGACACGTAGGATGTATGCAGATACAAAGTGGGAAGTCAATCACCAGAACCGGAACAGGCACGACTGCTTCGCATCTAAGTTCGGCTGCGCGGTTCCGTTCCACCTGCCTCTCCTGCATAGGACGTGGTAGTGCGATCCTTGGTTTGAGAGCAGAGTGAGCCAGGTATTGTTCTCTACGTTTTCTACCACTCCTCGTGTGTCATAGGGCAAACAGTTTGACAGCCTACAGGGTGCACTTAGACAGGAAGGTCTGACAGTGTAACCCAATAGTGACTTGCCGGTGTGAGCTCTATAAGAGTCCCCACTTATCCTCCACAGTATGCGGTCTGGGGACGTGGAGCCGTGGGGACCGCCAAGTCTCTACTGGTTGTCAGTTCGCACTAGGTTGAACGGCAAAACTTCAGGCTACGGTCACCGTACACTGACTTAGTGCGCATTGTGAGAAATAACGTGTGTTGCCCCTTCCGGTGTGAAGGTTTTCTAGTGGTTGTGGCGTCGCTGTTTCTCCCCCACGAGTACTGACTTAATGCTAATGTGTGACAGGGAAAAACAGGTAGCCGTCTAATATGTATGTCTTCTGACGTGCAGACAATTGAAAGGGTTCCACAGTCAGGGTAAGTCGGTTTAAACAAATCTCCTGGCTCCTGTCAGCAGTGCACTTCGTATTCTGTCTCCAACCATTTATTCAAACAAATACCCTGGAAATGAGAATTAGAAAGATAGGGAACAACGAGTGTTTATTGAATAATCAATAAACACGTGACCCATGCTACCTCCTATCAAACCGTGGAGCGATGAAGGTAACTGCAGTTCCAGGGGTAGGCGACCTGGTTCTAAGTTAAAAAGGGGGGTAGCTGGTTGTAGACAAATACAAATTAGTTACAGTTAAACTGCTATGTAAAAGGTGTCTAGAGGAGACAAAGTGAAGTTAAATACATATGTTCGTGTTCGTTGGTCGTCGAGATGTAAGTAGCCTCTGGGGGCATACTTGAAGTTTCCAAGATCTCCGGAGGTCCCAACACTTAGGCAGTGTGGGATGTCGCTAGAGAGGATGCGTAAGAATGACTCTCGAGCCCGGCAGCGTCCTGACTTGTATAGTGGAGCTTGTAGGCTGCCGGTGCGGGCTGTGGGGAAGGCGTGATGTCCTTCTGCCCTGGTTGGCGTGGGAATACTCTGGTCAGCGTGTCTGCTTTGTGTCTCATCTGTAGCGCTCGGCCTTGCCCGAGGTCTGGGCAGCTTGTGGGCGCTCAGCCTGGTGAAGTGGGGGGGAGGGGGTGTGCCTGCCGGGTTGCGTATCCTTCAGGTGAAAAGAATTTTCTCATAAGTTCCTGTTTACTGTATGGTAGGCAACGTGTCCCTCACTCTGTAGCAGTAAGCGGCATGCGTCAACCCGTTGTCCAGGTATCACCACTGAAGCGAAGGATTGTGCTAGCCATCCCCGAATTTGTACCCAGCCGGAAAGCCACACAACTAGTCCTCTATACTGGTCAGACTCCTGTTCCACGCTGCGAATAAGAATCCATCTCATCCCCAGGTGCGTCTGCCCTTGCTCCCGCCGAAACACTTGGGCCGTGACGTACCTCCTTTGCTCACAGGACGTTACAGGTCAAGTGTATACAAAAAAATGAAACAATTGCAACCTTTGCGCTCTTAAACTAATTCGGGACTAAAAGAGTTGAGACGCTCTTACCTTATGTTATGTTGGTTTCAGTGTAGTTAGTAGAAGAATATTAGTTTTTACTTTAAAGAAAGTGTAATGTGGGTAGTGTCAGAGTGAATGCGTCATGATTTGCTTGTTTCTGCTCTTGTTCCTTGTTTGTCCGTTTGTATACCCTCAGATTTTTTCAAAATGTATTTTAGCAGCTTTTCTTCCTTGGCACATAACTTTAATGAATGTTAAATACCATAACCATCCTTTGATGTTGGGGAAAAAAAAAAAAAAAAAAAAAAAAAAAAAAAAAAAAAAAAAAAAAAAAAAAAAAAAAAAAAAATGTGTACAGTATATCAAAAACTTTACACCCACGTTCATTTTGGCAGCACTGTACCGTTTGCAAGAAAATTGAAAAAGATATTTGACAGTAAAAGATTTGTAGTAGAAACCAGTTTTTAAAATTTTAATTATCTGCATTTTTCAGTTTAGACTCATTCAAAGTATGCATGCAGGGTGGTGATGCCTCTGTCATGTAATTTCCTGGAAAACAGGAATACATTTATGAACTTAAGCCATGGCATAGATTGAATGGCAATATACAAACCAGTTCATCTTTGTGTACTTCTGGTAATGTGTTTAGAAATCAAGATTCTGTTAAACTTTTTCCTGTTTTGATATACAAGACCTGTTATTTTGCTGAATGACGTATAATAAGTTGTAACTGTCATGACACAAAACAAGTGTAGAAAACAATAATTTGTCTTCAGAACAAATTACAGTGGCATGACAAGAAATTGCCGTGTTGCACCAGCATATACGTAGCTGATCTGTTAGTTCAACATTAGATTACCTAACAAATTTATGCTGTATTTGAAGTGGATTGGTTGGAGTTGAGTTTAAAAGAAATTGTTTGTAGCACCTACCCTGAGTGCATTTGCCAGTGTTAATATACTAAGTTTTTGTATTGCTGTACACATTTTCCAGCAATTTTTTTAACCGTAGCTCTTTTGTTTGTGATTGAAGGTACATGGAAGAAAATCCCATGGCAGGAGTCCTGAATGACGAATCTGATCAGGAAATAGAATATGATGAGGATGGCAATCCAATTGCTCCAAAGAAGATAAAAGAGATAGATCCATTGCCTCCGATAGACCACTCCACCATCAGCTACTTGACATTTGAAAAGAACTTCTACACGGTGCACGAAGAGATTGCCAACCTGGGACCAGATCAGGTGGAGGAGTTACGAGAGAAACTTGGGGTGAAAGTGACGGGACCACTGCCCCCGAACCCTGTCTCCAGCTTTGCTCACTTTGGATTCGACAACCAGATGCTGAAGGCGATACGGCGCTCAGAGTACACCCAACCAACTTCAATCCAGGCACAGGCGGTGCCGGCAGCACTGAATGGGCGCGACATCATCGGTATTGCCAAGACTGGTAGTGGCAAGACGGCAGCGTTCATCTGGCCGATGTTAGTCCACATAATGGACCAGAAGGAGCTGAAGCCGGGCGACGGCCCGATCGGACTAATCCTGGCTCCTACCCGCGAGCTGTCTCAGCAGATCTACGTCGAGGCCAAGAAGTTTGGCAAAGTCTACAACATACAGGTGTGATCCCTCTCACACACCCTCTCCCTCACTCACACCCTCTTTCTCACTCACATTCTCTCTTCTCTACTTCCTATCTCTACTCTGTTCCCTCATTCTCTCCCTCCTTCCTCTCTACATCTCTCTCCCCGTCCCCCTTTTATTCTTACACCATCTCCCCTCATCCTTCTCCACACCACCTCACTTTCCCACTCTCCACCTCTTCTCCTTTCCCTTCCCATTTCCTCTTTTCCCTCCCTGGGGTCCACTGTGGCTGGCGGTTAGCCTGTTTGCCTCCCACCAATGCGAAACAGGTTTAATCCTTGGCCGGGTTACTCCAGGAATTTCGCATGTGGGAATCATGCTGGACGATGCGCTGGTTGGCGTATTTTCTCAGGGATCTCCCTTTCTCCCACCCTTTTATTCCGGTGCTGCTCCATACTCACCTCAATCACCCTCATCTGCTCTCAAGACCTCGCTGTTGACAGCCACCAAAATCTCTTCAATCATTCTTCCCTCACCTCCATTAACTATTTTCTTATTTCCCTCCATCAACCTCCTCCTTTCAACTTTCTTTCCCTCCCACTCTGACTCTCTCCTCCTCTGTGTTTCTCATCTTCTCCCTCTCTTCCCCTCTGATCATTCACACCTCCGCCTCTTACCACTTCCACTCTCCCCTTCAACCAACACTCTTCTTCCTCACCTCTATCTGCAACCCATCCTCATTCTCACTCCCTCTCACAATTGCTCCCTCCTCTTCCCCTCTTCCACCTCCTCTGCCACTGCTCTTCTATTTTCTCCTCCCTCCCCTCATCTTCCCTCTTGTCATACATTTTTCTTCCGTTCTTCCTCTTTCTTGCCATACATTTCTCTTCCCCACTCCCTCTCACACCTACTACCTTCCTGTCATCTACTCCCACTCCTTTTCTTCATTTCTCTCCATTCCTTCCTTTACCCCACTTCCAATCGTACACTCTCTCACTTTCACACTTCATCCACTTCTAACATCCTCTCCCCTTCCCTCTACCCCATGCCCTTTTCTCATTGTTTTCCCCTTTCTCTCCAACTTCCTCATCTTCTTCTCGTTCCCTGATAATCCCTCCCTTTTCCCTCATCTCTTTCACACTTTCTCTCCCTCTCCCCTGCCTCTTGTCTCTCTCTTTCTGTTTATCTGCTTTCACACCCTTTCCCTTTCATATATATTTTCTTCTCCCTGTCCCTCCTCTCCATCCTTGTGCCTTCCTCTCCCTCTCATGCCCTCCTCCTTCCCTCTCTCTCTCCCTCCCTCCCTCCCTCCCTCTATCTGCAACCCTCCCTTTCACTGTGCTCTCACACCCTCTATTCCTTTCCCTCACCCACTTTTCCTCTCCCTCTCTCCTTATCTCCCCTCTCACTCTGTGTCACATTCTCTCTTTTCTCTGTCTTTCCCTCTCACCATCTCACTTCATGCCTCTCTCACCTTCCCTTCTTTTCACCCACTCCTAATTTCCCTCTCTTCATTGATATTTTACTCTGTCTCTCCATCCCTCCCTCTCTATACCCCATTCTCTCTCTCAATTATTCCTTTTCTCTCCATCTCTTCCAATTTTGCCATCTCTCTCTCTCTCTCTCTCTCTATCCATTCCTCTCTTACACTCTCTCCCCCTTTCCTCCTCCATTGTTACCTCTCTGTCTGTCCATACATTCTTCTTCCCTTCTTGGGGGCTATGGTGGCTGAGCAATTAACCTGCTCGTCTCCCACCAAGGTGATCCGGGTTCAATCCCCGGCCAGGTCACTCCGGATTTTCGCATGTGGGAATCTTGCTGGACAATGCCGTTGGTTGGTGGGTTTTCTCGGGGATCTCCTGTTTCCCCCACCCTTTCATTCGAGTGCTGCTCCATACTCACCTCAATTACCCTCATTGGTTCTCAAGACCTCGTTGTGAAGAGCTATCCAGACCTCTTCACTTCACTTCTTCCACTTTTCCTCTCACACACCTACATCTCACTCTGCCACTTCCTCTTCCTCTCCATATCTTCATTCCATTGTTTCCTCTTCCCATCTGCATCTCTTCATCCTTCCCTCCCTCCCTTTTCTTCTCATCCTATCTCAAACCATATCATCATCTCCCTCTATCTCCATCCCACCATTATTTTTCCTCCTCTTGCTGTCTCCCTCTCTCTCTCTATCCGCCTCCCCCTTTCTCAGTTAGAAATCTTGATTCAAATGAGTTTTAAAAAGAATTGAATCTGATAAAATAGTTACTGATGTTTACATTCAGTCTTCATTTTGGGTTTTTAAAATAATAACTAATGGAGTTCATTATGCAGACGACTTGTGTATAAATTGATACCCCAGACGTGTGTTCTTGACCTCTCCTTGTTGTCAGAAATGTTAAAAACTTTGTGCAGCACATAAGTTTCATAGAGTACGAAGTAAATTTTCAGTGGCTTGTGGGAAATTTGGAGGATTTGTTATTAAAATATTGATTTATTTCAATGGATAAACATTTTCTGAATAAACTGGTATCCTGGAAGGGAATTTTCAACCCCCGTTTGTTGCAAAAGAATGTTTAAGCACCGAGCCTGAGCTCTGCATTATCTCACTGTGAGCTGAAGTGCAATTTTAAGGGAAAAATCAGAAGTTATGGTTATCAAATATTCATTATTGAAAGTCATGAAGATACAAATCTTAATTATTATATTTATTTGCCGCTGTCCCCAAATAAAAAAAAATCTATGAAATGCATATTAATTGCTTAAAGGGCAGGTGTCTGGCAAACAGAACTGATCTCATGGCAAGTGGTGTTCCTGCGAACATACATGTGAACAACTGCCGTGGAGTTAGAGGAATATGGTTTAGCTGTCATCAGGTGACTTTGTTTCCTCCCCTGACATAACTAACAAATCATATGGTGAATGGGAGATGGTTGCCTAGCAACTAGCATGGCTTCCTCGCGCCTTCCTTATCGTGACCAACTGTGTGGGGGTAAAGCAGTCTGTGGAGGGACGGCGGGCTGTTTCATTGTCCCCTGCGGCCTTATCCACTAACCGCGAATGTAAAATGATGCTCACTCTAAACTGCAGCTGTTAACCAATTTTCACGTTTTTTTTTTCTCCCCTGTTCTTTGTACTATGGAATACCTGTCAGCCATATAGTTACAACACTTGTACATACTTCATCGCTTGTTAACACATTTAATAGATTATGCCGTAGGCTTCTTGCATTTTTTGCAGCAATTTTTATATTCTTTTAGTTTCTGACAAGGTTACGGCAGACAGTATGTGACTAGTTTGGTCTGGTGCTTGACTGTTGTTATTATTGTCAACTCTATTCCAGACAGTGGAAATTTTATCAAGATTATCATTAGGGGTTGGTCGATACTACACTTTCTCGTTACTTGATACTAGTTTCGATACCAAAACATTCTCACGATACTCAATACTGATGATTTCTCGTTACCGAATAAAAATTGTCATGAACAAAAACCAACTTGGCCAAGAAAATTGCTCATTTGACTAGTGTTGTTGATGCACACTGAAACTGTATAAAAACTAACATTACTCTCAAAACAAATGGTGGATGGCCTGTAACCCAAACGTCCTTAAATGATAAGCCAACACAGTCTCATTCGATTCTATAGCATCATGTTTCCACAGTAAAAGCTATAATCAAACTTTGAGGAAAATGTTAGCTCAGTACACACTTATTTTGCGATTTTGCATTCTTTTTTTGTTATTTTTTGACTTCAAGGAAATTACTGTAACGTTAAATAAATACCGTAATTATCTGATACACCCATCATGGCCTAGCCTGCAGAATTCGCAGGCTAGGCCACCACATGGTGTTATCAGATAATTATGGTATGTATTTATTTTTCTGAATGTTTAATACTGCAGTTGCATCAGATAATTCTGGTATGTGTGGGATATATAACTACTCAAGTAGCTCGCTCTCAGCTCTCTATGTGCTTTTATTGCACCTGAAATAGATACCATAAAAGTAATTATTGGGATAAAAATGAATTAAATGAAAAATTTGGTGCAGCATATAATTGTGGTATATATTGGGTCTACAATAACTATTAGAGTTCCTCATTCGCACATATTGGCGCTTGCTTGCAACTCTTGACCCGTTTTTTTGTACCTCAATTATGTACCATAAAAGTGAATGATGTCAAAAATCATAATTTGTGGTATGTGTGGGTTCCTTAAAAACACCTAAAGGTGCTCGCTCATGCCTATTGGAGCTCATTCGCACCTCTTGACACGTGCAGCTGTGTGAATATTATGCTAAGAATAAAAAATGGTATAGTAGATTATTTTTATACTAGTACATTTAAAATTGTATAATTTATTAACCGTTTGTCCGATCTCGACCCGCGAAACCTTTTTGGAATGCTTGCGGGAAGCTTTGAAATGCTCGCTGCCAGCCGAGATAATCATGGTACACATTTAAAAGTTGCTGTTAATACCTTGCGAACTGTTGGACTTAGGTCAAATTTTATGAGTGCATTGGAATGCCCGAAGGATGCAGATTCAGTTATGGTACACTTTTTGAAATTATTGTACAAACACCAAAAATTATAGTACACCCATACCATAATCGTGGTATGCAAAAATTGGTGTTGGAATTTAATACTTTTGAATATTCTCATGCAATACTTGATACTATAAAGTATCGAGGTATTGCAGTATCGAGGATCCCATTCCCAATTATCATGGAAAAAATACTTTATCGACCAAATATTCCAAAGAAAACACACTACCCTACCAACAACCCTGTTTTGTGCTCTCAGCTGATCGAGAGTTGAGACTTTCAAAATTTGGTTTGCACGCTCTCTCATATTACTGTACTTACCCGAAAGGAAGATGACCCTGAATCTAAGACGGCCCCTTTCTAAAAAATATTTTTGGGGAAAGATTTTTAAACCTGAATCCAATACTACCTACCCCTGTGAAGTGCTGAAAAAATTATTTAGGTTGAAAGTATTTTTGTATTAATTTATGACATACCCTTCAAGAAGAAATGCTATTATATGAGTAATATGATATATTTGATTTACTTTTAAAGAAAAGCTAATCAAAATGAAATATGTGTCTAACCTGGCTGTATGGTAGCAGCATCTTTCTTACACTGTAAAACAATTGTGAGTGTTATATTCGTGAATTGAGCCATTTTTATTCCCATCGAAGCGCTTCCTCTTTGCAGTCATTTGCAAATTAATCTGATTAGTCCTTAATCCGTAAAATTTATTTTTAGACCATCACCATCAACATGTCATTTGCGTATTAAACTAGAACCCACCCGTCCCTACTACTCATGCGTTTTATGTCTCTGGGCAACATCAGATAAGGGGCCCCTGTCAAAGTTGAGAGATACAGGCTCCCCACTACAAATATATCTCCAACCATAGGACACACTGTATTTAAGCAAGAAAAGCGTTTGTCAAAATCCTCTGTTTCATAGCACGCCAATTTTGGAGGATAAACTGCTTCTTGAGTATAAAATTATGAATAGAAACTGTGTAGTAATGTTGTGCATGTAACACAAATGTAAATACTGAACTAGCAGTGTCACCCATTTATGGTATTTGTGATCCTAGGTTTTGAATTGAAAACGACCCCGGATTTCAGATGACCCCCTATTTTTTCTATTCCTTTTCTGTCAAAAAACCTCGTCTTCCTTTCGGGTAAATACAGTATTGTCTTTTAAGAGAATTAAAATTTGAGGTCTATTTGCATTGTATTGGCTTACAGTTGACGCGTTACGAGCGCTGTCGGATACATACTCTAGCCCCGGCCTCTGGTACTCCACTTTCTGTTCCATAGCGCCAAATGCTACTGCTTATTTTGCCTCTGTACTGTTTCTGTCTACAAGCCAATTGAACCCCTTGCCACCTGGGAGGCTGGCAATCCAGTGGGTGGACCCATGCCCTCGCTTGCCTGGCTGGCAGGCACTGAACACGTACTCTCGCTGCGCATAAGGGGTGGTTGAAGCTTGACCGCAGGAAGGAGGGGAAATACCTAACACTAGTATGGGTGCTAGAATGAATACAGCCCAGAAGAGAATCTAAATTCCACTTATCCTGCCCCTTTCAGGGTATCTGCTTTTTTACCACCTTGGTTACTAGACCAGCACGAGTTGACGTAAAGCGGTACCTTAAGTACACAATCTAGTTTGCCAGCTATGTTGTAGATCCTCCATGTTGGGAAGATGATTGAGTTCTAATACAGTATTTCTTAACTTCAGCTTAGACCAAGGGAAAAGATGGGTAAACCCTAGAGTGAATGGTCTCAGCGTTCCTCTACACAGGGCGCTTGGGACTTGTACACTCTCAGATACTTCAAGGTTATATGCGAGGTCGGCTTTGCTGGGAACATACGCTGTCTGGTCTTCATCTGGGTTGCCGATCGATGAAAATTATTCCCTCTTTGGGAGTCGACCGGTATTATGGATTGTCGGACGAGTGGATTTTTCTGCTTGAGCATTCAGTCCGGCACTGTACCTATTTTGCAGCAGGAGGCGGTGATTTCCATTTCACAGCTTGCCTCATTGTGTAGGTGATGTCTGGAACAGTGGACAATGTCGGTTGTAGCGGAGTAGGGCATACCAGTTGCAGGGCGTAAATGGGTTTACTATGGGTCATTGATCCTAATATGGGTCCTAATAAGGGGTCACCTTCTTGTAAAATTAATGCAACTGCTGGATGGGCTTTACCTGGCAATTTAATGAGAGGACCGAAGAATGGGGCTTGTAAAGGAGGCGAATTATGAATGGGTAAATTGAGATTCTTTGTGACCAGAGAATTGTTATTATCTGTATTCTCTGAACTTAAATTACGCAAGGCTCTTAACGTCTCTCGGAGAGCTCGTCTGCTTTATCTGCCATGCTCTGTGTAGGGTATTGAGTTGCACCAAAAATCACCTGAAGGAGAAACAAGTACCAATTCTGATCCTACTGTGTAAAGCCAGTAAGCAGTGCAGTCAGTCTCGGTTCCCAACATGCTACCTTATTCAGACTGGAACTGACCGAGAGACACATGTATTTGTCTGAGCCCTGGGTGAGGAACTCACCTGAAGTTAAGTCATTGGCAGGATGTTCATTTTTCCTTCCAGCCTTTTCAAACTGAGAAGAAATAGTAGAACGTCTGGTCTGAATAACCAAAGTATGGATTTGTGTTCCTACTGTGGAGATGCTTCCGATGATCTGCCTGAGTGGCAGGCTTCGGTTTGCCAGTCTTAAGTGTTGTGGGTATTTGGCCTTATTGGCTTGTGTTACTTGTTGCACATTGTGTTAATTATTAATAGAATTACTTATCTGAGAAAATACCATGTATCCTGAGTTTACTATACCAGTTAAATCACTTTCCTTTTTAAGTAACAAATGGGGAAATACACATAAAGAAATAAGTTACTCTCCAAAGTAGATTAGGAAAATTATATTTTGAATTAAAGTATTTTGAAAAATGCAGATGGTGAGTCCGTACTCATTCCTAGTAAGTATTCAGGTTACAAACTAATGAAATATACTAATGATATAGTAAGGTTATGCCTATGTGGAATCCAGGTGAAGGCATCCTGGGCAAGATAAATTAAATATCAATAAAACAAATATGTCGTAGTCAATATAAATCTAATTTTACTGGAGGTGTTCTTAGGAGAACCAAATAGTTTTTAAAATACTTCGCAACCTGTTCCCAAGAGGAATTTTAACCTGGAAGGAATTACTTATGGTTGGGTGAAGGAGAGACGTCTTCTGTACGAAGCAGTGCGGCGATGGAGGTGTGTTTTAAGGTCATCGGCGGCGGGCGTCTTCTCTGGTTTGAAACGCGCACTTAAGGACGTGGTCTAATGGTCAGTGCTTTAACCATTTTAATAGTCAGCGCTTTAACCATGTTAATAGTCCTCTGCCTTGTTCATATTGGAAGGTCAGTTTGGCTGCCACACCATTCTTTGTATAGTGACCATCACACCCGTATTCAGACTGAAAGAGGTGGATGGCCACTTACCCCTATTGCTCCCTCATCCTTATGCGGACTGGAGGAGAACTACAACTGCTCTCTATGCTTGCATGGCTTCTCTAATCAGACTTAAATTCTTGGTTTGTAGGTTTCCAGAGTGGTGCGGGGATGGCTAGCCCCCTTTTCTTATCTCCTGTGATGGAGGCATTGACATATCTTATTGCCTCAGCGCGAGGCACTAGAGGCTGCTGCGATCCTGTAGGCAGGGTGTTGCACTCCTACAGCAAACCCTCAAACTTCCTTTTCTCTGCTAAGGGTGTCGATGGCTCGATGAATAGTAAAATATCTGCGTGATGGCTCTGAGTAGGTAGTAAAATTTCTCTCAACTACATGTCTGTAATCTCATTTGCCATGATACTTGTAGACCCTGTAAGCATGTGATTTAGTGTACTAAAGCTTAACTGACTAAAATGCCCTCAATGATCTAAAGATATTGAATTTCAGAAAAAAAAACTTTACGTAAAACATGGACAATGTTGTAGTAATGTACTTTTGCATATAACGAAACAAGTGTGTTTGCATGATTGTAGTTGTGCCATGGAGTGTCATAATTTATGCAGGGAATCAGGTGGAATATGTGTGTGGTGCTGTGGGCTACAACTGCTGAGGAGTGGTTGTAGTAAGGTGAGATGACTGAGACGAGGTGTGGCACAGGTGGTGTGCTGCTACGGTGGGGGGTCCAAGTGGGAGCAGTCGAAGGCACTGGAGGATGGAGCGGAGATCGTTGTTGCCACCCCGGGCCGCATGATTGACCTGGTCAAGATGAAGGCGACAAGCCTTGAACGGGTCACGTTCCTCGTTCTGGACGAAGCGGACCGCATGTTCGACATGGGCTTTGAGCCGCAGGTGCGCTCCATCTGTGACCATGTGCGTCCTGACCGACAGACACTGCTCTTCAGTGCTACCTTCAAGAAAAGGATAGAGCGCCTCGCGAGGGACGTGCTCACAGACCCCGTGCGCATCGTACAGGCAAGTGTGTTGTTAAGTTGCCTGCTTCACTCTGAGCTGTGCAGAGTCCTTCAGGAACTATTTGCCTTAAAGTGTTCCGCAGGTGTATGTTACACCCATTTTCTAACTTAACGAAGGGGCAGATTCCAGGCCCCAAAATATTTATTGTGATATTTTATATTGTTGTCTTGGTTCTATATTTCTCACCACATATTTTTTTGTCCTTTAAGTTTTGGTCTTGTTTGTGTCATTGTTGCAATATATATATATATATATATATATATATATTCTGTGTGTGTGTGCGTGTGTGCATGTGCACATGTGCAAGTGTGTGCATGCATGCATGTGTGTGTGTGTGCATGCATTTTTTTTTGTCCAGCGCCTATATGTTTATTGCTTTTACACTAGTGTTTATTTTTTTTGACTGGTCATCATTTTTGGTTATTGTGATTGTATATTTTTAAACTTGAAAATCTTAATTAGGATTTTATTACGCATTATATACTCTTTTCCTGAGTGTTGTTCATTTTGTTTGTTCTCCATTTTTGTTTTCACTTGAATCTGTAGTTCTTTTACTCCAGGAACAATGTTGAAACAATTAAATTCTTTTCACATTGTGATTTAAACATTTTCAGCTTCAAATCAAAACTTTGGAAGATCTCTGAATGTCGTTTCTCAAATATAAATTCTATTTGTCCAACTATTTGTGTAATATAAGTGTTTCAGTGGCTAGCAATCAGCAAAGGCTTGATATCCCAATACCTCACACCTCTGAATTATGTACCAGAAATGAATTTCCTATGCAAATCATAGTTAAAATATTGAAACTAACACAGAAGCAAAAATGAAACATTTTTAAGAGAGTTTGGCATCAGTCAGTGAATATTTATCGGCAAACATTCATACTGTACACAGATTTAAATAATCGTCATAAATGTTCACTAAAAACTTTGGAAGGCCATCTTAACATTAAAATTTCATTTAACATTCTATTACACCTGTTTATCCTATTTGGGGCTTCAAAATGAAAACAGTTAATAATATTGATTCATTACCCTTGAAAATCAGTCCAGATAATAGAAAACCTAATGTACTTGTTTTATCTTCTGAATTGATTTTTTTTTTTTTTTTTTAATGTTGTGTATATAATATAACGTGTTTTAATATTGTACTGGTTTCAGGGTGACGTGGGCGAGGCAAACACAGACGTGACACAGATTGTTCATGTAGTGAATGCGGGCGGAGCAAAGTGGAACTGGCTGCTCAAGCACTTGGTAGAGTTCTTGTCGGCGGGCAGTGTACTCATCTTCGTCACTAAGAAGGTAAGCTTCTCACTGCTGGTAATGAGTCACGGGCGGCCAACCTTGCGCTACTGACAGCCGCTAAATTACGTTACATCTGCGTAGTAAAATGAAGGATTATTGATGGTCTGTACAGTCGTGTTCATTTGCAAGTGTGTGTCTTAATTCTTCATGTGATAAGTCTGGTTTCCGAGTGCCGATGCTGTTGCGTGATGGTCTTGGGAATAGTCAAAGGCTGCGTAACGGTCAAGGCCAGCTTCTAGGCGTGCAGGTCAGTCACAAGGGGTTAACGGCGAACGCGCGAACCAGGTTTGAGGGAAATATTTTAAGCCTGGGGGAATCTAATGCTGGGCCGTTGCCGATACCTTCCGTTCTCATTCTGAGAACTAAACTGACAGACTGGCACTTAACAACAAGGAAGGGGCGGAGGGGGGGGGGGGGAAGCTACCCTGCTGAGAAATAATCATCTACAGTAAGTGAAAGGGAGAGAGTGTGATGCCGTTGTTAGTAGTGGGAGTGTGTATCCAGGAATTTACCGAAGTTCGGATTTTGTGCATTATTAACACATTATAAGGTAAGTTTCTTTATTAAATTGTAAGTTTCATTTCAATTTGCAGGTTTTACGTATTACATATTTCGGGATTTAATGATTTTGATGTTTTTTTCCAGATATGTTATTAAAATGTATCGGAAGCAAATTTGTTCTTTAGGGTATTACCCTAGGAAGATATATTGTAATATTAATTGTTTAAGTTGCCCTGACTTTTGATTAAAAATATATTACTAGAGTATTCTTTGAGTGCTGCTTTTATTCTCCGATTTTGAAGAATTTATGTGAAATTCATTTATGTATTGTTTTGTATGTTTACTTAAAGCCTCGAATAGTACATATTGTGACATTGACTTTAACAGAGATTTTCATCAGCTTTCCAAAATACTTTTGTTTATGAACATAAGTGAAGAAATTATTGCAAGAGTGCAAAGCTATTAATTGTTTTTTAATTTAAAAAAAAAAAAAGTCAAAACATTAAAATGTACTGTATGTCGAAAAATTTTTAAATATGTTTAGGTGGTAAAAAAAATTTTTAATGCCAATATCTTATTTCTAAACTATATAAATTGCAAAGTGTGCATGTGTAACTATTTGCTGTAAATTGTAATGTATTACCGTGTAATGTTCATCCACACCATAAAGGATTTGTTATAAAAATATGTTTCTGTGTTCTTGGGGAAATTTCGACCTAAATTTTTATGTTCTGGGGAAATTTTTCCATGTTAGGAACTTTGTCCACCTCTGTATGTACTATATATATATATATGTGTGTGTGTGTGTGTGTGTGTATATATATATATATATATATATATATATATATATATATATATATAAAAAGTTTTTCAAAAATACTTTCCTAGCACTAAAAATCTGTTAAAGCTTGATGGGTACCCAGATATTGACTGTGGCATGGTCATTGAGATTTGATGCGCTATACCAAGTGCCTGGTTATAGGCAGCTGATGGGAGGTGTTAGAAACCTGACTTACTCGGAAGGTCTTCAGTCGGTTGGTAACGTGGATTAACTGGCGGAGTGAAACTGTTGTTACAGTTCTTGAGTTAAGTTACGTTGTACTTCAAGTTCCAGTCCGCTGACTCTTGACTCCAGAAGTTAGGATTGGCTTGACCGTATCTAGCTTCAGTCCGGTAGACTAAACCCCTCACCACCGGATGATTGTAGGGACTGGTGCAGACGAGCGGTGGAAAGTGAATATATTGTACCACGTGGACAGTCGAGACTGCCAGTGATCTCAGTGAGGCGGCATGATCCCGTTCTGCCTGTCTTGCCTGTGTAGGAGGGACTAATGTACTCCGCTGCTGGGCAGCAAGATGAGCAATTTTTTGTTCCCTACGGCTTCGGCCGTGTCTTATTTTGTAAGTCATAGAGTTTGGTTCGCCACTGTACAAGATACTGTGTGCACTTTGGACGAGAAACTGTACCCTATAATAGTGTAGGTCCAGTAGCTGATTTGTGGGCTGCAGGCAGATCAGAGACGGTGAGCTGTGTGGGCCACCAATACTATTACTGGATGTGAGTTTCCAGCCAAGGTCAGGCCGCAACACCCCACGCCAATACTGCCCCCAGCACCTAGGTGCTCTCGTAGGTGATACAACCTAGGCTTGCTGTCTTTCCTTGGTGAAAGGTATTCCTAGTGGTCGTGGCTCCTCTGTTCATTCCTCCCAGCACATTGGTGCTCTGGGGGTAATAAGAAGCAACAGGCGGCCGTCTAACGGGTGTGTACCAGACTAGTGGTCCCCTGAATGGCGGGGGGTGTTCAGTCAAGCTAGTTCGGATTTACAAAAGTACTGGTTTCTGTGGGTAGTGCACAATGCTACTTATTCCTAGCGAGCGAAGTTCGGCGTTACTCTAGAAATAAAAGCATTAGGATAGAGAAGAAGCGAGAACACGGCTCACATACGTATTGCGCAACACCACCTAAACTTTTTGATCACTACATGCCTCATAGCAATGTATGACCCACGAGACCTGCGTAATAGATCTTTAATAATAACTTTATATTTTAATAATACATAGTCTAATCTTTTCACACACTTTCAGTGGCCATGTCATACTGTGTTTAGGCCATATTTTCTACGACAAGGGGTGGTCCAATATGCCTTTCTTGGGTATCAAATTAATCAGGAGACATCCAGCTATTAAAATATACATATTTATATTTAATTTAAACAGTAATTTTTTAATGCGCTACAGACAATTAAACACGGACTTCGTACAAAAAATGGCAAGTTTGAGGGCATCCAAAATTTTCCAAATTGTTTATTACGACGCCCCCCCCCCCCCCATATTATTACCCTATTCTCAGGAACCATGAGGGGTCGTAATAGAGAGGTTCTACTGTATTATATTGATGGATAATGATGATAATGTGGCATAAATAATGTGAAGACTGAGGAGTTTCGTGATGTGACATCAGGTGAATGCAGAGGAGCTGGCCAATAACCTGCGGCTGAAGGAGTATGACGTGCTGCTGCTTCATGGCGACATTGACCAGGTGGAGCGCAACAAGGTCATAACCCAGTTCAAGAAGAATGAGGTCAGCATAATGGTCGCCACCGATGTTGCAGGTGACCAACACTTCCTGGAATGTCACTCACTCTCACGCTTCTGATCTGTGTTTAGCTACAGAAACTGCTTTATTGCTTCCTTTCGCAGTACAGTCAGCAAGGGCCACTTGGGATAGTTTGGGACACTTTAGAAGGGATTTTGTTTACACGTATACAGTCAACTCTTGTGTTTATGACTCCGGGAATAGTGACCCTCTCAAAATAACAACTCTTTTTTGGAGAATCATGGAAAAAATTTAATTAAAAAGGTCTTTCCTATAAGTGCCTCTTCAAAATAACAACTTTTCCTGGGAACCATGAGAGGTCTTATAATGGAGAGATGTCTGTAAGAACAGCTCTAAGTAAAATAAAACATCATCAGGGTGGCGACAGACCTGGAAAACTGGGAAAAGTCTGGGAATTTTTTTCAGTAGGGAAAAGTCGGGGAAATAGCAGGGAATTTTGTGAATTGTCAGGGAAAAAATATATTTCACTTAAGTTTTCGTGACGGTAATTAAGTTATCATAAATATAGTAGGATATTTGTTACTCTTCAGCAGCAATTGTATTGCAGATCCTGAGACTATGAGGAAGGAGGCCTATTTTTGTGGTTGAATTGGTATTAAAACTTTTCGCAGTCATTCACAACGAAATGTTTACTTCACCCCGTGGTTGTTCAACTCATCAAGACTTCCTGTTACCAAACTTTATGTCCGTGTGACAAAGGTTGCAGAACGTAAAAACCTGTAAACTGTGTGCTGTGCATTCACAAGTTAGTGTCAAACCATCTTGTTGCTACCATATCTAAACTTGAAAATACATCAGCGCTATGTTTGTTTTGGTTTCAAATTTTTAAAATTTATATTTTGAATTTTGTATGGTTGCATTAGGAAAATCGCAACATTTAACTGCCAAGCCAACTGAATACAGATGAATACGAAATTGTAGTTTTAATACTAAAATCTCAGAATTCTTAAAATAAACTGTACAGTTAATTTTAATTGCACCTTTCCAGTGCTGAAATATTATTAAACGACATTTGGGGTGAAAAACTGTTTTTAAACAATAAGTACGTAATGCATAAAATATGCCTTTAATTAATATTTTGGCAACTTACATTGAATAAGCGTGATGCACATTTGTTTATTGCAAATAACCTCTACAGTATGCATATTAACCTTTAAAGTCTGAGTAACTAACAAGGTTACGATTTGGTAATACGTAAGCTTTGAAGTAGACAAAAGTCGAAATGCAAATTATAAAAATGTGTCATCGATTTTGTAGACTAAATTGAGTCACGTGACCATTTTGTTAAAATACATGTTGGAAAACTGCCTGTTTTGAAAATGCCAGGAGTGTGATAAATATTTTTTGTGTTGATTAAGCGATGTGTGTTACATTGGCAATGTGATAAATCTTCATGTTTCGTCATGTGGAAGACAGTGTGTAAACATTCTTAGTGATGTGTTATTTTACTACTAACTAAGAGGTAGTTTATATGTGTGGTTATCTATTATAATGTGTGTGCTACAAATTCACTTAATGAAGTGAAACTTGTCGATCTAACACTAGACGACTGAAACTATCTTCTAGTTAATTGAATTATTTTCTTAACAATATTTTTTTTATTTTATGATAGCGAACATGTAGATTCTTATGCGTTATTTTACACATAATTGAAATTACAAATTTCCTACAAAAGGGAAACATAACGTTAAATAAATGCTTCCCAAATGTTATATTGTATTTTACTACCTCATGTTGCATAAGCATCAACTGTCATGTGCTGTTCTGAAAAGGCCTTAACAAAACTCGTAGCTTGGAGAGCATGACTTCAAAAATATTACTACGGACTTTAAATGTCACAATATAGCAAGATATTCTGTTCTTGCTTGTACAGATTACTTTGGAAATTGCTATTTTGGGAAAAGTCACAAACTTGGTCAGTCACGTACATTTGAACATTGAATAATTGCTGTGTAGAATTTGCATGTAAACAGATTTTCCCTTTTTACTAAAGACCAGTCAATACAGTTAGAAAATAAGCATTATTTTGTAGTTGTGGTGCAGTGAAAAAGTCAAATCTAGTTACATTTTTAAAAAATTATATGTAACTCAGAGGATTTAGTTCTAAATAATAGTTAACATGAAACACTACACACGCATTGAGTTTGGTCAGGGAAAAAAAATTTGGGTCTGGAAAACAGGGGAAAGTCGAGGAATTTTTTTTTTTCCGCAGTTTGGTAGCCATCCTGATCATGCATATTACATTATTGCCATCTTCAGAGCTCTAATTCATGGCTGCCACATGTGCAAATAAACGTTCCAGTAAATTGTCCCAAGTGACTCCAGTTGACAGTACTTCTTTTTGTGTTGCGTACTATTTAGTTCTTTTGTTGCAAACTTTTTAATTCTCCACATATGGTATAAATTGTATGAAGACCATGAAAATAAATATATAAAAAGATTGGCCTTTACCGTATTTCATCACATGGTTGTTGCATAATTTTAACCACAATTTTATCTGAGAAACCAAGGTCCGACCATCGTGTGGTGAAAATTTTAAAGTTGGAGTAAAAATGGGGAAAATTAAATAATTATTTACTAACTGTGGAACTTGCTTAATAGTATTGTGCGGAAATAAAATATCTGATCTAGTATTTTTGTGTTTTGTTATATTTGTAAACAACAGTGAGTTGGTGATGCCATTTTTCGTTAACCATATCAAAACAAGAAAAGTTATACATTGTAACTGCAGTTTGAAAATCACGTGTAAATATGTATTAGTCACAGGAAAGTTTATGTTAATAGTACTCTAATGAATTGTCATTGTTTTTAAAAGCATTGACCTCACCACAGTTGTCTAGTGTTCCCCCATAAGGACATGAATAGTTACATGGAACTTTATCTTTGTTTAGTGTGTTATTGTGTTGTTTGTAACCTGCGTGACTTCACAGTTTTATATGGTAATGTTGGCACCATGTCATTTTTTTCTCCAGTCATTGGACAATAGTAAGAGGGCAACACGGTATGGGAATGGGTGTAAATGGTCACGTTACTTAAATGTTTTCAAAAGTTTAGCATAATTATGATGGAACAACTGTTGTATGTAGGCTCGTCTACTTCATTCGAATCATCATCACAGCAGGCAGCATCAGTAATACATAAATCGTCACTTAAACAAACTTCTTATTAATACACTGGAACGTCTATGTATTGAATTAGGATGGATAGAAATCCCGCATCCATGGAATATATTACCGTATTTACCCAAAAGGAAGACGACCCTGAATCTAAGACTGCCCCTTCCTAAAAATATTTTTGAGGGAAAAATGTTTAAACCTGAATGCAAGACTACCCCTGTGAAGTGCTGAAAAAATTATTTATGTTGAAAGTATTTTTGCATTAATTTAAGACAAACCCTTCAAGAAGAAATGCTATTATATGATTAATATGATATATTTGATTTACTTTTAAAGGAAAGCTAATCACAATGAAATATGTGTCCAACCTGGCTGTATGTTAGCAGCATCTTTCCTACACTGTAAAACAATTGTGAGTGTTATATTCGTGAATTGAGCCATTTTGCTTCCCAGCAAAGGGCTTCCTCTTTGATTGGGCGACATCAGATAAGGGGACCCCGTGTCGAAGTTGACAGTCTCAGCACTACAAAAATACGTACAACCATGACACATTTTATTTAAGCATGAAAAACATTTGTAAAAATCCTCTGTCTCATGGCACCCCAATTTTGGAGGACTAACTGCTACCTGAGTAAAAAATTATGAATAGAAGCCCATACTAATTTTGTGCATGTAATACAAACTTAAATACTGAACTAGCAGTGTCGCACATTTATGGTATTTGTGCCTAGGTTCTGAATTGAAGGCACCCCGAATTGTAGACCGACCCCATATTTTTTCTATTCCTTTTGTGTCAAAAAAAACCTTGTCTTCCTTTTGTGTAAATACGGTATGTGGTTCCATTTTTTTGTTTATCTGCATCTCAAGACCACGTTCATTGAAAGTCCACATGTTCTGAAATTTTTTGTCAGGCCCCTGAGAAACGTTGGATAGAGTAAACATTTTGTTATAACGAACAACTTTTTTGGTTCTGGCAAAAGCCTTTGCAATGCAATGTGTTTTTGTTTGACTTTAACTGATTTTTACATTACAACTTAAGGAATATTATGAAAATATTCTTGTTAATTAACACATTCACAATTCCGTACTAACATTATAAATTCAGATATTTTTCTCCACATAGTAACATAAAATTTAGTGTGTACAATAGTGTGTCGAGCTAGTTATTCCACAGATGTGATTCAAAATGATGAAATCACAACATATTGTTACACATAATGGTTTCTATCAATACAGTACAAGAAGTACTTGTGGCAAGGCGAACATGCAAACTATGTACAACGTTGAGGTAATTTTCTCGTGTACACCATCTATGTTCAGAGTTTGTTTAGCTGTGCGTTGCACAAAGGCTGTGTTGTTTTTGAATGAAACAATTTATAATGACGCATGACTGCCTTTTGACTGAGGTTGGTTGCCGCGGTCGATTACAGTTATTTTTGTGCCACCAGTGACATGAGAATAATTTATGTCTGTGACTAGTACCTCCGGACCTGAGCATGTCTGTGTAGAGGGCAGGGTGCATGGCTTGTCTGCTCGGCACAAAGTCTGGTGTTACTGTCATGGCCCGGCGGATGGGGCAGCTCACTGCCACGGGTTTACCTGCCTGGCCTGTGGCCCGGGGTGGCTGCTGTCCCAGCTGTGGTGACGGTGGGTGGTTGCTGCTGCTGGCTCCGGGATGTAGTGCACTGGTGACATAGCCCGGTGTGTGCTGTGGCTGTAGGTGATCCGGTAGGCCCCGAACAACGGTTTGGCTATTCCGAAAGGGATGTTCTCGTCCTAGCGGATGGCTGCGACTATTGGATGGTGGCTCCAAGCAGTCTTGTTAAACACTGGAAATAAGTGTTGGGAGGGAGCTAGCAGGTGAGGCCTCTCCAGTTGGCGAGGAGCAAGAGCTCGTTCCCGTGGGGTTAGGATGCGAAGTGCAGTTAAGGCAGGATTCCAACTCTGTTAGTCTTGGAGTTAGTAGCTACCATTCTCACTTTCTGCCAAGCACTGCTCCTCCTAGTATATGGCATGCGGGAGAGGAACTACTACTGGCCTCGACAAAGTGAAGCAGGTGGCAAAGTCCTGAAGCCGAACAGGCAAAAGTCATATCCGGTGCTCTTTCGTCCGGCACAATTCAGCGCGGTGGACTGAGTATAGGCTGGTCTCGCTGGCTAGCCACCTAAAGGAGGTCTTTGTAGTGGTGGAGGCTCTACTGTACTATACCCCTGGGACACAGTACAGGTGGCTGTCTAATGGGCGTGTGCTTGGGAAAATTATAGTCTCCTCCTGCTTCACTCTGAAGTACTCTTCGCTGCGTAGGGTTAACACAGTTACTCAATGAAATAAGTACTCCGCAGTAAGTGTGAAAAATGTGTATGTTCCAGGAAGAATATACACGGTAGCCCGTACTACCGCCTAGAGTAGAGTTGAATGGAACTTAACCTACGTGAATCCAGGTGAAGGAGACCTGGTCCTGATCTAGACAAGACAATCCGGCTAGGTAGCTATTACACTGGCACTAACAAATCTCACAGTTGTCCAGAAGGCAGAGGTGGTATTGTTGGCGCAATTGCCGTTGCCAGCAGGTAAGGCAAGAAAGTTGACGGCGTCTTCGGGAGCTGTTGTCAAAAATCTCCAGAAGGTTTGGAAGGCGTTGTTGCAGCCACGGAAGACCTTCTGGTGGGTCATGAGGACCTCGTGACTCTTTCTGGCACAGTTCAATGCAGTGGAAGAAGCGAGGCATTCTGATGTCTTCGGGCCGCTCCTGGGCTTATATTCTCCTTGTCCACGGGTCCTCTGAGGTGCGGGGGTTGGCAAGCCCCGCTCCTTGAGCTGTCTGCTGGAGTCGTCTCCTATTGTTGTCTGCAGTGGTTTTCTGCTGATGCGACAGATGTGAGTCCATTGATGCTGGTAGTGTCATCCCGTGGCACGTCATAGAACTACGTGACCTTGGGCGGCAGGGTCAACTGCTCGGCCGATAGTAAAATATCACTTTGAGGAGGTTGACTTGACATCTGATTTAAAGTGTGTAGTGAACAGTAAAAACTGGACGGATGTGTCTGTAATAACATTCCTCGTTGCAAGGGCTTATCCTGTAGGCATGTGACCAACCTCTATAACTGTTCTAATCCTGCCTTATTGAAGGAAAGGTACATTTATATCAGGCAAAGTTGAATGTGTAATAGTATCAGACAATGTGTCGCGTGTCAATGGCATTAGTCATGAGCAATATACTTCTTCTGTAAGCTGTCAAAATTGGTAGAGCTGAGTAAAACAAGAATTTCAAAACATAAATACTTATGGATTAGTGTAGGTGTGAATGTCATATATACCTCAGTTGAAATTTCTATGTTAGATGCTTTGCTATAATGAATTGCACTACAACATACAAGCAATATTTGTGGCCTTTTCAGTTTTTTTTATAGTTAATATGTACGTATAAATAAATGTTTGATGTCTGACGATTATGCTGACTCGTGCCCAGTGTGGGGGAAATCTATTTGTAAGGGCTATTTTTGTCAAACTTTTGGGCCAACAGTGGAGGTTAAGTGCAACTAAAATCTTATTTACATTACTTTTGAAATATGAAGTTTTAGCCATGGCCAATTTTTCAGTTTTTGTTTTTGATGCCAGAATCACGATGTACATGGGGGAGCCTTAGTGTATGACTGGCGCATGGCCAGTGTACAAGTCTGGTCTGGTGTGAGGGACAAAGTCCAGAGACACTGTCACGGCCCTGGGCTGGTCCTTACTCAAAGGTTTAGCTGTTGGTAACTTGCTCGGCTGGAGACTCTGTCCCTGTCTTGGTGATGACAGTTGTCCACTGTGGTTGTTCCCAGGACATGCAGCACTATTGTTGGGCTGGTCGGTGGTGGAAGACAGCTGGCTAATGGAAGGGCGGTCACTGAACCACTGGTTAGTTATGCCGATAGGAAGAATTAGATCTCCTCTTCTTAGTGCCTCAACCAAGGTGTGAGGGGTGCCAACCATCTTAATAAGAGGGGGAATTAAAGGTGTTGGTAGGGTGAAGGGGTGAGGCCTCTCAGTAGGGTGGGCAGTGTTAACTCTGCCACACTTAGACAAAGAGCTGCTAGGTGTTGTAGAAGGGATGGGTTTGCAGTTCGAATTATCTTCGGAGGTGCAAGTTGCCTTTTTCAACTTTCTCTGCACGCTTCCCTTCCGAGAATATGGCGTGGGTGAGATGAACAAAACGACCTTGCAGAAGGCAAACCGGTGATTTAAAATCCCTAGTGTGTACTTTTAAGTAACTGCCGCTGCATAGGCAGGAACTATTCCTCTTACTCCCTTTGTGGGGCCCCGTAGAGAGTGGTGGACAGAATGACAGGTTGGGTCAAGCTGCTTTACAGGATACTTAGATGTGGTATCAACCGGGGGGTTGATAATTGAAGTTGGTTACAACTTCATTCTGGCCCCATAAAGAGTGGTGGTGGCATATAGAATAACCTGACTGCTCAATTCACCTGGTGGAGGAGTTTCTAGTGGTTGAGGCTCATCCAAATTCTACCCAGGGGCAAAGCTAGGGTGGCCGTGTAAAGTGTGGATGTTCTGGCTTTAAATAACATGGAGTCTGCCGTCTTCACTTTGGTTGCCAGTGTTTACATAGGAAATAACACAGTCACTCTTCAAGAAATTAGCACACCGAGAATAGCTTAGAAATCACGTATTATATTGAGAGAGTATATAATACGGTGGACCTGTACTCCCTCCTACACTGATCCAAATTGACATGGAAGTCTATGACTACGTAAAAGGCCAGGTGAAGGTGACCTGGTATGAATACTGGTGGGAATAGAGGCGATAATAACTGCTAGGAAAGTAATTATCAACTTGTTCCTAACTCTCAGCCTGTTTGTTCTGAAGGGACAGGAGTTGTGACTACCAGAAGGGTAGTTGTTGCAGTTACCGTCTGTTAAGACAGGGTCCTGAAGGGACTGTTGCATCCCTTTCCCAAGGGGTGGTAAGGAAGGAGCAGACGTCTTCGGGAGCCGTTGGATGGTTCAGTCTTCCAGAAGCTGAAGAGACTACAACACGTGCAGAAGTGGCTTCTGGAGGGGTTTGTCTTCAGCTGGTAGGCAGATCCGGCCCTGATGAGAGTGGTGGAATCTGCGAGGCGTATCAGCAAGCGCGAATTATCGGTGGCTTTGTCCGGCTCAATTGTGAGCGATGGAGGAGCAGAGATTGCTGAGCGAGTCTGTGGTGGAGGAGCATGGACTGTCTTTTGCTGGTCGCGCCAGCCCTTTTATAATAAATTCTTCATGGACTTGAGTAGTTGAGGGGTGAGGAAGGAGATAAGCTCGCCTGCCTTAACTTGGCGGTTGTCTTCTGCTGGTGTTGTCTGCTGTGCTGCTTTATCGCTGATGCAGCGGTCTTCAACCCTTATCTTGGCATTTAATAATGTGCACGAATAACCTGAAAACCGAATAATCCGCAACCGAATGATCGGGAGTTTGCTGCTCGTGGTCAGGGTAGGCAGCTTCGGATTCTCTGTCCAACAGTACAGTCTCACTTCTTGTGTGTTGCTGTGACTTCTGGCTTGGAGATTTGGGTGAATAATACAAGCTGGACTGACATGTATGTAATCACTTCCAACATTGCGCTAGAGTTTCCTGTAACCATGTGTCCAGCCTCTTCAAATACTATTGGTTTCATGACTTGCCCAAAGGGCGAACATTGCGTCCAGATGGGGTGAAGTTGAGTGAGCATAAAAGCTTCCTAACTAAAGAATTAGGCACGACTATTATGCGATAGTGACTATGATGTGATGAAATAGTATCTATAGTGGAACATAGTCACGGATACTAACAACTGTGTTGCAGTAATTGCTATGTAGTATGTATATTATCACATGAGAATGTAACAGTTCTAACTTGTTTTCTAATTGCAGCCAGAGGTTTGGACATTCCTCACATCAGAACGGTGGTGAACTTCGATGTGGCCAGGGACATAGACACACACACGCACAGGGTGGGCAGGACAGGTGAGTGCTGTGAAAAAAACCATCCTCGACCTGTTGCAGTGGTGTGCCGTAGTTCATGAAGTCTGGTTATATTGCGTTAAAACTCTCTTAAGTAGTTTCTGAGAGAAGTGAAAAATCTACACATACTAACCAGGAAAAGGTCTTAAGAAGGTCAAATTACTTGGTGTTTACGTGCCAGGTGCAAAATTATATAAACTTGTTAAAAGAAAACCGCTGAGAAGTGTTTTGCTGTCGTGCCGTGCTGTCCAGGAGCACTTGGCAGCCTGAGTGCTATACCAGGTTGTCTGCGGGCACACAAAATTAACTCAAGTCCAAGTAAAAGTCTTGCATTGCAGAAATGGTGATGAGAACACACTAAAAATTTACTTGTTATCTACTTTTTAATTTATGTAAAAGTTGAAAGTTGTAGGATGTTTTTGAAGTGTAGCACAGAGTTTTGAAAGACCCAGATTAGTTGCCAGCCTAAACTATTGAGGTCTATAGTTCTATTCCTGGTGCCAGTAGCGGGAATACCGTATTTTGGCGTGTACAGGCCGCACCTGAAGTTTTTGATGAGAAATTAGGGATAATTAATATTTCAAGTATAGCCCGCACTGAATTTTTTTATTCCTGTAAATGTTGTTAAATCCCAATTCCATACAAACATAATAAACTCCGACTTATTTTCTCCCCTACAAAACATTTGTGACAGAAAATTTGTATTATGTTGCAATGTTTACAAATATACATCGCATGATTACTATTCCACAGATGGTAACGTGACTACATGTTTACACGTGTGAGATGGTTACTTGGTTATGAATGCGAGTAAACAAGTAATGGCATGACTACAAAAGTTGATTTTTTCCTATTTTTCCACCCCCTCTTCCCTTCCCTTTCCGTCCCTTCCCTTCCCTTTCCTTTCCTTTCCTTTCCTTTCCTTCTGTAAGTTAAAACATTAATATGTTATGTTTCTTGACAAATTTGTAAGCATATTTACGGGAAAATTTTTTTTTATGCCAATATCTCGTCTATAAGCTGCACCCCACTTCTCTATTAATGTGTGGCCTACACATGCCGAAATACTGTATTTTGGTTGGGGAGTGTGATATGAGCACATATTCTGTGTTACTGGGAACTGACCCACCAATATAGCACTAAAACCAGCCAGCCGCCTGGCCTAGACATAAGATAAGCCCTCTGCAGTAGTATTTCAAAATTCCTACCGCACCCCAGTTTGCCTCCCGGCCGCTATGTTCACAGAGTGCCAAATACCTCTCAATAGACTGCAGTGTTCTGTCACTCGCCCCTGAAGAAGCTGGTCCAGCCAGCAAAACGTTGCAACCACACATCAACACGTGTGGAAAATTTCTTATGTCCCATTTTGTGTAAGTGTGTGTACAAGTACCATCCTGCAAGTACTTGTTATTTCTGTCTTATTTTTTTTTATGATTTTGCACATACAACTTTTTCTCATGAAACTGAAATGAAGATGAAAAAAATTTCATAACAGCTGAGTCTTGATGAAAGTTTAATGAATTTCGTAACATTTTAGCAAGTTATTAATTAAAACAGATTTGTGGCGAAACCAAACCAAAAAAGTAGGATATAGAGTATTTACCATAAGGTTCTTGCCTACATTTTAATTTCCATTGTATGTATAAAATAATGGAAAAAAAATGATTTACGGATAAAAATTGTTTTCTGCTGCACTAAATGAATACAGTAAAAAACTCTGTTTAAAACGTTTCTGAAGAGACTGAAAAAATAATGCTTATTAATCAGGAAAACTTCTTATAAAGGTCAAATTACACATGTGCATTGACGCGTGACAGGCTCGGAAACAGTTAATGGCAGCGTCAAGGTCAGGAATAGTTTTGGGAGTACGGGTCAGTCACACGGGATTAACTGCCACCCTCATTTACTGGTAGGATGGGGCCCAACCAGTATATAGAGTGGGGTGTGTAGCTTGGTTGTGGGAACAAAGTCAATGGCTCGTTGAGCAATCCGGTGGGCTGAATGACTCGCTGCCATGGGTTTATCTAATGAGGCATGGGCTTGGCGGAACTGCTACCCAGTTGTGACTGAGGTTGACGACTGCTGTGGTTGCCGGAGAAGCTGGATGTCCCAGTGGTGCTCCTGCTGCCAAAGCTGGAGTCAGTTCTCTCCAGGTTGGTGCAGAGGTGGACAAAATTCCTAGCATGGAGAAATTTCCCCATAACATAACAAGTTAGGTCAAAATTCCCCCAAAAATATAAAAACATATTGTTATAACAAATCCTTTATGATGTAGATGAACATTGTAATACATTACAATTTACAGTAAATTGTTGCACATGCACACTTTGCAATTCAAGTAATTTAGAAATGAGATACTAGCATAAAAAAAATTTTTGCCCCCAAAGTCAATGTCACACTATGTACTATTTGATGCTTTAAGTAAACATACAATACAATAGATCAATTAATTTCACATAAATTCTTCAAAATCGGAGAGTAAAAGCAGCACTCAAAAATACTTTAGTAATATATTTTTAATCTTAAGTCAGTGCAAATTAAACAATTAATTTTATGGTATATCTTCCTAGGTAATACCCTGGAGAACGAATTCGCTTCCGATACATTTTAATAACAAATCTGGAAAAAACATCAAAATCATTAAATTCTAAAATATTATGTAAAACCCACAAATTAAAATGAAACTCATAATTTAATAAAGAAACTTACCTTATAGTACGTTAATAATACACAAAAACTGAACTTCATGAAATTCCTGGATCCTTACGTTCCCACTACTAACAGCTTGGAACCTACTCGGGCTGCATTTAACATGGGAATGGCAAGTTCCGCAGCACACTTACAACGCCCGTTACAGTGGGATGGGAACGGCATCTCACTCTCTCCCTTTCATTTCCTGTAGATGATTATCTCTCAGCAGGGTGGCGTTTCCCCCCACCGTTCTTCATTGTTAAGTGCCAGTCTGTCAGTTTAGTTCTTAGAATAAGAACGGCAGGTATCGGCATCGGCCCAACACTAAAGATTTTCCCAGGCTTAAAATATTTCCCACAAACCTGGTTCGCGCGTTCGCACATTTTGTCCACCTCTGGGTTGGTGCTCCTTGGCCTTCTGAACCAATGATTAGCAATGCCCAGAAGCACCTCGATCTGGTGAAGCGTCCCTGGCGTCTTCTTGGGGGCTGTGAGCAGAGAACTGGATGGATTGGTGAGGGGGGGAGCTGGTAGGGGAGGCCTCTCCAACTGACGAGCGGCGTGAGCTCGGTCCTGGGGGTTATTCTGCTAGGATGTAGAAGAGGCAGTCTTTGTCTCCTGCAACTCCTTCCCACCCGTTTCAGTGTAAGGCTTGGAGAAATACTACTACTGGCCTCGCAAGAGGGGAGCAGGCGACAATAATCCCTAGCTACAGTGTTCAGCCACAGCCAAAGCCAAGCCGACACAGTATCGTACCCCTATCCCACACAAACGGCACAGTGGTTGAATAGACTGCTTTTCTCTAAGTCGTTCGACGACAGTTGTGGGTGTGATCCCAAAGGGGGTCAGACCTCCAGATCGTCGAATACTCCCTCCGGTGACACACCGGTGTGGTGGATAGAGTAAAAACTGGCCTGGTTGACTATTCTCCTTATGAGTTGTCTTTCTAATGGTTGTGGCTCTGCCTTTCGGCACACTGGGATGGCAGTCAAGCATGTGTGTTTGTTTGACGTACGAGTCCCTGAAGGGGAGCCCACAGTCCTACACTAGGTGCGATAAAACCAGGGGTGGAGTTACTGCTGAAGAGGTTCTGGTTGTCTGGGAGACGTTGAGGCAAACATCGGACGTTTCTGGGCCATGCGCAGGTGGCCCGCGCTCGTCCTGTCTTGGGGGGGGGGGGGGGTAGAGTAAAGTTGTCTGCTAGAGGTGGAGCCAAGAGTTGTCTGCTAGCTTCGTCTGCTGGGTGGCTGGAGCGGTGGTGGCACCATTTCTCAGCGCACTCTTCAACTACTTGACCATAGAGGGTGGTTTCGGCCGCTCGGCTGCTGGCTCACTCATCTTCTGTAAGGGGGACGGCATGACTTTCTAAACGCGGGTGGTGAACAGTATAACACGTGTCTGCATTAGTCCCCGCGACAAGGAATGTAACCTGTAGGCACTCTGGCGTGTGTAGGCCGCGTGCGTGTATAGGCCGCACCTGTAGTTTTTGATGAGAAATTAGGGATAATTAGTATTTAAAGTATAGGCCGCACTGAATTTTTGTATTACTGTAAATATTGTTAAGTCATGATTCCGTACAAACATAATAAATTCTGACTTAATTTCTCACCTACAAAACATTTGTGACAGAAAATGTGTGTTGTGTTGCAATGTTTACAAATATACATAGTACAATTACTATTCCACAGATGGTAATGTTACTTGCGAAAGTAAAACCATGGCAACATGTAGCACGAAATGGTGTCATATCAATGTTCACTTGTAGAGCCACGGCGGGCATGCCAACTAAGCAAGATATCTTTCTCTTGTGCAGCAGAGAAATTTTCTCATGTACATCTATGGCCGAGCTCCAACATGTTTACATTTTACACGTGCAGGATTGTGCTTGTTTTGTTTATGTACGCTAGTAAACAAGTAACTGTATTTTTTTTTAAATACCCTTTCCTCTCTTTGTTTAAGAGTTGAGTAAATCATTAAAATGTACTGTATGTTGACAAATTTCTAAACATGTTTTAGGGGGAAAAAATTTAAAAGAAAATTTTTCCTGCCAATATCTCGTATATAACCCGCACCCCACGTTTTGTAGTAATCTTTTTGGTAAAAAATGTGCAGCCTATACATGCAGAAATATGGTATTATACTCATTTGGACCCCATCCGGTTCGCCAAGGAGATACACACAGATGAGACAAAGTGGTTTTTGTATGTGTTGGTAAAGCGTTACGCGGCAGCATATAGACAAGGTGCACAATTATTAACTTATTAAGCAGGAAAATTTATTAAGAAGGAACTCCTTAACAGGGTTTCACTGCATTCATTCAAATCAAGCATTATCATTTCATTATACCAAATATGTGCAAACATTTAAAACACATGTTGTGGAAATTGAAACATCTAAAAACTTGAGAAAGTTATCAGTTTTTTGTTTTCTCAGTGTATTCACTATAGTAAATTACTTTTAATTTTTCCTAGTTTATTCCCTCTGGAGAAAATACAACTTGTAACTTGGAAATAAAATATTTAAAAAATGTCAGTGTTTAAAAAAGATCTGGATTCATATCTAGTTTTGAGATTTGCCTGAATTTTAGAGGATTCGGCAGTGGACCATAAGCAGTATTTTCATCATTAATTGAAAGTGAACTGGACAGGGGCACGAATACTCTCAGCTGGTATGGGCAGACTTTTACACAGTGTATCATATCAACACTTGTTTGAAGAAGCCACTATAAGTACTGAGAACATAGTGACGGACCATCAGAGAGTACTCAAGTTTTCTCATGCATAGTGTGTAGATTGTAGGTTGTCGATGAACTGTGGGGTTGTGGTGAGTTAGAGGAATATTGTGTGCAGGGAGAGCGGGGGAGAAGGGTATGGCGTATACGCTGGTGACTGACAAGGACAAGGAGTTTGCAGGCCACCTGGTGAGGAACCTAGAGGGAGCCAATCAGCAGGTGCCTCAAGGTCTCATGGACCTCGCCATGCAGGTGAGAGTGTGCAGCTAGCCTCAAGCCTGTGAGTGTATCTGCACGGAACATGCATGTAAATGTACTTGTTTTGTGTTCAACCAATCACACAACACTAGAAAGTAAAGTGATTTTGCTGAAGTAGTAATTAATTGTGTTTTCGCATAACTAGCTGGGGTGTGGTTCTTCACGTTGGGTTATTTGTGGTTTTTGGGTTTGAACCAACGATTGAGGAGGTTAAATATAATTCCTAGTTTGGAAAAATACGTTTATAACACAAGTGATTTGCAAGTACCAGTAGTAGAGGCTTTATACCGCGATGCCAGTATCGCGAGGGTCGTGGGTAAGGCATGTACCTTAATGCCTGGTAGGTGCCTTGTCTGTGTATGACTGGCCGGCTAGGCTGTTTGGTGGGGACAAAATCCACAGCGGTGGTTTGATTCCCCTCCTCCAATTAAGGTCCATCCACCTAAACAGTGGCACCCCAGATCTTCCAATGTGGGAAGGTCCATGACCCAGCCAGGCAACCAACTTAATAAATCTACACACACTCCAGGAGGGAATCAGCACTTGTCCTATTTATAATTCCCCCTCGTGTAGTAAGAAAGGGAAAATGTGTAGTTTTCTTGGGAAGCACAATAGCTCCGAGCAGAAAAGTGTGTCAATTTAAAAAGAGTTTTATTTTTTATAACAATTTTCCTTGACCATTTCGTTGGGGTCAGGTATTGTGTGTCAAGTTGCCGGACGTGCCTGTTATGGAAAATCTGAAAAAGTGTGCAGTTCTAATCCAGTTTGATAAATATTTAAGTGTTAAGGTTACATGTAGCTCACTAGGATTCCAAAAATATATATAAGGACAGGAATTCAGGTACACACAGTCTATACTTGTCCAGAGATAAACATACAAAGGACTACACATTTTTCATACGGTTGCGCGGTCGCGACATTTCACCGGCTAAGCCAGCTTCAGGCGACGAGTTGTAGGACACTCGCTGCCTTATAAAGCTGGCATAGCCAGCTAAATGTTGCGTGCACACACATGTGTGTCTATCGAAATTTACTGCCCTGCGAGTACTTGTGCATTATGTCTACTTTTTATAATTAAGTCCTACTGTGTGGCAATTTTGTTAGAATGTATACTACTTTTTAATGAATTCTGGACATTGTACAGCTGGATGCAGTGCTACATTCGTAGACACACTACTTCTACTTTGTGAGTGTAGTGCAGGCTGACATTGATGGCAACTGACGTGGTGTTTGCAGAGTGCGTGGTTCCGCAAGTCGCGCTTCAAGGGCGGCAAGGGCAAGAAGCTTGACATAGGAGGGCGTGGTCTGGGCTACCGGGAGAGGCCAGGTATCGGGTCCGCTGACACGCAGCAGGTGAGTGTATGATGTACACAACTGGCAGTGTCTGCCAGGAAGGGCAGATGTCAGGGAGATGAGGAGGATTAACTACTGTACAGTACTTACTTGGTAGTGTTTGACACACACATGTACATACCATATTTTGGCATGTATAGGCTGCACATTTTTACAAAAAAAAATTACTACAAAGAGTGGGGTGCAGTTCAATACGAGATATTGTCATAAAAAATTTTTCCCCAAAACATATTTAGAAATTTTTCAACACACAGTACCTTTTGATGTTTTAATTTAATGGAAGGAAGGGAAGAAGAAGAAGATGAAGCTTTTAAAAAAAAACTCCATTCGTGCAATTATTTGTTCACTCGTGTTCATAAACAGAATAACCTTCATCCCGCACGTGTACAATGTAAACATGTTGGAGCTCGGTCATAAATAGTGTACATGAGAAAATAATTTATCTCCTGTACAAGAGAAAGATATCTTACGTAGTTCGTACACCCGCTCTGGCAGTACAAGTGCACATTGATAAGATGCCATTTCGTGCAACATGTTGCAGTGGCTTTGCTTTCTCAAGTCACTTTACCATCTGTGGAATAGTAATCACACAATGTATATTTGTAATCTTGGCAACATACTAATACAAATTTTCTTCCACAAATGTTTTGTAGGGGAGAAATTAAGTTGGAATTTATTATGTTTGTACTGATTCGTAACTTAACAGTATTTACAGGAATACAAAAATTCAGTCTGGCCTATACTTGAAATATTAATTATTCCAAATTTTTCATCAAAAACTTCTGGTGCGGCCAATACATGCATGCGGCCTATACACGCCAAAATATGGTATATGGAATGACCTCAAAAATAAATGACTTCCACACTTTCACTTTATCTGGAGAGTTAAAATCTGATTCTGTACATATTATTTGGCTATAGAATTTTATCTCAATTCAATAACTGTTTGAGGTGATCAGTGGAGAAAAATTTGACTTTGAGGTCAAAGGTTAACTGTAGTGCTCTTTGTTAAAGTATATTTAATTTACAATCTTTTGGTAAAATAATTTTATAAGAAATGACTGCATAAACTGTAATTAGATGTAGTGGTTAATAATTTACAGTCTTTAGGCTTCAGACGTGTTCAAAGTGAGCGAGTGAGTGAAGAGATTTTTACGGCTCGTAACAATGAGGTCTTGAGAGCCGATGAAGGGTGAAATGAGGTGAGTATGGAGCAGTGCTGGAATGCAATGTGGGAGGAGAGGAACAAGGAGATCCCCGAGTGAACCTGCCAACTAGTAGCGTCTTGCAGCATTATTCCCACATGCAAAAATGCAGTAGCGACCATGCTGGCAACGGAACCTGGTTTGCCTTGGTGGGGGGCATGTAGTCTAGTCACTACGCCACTGTGGCCTCATTCAAAGTCAAGAAAGTTCCATGTTCTTGATAATCTCTAGGGGTGTGCGAATATTTGAAAATTCGAATGTTTTCGAATAATAAATTGTTATTATTCGTATTCGATAAACGAATACCAGATGTTGAAATTTCGAAGCATTCGAGCAATTACGAATACTGAATTTTAACGTTACTTGTTACGTAAATCTCTGCCTATACTTGTTTATATGTGTACCAGCCTCACTAAATTTCTTAACACTTCAGATAATCAAACCGATTTTATTTTTAGCTGATATTGAGACCGCAATTTTCCGAAACCAGAGGATGATAGGGTGGTAATTTGGAGTAAGAGAGACTTAACTTCTGCCGTTTTTAGTCGGCAGTTGCCATTCTTATTCCAATGAAGTAAGAAGAAAGAGTGGGGAAGAGAGAGAGAGAAATGCCGCTCACACTCCGCTGTGGCTGCCTGCTGTGACGGGCATTTTAGGAAATAGTCATCAACAGTTTGTATTGCGGATCGCTAAATTACCAGCTTTGCAGGTGCCACACTTCCCTTACCCTTGTCATATCAGTATTTAATATCTTTTAAAAGCAATGATTCTGACATTCATAACCCGGGAACTGGCAGTGCTTCAATTTTACTCTCGGTAAAGTAAGGGAGTGCTGAATTTAAAAACTATGCATACTGGTAATTTTTAATTTTCTGAATATGTACGAAGTTGAATTATGTTGAGAACTGTTTGTTTAGAACATGCTTAAATTGCCCTGATCTAGATTTAAAAATAAATTACTAAAGTATATTTTGAGTGCTGCTTTTAATGTGATTTTGAAGAATTAATGTAAAATTCATTTTCCTAATGTTTTGTATGTTTACTTAAAGCATCTAATAGTACATTGTGTGACACTTGACTTTAAACAAATTTTCATCAGCTTCCCAAAAACTTTTAGTGCTAGTAGAAGTCTTTCAGTCCATTACTCATATGTCCAATGTATCTGATATAGGTTGTATCGGCAGGAAGTGTCGGTTCATACCGGTATCTGTGAAAACCTGTATTGGCTCAGCACTAATCATAACCAAAATTTATTTTTGCATATAAAAAGAGTTGTCATAATTTCCAGGCATGACAACCCTTTAGAATGGTGGAGTCATCACAGCGAACAGTTCCCTCAACTTGTCAAGGTTGCAAGGCATTACCTACCCATTCCTGCAACACAGGTTGCAAGTGAGAGAATTTTCTCAACAGGTGGCAAATTTAGTCGCAGCTTGTTGAAAATCCTTTCCCCCCTGCTCATATCGAGCAGGAAATTTTTTTACATGAAAATTTAAAATAACTCAAAATATTTTGTTTCCCACAACCTTCAGAAAATATTTATTTACTAGTGGTATCTAGTGTAGTAGGCTTAATGCAAAATTAATTTTTTTGCATGTAGGCCTACCATCAATTTATACCATCCATACCAAAAACCATTTAAGATTTCTCGATTCTTTTGTAGTAAGTACTAGTAAAAAGTAATATATTTTCTCTTTTGCTTTCCTAAAAAGATCAGCAAAGAACTATAAATTACTTTTAAAATATTTTTTTTATAGATATCAGCAAATTATATTGTAACTACTAGTGTAAAGTATTATTTTTTGTACTTTGTGAGCTAACTTTATCACCTGTACCATCTGTGGCTTGTTTTCTCATAAACATCAACATAAAAGAAGAAGAAGAAAGCATTTTGTTGTAAGTATTGGTACAAAGTAACACATTATGTTGGTATTCAAGACTCTTCAGGGTTTTATTTATGAATGAAATGTAGGTTTTTGTTTCTGTTTATGCAAGGTTATGTAATCTTTGCAATTTGAAAACTAAAAAGCAGTATTCAAAAATTATTCGAAAAAATTAGTTTTCGTTCGAAAACTATTCAAAACACTAAAACCAGTATTCGCACACCCCTAATAATGTCTCTCTTTTTTTTAAATTGGGGACAAGTTTTTGTGGTTTTATTTTTAGCTCAATTTTGTTTTGAAAATTAATGTCTGTGTTACTGTTTTTATTTTCGTAAACACTATGCTGTTAACAAAAGTGCATATTAAAAAATATATTCACACAAAATTTGTAACACATTTAATTTATAGAACTAATTATAGTAAAAAGTTTCCAAATGGTCTGAAATATTTTGGATTATTAACCATTAAAACTTATTTACAGGGACAAATTTACTGAATGTTTATAGACCAGATGAAAAATTATTAATTAGGTTCACGTGTCACCTACCTTAGGTCATAGTGTCCACTCGTTTATATTGCAGTACTTTTTGTGTACAATGAGCAAACCATGAATATATGCAAAATATAATAAAGCTTCAGCTTCTTGGTATAATTTTCTTCTGGATACTTAATTTGAGGCAAAGATAGCATTTTAAGGTTTGATTTTTGGGAAAAATACTTGGGCCTATTATCGGGTAAATACGGTATCTAAAATGTTTACACATCTCGTCTGCTGGCTGGGGTACGTAGCACTATCACCTTTGTGACAAGGTTGGTGTACGGCACACGAGGGAGGAGGGAGGCAGGAAGCTGATGTCTGCCAAGGTCACGTTCGTCCCTTTTGCATCCCTCTGGTGTGATATTGCCGTGCTGCAGACGCTGCTCTATCGACACACAGCGCTGTGCTGTTTTAATGTAGCTTTGGGTGTGTTCTCAGAGTTTAAAAAAACTGCAGCCATGTAGTACTTTACACTTTGGAATAACTTTTATGATGATGATGGCATGTTATAGCACACACAAAATGTGAACACTTTAGTCCAATCACATTTTGCTTAAAAAAAAATTTTAAAAATTGGTGCTTGGCTTATACGGCGGAAGAGGGGTTGGGATACCTGTGTAAATACGGTATGTATCAAAATGAAACATATTCTTTACCATACAGAATGGTGCAGTGGATGATGATGACAGTAATAAGCAAATGTTCATGAATTCAGGAGGTGTAGTATAAAGTTATGGGTTGTACTGTAGCTGCGTGTATGTGTGATGTTAGCAGAACCCACTGGGAACGTCGAGTGTGACGGAGGTGGTGACGAAGCTGCCGCGCACCGGGCCCGGCTCTGACCGACTGTCAGCCATGAAGGCAGCCTTCAGGAACCAGTATCAGAACCAGGTGAGTGCAATGTGCAGCTGTAGTGACTTGAGGGTTCCTCCTGACCTAGGAGTTGCCTAAGGAAGAGGCGGGAAGGGTGAAGGAGCAAGACGCCTGCCCCAGGATTGATCCCTAGTGGAGTCCTAGTCACTTGTACCTAACTGATCTCCTTGGCTCTCGAGACCACAGGAGAAATGCAAGGAAAGGGTTTTTCAATAGGAATGGAGTGGTTAAATTCAAAAATGGTTCAATATATTGAATATCAGTAGGGTTTATTAATTTTTGCGAACCGCAAAATAATGTGAAATATGTATAAATTATGTTTATTCACAAAATTATATAATAATTCCCATAGTTACGAAACAGCAACAAAATTGCTCACTAAATTGTTTCCAAAACCACAGTGCTGAGCTTTTTACCTTGAAAACTGTGGCGCGTGATACTATCTGGTGCTTGCTGATACTACATCTCAACAAGAGTTAGTTTTTATTGTGCAGGGCAGTCGTACAAGGGGTAGACTGACTTGTTCAGCTTGTTTGCTTATAGGGGCCCGACCAGTATAAAGTGTGGGTCGGGTGGCCTGGCAGCTTCGTACAAAGTTGAGTCCCGGTTTGGCTACGTGTTGGATGGTGTAATCAGCGGGCATCCTGTTTACCTGTGCCGTTACCATATTAAGCACACCCTTTTTTCCGAAAATGAAGGTAAAAATTTCTGGAGCGAGCGCTATACACTGAAAAAAAACAGCTAGGGGGAGTGGTAGCCATAAATTGTCCTGGGATGTTGAGAGAAGTGGCGGGACTGTCTGTTGTCTCATCTGTCGCGCTTACATCACTCCTCTCCCTTCTCTCTCAGTGACCCTTCTGTTATGTGTAGGTCTCAATGCAGCTTCCCCCTCCCCCGATCTTAACTAATAGCGTCCCGTTACGCCGTAAACCAAAGCTGCGATGTGTTTACAGTCCTCTCCCTCCTGTAATAACACCCAGATGTTGCGGGTCGATAATTCCTCCATCCCTCTTTGTTTCCGTGGCAGAGGCTAGCAAGTCATGTTGGGGAGGGGGGAGAAGGGATGGGGATACCTTTTTTTAGAAGGGTAGTGTGACATGCTAGCACGGCAAAAAAAAAGAGACCCCAGTCACTTCTAAAAGGGGAAAGAAGACGGAAATGTGAAGTAGTAGGAGCGCCAGGGTTCTGGATTTTTTTTTAATTTTCGCCTTTTACACCCAAGTTATTTAATTAAAGTATTTTTCAAGCACATCACAATCACCACATATCAATGTAAACAATAATAATTTGTTCCATAATTACTACTAGGGCGCCACAAATTTTGGTGCAATTTTATTTACAAACATTTTTTCCCTGGAACTTGTTGCAAAAATCACGCTATGCACGAGTGCGTGCTATACACAAGTAAATACGGTACTCAGTTGGCTCGACTTTCTGGCTCTAGATGAGTAGACTGGTAGTAGTTTCTGGTGATACTGGAGGAGCCGGCGGATCCCCAGGTCTGCTACGGCTGGAACTGCTTTTATTGGTCCGGGCTGGACTGTTGCTGCATCCTATGTGATACCAAGGGCAGGACAGGACCATTGGCATTTCCTTTTCGTGGCGAAAGGTGGTGACAGCTGGGTGCGAAGTCCTTGGCGTCTTCTGGGGTGATTCAAAAAGAGAGGGGGATGGAGATGGGGGGTGAAGTCTGACACATACCAACATGCTGCGCAGTGCACATGTGCTCTCTATGGGTGACTTCACCCCATCTAGAACCGACGAGAGCTCGCCAGTAACAGTGGCAAGGTAATTTCACGTATTGAGCAAGGAGACTCCACCCGTTCAACAGCCACATACATAAAAGTAATTGACGTGTTTAATTATGAAATATACGGCCCGCCCGAAATATTGCATGCAAGCGCCACCCCCGCAATTAAATAAAATATTTTTGACGAACCACTAACCTACATTTAGCTGTGGAAGAAGTTCCAGCAAACCCATGAGATGGCAGCACCCCTGCGACTTTGTGACGTCACAACCTGCCAGCCTCAGAAAGAGGTGTTTAAATTTGTCGTCACCTCCAAGCGGGGAGGTAAGAAATAAGTAGTGCCGCCACTCCCTTGTCTGCAAAGACGTCTCTCCTCTCCTCAGCCTGTAAATGGCTTCGATCTCCTGCCCAGCAGCTTGAGAAGGCAGCACTCCAGCTGCTTGAGAAGGCAGCGCAACCCCTGCAGTTTGTAAAGGCTCGTCCACACCAACTGACTGCAAGGGCAGCTCTGTCTCCAGAGGTAATCCAACGTCCTGTACCCCACAACCCTTTACCCCAGTCAACTTCCTTGACTCCCGCGGTAGCAGGTCGTCGTGATACTATCTCCCCCTGGACAACCTCGTTGCTGAGGATACGCTGTAAATTGCTTAGATCAGTATTTTGCATTTTTATTATTTTTAAATATTTACCATGCTCACCTTCATCTGTTCCCGTGCGTAATATATATTTTAATAAATATTTTACTAGCTAATTATTTTAGTATAAGTCAGCCGGGATTTTCTATTTTCCTTTTCCCATAATAAATATTACGTGAATTGAACTTGATTGCCGACCGTAATTTTAGTGTTAGACCCCTGATCACTTATTTTTAACTATGGCATTATTGGAACTTGTACAAAAGAACACCCTATTGAGGAATAACCATGAGGCACACCGAACTCCACAGGTGAAGGAACTTGCAAATCTTTAGAGTCCAAAAGGACATACCACTTCTCCTGGGTTTCCGGTGTTCCCTCGTTTACCCTCAATGTAGTCTGAATTCCGGACTGTACTACTATACAACAGGACCTTGGGTGCAACTACCAAAGTCACACCCCCAGGACTGTACGTCCGTGGAAAGGTATACGACTGTACAAATGCACAGTAATCGAGTTGGTGGCATAAGGCTTCAAGAATGGTGTGCTTTATGAGGTCAGGTTACTGTGGAAATTAGTGTTGAAGCCACAAACAAAGTATAACCCCCACCAACATTCTGAGTTCGCATCCCAGCTGGATTCGCCCCTTGCACCACCCACACAACAAGAGTCCCCATACAATTATTTATTAGGTGCTTGTTGGCCGGAATACGACCTGGAGAGGACACCCCATACCCAATTTGAGTAGCAAGCATCACCCCATCCGAAGTAGTTCTGGAGAAGGCCCCAATAGATTCTTTCTTAGTAAAGTTAGGTTTGGGAACAATCATCTGGCTTCGACTCCCGCCTAAGGTCATCCCCAAACCTTGTGCAAACCCCTCCCCTGCCAACTATGTTCTTGCACGCCAACCGACAATGCCCCTGCGAATAGTCGCTATATCTCCGGTCAGATCACCCATCGCCACTATCACCACCATTTAAATTTGTGTGGGGTTTGACTCCCTTCTCTTCCAACGAACCAAGGAGGGTGGTCAGCACCCGTACTTCTATCCCTCAGATAACAAGGAGGAGTGCACGTCAAGACCCACCAACTTGCGGGCAACTTGAGCTCGGTCCTGGGAATTATCTTGGCAGAGTGCCTGACTGGATGGGGTGCAACCCCAGGTAGTTTTGTAATTACAGTGGCCTTTCTCTCCTGCAGATCCTTACCACCCCTTTTGGTGTAAGGCATGGAAAGGTACTATGGCCTGCTGCACGAGATGAGAGCAGGCGATTCTGGTCCTTATCTAAGCGTTTTTTGCTGCAGCGGCGACCGGGCCAATGCAGAGCCATGCAGTTACCCCAACTGGCAACACAAGCGGTGCGGTTGTTGGGGGTCAGGTTTTTTCTGAGTCATTCTGACACAACTATGGGTGTAGGCCCTAGGGCGGTCAGGCCCAACCCCAAACCTGTCAAACACTCCCTATGGCAACTCAAGTGGTGCAGTGGTTGGAATGCAAACTGTCCTGGTGGTCTAGCCTCCCTCCCGAGGGGTTGTATGACTTGTGGTTGTGGCTCTGCCCTTCGGTGCACTGGGTGCACCAAAAGGTGGCCGTTGAGCATGTATGTGGTTTTGACTTACAAGTCCCTGAAGGGGAGCCTGCAGACCTACACCAGACAATATAATTGGTTGGTGTAAAACCCGGTCTTCCTGCTCTACTCTGGCAGGCAATGCGTCTACTTGGGTTCTACAGTCACCTCGGGAAATGATGGTCAAAGTATGGAGAAACGTGTTTTATTCGAGGGAGGAATAATCATGGCTCGTTATTACCTTGAGTTAACCGGAAGTATAAGCTACGCAGATTCCAAATGAAGGAGACCTTGTTCTAGACGAGGGGGTGGTAGTTTTGACTAGGTAGATATTAACTTTCCTTATCTACTCTGTGCCGTTTCCTGAAGGGACTTGGGGTAGCCAGTACCAGGGGCCATTGATTAGGGAGGGTTGATGACTTCTTCAAGGTCTGCTAGGGGAGATCCTTTGAAATGTATGGTAGATGCTGGCAATGGAGCTGATGATCTTCTGGGTTGTCTAGAAGACTTAATATCAGCCAGAGAGCTCCAGTGTACTAGGCAGTGGAGCGAGCTGCTAGGGCTGTTGTGGCTCTAACAAGAGGTGACGTACAACTGGTGATCTTTGGCCGGGGCACTGGTACATGTACGTCCGGCCGGCACTTCGCCTGGGCGACGTGGTGGGGATGCAACAGGCACTTGTCTGCTCTACCTCCATTGCTAGCTGGAGCGTGGGTGGTACTATTACTCAGTGCTCCCTTGAACTACTTGCATGCTTGGGGGGTGGCAGTGCTGACTTGTCCACTGGCTCACTCATACTTGAGTCTTCTCGACAGGGTGGCGTGGCAAAGTTTACTGACCGCGATGATGAAAATTATAACTGTGACACGTCTGTATTATTCCCCACAGCATGGGAATAACCTCTAGAAATTAAACTTGTTCGGACCCCATCCGGTGCGCTAGGGAAATCACGCACAGATGACGAAAAGTTGTTTTAGCTTGGATCAGTAAGCATCGCGCATCATCCTTATAAACTGTCAGTTTAGACATAATTAATGTATGATACAGCATTTTCTCTCATAGTATGTGCTGATAAAAGAAACCAAATCTTAGATTCATTGAATCCACAATCTTAGGGATTCAAAGATTCTGTTAATTTAATATAGGATTCGCGCAAATATTTATCTTCTTAAATATATACAGTATGGTGTGAGGTTATGTTTTTTGAACAGGTTTAGGTTATTTGTAATATTACACTGACACAAAATTGTGTCAATAAACTAAATCTCTCAAAATATTTATGAAACAATTTTTCCACCAATATTTACACTTACAAAGAATAAAGTATTTTACCACAAAATTGCCCCATACTTTATAGCAAATGCACAGAAAAAAGTACCAAATGTGTCAATTAAGCAAAGAAAGTATCACACTAGATGAAAAACAGTAAAATGTGTATAAAGTCGTAAGCAGTAATAACCGTACAGTTGTTTGAGGCATCGTCGCTCACCACCTAGTGAGAGTGGTAGTTAAGAGGGTAGAGCCCCTGGACAACGTTGGAAGTCGTGGTCGCCGCGTGAATGGGTGTTCCCTGGTGCCTGGATTGCTGGCTTTTGGCCACTTATATGATTGTGTGTTGAGCCTTGGGAGGCATGCTTGCGAGCAATGGGCAAGTGGGTGGCCTGGTGGGTATATAAGCTGGTGCAACCTTAAAGCCGGCCCTACACGAATACCATTTCCGTAGCAGTTTTCATACTCATTTTCTGCAATCTATGTTATTGCCAGAAAGTGCTTATTTCTCCTATATCTTCGTCTTAAAGCAATAATACAAACCAAAGTTTTATCAAAACGCCACAGCTAGCCGATTGCACTGTGCAGGTTCTTGTGTAGTATTGCTTTTAGCTCCAGTTGTTCCGATACCGATACTAAGTATCGGTATCTGCTGATACTTTAGTATCGGTTGTAGACAATGAAGTCATATTATTTCTTCCTTTAGGCACAAAACTGACTGTATTTCAGTTTGAATATGTAGCACATTAAAATAAAAAGTAAAATAAGAACAAATACTGTATTTACTCGTGAATAGCGCACCATTTTTTCACAAAATTAAGAGAAAAAATTCTGGGGTGTACGCTATACACGAAAAAAAAAGAGGAAGGGGGAGTGTTAGCCATAAATTGTCCGGGGGGGATATTGAGGGAAGTGGCGGAACTGTCTGTTGTCTCAGCTCTTGCTCTTACATCACTCCTCTCTCTTCTCTCTCTTTCTCTCTCAGGGACCCTTCAGTTATTTGTAGATCGCATCCCCCCCCCCCCATCAACTTATGGCATCCTCTCACCCACAAAACCAGAGCTGCGTGTTTACGGCCCCCACCCTCTTGTAATTAATAACACCCAGATGGTTGTGGGTTGTTTCCCCCTTCCCTCTTTGTTTCAATGATAGAGGCCAGCGAACCATGTTCTTGGGGGAGGGAGGGGAAGAATGGACGGGGAGACTTTTTTTTTTTAGATAAGGGTAGCTCGACATTCAAGGGCAAAAAAAAGAGAGCTGGGGTCACTGCTAACAGGAGAAAGGAGAAAAAAGAAAAACTAAGCTGGAAATGTTGAGTAGTAGGAGTGGGATGTTTCTAGGATTTCTTTTATTTTGACTTTCTGCACCCAAGTTATTAACTAAAGTATTTTCCAAACATAATACAATCACCACACATTAATATAAAAAAATAATAATTTGTTCCATATTTGTTCCATACAGCTGGTCCTAAGTTGCAAACTGGTATCTTACTTAGTCTTGGAAGACTGTAGCATGCAAGGTGAGAGCACCCACAAGTCAGTGGTACATCTGTACCAAACCTAAAAGAATACAACAATATTTGGAGATCAGGGCCTTGGTGGTGTAGTAATCAGACTATTCGCCTCCCACCAAGGCGAACCAGGTTCGATACAGGGCGAGGTCACTTTCGGGTTTTGCATGTGGAAATGGTGGCGGTCAATGTTGTTGGCTGGTGAGTTTTCTTGGGGGGTCTCCTGTTTCCCCCACCCTTGTATTCTGGCATGGCTCCATACTCATCTCGTCTCACACACATTGACTCTTAAGACCTGTCCAATCCTTTTCTCTCTCCCCCTCCCCCTCTCTCCCACTCTCTCTTCTCCCTCTTTCTCCCCCTCTCACCCTCTCGTTCCTCTCACTGTCCCCCTCCTCTCTCTCATATTCTAGTATTGTTTCTTATAGTGTGGTGTAGGTGCTCATTTCCATAAGAAAAAGTCAATTCCTAGTAATGCAAGCATTAATTCATTGTCACTGCTCTGTAAAATTTATAAATGTAAAAAACTGCACAAAAAATGTTATTTTTTATCATCTCTAATTATAGATAAGAACTGGGCTCTCTTGAGTTGTTTCCACCAACAAACCAAATTATAACCACTAATATTAATATTTATTGCAAATATTATGAGAATGTTGTAAAACCAATTGAATGAACATTCTGAAAATTTAAGTATGATTTTGTATAGCATACTAATCTCTTAGCTGGTATTTACTGAATGTTTGGAGACAGTATGACAAAACTGATATGTGCTAATATCTACTATCTAAAATTTGGTGTGTACACACTTTTGAAGACTGGGCAGTTTTACAAAAATTTTTGAATTTAGTATTACAGAATATTTTATTTAAAAAAGTCAAATATTGAAACTGCGACCTTATAAGAAACTACATAATGGAGGAAGACTTCATACAAATAAAAAAATTTCCGAATGAACAGTATGTAATCAGCGCGGGTAGTAGAGACTGTGATGTGCTGTGCATTTCTGATGTTGGCTCTGGTGCGGTGTTCCAGTTCCTGGCGTCTACGGACCACACGTGGGAGCAGACGCTGGAACTGACACGCGCTGCTGAGAATGCTGCCAAGATTGCAGAGAGTAAGGCAGAGAAGGAGAAGCGCGTGAGGAAGAGCCGCTGGGATGACTAACTTCCTCCTTCCAATCCAGACAGTTCAGACTCATAACATGCTATAGACATTAATGCTGTCTAGCTGAGGAATTATTTGTAAGATTGTCAGTTTTGTTTTTAAAATTGATTTAAAAAATGTGCATTAACAAGCTATGTACAGTGGTATGATAATTGTTCAGTTTATGTGCAGTCTTAAATATTCTATGTATTAAGTAAACTGTTGCATTTTGAGTTCTGTATTACGTGTGATTGTAAGAATTTTAGAAAGTGCGATATGAACTTGAAGTTGAAAAGTTGTGTATCACTTCCAGCATTATGTACAATGTACGTATTATTTCTTGTGATTGCTACAGATCTTAAAGGGATCTGCTGTACCAAATCAGCATTGATGCATTGAATCTGTATATTTACTGAAACCAATCCATTTTATCTAACTCTGTACTAATGTCATGAACATATCAGGTACTTGGTGATTGTAATCACATGAAGAATTTGCACAGTGTGATGGGACATAGTACTTGGATGTCCTCAAAATTGTATGAGAAGTTCTCACTGCTGAGTTTGTGGAAACTGCCAGTTGGGATGTAACCAAATAAACATTGAAACTGTTATTTACCACTCATCTGCTGAAAGCATATTGCCTTACCAAGAAGTACGTACAGCGTTGGTGTGTGCCGCAGCAGCTGCTACGAGCGGTGTAGCAATTAGGACCAATCGCATGCTATTACCATTGAAGCCATCAATGTTGCTTTGAACAGCTGTGTGGAGAGTGTAGTCAGGCCTTTAAAGGCTTTAGTGATCTGATTGAAGCTAAAATTGGATTTCTTTTTGTTTTGTTAACTATGATAAGTGACCATGTACACTTTAGATTGTACATTGCAGTTGTGCACAATGAGCAGTGGCAGTGAGACATGCATCACTTTAATGTTGGCCTGTGTTAAGCTCCAAAGAGATCGATGTTATTGCCAGTCCAGAAATTATTATTATTATATATATATATATATAAGGGTCAAGGGTTACGGTGCTGTCTGCACTTCAGCCTCCCACAAAGGTTTTGGTTCTTTTCCCCGGTGGATTCAAACCTGTATGTTTCACACATAAACGTAACAGATGTCTGGTTTAATAATTTTGAATGAATCTTGTCAAAGTAGTGGTTTCACACATGTTTGGTCTTAATTTATTTTTATATAGTGTTTTAATTTTAAATTTGAATGTTAATCGATTGCATCAACATGCGTTTTGATGTTTGTTTGGTTTAATCAATATCCACCATATAACCTTGTCTCTACTCAACTATTTAGTGGTCGCGACTGTGGACAGACGGCAGTGGAATAGTACACTACCTCGTTTGCTTGTTTGTCGTCAACTTGTGCTGTCTTCTGGTTGCAAGGTCGACTAGTAGACAGGTGTCGGGCCTTGGCTTTGTGTGCTTAGTGTTACCAGTACCAGTGGCTGTGGCTTTCTTCATTCTTCCGTGCTCAGAAAGACCGCGAAAAAAGTGACATGTAGTGGGTGCCCATAGAGATTTCAAAGTACAAAATAACACCTATTTTACACTTTTCTAGGGGAAAAAAATTTTGTGTAAATGAGGAGAAAGTGTAAATGAATGGAAACACTAAATTTACCAAAATTAATTTACCTTTCGTTTGAAATAATTGTATGTATACAGTGTTCACCACCTCTAAATTTTTTCATTACATAAAATAAAAATGTTGCTACTGCTGTACATTCATATAGATAAAATAAAAATCATTTTAAAAATCCTAAAATCTTTTGCAGAAAAAAATGGCTTTACTTACTATTTAATTTTTTTTTGAAAAATAGTCCAAGATTATATTTTGAAAAATAGTCCAAGATTATATTTTGCTTTTGTGCGTGGCACTTTGATTTTTCATCTTCTTGTTGTAGTTTATACAAATAGAAAGACACTTGTTAAGTACCTACATATTAACGATGTTTAGGGATTCATCTGCTTCTCTGTATGTGAGTGGTGATTGTTCTTCGTCCTCCTCCTCGTCTTCTTCCTTTTCCTGTTCGTCGTCACCTTCACAACGTGCTCCATCGCTGATGCCCTTGTTTTCCAAATGCTGCCCTATAACATCGTCAACAGACTGCACTTAAGATGTCATAACATCAGCATCAATGTTGATGAACTCTTCAAAAGAAGCACCCCACACTAAGAGCATCCCACTCAGCAGAAATTACCTTGGGCTCCTCCAGGATAACATCAGTTTTCTTTTCGAGGCAGTTCAACTTGTGACCATGCTCATGCGATGTAGTGCATAGCAGTCAGCACATTGACGCTCATGTTGGATGTTCCACTAGAACCACTGCTGACCAAATCAAGGGCTTTCTGCACCACCCTCTTACTATACTTCACCTTGAAACTGCGAATGATGCCCACATCTAGAGGCTGAATCTCGCTGGTGCAGTTAGGGGGGAAAATTCTACTCTTGACGTTTTTTAAAACTATGTGGAATGGGCAGTTATCTATAGATATGATAACTTTCCTGTTCTGCAGCCCCATATTTGCATCCAGGGCATGTAGATGAGAAGAAAATAATTTACTGGTCATCCAAATTTTTTGTTTGCAAAATATTTGGTTGGCAATTTCTTCACTCCTGCAAAACCTCTAGGTTTCAAGGACCGGCCTACCACAACAGGAGGCAACTTCTCACTATCATCTGCGTTTGTGAACAACAGTGCTGTGAGCTTCTGTTTGCGTATTTTCTCTCCCAAAGCATTTTTAGGCAACACATTGTCGAAAAGACCAGATTTGTCGGAGTTCAAAATGCACTGAGGGTCATAACCTCTCACAAGATCTTATAACTTTTTGCGCCAGTGCTCAACAGTTTGGGGATCAACACTTTGACATTCTCCTGAAACAGTATTATAACCACGTTGTGGCAATTTTTAAAACGTTCAGTCCATCGATTGGAAGCAGTCAAATTTTCAATCCCAAGACGGAGCGCTTTTTCACGTAACATTTCACAGTCTACGGGAACACTGGCAGATCTCACACCAACAAACCACTCTTTCAGCAGACTGTCAACCTCTTCATATCTTGAAACTTTAAAAAAGACTTTATTTTATTTTGTATTGGCCCTGTACGTTCGGCAACATACTCAATTGAAGTTCTCATCTTGTCTAATGCATTCAACGTAGAAACTTGCAGCCCTAGTTCCTTAACCAAGGAGGTCCATGTGCCTACATGTACGTTGATTAGTTTTAGGATTTGCATTTTGCGTTCAATGGTAAGAGAATTTCTGTCTCGTTGGTTTTCCATTGTTAACTGATTTTTTAAGATCATTCACTCAGTACTAAAACGTGGATGCAGTAATTAAGTAACTGTAATTAGGGATCAATTTTTAAATGGTTATGATTGAATAAACACACACCGGAAGCAAACGTACAACATACCAAAGATAAATGGGTACATATAGCCATCACGGAGGCAAATAGACTCGGGCGCGTTCTTGTTCTGCAACATGACAAAATGAAACTTCTCTACACTGGCATTCGCAATGGGAATTTTTCTCACAGTCATAAGAAAATATACCTAATACATGCACAAAAAAAGTATAAGTCGCGGGAAACCATATTTTCACGTGATGTAAACAACAGGAACGGAAAGCATTGTAAATATAGGATGTGCACAGGGAATAAAAGAATTTAGTGTAATTAACGGGAAAGTGTAAATAACAGGAACGTAAAATCAGAATTCTACTGTACTCTTATTATCAGTATGGCCTGTCGCTAGTGTGTTCCCAGGTTTAACCCAGTCTGAGGTCAGTCGAGGAAGTATCTTTCTGACTCCTGGAATATAAACAGCATCTGCTCTTGTCAAAGTTAAAAACTTCCATCTATAACTGACAGCTTTGAGACTCCATGGACATAATATCAGAAGTCTGTCCCTGATGAAAGTGTAATAGTGGTTGGAAAATGTAAGGAGAGACAGGCTAGTTGTTTGCGCTCAGGGTTGGCTGGTGGCAATAGCTGTCTGGGATACCTCTGGCGTTAGTCCTGGTCTGCGAATCCTCTCTCCATGGCCGGCATTAACTGTCTTGTCTCTCCTCTGATGTGCAGCTCCAAGTGTCCTCCCACTCACAAGGTGGAGAATCTTGAAACTGCGGCACAAGTTGAGGAGCTTTATGAATACAGTTTGCAAGTGTGTGTGTAAGTCATCAGAGTTGTGACTTACTGTGCTGTGGTTGACCTGATGGGGGTGTCACACCCAGGCTCTGTGTTGTCCATTTCCATTTCAGCCATGTACATTTTGGTCTCTGGGACAAGAGTGAGGACAGAGGGGTGGCTAGGCTCAGACCCAGGGTAGGAGACAAGCAATTTCTCCTCCTCCTGTGCTTCAGCCTTTCCCTACAGGCTGTCATTCCATAACTCAAGAGTCGCCATCTTCTCCAAGGCAAGGAGCCTCCTGGAAGGGATCTCTGTCTGTCCTCGTGGAATGTGTAAGAGATAGTGTTGGACAGCCAGGTAATGGTACAAGCCCCCACCGAGCCAAGTGATGGAAGGGCGCTGGCAGAACTGTGGGACGCCACCACGGTCTTCGCAAGCTCTTGTAGCTAGTTTGATGTGCCGTGTTGCCAACAAAAACTGTCTGCAGTCTTTTGTGCTACATAAACATGCACAGTTACGTTACAAGTACAGGGTCATCGAAAAATAATGGTGCAATTTAAAAAAAATCTGAGCTTCAAAACTATTTGACCGATTTGGTTGTTTCTTATACCAAAATGAACAGGTAGAATCAAATTCTTGCTTACCTTAAAATGTTTGTATAGTCCATTCTCCACTGGAAGCAACTTTCTCAGAGCCCTGCTAAATATCTACTTGCAGGCCCATTTTGTATCCTTCTGCCAAATGAAAACAAACATTGCCATGTGTCAAAATCAATGTTTACATGCCATTGTGTGTGTACATGTGTTCGTATATTTTCGCTTCACCTAAACATAAACATTGAAATGTGACTTCTACTTTTATACCTGTCAAATGTGTTGTTTACTGTTTACAACTTTTCAAAGAATTCTGTCATATTCCAAACACCATTCCATATGAATATTCACAATTTAGGCCTCTAACATTATTTAGGTCAGCTTTATGACGTTTTAAAAATGCCTGAATTGAAGACAGTTATTATGGTTGTGTTACATTAACATATTTGTTTTCCATGACATAGCACATTACACGTAATGCACATTAATATTTTGCCGCGGCTGTGTTTGATGCTGTTACAACTGTGAGTAATGAACTATAGTATTTAACTTTATGTTATTGATATGTGTTGGTTTATTTATTCAAAAGGACGGCCTCAGTTCGAATAACGAAGGAATCACCAGTCCAACGAAAAAGAGACATTAAAATCAATCACACAACTCGTGTCACTCATTTTTTGTCATACAAACTTAAAATAATATAGCGGTAAACATGCTCACAAATAAGCCTACCGTAACTTTTATTCTGCTCATATTTATATGTATTGCTACTTACTGTGTATTAGGTTTATTGAAATTTATTGGGGCTGGGCCTGGTTATTTTGTTAGGATTGGTGCTAAATCATGTTACACGACTGTGTTTCAAACACCTAGGTCAATGGCACAGCGTTGTGATAAATAAACAGACGTGGATGTAAATAAATAACTTCGTCATAAAAACAGTTCACATATAAAATGTGAAAATAGTTCACATCAAATATTTTAAATCACGCACACACACAGTTCCAGCGTAATGATCACCACGCAGCCACGCTACACTATTTCACACGTAGTGGTTAACTAAATAAACCGTAAAAGTATACTGTATTTATTACGGCCGCAGACACAGACTTATCACAACATCGTAACTTGCTTTGGAGGTTTAAAAAATAATCTACTAACTTGATGTGGTAATTTGAAGAATTTTCGGAGTTAGTATAATTTAAGCTTCGTTTCGTAAAAAAAAATGCAGCATGCCCTGTCCACATCCACGTCATGGCTCGCCACGTCTGCCAACTTCACTTTGTTTCTGCCTCGCCATTATATCAAAATATATTAAAATCAGTATTCAAACATTAAAATCTCTTTTTAGTTGTAAATTACAAATTCAGAAATCATTATTTTGTTGTAATAAGTATAAAATATGCTACAATTGAAAATGTGTACAGCTTCACTGCTTACTAGCGAAGTGAATCTTCCAGAGTGTGAAAGAGACAGCGAGAGAGAGAGAGAGAGAGAGAGAGCGAGAGTGCGACAATCGTCACTCAGCAGACAGTTGCTTTCATGCTCGATAAAACAACACCCTATCATTACGGCCTACTCACAATATTTTCCGCTTTTATTTCAAACTGTCAGAATGAGATATGTTGCCGTTTGGGCTACCTAAATATTTCAATAGGCACCGTTTAATTTACAAATATTATACTAAAAAACGAGGTTAAAATAATATTTTAACTGTGAACTATTTCTTACCGGTCGTTGCCAACACGTCGCTGCTCTCGCAGTTGTTAATTCATATTTCAAAAGAAATAAATATTACAAGTTATAGAAGATATTAAGGTAAAGTTTCATTTATTCAATAATACAGTACTCTAAGGTTAACCACAGTTTTATATATTTGTGGAATACAAGTTAGTGAGAAACCGAGTTGACATGTTATGCCTAGAGTGTTTTTTCAAATTTTGATTTTCATAAGTCACTTCCAATTGGGAATGGACTATATGTGCGCTCCATTTGAAATTCCGCATATGTCCAGGTGATATTCGACCTCCATCCACGTATTCTGGAGCACCCTCAATAGCAACAGTGATTCTCTGATGCAAATGTTCCAAATTTTGAATCTTCACACTATAGACAATGTTCTCGACATATCCCCAAAAGTAAAAGTACGGAACGTCTGGGCCGTTTTTCCGGCTTAATTCCATGCCTCAGTTGAATCTTGTAGGCATGCAATCTCAAACGTTTATGGAGAACATTTTGCATGGTAGACTTCAGAATGCCGAGCTCCAAACTGCGGTGGGAAATTGACTTTTTAGGGCTATGCACACAAGATAGCCATCATTTCTTCAGACGTTCTTGGCCATCCTGGTGATGGTTTTTTTTTTTCTGTACATTACCAGTTTCGCATGGCTCCACTGCCGATGGTGTGACTTGTCCTGTATATGTGAATTGAAACTAGTGTCATGTACATGTAATTTATTTATGCTGAATGATGTTTTTTGAACATGTGTCCTTGTGCATTTACAGTTAAACTCTGAGAAAGCAAATTTAAAATAGTAATTTGTTAATAGCTGTTTATGTTCATAAAGTCTGTTGCCTGCGAAAATTTATTTTACAGTATTTGTAGCTGATACAATAACATTGAACATAACACAGGCTTTTATATAAAAGTAGTTGCTGGAAACATACAAAGTGATATAGGTACATATCTTTCAGAGTATCTTTTTAGAGCGACATTATTTATGCTAGTCTAATTATTAAAATACGTATCAAATCTTTGTTTTTCCAATAAATTCTGTCATAATATTTTTACTGTACTTCACTTCAGATGATGCATGTAAATAAGAATTTGTTCATGTTTAAGAAATTGATAAATATTTTAATTTTTGTCTGTAAAATAAACCTGTAGAAACTTTTTTTTATATTTTACTTTAATTTATTTCTTATGATAACTTGCAGTTTTGCTAAATACGATTTTATTTAATAAACATGCAGTTTTGAGGAGTTTCTTTTGCATCAAGCCATCATGCTGTTGTGATAGTCCAGTAGTTGTCATGGACTGGATGTCAGCAAGTGTGGCACAGGCTCACGTGAATACTGTACTGTTTCTCTCCTTTGTATTTCTTCTGTATGTATCTTGACACACCACGAACGATGTCATTCTCTCATCTAGCCTTGCCAGAGCCCCGGCCCACTTCTAAGAAGAGCTGCACTAGCCACAGCACACCTTGAAGTTGTCCTCCGCCAGCATGCCGAAGTCTGCTGCGCCTCCAGCTACCTCTCGTAGCTCACCCGCAGTTGACTTGAGTTCAAGTACTGCTGACCTGGGGTTGATCTTACCCAGCCCCACCCCCTGGCTGCTGCATTTTCCGAGACTTGCCAGAATTTCAACCTAGGATTGGTCCTTCAGGCCTCAGTCAGGGTACAGGCTGGTTTATGTGTGTTTATGGAGCTCTCAATAAACAGACATAAATCTGATTTGGTGGAGTTGTCTCTTCCAGCACTCTGTTCTTTCTTCACCTAGCTCTCTCTCTCTCTCTCCTGTTTCAGCACCAATCCTAGTAACACTCTTGCAGGGATAGCCACTAGCTGGAATCTACCTCACCCTTTGGGAACTGTGTCAGAGTGGAGCTTGGGAAGCCATCTTACCTGGGCAACACTAGAGCAGTTGTGATTGTGGACTATTGCCCCTCCAGTACGTGCCTTGGTCTGCCAGCGACGTCTCGCTCATTAGGTTACGTGCTGGAGAACTATATGCCAACCCCTGACAAGGAGCCGCGTTTCTATATGATGCTTGGGTCCACCAGCGACGTCCCGCTTGCCAAGTAGTCACAAGAACGGACGCCCCTAAACCTGATAATGTAACCCTTAGTTTGGTACTTGGGTCAGCCAGCGACTTCTTGCTCGCCAAGCCACTAGACTGAAGGCCAGTTGTTAGGATACCTATCCTTTCCAACAGCCAGTACCTTAATCTCCATCAGGCTATGCCTACCACTTTTTGGCCACTCACTACCTGCCTATCAGATCTGTAACCTCCCTTATGCCTCACAATTGGTTTGGACGGGGGTAAAGCAGCCAAGCAAGGGTTAGCTCTGGTTGGAGTCCTGGAGAGTAGAGGTTGAGGTTTCAGCCAGGTATACACCTGGGAGGAGGAGGAGGCTGCTCACCAGAGAGGGTCCATATCCAGCATGTCAAGCTGAACATAGAACCTCATCTGGCACGCACCACATACTGTTTCTCCGTCTCCTCCAACGCCTCTGAAGAAACCGCCTACCTTCACTCAGCCCACTAATGTCACTACGGTGGTCAGACCACTTGTCACACCTACCTACACCCCTACCAGACAGGGTAGCTGCTCGCCCATCACTCGCAAGCTCTATTATAGAATAAACAAAACCCAGCAAAGTTGGCCCCAATATAAACCCCATACATGTGATGACCACAGCTTCAATGTCTCCTGGTGGGGAAGAACTTTGGTGCCACCCTCCAGCAGCCAGACCCACTAAGCATGCACATCACTTTAAAGACTCAACGTCTCCTCAGATTAAGCCATGACACCAGGCATGGTGTCATGGCATATGCATGGTGGTTATGAAAAAAATTGACAAGTACAAGAATTAAGCCATGATGTGGAAAATTGTAGAGGTCTTGTAATTATTTCTTTCATGATATCTAGAGCTTTTTTCCATGTTTGAAGCCGAGAGGCAAGGGAGCGTTAAAGGTGAGCCTGCCATGCGCATCAATTCCCCCAATCCCCCCTAAGTGCAAGGCTCTGAACTGGCGTGCAATGTTCTCATCGTGCAGTGTGTACCTATGGGACTTTCAGCTGCGATCCTATTATTTTATTGGTGGAAAGTGTGTAGGAATGTTCAATGCATGCCCCTTGACTAGTTTTGTATGGATCTGACACATACATTTTGAGATGCAGTTCTTTGAAAAAGCAGTTTTTAGCCATTTTGGCGTGCTCTGAAATGGTGTTTCTAACTAATGTGAGGTTTTAAGAACACTCAAAGGCCCTCTTATAAAATATGTGTTCTTTTTCAGTACACTGGACGCTCGTTCAAAAGTTTTGTAGGAAAATGTGTATTTCGAACACTGTGCAATGCACTTCAAGCGCCAGATAGACGGGTGCTTAAGTAATGAAAAATAACTATGAAAATTCAACATGTGGTTCCTGCCTGAAGTAGGATCATATATGTACGAGAGGAGGCTGCTTTACCTGAGGGTCATACTGTTGCTCCAGTCAGCTCGTAGAGTAGATGAGGTGATACAAGATGGGGTGGAGATGCAGTGAAATGAGTATTGGGGAAGAAACTGGAGGGTCCTGAGAAAACCCCAGCACCATGGCAGTTTTAGACAGTTCAGAAGTATTATATATTTTCTTGTTGAGCTAATTCTTTCCCATTCTCCATTAGAACCAGGTCGCCTACACCTGGCCAGCGTAGTAACCTTCAGCACTCAATTGCCTGGTAGGAGGTAGCACGCGTCGCATGTTAATTGAGACTTCAGTAAACATACTTTTGTTTCCTACCTCTCAGTTTTTATTTCTTAGATTATCTGTCTGTCTGTCTGGCTGCTAGATACAGGTTGCTACGTACACCTTTGACAAGGACCAGGGAATTTTCAACTACCGAATTAAGTTCAGCCACGGGTGCCCTTCAGAGGTCCGTCATATTTCCACACACCCATTAGACGGCCATCTGCTGCTTTCCAAACTAACACATCATTGCTTCCAGTGCCGGTGGAGAGGAACAGAGAAGCCACAACCACTAGTAACACCTTCAACCAGAGCGGGGCGACAGTCTCACATTATTGCCTTATCCCACAGTGTTGCTGCCAGTGCCGGGATATACCGTGGCTTGAGACCTGCCATCCATTCCTGTGTGGACGCACATCCAGTGGCGGCATTCATGACCAGACACCTCTCCCACGACTCTATAGACACACTAATGCTCAGTTGCACCAATATCTTCTCCGATACGAGATCAAGTGATCTTAGTTCTGAACCAGGATCCAGTTTAATCTTGGTTCCAATCTAAAAGTGTTGCACCAATGAAATGTCATGATTCTGGATCTCTGATTCATTGATCTTGGTTCCAAATTGAGAGATCGAGATTAAGTATGACACTAATTTTGTTATTGGTTCGTATTATATGTCGTGGAAGTAGGTGTATTTTTCACTATAGATAGAACTAGATGTGCAATGTTTTATCTGTTTGAAGTAAATTATTTTGTACGAATTTTAGTGAATAATATTCAAGTTCATATAATGCAGTTTTAATTATCTAAGAAAATAATTGAACGTAGTGTTATCTGTTCGTGTATTTTCAAACTACATTTGTCGACGATGGGCTGTGATCTTGGATCGAGATTTCGAACTGCTAATTTCTGCGGTTCAAAATGAACTTCATCTCGATCTCCAGTCCAGCTCTGAACTCAAATGGTGCAACAGTTTCGAACCACGATGCAACAGGGCATAAGTGTAGATACATGAATACTTGCACATTCTGGGAGCTGTTGTAAAAGAAATGGAATATTGACTTGTGGGTTAGTTAAAGTTGTTGTATAAACATGGTTGCTGCAAATGCAAAAGAAAAAAACTTATTGAAATTTGAAACGAGGTCTTAAGGGCTGATGGGGATGAAATGCGGTATGAATGGAACAGTGTCAGAATGCCAGGGTGGGGGAAATAGGAGATCCCTGAGAAAACCTGCCAGCAGCATCTGGCACAATTCCAACGTGCAAAAATGTAGGAGTGACTCGGCCAGGGATTGAACCCTGTTCGCCTTAGTGGGAGGCAAGCAGTCTAAGTGCTAAGCCACTGTGATCCTTATAGACCTTGTATTCCAGAATTGGACACACTGGGTATTACCGTGATAAAGCATAAAAGCCATTTTCTCTTGTGCGCATACTTCATCCAACCTTTCCGTGCCTACCTACGTTCATGACAAAAAAATGTGTTGGCAAGGTTAAATGAGTGAAACAGATTTGTATGAATTTTTTTTGGAAGTATGGTGGATACTAATTACTTTTACTGAAAACATTTGCTGCAAGTTGTTTTTTGGGATGTAAGTGTGAGCATATCCATGGAGCAGACACTGTGATATTTTCTTGTGGAGCACATTTCCACCAAGGTCATACTCTCTTTCGGGAAGATACAAAAAAACTTGACCAATTCGTAGTATTTTATTCCAGACTGTGTAAGTGTAATAAAATCAATGCCTAGTCATCTGGTTTATAAAAAAATAGAAATTAAATAAACAAAAGTTGTATTGGCAAAAAGTAGTTTAGCCTCAAACGACTATGAAAACAGTGTGCTATGCCCACTCTAGTTGTCCTTACATTTCGCTCACACATTCCACATGCCTGTGTGTATAGCAGTGTTGTAGCGAGAAAACTACTTTGCAAAAATATTTATCACTTTTCAGAGCCTGTCCTTCAGAAAATCTTCTAAACACACAGTTAATGTTTTCAAAATGACTGTACAGCGAATGTAAAGTGATTAACTGTATAATAAATTTAAAACTCAAAAATAAATAAATGAAAAGTATTTTAACAAAAAAAAAATATGTATTCAAACAAGAATTAAACCTAAGAGTGTTTTCATAACAAAGCAATGAAGAAATAGTGGGGTGTGACTGAGTGACAAATAATGTGTAGCAGGAATAGACAGCTAGTCAACTAATAACATGTTTAAAAAGGAAACGGATAAAGCAAGTAGGACTCCCAGGATGGTCGGAACACTTTTTTAACGTGAATGCGCAGTTTAAACATCTTCATAGGAGAAAATTGCTAAGTTATTCTTCTCCATTTTCATCCATGATTCATTTGGTGTAGGCTGTGGGTGTGAATGTAGTATGCTCAAGTTGGTTTTGAAAAGTGTACGGTCAGGTTGCAAACCACTCTTGTAGTTCCAATTGCAGAACTCGCAATGTGCATCTACGTCGAGTGTTTCTGTATGCCACCTGTTTGCGAGTTTGCCACCTCTGAAGATGTGTGTATATGTACACTTTGGGAAAACGTACAACGAAAACAGCAATTGAAATAACATTTTAACTTGTATACAGGTATATCATATCATATCATTATGCTGTACAACAGTAATAAGGCGTAACTTGTGTCAAAATGTAGCATCAATTGAATAACAGCCGACACACTGCTTGTGGATGTGTTGTGATTCCTCAACAAGTTAGTCTTTCATATCATTACGTAAAAATATGTGTGATGTATTATTACAGTCGTACGAGAATATATGTCCATTAACTTTACATGTAAATTTTTTAATCCTTAAAGATCATTGTAGGAACACGTTTGCAACAGATGATGCTGTTGGTTTCATAACAAATTTTAACATTAATTTGGAGGGTTTAATATATTATTGAATGTGTGTGGGTCTGATTGTGATAACATCAGTTTACAGCAACTACAAAATGAAAAAAAGAAAATCCAAAACGAAAGGTGAAAACATTTTGAAGTACGTATGTACAACATTAAAAATAAAATTGATTACATTAAATTTTTTGGTTGCTTTTGATGTGTTTATATAAGGGTTTTTAAGATATTTTTTTTATGTAGTTACTTTGGTTTTATTCTGAACACTTAAAAGGAATGTTTGAAGCTAACTGAAATGAGTTGACTCTTAGACCAGAGGACGTCGGCTTGCAATGAGAGGATACCACCTTCCTAATAGGGAACAGTTGCTGGCATCAGTACAGGTTGAAGAGAAATGAACAGAGATTTTGAGATTAAACAACCAGAGCAACACACTGCAAATTTTCATTTATAATAATGAATCCTGGAAGTAACAGTATTAGGAGTTATCGTACAATTACATAAAACATACGCAAAATGTTGCAAATTCCTTATTTTCAGTGACTATTTCCCAACATATATTTAAAGTGCAAAATTAAAAATTCTATTATTTAAAATTATTTTGAATTATCTTTATATATTTTTTAATTTGTGAAGGAGACAAGACTGAACACATATTGGGGGGGCGGAGAGAAACTAATTATCACAGATGGTAGTTTATGTGTTTGTATCCCACCCAGGATAAGTGTGTATTGCTCTCCTTAAATATAAGTCTGATATACTTACATTGTCACACAACAAGATTAAACAGCGTCAAATGTGGACAGTTGTAAATGAACCCATACCTATATTGACGCGCGACTCTCTTGAGGCTCGGTGACGTTGCAGAAGAAGCAGGTTTTTATTGTGCAGGCTAGTTCACACCTCGCTGGCTTACTTACCCCGATGCTGGGACGGCTGGTCGAGGGGCAAGCTGCTGGTGAAGCTGGTTGGCCCCCGGGTACTGCTCTAACCGGAGATGCTAGTAGTCACCAACGATGGTAGATATATGGAAAGAAAGATTGGATCCATCTACCAAGCAAGGATCATGCATGGACTACTTTCAAGAGTAGAAGAAATTATGAAATGCAAGTGGATTACCATGAACCACTACAGTGCTCAGCTATACACTGGTCATGGAAACTTTAAGGTTAAACTGCATAGTCTCGGATTGGTCACCTCCCCATAGTGTGTCGCATGTGGAGTTGGTGAGACGTTACAACACGTTTTGATGGCTTCAAGTTAGAATATCTAAGGGAATGGCTACAGGGGGCGGCTGATCGGAAGGGACTTCAGCTGGGAGATTAATGTCAGATGAGGAGCTGCACGAATTATGGAATAGCTTTGCCGACAAGGTTGGCAAAAGACTTGCAGAGTTGACCAGTGGCAGCTTGAGCATTCTGATGACCCATGAGGGAGTACTCTGGTAAAGGCTTGAAAGTATAAAGTCGGAGTATTACAGATGGCGAGGAGGCCAGGTTTTACTGAGAAAACTGGCAGAAAGTCGTGTATGAAACCAAGAAAGAAGACACGAGATAAGAAGAGGAAAAAGTGCTGTACACTGTCTTACCAGAATACAGTTACAATGCGGAAGGATGGAGGGTGTGCCTGCCTTCAGGCCGTAAAACATGCTGGTGGTCACCCAGTCCAGGCTGAGGTAGTGGCGGATGTTAACCACGGGTAGGCTAGGCCCACTGGCACCTTCTCTCCCCGGCGTATGGCTGCCACACTGGATGCGGCATCCCTGGTACCTTCTGGGGTGCTGAGGACAGAGGGAGAGAGAGCTGGGGGGTGAAGCCCCACCAAAATTGCGGGCGACCTGAGCTCCTTCCTGGGGGTTATCTTGGCAGAGAGTGTCTTATCTGTCTGGGTGCAGCCCCAGGTAGTTTTGTAGGTAGTGGTTGCCTCCCTTTCCTGCAAGTCTTTCCCACCCCTCTTGGTGTAAGGTATGGAGATGCTAAATCTGGCCTCAGCAGAGGGGAGCAGGCAACGAATAAGTCCCTGGCTAAAGTGTTCTGCTGCCATGGCAGCTGGGCCAACACCGACCCTAACCGTTACTCTAGCTAGCAACACAAACTGTGCGGTTGTTGGAGAGCGGGTTATCTCAGAGTCGTTCCAACTACAACGGGTGTAGGTCCTAGGGTGGACAAGCCCATCCCAGAGCTGGCTAAACACTCCCTCTGGCAACACACGAGGTGCGGTGGATTGAGTGCAAGCTGATCTGGTGGTCTGTCTTACCCCTAGGGGAGTATCGCTAGTGGCTGGGGCTCTACCATTTGATGCACTGGGTGCACAGAACGGGTGGCCGTCGAATGTGTGTGTTATCTGACGTAAGAGTCCTTGAGGGGGAGCCCGCAGTCCTATACTAGGCGGTAAAATAGTGCTCTTAATAATTTGTCTCATGCTCCACTCTTTTTAATCAGAGTAGTTGAGGAACGTGTTTATTCCGAGAGTAATAGAACATGGTTGCCTGTACTACCTCTGACTGCCTTGAGCTGACTGGATGTAATAGACTACGCTAATATCCAGGTGAAGGGGACCTGGTTCTAAGGTAAAGGGTGGCAGTCTTGACTAAGGTAGCTAAGTACTATCCCTGTCTACACTGTTTTATGTCCTGAAGTGACTTAGAGGGCCCACTTCCTGAAGAGTCATGGGGTAGCTGTTGCTGGGGCAATCGACTGGGAGGGTTGACGTCTTCTTGACTTTCTGGAAGCTGGTAACGAAGATGCTGAAGAGCTTCTGGGTTGTTTAAGCAATGAAGAGCAGTCAAAGAGCTCCAGCGCATGAGGCGGTGGAGCGAGCTGCCGGTACTGAAGTGGCTCTAAGAATAGCCGATAACAAACTTAACATTTTTGGCCAGTGCACAGGTGCATATACTGCCCCCCGAGCCCTCGCCGTGGCTTGGAGTGGGGATGTGACAAGCACTTGTCAGTAAGCAGAGCTAAGGGCTCTGTGCTTGGCCTCCATTGCTGGCTGGAGCGTGGGTGGCGCTATCCCTCGCTGTGCCCTTCAAATACCTGCTCGCTCAGGGATGGCAGCGGTGAGTCGCCTGCTGGCTCACTCAAACTTGAAGTCTTCTGGAGGGGGTTGGCTTAGCATTGCTTACCGGCTGTAGTGAAGTTGAAAAGCATAATTCTGACATGTTTGTAATATTACCCGCAACCAGGGAATATCCTGTAGCCGCCGTGGTAGTAATTATACAGGTCGGACCCCGTCCGGTGCGCTTAGGGAAATGTGCTTAGATGAAGCGAAGTTGTTTTTTGTGGACCAGTAAGCATCACGTGTCAATATTAAAAAAGTGGACAAAAAACAAACTTTGACCTTCCTGAATTTCACAATTTTTAATTAGTTGTCAGAAAGGTTGGCAACTGTGCATTGTCGTCATGGTGCCATGTAACCATGCGGCCCTCCCTCAGTGCATTGCTCTAACTGCAGTGGAGCCATGGTGGTGCTGCTGCTAGAGCGTTCACTTCCCCACCAAGGTGAACAGGTTTCAATTCCCAGTGAGGCCACTCCCAGGTTTCTGCACGTGTGGGAATTGTGCTGGACGATACTGCTGGTTAGTGAGTTTTCTATGGGATCTCCTTCTTCTCCTGCCCTTGCATTCCAGCACTGCTCCGCTCTCCACTCCCACTAACTGCAGTGATGGCCAGTCCTGGCTGTGAGGTAATATGGTGTAGAGCATGGATGACTGCTTCACCACTAGTGCCAACAGCACTATCAAAGCAACATGGATTGGATAAGAGGTTGCGACACTGTGTATGTACATAATCATTCAGATGGGGGAGCCAGTATTGGGGAAATGTACAGAAGATGAAAATCTGTGTACGTCACCTTCAGCCTCTGGGTAATGCAACAAGTGTGTCTTGCCTGGGTGTTGTAAGGAAATGTTGTTCACCCAAGGTGCTAGCAGTGGGACAGAAGCAGCGGCTTGTGTAGGTATGTTCATCGTTACAGCTCACCGGCACCCAATGTTGACGTCTGCAACTCCCTACAGTCTCTACTCTCAGTACGCTGAAACAGCCAGTGTTAACTGTTGTTTGCTGAGCTGCATGCTAGCTTGTGTGTCTACAGTGTTGTGTTGCCATGCATGTAAGTATGGTTGGTGGCAGTTGGCACAATTGTACAGCTGTTCAGTGTAGACCTTGCTAGTGTACACAGGATAATGCAGCTCTCAGCAGTTACTCACATGCAGTCCAGAAATGTTTTTTTCTATGAAGGGGGGGGGGGTGGGGGCTGATGAGTATTAGTATTGTCAATAGTAGTACATCGTTCACAAGTCACAGTGGAAGGATAGAAATGGAAAGGATGATAGGAACTATGTGAGTCATGTGGGTGATAACAAATATATAATTATAATGATTAACATTTTGATAATAGGGTTTTAAAAAATGTGTGTCATTTTGGGGGAGGGGGGCAACCCCCTTAGACCCCCCCCCCCGGATCATCCCCTGCATGCAGTGGTCTCGGAGGTGGAAGTGCACACGCGAGGAGGTTATCCTCTAGCAATAGGATCCTGATGTGGGCAGGTCCCTGGGAGAGTATCAGCCAGCGGTGTGAGGCCAAAGGCTGCAGTCGGCAGCTGTTGGAACTCTTCTCTTTGAATTTACACTTTTCCATTGCATCACTCTCTACTTGGTGACATGTTGGGTGCCGCCACGTACCTTTTGTTCCTGAAACTGCATCTCTGAGGTGGCAGTAGGCCAGTGTCAACAAGAGTGCAAGTGCATAACTCACTTTCTAGCCAGTTCAGAATTGACAAAAATTACATTTAACTGTTTAAAGTAAATATCACCTCCAGTGAGAGTAGCAAATTTGAATTTTGTGTAACAGTGTCTGCTGCGATATGAGGCACTTAAATCAGAGAATTTTGTGGATTGTAGTAAATGACCACAAAATTACTTTAAAAAAAAAAAACATAGTATTCTGCTTTTTTTATTAAATGTTTGCAAAAAAAAATTTTACAGCGCAATTACCAAGATGTGAATTGCTCACCTTACAATACTTGTTAATAACATTTGTTGTCCCACCAGTTGTCACACATGAAAATTAAAGCAGTCTTTATAAATTACATATAGCTGTTTTCACAGAATTTTTTATATTTTAGTGTACTGTATTTTGTTAGTTTAGTGTGGAGAAGTAACTGAAATTTTGCTTCACATGTAATTTCAGTTTTTATTTCTAGAAAATAAAGTTACCTATTTATGTAGAAATTATTTTGTGAATCTTATCATAGTCACATGTGTACTGCTCACGTTGTGCTACATGTGGATGTGGCTCGCCTCCCGAGATGCTTGCGCATGGGCCACCATCACGGCCAAGCTGGCGGCAGCTGATATCAGTGATGGCCCTCTTGTGTACTAACTGTTACAAAAATATTCTGTGTGCATCGGCAACTGATAATACGGACACCAATGTTTTTAGCACAGCATCAGGCTGCAGCATGTTATGTGCACAGGTACCTCCCCCCCCCCCCCTTTCCGGTCACACTTTGCTCCTCGCAAATTCACCCGCCAGCAGTAATATTGCACTGCCTTTGAGTGAGTCTTGACAAGGAGATTCGCAACATCTGGCCATTCATAAACTGGACACAAGAGGGGCAAAATGGCTTCCATTCCTTATTAATTAAAAATTGACTCTTTGGTATGTTGAAGATTTTAAGTTTGCAAGAAATATCACGTGTCAGGAATGTATAATAGTGAGGGAGGAGGGTTAATATGTACAAGCAGTGTAAAAGCATCCTGACCCACAGGCTGCCCTGAATGAGTAGCTACCCCCACATCAGGCCCTGTATCTCTGCTGCCATAAAACAGTGTAAATGAACAAAGCTATGTGTGGGTAAGTTAATTGCAGTTACATTCTTGCATAACTGCAACACTACACTCATCCACACAAAATTGTGAGGCATCATGGACTCACAGCCACAGGAAATCATACGCAGCACAGTCCATGGCTCAGTGGCAGCTGCTGCGATGTCACATTGCACTCTACACTGGACCATACAATACATGTGCTAAACTGGAGCTCTCACATGACTGCTGTGTGTGCGTGTGTGTGTATGGCTAACCGACCAACAGCAGATTGCAAGACGACAGGTGACCCAACTCTCTGCCACAGCTGGTGATGTGTGCAGACACATCAACACAAATCACTCGCACAATTCCAACAACACTCACCAAGTTGCAGTGAACACACTCAACTGTAATTACACAGCACCCCCCCCCCCCCCCCCGGTCTCTTTCTCCACTTACTAAATTCCATATATTTCCTGGGACACTTTTTTTTTTTTCCTGCATTCCAGAAAGATGACTGGTCTCTGATGGGCAGGTAGCTAATTTCTTTCCCATGTCATCAGGGTCGTATGAACTACACAAATGTCTGTCTTCGCTAACTAACAATATCCCTACACCCAGTCCCGTAAAGGGTTGTGTACGACCTCACTTTTTTGCAGTCCCTTTTATGAAGGTCATCTCACTTTAAAGACGTGTTTTTCAGAAACTAAAAAAATTTTGTAAAAAAATTGAAATTTGAGGGAAATCATCCCAAAAATAAGTCGTAATGCAATTTGTTTCTCTCATCAAACACTGTAATCCAAGCAGTACATATCTATTTAGATACCACCCCTATTTTGATGTATAGAGGTTGGGGTGGTTTAAATCTATCATATTTTACATACTCTCTATTAAGATCATCCCTCACTAACAATTGTTATTCTGGGAAACTGTGGGGTGTCATAAATGTAGTGTTCTACTCTTTTGTGTGTGTGTGTGCGCGCTCGCGCTCGCGCACGCGTGTGTGTGTGTATGTATATATATCCCCTCCGTGACTTACACAGATTGCCCAACACCCTCTCTGCTCTGTGCTGGTTTGCTGTGCCTTGCCATCTAGAACCTTTGTCTTTCAGTGTATGTCCATGCCAGCAATCACAGCTATTACTCCAGTCAACCCTGCTTAAGCTGTGATGCGTGCATCCTTTTTAATATAATAACTCATACCTAAAGCATATAGGGCTTGCCCTGAGATACATCCTATGCCAACTTAGCTACCAACATGCATGCCAGAGACTTACAGGAGCTTGTGCTGGAGTGTCATTATTTGGGGCCTAGCCCATAAAATAAAAGTAGACTTCTCAAGTGGTGGTAGTTCCATAGCTGCAGAACCCCACAGTCATGGCTGGACACCTTCAGACATCCTCTGCCTCAGATATCTCCTGCCTCAGATGTACCCTGCCTCGTGCATCCCCTGCCTCGTGCATCCCCTGCCTCGTGCATTCCCTGCCTCAGACGTACCCTGCCTCAGACGTGCTCTGCCTCTCTGCCTCAGATGTACCCTACCTCATGAATACGCGGCCTCAGATGTACCCTGTCTCATGCATCCCCTGCCTCGGAGGTACCCTACCTCATCAATACCCGGCCTCAGACGTACCCTGTCTCAGATGTACCCTGCCTCATGCATCCCCTGCCTCAGATGTACCCTGGCCTCAGATGTACCCAGCCTGGCGACAGGACAGTCCCTCTGCTCAGTTTGTCAACAGTGACTCGGAACTGACTGCTGGCCATTCCCGAGTGTCCAGCCACCACCTCCTTGACGCGGGAGTGCAAAGAGGCATCTTGTTGTGTGGTTTGGAGGAGTGGGCTCTCCTTATTGGCGAGACTGTGCCGCCACTGTTGTGTGTGATGTAAGCGCACCGTACTTAGGAACAGGGGTGATTCTGCAAACTCCAGCTTCATGCCAGCAAATTTACACAGTGAGTTTCTGCATTTAACTTAGTTACTCTTTTATGTCCTCTTTTTATCTGGACATGTTCTCTTTTAGAAGCGTTGTATACTGTCCGGCCGGCTTTTGCAAAAAAAAAAAATTGAAATGTCCTCTTTTCCAATAAAAGTGAAAGACAGCAAAGTTTTACTTTTTTTTGTGGGTTTTTTATATGTCTTTAAATATTTAATAATGGTGCTAACAAATTTCCTGCAAAAGTTCAAACTTTTTGGAGAATATTGCATTATTCTTTTGCCATTATCAACACACATATATATTTCCTGATGGTTTTTTTTGCATGTCTAAGTTGAGAACTGCCCAATCTATTCAGAATTTTAGGTTTATTTGCTAGGAAATAGAAACCTGTCAGAACTAATAAAATTGTTACAGAATTATGATCTAAATGTACCTACCGAAATTGAGCTGTGGGAGAGTGATTAACTGTCAACTAACAAAATTGGGTCCAGTACTTATGTACAGCTATTTTTTGTGTGAATACTTAAATGTTATTTACTTGCAAAATATTCTGTAGTACTTACAAACTAAATGGGATTGACTTTCATATGTAGAGTGAACATGATTATTACTTATCTAGTTGCAAAAAAGAAATACTTTGTATTACTTTACCAAATCTGGGATAGAGTTTTGCATGCATTACATTTTTAACCTACTGGTGACATAAACTATTTTTGTAAATTTTCATTGTAAAATTATGTCTCCTCTTTCTTCGTGTTACTTTCTGGCAATTGTCCTCTTTTTGAATACCATACATCATATTGTAGCTCTATGTTGGTTACTCTTTCAGAGTCAGAGTAAAGTGCCAGTGTTTGCCACACAATTTTCAGCAAAATTAATTTAAATATTGTATTTCAGGTTTTATGTAAATCTATTGAGTAAGAGTTTTATGTAAATCTATTGAGTAAGAGTTTTATGTAAATCTATTGAGTAAGAGTTTTATGTAAAATTTAGTCATTATTGTTAATATGTTTGACACTAAAAATTTTTTTTAACAAAAGCAGTAAGTAATTTAAAAGTGTGTCTGCTAACTAAATTTGGACAAGTCTTTTTATAGCTCTGTTAGACCTTGAAATAGGTTTTCGAGGGACTTATGTCAAAATCAAGTAGGTGACCTCTGCGCATTTATTTGTTGAGACAGTTTCTTCTGATCACAAGGTTCTGGGTTTAAATCCTTGGTAAGCCATCAGTTTGTCTGATATTTTAGATGTAAGTGATGGTAGTTCAGATGAGCTGCTCTCACTGCATAAAAGTATGGATGCTGAAAAGTCCAATAAAATGAAAGGCATATGTGACAGTCCATGTACCCCTGAAAAAGAGAACATATTTGTAAGTAAGTAATAAACTGCTTTTTCTTTGTCTCATTCAGTCTGTTGGCATCTCATCTGCACTAAGTTCATTAGCAATAGTTTGCGTGCGTGATAATTATGTTTTTGAAGAGGTTATTGTAAATTGTTGGTTGGTGAAACGCAGTATCTAATCTGTGACGGAGGCGGCAGAGTGAACCAGGAACTGGGAAGCGCGTGTGGGGCGGTCACTCACTCTGGCTGCGAGTGGTGACCGATATCATCAGTTCCTGTGCCGCGTAATTGTCGGCGAGGCCAACGTGCTCTCATCTGTCCGCATCCCAATAATGGCTGTTCCGGTGCTCTGCGGCAGGAAACAGATAACCAAGCAGAGAAGATTACAGCATCAATATTAACGATGGATGAGAGGGTCTCTCGTGTTTGTGTTGGTCCTGTCACTGGGTAGAGTAGTGCAGGTAAGTGCTGTTCATGGAACATTGCTTGTTGTTCAGAACTGTAGTGAATAGTGGATCTGTCTGGTTTTGGTGGCAGATTTGTATTTGTATTGTAAATGGTTTTTTTAACGTTCCCCGGTTTTATGCTTGAAAGCTTGTCATGGGACAGCTTGCAGACTAACTTATAACCTAACTTAAATTAACACCCATGCCTTACCCGGGATTCGAACCCAGAGCTTCCCGCACCCCAGAACAGCGGCACACCAACCGACTGCGCTACGGGAGGTCGGCTTGATGGCAGATGTCAGTAGTGTTAAGTTGTAGTTAGAATCAGAACAGAGCCTTGGGATTCCCCTTACCAGCTTTGTATGCTGTAGGAAGGCCTAGTTTGTTTGCATTAATTTGCCCAATTGTGCCATTTTCAGCATAACAAAAGACACTGTTGAGGTAAAAAATTTGACGTATGTAACTGTTTCCTTGTCTGATGTAAAAACATTTCTATGAAGGAAAATATTTGTTGTTACAATGATGATAAATATGTTTGAGGCAAGAAAAATGCTTGTACGGTGTAAAGAGATTTTTCTTCAAAAGCTGAAAAAAATGAGAAATATTGGCAATGTCAGCCCCCACATTGCTTGTGTATGTGTGAAACTAGTCGCCTCATAGCCACGGCTGGCTAACACATGGTTCTCACTCAAAGTAGACTGCATGATGCTGTTGCATACATTGTTTTATAATTTTTTATCTGGTGAAAAGATAATTAATGACTAGCAACCATCATATATTGTCTTACTTGGATTTTTTTTATAAGTTGGAAGCTAACAGCCTACATTGACAGCCGGATTTCATTAACTTTGCCAAAATATTTTGATTTATTTAATAATAAATTAAAATTAAAAAATTATAAGAACAGTGTTTAGAAAATATTTATGATCCTGAAATTGATAACTGTATTGTTTCTGCATTCATAATGTAATACCAAAAAGTTTCTGTGACTGTGGATACTGTAAGGACAGTATCAGGCCCACTTCCTTGCCTAAATGGCCAACTATAAATGACCAAATATTTTGCGATGTGACTTTGAAGGTAGTGTAATGATTTTCCGTTATATTTCAAGTGCAATCAGATTTCAGCCAGAAGAAGAGTTAAGTATTGGTCCTGACTCATTTTTGTGGCCAGGAATGAACCACATGCAGTGCAGTCTAAATGCCACGTACACATAATATCATAGCTAGCACAGTTTCAGAGAACCTCGATGGACAGCGAACAGTTTACCAGCCGGGGTACATAAGTGTACAAACCTTTCTCCTGATTGCTGGTTTACACTTTGCTGAAGACAAGGGTCATAAGCAATAATAATACATCTTTTACGTAGATTAAAAGATATTGTGCCATGCATTATACAGCTTATGTGAAGACTAACGTACTGGATACAGAGTGTTCTAAGAGTTCACACGTAATCTTTGTTTCTTCTCGTCTGTTAGTGGATGATGAAGGGCACAGGTTATGCCAGTATTATAAATTCAAGAAGGGATGTGATAGATATTTCTCAGTATTCAGAAAAAATAGAGAGCTCATAACTATTGCGTGTGTGTGTGTGTGTCTCTCTCTCTCTCTCTCTCTCTCTCTCTCTCTCTCTCTCTGCTGGTGGCTACATGTTTAATGCATACAGTCATGATAAATACTGCCTTGTCGATGGTTCAAACACAGCAGGTTTATTTCAACATTTCAACATAGGACTTATTAAGCTTCTGTGGCCTTGGTGTCTGAGTAGTCAGCATACCAGCTGGTCGCTCCAGATTGGGAGTCTATTAATGTGGGAAATGTGACATATGTTTTTCTTAGCCAGTACGCTATGATAAGTCAAATGGTTATTTTATTTCTATTATTTGTTATGTAGGAACACTGTAATGTTATGTGAGCGAAGACTCAAATGGAGTTCGCCATGAACATTAGCTCGAACTAGCTCAGTTTGAAAGCAAGATACTCTGAATTGAAAAAAAAATTTGTTGATAAAAAGAGCGCCAAAAGTAAATTAAATGACGATGCGGTAAACTGTTCACTGAAGATTTATTTCCGTTTCTTTTGCAATATAGGCATACAAAAAATATTTATCACTCACGGCAGTAAAAACAAAAAAAAAAAAGACTGAATGGCAGCCTGTTAATATTCACTTGAAAAAACATCTCATTTCGAGGATAATTAAACTAAGACGATGGGCGAGAATCGCTTCTTTCTCTCCCGGCACCCTAATGACTCCTCACATCAGCAGAAATAAATTTAGTAACTTCAGATATTCAGTGGTGCCAGTTGAACCACTGAACTTTACAAATAGCCTCTTTGGAATGTAGGGAAATGTAAATAACAGCGAAAAATCCTGTGTCACAAAGTCACCCCCCTATGTCCAAAGTCAACCCCCTATGTCCAAAGTCAACCCCCTATGTCCAAAGTCAACCTCACTTACAGACCCCAAGGAAGTTCTAAGTAACCCCATTTTACAATGATATTGTTCATTTTCAGTGTTATGAATAGTGAGTTTTATGATGGCAAAAGATCGTACAGGCTATCCTGTCAGAAACTGCTGCATATTTTGATTAAATGCAATAGTAAATGTTTCATAATGTTCAAATAATATGTGTGTGTGTTTAACATGTACAAACACCCGTCAGTGTTTTAATAAATCTGTTTACTCTTAAATTTATATTTTAATTTCCATTTAAAGTAAAAACCCTTGGAACATTTCTGTGCCTGTTTGTTGTTCGTAAGAAAGAGTTTTTAAAGTTTATGAGAGTCTGTTGAACTTTGTAACATTTCTCAGTCATGTTCAGTACCTCTCACGCACAAAGTGAAAGCCAGCAAACCGAAAGTTTTGTAATGTAACTGATTATGTTTTTGTGTCAGCAATGCTACTCAGTATGTGGTGTAGTGGTTAGACTACTCACTTCCCACCAATGCAAACTGGGTTTGATTCCCAGCGTGGTCACGCGGATTGGGCCTGTGCGAAACGCAGTAAACTTTGCAGTATGCTGGCGGGTTATCTTGTGGTACTTCTGCTTCTCCCACCCTTGCATTCCGCCGCAGTTCCGTGCTCACCTCACTTCACACTCAGAAGTGCTCAACACCTCGCTGGTAAGTGCAGGCTACACCTGTCCTCCTCTCAGTAGGTTGCTCACAGAACTGTTAGTGCTAGATAATCACAGTTTTTGTACAGCATAGTTTCGTCTTTATTCTGATCAAAGGAAATTGAAACCAGCTGTCACAAAACTTTCAGAATTTTTTCACTTTAGAAACACTGCTAACGTGGGATTTTGTTGATTTAAAAAAAATATACATTTTTACAGTGTCTCTCATGTCTTTCCAAAAAATAATTTTAATGTGACAGGCTAGTACTGAGACACAAGCAAATTACTTTAAAATGCATTTACAGTATTACATTTACAAATAGAAGTATGTGCACATATACCGTTATTAGTCTGAAGTGACTTAAACTGTAGGTCATATTACAGTCAAATAAATTTTTGCGTTACACATGGATTTGCATTCTTAAAATGTGTGATGCAAGTGAAGACTGGAGTTATACACTGTACAGTATAGGGAAGCCTCTTAGCTGAAGTGGTCTGCAAATCACACAGTTACCAACATGGTGTCCAGAAATGTTTATGAGTCATCACCGATCTGGCCTCCTTGCAACACGACGTTATAGCAAGCACAATTTTCAACATCATAGGAAATCAGTTCAAGCACAAGAAACGAGTAAACTTCTCAGGGCCAGCCACAGTTTCAAATTATCAATTATTTATTGTATATATTGTTCTTATTGACGTCGCATGTTAACTGAGGGTGTTGTTTGAGGAAAATTTGGGGTAGGTGACAATGGCGTTTATTCCATAGACGCAAGGTAAGCAGTGCTTACCCCATACGTATTGGAAAATGGAAATATTTGACTCATTATAGTTTTCGCCTTAACTTTAAACCCATTTAGTTCTGAGTTTCCCGTTTCTGATTCATAAAACAGAGTTTTTGTAACTCCCGTACTGCACACGCATAGTGCTGCTATCTAGTATTTACTTCCAAAAATGGGAGCGACTGGCGATGAATCAAATTCGCAAGCAACGACACGCCACATGCTCGACCGCGTTCCTTCCGCAGGGTAAGCAGTCATTATGTTTGCGTCCTCCAGTCCTACATTTTTCCTTGGAAAGTGGATGAAAGTGTTCGGGAAAATGGGAGTTTCTCTATAATTTTTAATATCTCAAACTAATATTTAGTTTTTATTATTATTACATTCATTTTGTTTCCTTTTTCGTAGCTAACATTATAAAAGGGTAAATACATGTGGAGGGTAAGCTAATTTGAAAGTTATGTTTAACTGCTTGCCCTCTATAAAAACTCACTATGTGCCACTAATCTTCGGTGAAATAAGTGGTTGGGTTCTACAAAAATTGGAACACAACTTCCACGCTCATTGCTGGGAAAAGAAAGAAGGAACAATACAAAGAAATTAATTCTTTTGTGGTTGTAGTTGTCTTTCAGAACTCGTGTCAGTGGTTAAAGTGCGACAAGATTCTGTCTGTAGCTTTCTGGTTGGGCTTGCTGAAGATGCAGAGTGTGTCAGACTGAATTTTTCTTTGTGCCGAGAAAGTTTACAATAAACATTGTTTTTTTTTTTTCTTGCAGGATGTGGAACGCCGTGCTCGGAGCTGTTTTGACAGCAAGTCTGTGGTGGCTCGTCTCTTCTTCTGATGCCTACTTACATAATTTCAAGAAAGGACATGGAAAAGGTAAGATATTACTGAAACTGTTGAAATGATTTTTTATAAGAGTCATTACGTGTGATGAAACATTGAGCAATATAGTTGGTAAGTGCTGTTTATGGTAAAATGAGCACTTTTGAAATCACTCTTTGAAAAAAATTACTGTAAAGTTGCTTGTCGTGTACAGCCAATTGTAATAAGGGTCAAATGTTAGAACTATGTATCTGCTATAAATTACTGTAAAGTTGCTTGTCATGTACAGCCGATTGTAATAAGGGTCAAATGTTAGAACTATGTATCTGCTATAAATTACTGTAAAGTTGCTTGTCGTGTACAGCCAATTGTAATAAGGGTCAAATGTTAGAACTATGTATCTGCTATAAATTACTGTAAAGTTGCTCGTCGTGTCGTGTACAGCCGATTGTAATAAGGGTCAAATGTTAGAACTATGTATCTGCTATAAATTACTGTAAAGTTGCTTGTCGTGTCGTGTACAGCCGATTGTAATAAGGGTCAAATGTTAGAACTATGTATCTGCTATAAATTTCAAATTGTACTTTGCTGGAACCGGCTGCTTTACTGGAGGGACAGACCTGTCATTCCAGCTAGTGCAGTGTGGAGAAGTGATTTAGAGAAATTAAATGGAGCAGTGTAGCCGTGGTGCAGCGAAGATGGGGAAGGAACGGGAAGCCTGCTGAGGTAATCTCCACAACACAGCAATGTGCTCACAGGAAAAGTTAAATAAGTTTTATAGTGTTGCAGTTTGTTCATCAGGCATTGTCTTGTCAGAAGCTTAGTAGTTAAAACTACTTAAAATGTTTTGGTTCAGTGTGCTGTGGAATAGGTACCAGTTTGAAAATGGCTGTCATGTGGTAATAATTATTAAATGTTTGTATATTGCAGGACATCTTCCATGGCCCCTCGATGTGTTCTCAAACACTAGACATCACAATGTTTGTGAAAGTGAAGAATGCAAGGAAACAGGTGTGTGTGTGTGTGTGTTTCATTTACGTACAGTTGTGCATCCCAACATGTTTTCTGAATGGTATAAAAGAGCATGCTAAGGATTTGGTCAGAAACTGGTTTCATTTTTCATCATCAACATGCTCTGTGGTCATTTGTTTATCACTTCTACATTAGTGGTGGTCTTTTTTTAATATTTTTAATGCATCCATTCACTATCCCAAACTAACACAACAATTGTGACAGTGCCTAATCACACGTACGTACCTTATAGTGCCTCACTCTTATGCCCGGTTGCACCAACATCTTCCCCGATCCGAGACCGAATTATCATAGTTCCGAACCAGGATTCAGTTTGATCTTGGTTCCAATGTAAAAGTGTTGGACCAACGAAATTTCATGATTCTGGATCTCTGATTCGTTGATCTTGGTTCCAAAGTGATTGAGAGATTGAGATTAAGTGCGAGGCAAATTTTGCTATTGGTTCGTAATATATGACGTCATGGAAGTAGACGTATTTTCCACGATAGATAGAACTAGATGTGCAATGTTTTATCTGTTTTAAGTGAATTATTGTTGTACGAATTTTATTGAATAATGTTCAAGTGCGTATAATGTTGTTTTAATTTCCCGAAAAAACAATTGGACGTAGTTCTATCTGTTGGTGAATTTTCAAACTACATTTGTTGACGATGGCTGCTGATCTCACCCTCGAGTCCAGCTCTGAACTCGAATGGTGCAACAGTTTACTGTGTCGATCTTAGATCCGATCCCGGATCGAGTTTCGAACCATGATGGTGCAACCGGGCATTCGACAGCAGAAGTCAAGGGCAACCTATCTTGTTTTCATGTAGTTTATGTTCTCACTAAGTGCCCAGTAAGCTGTCAAACTGTTAAGGAAAATTAACCTAACTTTATTTTCAATGGATGTAATTAATGAATGTTTTTCTCAAATGAACCACTATGATGTCAGTCGTAATTGATCGCAAAACTTTTGTCTCTAGTGTTGAAAGTTACACTATGTGCTTGTAAAGTGACTTATACTTGCTGTTGATGGACTGTGTACCTTGCAGCGCACACATTGCTCACAAGTATGGACATGACTGTTGACCCGTGTGAGGACTTCTACACCTTCACGTGTGGAGGCTGGGTGAAGAGCCACCCAGTGCCGCCAACTGCACCACATCGCAACCAGTTTGACCTGGTGACAGAGCAACTCGACTACCAGCTGCGAGGTACGCTATTGAGTGTTCAGCGTGCAGTGTACCTTGGTGCAACGTCCCTCAACTATGTCGCCGGTGAAACTGAACAATCTGGTTTTCTTTGATTGGTTGATACAGAAATTTCACACTGGTGGTACAAAATCCGAATGGATATTCAGTTCGATAACTGTCAGCTATGCATGATAAAGTAAATATACGTAGTTTAAAGTGCTCTGCATCTTCTGACATATTTTCTGTCTGTGTCAAACAAAATAACAGATTTTCATGATATTTCTGTTGCTGATTTTCGCTGTTGACCATACTGTATTTTGTGTTGCTAAATGTAAGGTTGCGTGAACTTAATTTGGTTTTTTTTTCTTCATGGAACAAGAGTGAAATATATGTTGTGAACATTTGTGAGAGTGCTCTAAAATTGGAAAATTATTCCATGGGAAGGACGGCATGTAGGTGCGTACATAGTTAGTTTGGGCTTAGCTTCTCATTGATAGAAGGTTCATTAGAAATGGAGCAAGTTGCTCAGATAATTAAGTACAGGGAAGGAATTGACGATCGCCAGTTTTCAGAAATCATTTCAGCATTTCCATGGAGTGATTTCAGAAAACCGTAGAAAACTGAAATCATGATGGCTCGGTTGGGAATGGAGCTCAAGTCCTTGTGGATGTGAGTGGAGTATGTCATCAGTGCGCCACCTCACGTAGTAATTTAACTGTAGCTTGGCCTTGTCAAAAGTTTAATGCAAATCTTAACAATTTTAGCAAGTACATAGTTCATTACATACTCGCAAACACACAGCTGCACATTATTAAATAAATTCAGAATATGGCATCAAACTTACGTAATACTACCAGTGTACATACTGTAGAGCGATACCTCAAAAATATTTACTTTATGCACGTTCAATAAATTACTAACATGAATTGACTTCATAGTTAAGAAATGAAAGCTGTACTAAACTCTGTGAGAAACCAAACAGAAACAAGGAAGTTTATAGAGTTTTTTAAGACATGAGTTGTAGCCACTTTTCAAAATTAATTTTATGTAGGTATTTCAGTTACGTACAGTAAGCAATATTAAAAACAACAAAGTGCATATATAGACAAAAATTTTCATTTTTATTTTTTAGTCATATGAAGAAACTTCCAATAAGCACTTGTATATTCATTAAACCTGAAAATTTTAAGTTCATTATGGAGTTTTGGCAATAAAATTTCTTATCAAAATGGAAATGTGTCATTAATTTTTCAATATAGTATTTCATATTTGCACAACTCTGACCACATAGATTTTATTTTCCTGGAGTGCATTTCTGCGGTGTGTTACAAAATTCAGAATAATTAAGCCGTTTTAAAAATATGTAGCATACATTCAGGCCGTGTTTGAATGAACCATTTAGTATATTAGTATGTTAGCATTTAGTAATGTTCAATTCGAATGCAGTTGATACTCACTTGTAAAGATGGTTGCGATTTGGTAATTTAATATTTTAGTAAGTTTTGATGCATATTAAAAACCGTGAATACTAAAATACTCATTCTAGCATACTAATTCTGGTCACGAGACCATTTTGTAAATTTGTAAACTAAAAGTGTCAATTTGATCACATGCTCAATTATTTTGTAGCTTTGCTCTGATTAATCATAGAAAACCGTTCTAAGGTAAGTCTCCACATTCTCGGTTTGGATTGAGGTAACTCTTCAAAATAATTTTAATTTGTTATTAGATGCGTTAAAACTTGAATAACCAACTTACAGTCCATTCACTGTTACTTCCAACTTTTCCGATGTCGTGCTAAAGTTCTACTTTCAGGATATTCCTCCGCCTCATGCAAACAAAGTGTACCTAAGTCTAGAAAATTACGCCCAAGGGACAGCGCACCATATTCATGCACACCCAGTATAATAGTATTTGGCATAAATTATTTATTACTATGCATTACCAACACACCTACTTTCTCATCATTTTAATTCATATATATTATAAATGAAATATTAAGCTTTCTATGTAAAATACAAATAAAATTTTAATTTAACAAAAAATATGGTAATTTTATGTTAACAAAAGTTTAAAATGCTTGTGATACGTGATATATTTAGGAAATAACCAAACGCATCATACATGAGGTGATTTTTCAAAGGTCCTATTCAAAAAATGTGACAAAACTAATGACTAGACTATATCAAAATGTACATTCAGATGTGTTCTAGAAGTTGCTTTCACAAGCAGGCTCTGACAATGTGACAAACATTTCAGTTTCGTTGTTGGGTAGAGAAATTTCTTTGGTGCTTGTTTCACAGACAGCACTCGTGACTTGACGTGTGGATAATGTGTGGTGTGTGTGTGTGTGTGTGTGTGGCAGACATTCTCGAGGAAGAAGACAGTGAGGGAGAGCTGGCGCCGGTGAGGGCCGCCAAGCAGATGTACAGAGCGTGCCTGGACACCGGTGAGTGACGCACTTGTCGTTTCTCCTCTCCTCATACTCCTCTCCTCCACTGATCATGGACCAGCTTCCTGCCAGTCACAACACTCCAGCCTCAGGCATCATCTCCAGCACTTTCTGCTCTGTAATACGCCTGTATAGGCTGTTCACAGTAATTTGACACAAACCATTTTGCCTAAGAAATCTCTTAGTATATTTTTATATGGAGTCCAGAACAGTGTTGTATACAGTTCCACCGGGACCTTCCAAATTTGCTGGACATTTTCACGCCAGTAAGAAACATTGTCTCTTTGATTTTAGGAGAACCTAAATTGATCTTCATTCTGCAGTGAGTTCCCACAGCTGTGGGAGATTATGTAATGCACTGTAAAACATACCTTGTCTTCATAATATTCATTGGTGTTATAAATCATAAATGTTCGCAGACAAAAAATTTGAAATTATCTTTTCATGTATGTACTGTATATTCTAACATGTAGGCCCAAGTGAGCTGTATTCTTGTGCAGAAATAACATCAGTTAATGTTTGGTAATGGCGGGTTGTAGGCATGCTCAGTAATGTACTGAGCATGTATCTTTGTATTGTTTTGTAAAGCAATAGCATGTACAGCAGGCCTGCCATTTTAACGGATTTGATCAGTTTTTATGTATTTTTAACACTAGAAAAATAGAAAGGTTTTTTTAAAATCCCAAAGTGACTGCTGCATACGTGCGACACTAGCGCTCACAGCGATGTGGGTCAGTTTTATTGATGCATTTGTTTGGAAGATTCTTACAATGGTGGTGAATAATTAAGCAAAATATTCTGGACATACGCCATTGCTCTACTTGAGTATGTCCAAAATATTTTGCTTAACTATTCACTGGCACAGGTATACAGTTACCTACATATTTCTGTTCCTGGCTGTATGATCGGTCACATGGAAAGGCCAAGGCCATTATTGGAAAGAACCTTTGCCGCTAATTGCCGTTTCTTTGCATGCAATCTCTAAATTTGGTGACTGTGTTTTGTATTTGGCATTGATTTCTCAGTGGTGAGGAAACAAAAATTATCGCAGATATGGTCACAAAAAAAAGTATAAGTGTGAGTGGAAAAAATATTTACCATGGTTTGTACATTCCAAATGAAAACAATTACAGTAAATATGTAAATGTTCTTCATATCAATTTTTTTTCTGTAATTTGTCATTTTTTTTTTTTAATTTCAAGGATTTTACAGGATTTTCATATACGGGAACCAGGATTTCAGCTTCAGGGCTGGTGGTAGCCCTGGTGTACAGTGTATTTATAACAATTTCTGCAAGCATTCTGAAATATTAGATTGCAGGCAAATATTTAACACAAAGTAATTTGAGAGAACAAAGTTTCTTTGTGATGATAGTGTAGGCATATGTGATAATTGTTAAAAATACTGATATTTTTATGCAAGCGAAATATGTCCACATTTTCTTTTCACAGTGCCAGGATCACTTTATCGGTATCTGCAAAAAAAATTTTTAATTGCGCTACTTACTTTAGTGGTAATACCTGTATAACTTTAAAATGTTTACATTGAAAGTTTTTTTTTTTTTTAAGTATTATGAAGTGACTATAAATTTGATATGTTTCAAGACCTTTAGAGTACATTTGAGAAACATTTTGCAGAACTTTTTTGACAAATGCAAACTGGGCTACAGCGCACTGCCATCATTGAGACTAGCTAGTGGGAGGAACATGACAGACTGGCTGACATTAAGCTACAAAGATGTTCTGTGGCAACTATGGTGAATGAATCTGTACCTCACATTCATACTATCACAACATCAAACAGCAATTTTGTTTTACATCTTAGATAGTTTTTAAAAATGTAACTGCGTCTCTTCCGTAGAAGTAAACTGTCTTACGTTCCAGTCACCACAGGAGACGGGCGTGACAGCGTGATGCAGTGCAAGAACAGCAGTTTGAGAGAGCGGTGTGTGTGCGTGCGTGTTGCAGAGGAGGTAGAGCGGCAGGGAGTGTCGACGGTGTGCGAGCTGCTGACGCAGCACGGCGGCTGGCCCATGGCACAGGAGCACTGGGACGAGGGGCAGTTTGACTGGCAGGCCGTACTGGTGTCCATGGCGCGTCGCCTGGGGCTCTTCCCGCTCGTCCTGCTCTACGTCCACTTTGACCGCACCAACACCAGCCGCAATGTCATCACTGTACGTGCATGCTAGCACTGTATGCACTGTATGCACGTTGCTTACGCACCCCTCTCGGCAGTCTGCTAGTCTCTCACGTGCCTTATTAACCATCGTCATTATCATCATTCGTAGCTGTTTCCAGCCTGTGGCCGAGTCAGCTTGGTTAAACTATGAAATGTTTCCATCTTCCTCTGTCTCTACACCACTCTTCCTCTCTCACTGTTTCCTATTCTTCGCCTCTCCTCACACCCTGTTTCCCATGCTTTCTTCAAATCACTCCAGACGAATGCTGGAATGGTTCCCTACCGCACGTCATAGCAGATCCCTTTCCGATTCCTTCTTTTTTCAGCTTTGTTAAGTCCTTAATGATCTCGCTGTCAACAAGACGGTAAGCCGTACCTACATCTCAGTATAATACACGTTCCTTATCATTTTCTGTCACAACTACCTCGCTCAATAACCATGCTGGAAATGCCTCCATCTTTAAAATGCATTATGAATGATAGAATCTTGTATCTCTGACACACCAAAATGGTTTGTATTGGTTGGTAAACCCATCTGGCCTTGTTAGTTTTTACTGCTGGCAATGCAGACTGAATTTGCAAATGCAAGTACAATGTTTATACTGTGATTGGTTTCATGTTATGTTCAGCAATACAAGGAGACAAATTCAGCAGTATTTTAATGTTCTCTCCCTTATGGATACCAAACTGTTATGTCAACTAATTATGTCTAGGGTATTATAATTTAGTTATTACTATTTCCAGTAAGACTGGTAGTTGTATATTCATGTCTGTTAGAATTTTTACTCCGTATCTCATTATTTTATTAATTATTTGATAGTAATCAATTAAAATACCTTACTGTATTTTTACTACCATTCTTGATTATGACAAGATTTGAGTCAACATAATAGAGTATCTTAAAATGTATTTCGCTCTCCCTTGGGACAGCAGTTAACCGTGGTTGGAATCTATTGTAGTGACCTGTGCGTCATGTCACACCTCTGGTTGGTCGCTGGAGAGTTGTTCAGGTGAACTGCATGCTCGCTATTAATGCTGGCTCACGTGTCTGTGCGTAGGTCGACCAGCCATCCCTGGTACTGCCTCGCTCCATGCTCGTGGACCCCGCCACATACAGCAGTCAGCTGCGTGCATATCGACGCTGGATTATTGATGCCACTGCGGAGATTGTTAAAGATCAGAACCAGAATGTGCCCAGATCTAAGATCAGCATTGATGCATTTGATGTTGTTGAGTTTGAAGTTAAACTAGCCAAGGTCAGTGTGTCACACTAAGATGTTTTAGTTACTTTTGTATTTAATTTTTATTAAACATTTTTAATTAATCTAGAATCTTTTACCAATCATGTACAGTCAGTTTCAGTAAAGAGAAAATTCTTGTTGGAGTTTTTTGATCATTTAGACATAAAACTAAAGAAACACTGATACATGTCTTAAACATAAATTGCTCTTGCTAGTACTTATTACCTGTTTACTTTTGTAGTGCAGCTACATTAGGAGAGTATCTTGGTACAAAATAATGGTAAACAAAACTACCTATACTATTTGTTATATGTGGTATTGTATTACCAACTGTGTTAGTCTAGAACTGAAATAAATATTTAAATTTAGTATAAGATTCATCTATTAAATTGTATCATCAAGGCAATTTTTAGTACTTCCAAAATTAAATGTTGGCATATTTCATCAGTTAAGAATATTCGAGGTCAGTATTTCTTGTTTGGTAGGGACTGCTGTGGGCTGGCTCTCCTCTCTCTCTCTCTCCTCTCCTCTCTCTCTCTCTCTCTCTCTCTCCTCTCTCCTCTCTCTCTCTCTCTCTCTCTCTCTCTCTCTCTCTCTCTCCTCTCCTCTCTCTCTCTCTCTCTCTCTCTCTCTCTCTCTCTCTCTCTCTCTCTCTCTCTCTCTCTCTCTCTCTCTCTTCTCTCTCTCTCTCTCTCTCTCTCTCTCTCTCTCTCTCTCTCTCTCCTCTCTCTCTCTCTCTCCTCTCTCTCTCTCTCTCTCCTCACACACATTGCATAACAAGTACCTTAATAATATATGTAAGTTAAGAGAGAGTGTTTTTGTACTAGGAAAATGTGTAGGTGTGAGCCAATAAAGTGTGACTTCCTTTGGCTTGAACGGGTCTGAATATCTGTGTTGCAGTTGACGTCGTTTGACGAGATGCGCAGGAATGTGTACAGAATGCACAACCCCATGACGGTGCGAGATCTGCAGAAGTGGACGGACTCTGCTGAAACGCAAATGAAGGTAGAGCAATGCTGCACCATACCTAGTTTAAGAGCGCCTGAGACATAAACTTTATAATATCCAACGTTTGCAGATTCTAGGGAGCCATTATGGAAAATGAAAAAGGTCAAGCCTACATCACGGGTTTGGCCATCTTTCTATGCTGGTTGGTGGGTTTTCTCAAGGATCTCCCATTTCCCCAACCCTTGGATTGTGGTACTACTCCGTATCCATCTCCCATTACCCTTCTTGCTTCTCAGTACTTATTTACTGAAGGCTCTGTCTATCTGGTGCATGAAGTGCATTCCAGCGGCTTGCTAGAAAACTTGATTATAAAATTGTTTGATATTTTGTAGTAGTGTCTAAACATTAAAAGCATTTAAGAATATTTTCGTGCCCAAAAACAAGTTTCAGGTTCTCATTTTAACCCTAAGGACTACGTTCTTTTGGTTGTGAAAATGGTTATAACGGATGTTTCCAGAATCAATTTTAATTGCAAAATTTTCTATACAGAAACCTTAGATTGTGTTTATATATGTATTATACTTTTACAGTTATTAGTGCGCTATAAAAATTTAGGGCTGCTTCTCAAAGTCATGTGCAGGGTAGTCGCCAACAGAAAGACTGCATGCCGGTTGAGCACCTTGCACGTAGAGTTGATGAGACTGGCAGTGAGTGTGCAAGAGTCAGCCTTAGAACTCGTACTCAATGCCTGGAATGCAGAACATAGCTGCAGCCTGCAGTTGGAACACTTAAGAGCTGGTCAGACATCTCCACTCCACATGAGGCCACTTGTGAAGTGAAGTGCTATTCTCTCTCGCTGCATGTTTGCTGCTGTCGCTGATATGTGTTGTGTCGTGTCGTGTTGCAGTTGCAATGGAAGGATCTACTTGAGAGCCTGTTCCAAGACATCAACGCGACCATCTCGCAGAACGAGAAGGTCGAAGTAAGGGAACTGGACTTCATGTTCAATCTGATGAAACTCATCAGTCGCACACCGAAGAGAGTTGTGGGTGAGCATTCCTTACGTACTGTTAGCAAGCAGAGAATTTTAAATTAAATAGAAAAATCGTAATCGGAGGTTTTTCGTGGCCAGTCATATTTGTCTTGGTTTCTGGATTGAGGTCACATCTTCTGTTTCATAGTTTTTTTTACTGATGTTTCTGTATGTCTTGTCGCTGTCATCTTCAAGGGACTGCATGGCCTCAAGCCAGAAGACACTCTGCATTTTGACACTTTTGCATTATTCAAACAGGGTATTGGCAGTACTTCCTTTGGCAGTCAAATACGTCCATGCACACGTGCACATGCGTAAATACTGTATTTACCCAGATATAATGACCTGGAGAATAAGACAACCCCTAATTTTTACTTTAGTCTCCAGAAAATAATTTTTTCTGTATAAATTATTTATGTACGTGATTTAGCAGGATTGTTTAATGTTGGTACTTAAATAAATGTTTAACTTGTCTAAATTCTTAATATCTCATGTGCATCATAACTTAAAATTTTTGTCCATCCCTATATTTCTGTGATTATAAAACCTAGTCTATTAAAGTATTTAAGTCTTTGTTAAGCTGTGTGTACTGTAATGAAATATACCTATACCTGTTCAATAAACATTGACAATCACATGCTATTATGTAAACAAAAGCATTGTCCTTGAATTTTTTGTGTAGGAAATAACATTGACCTTCTTTTTTTTTTTGGAAGTAAAAAGTGTAATAAAACACAGTCTTATATTGGGGTAAATACAGTATGTTGTTTATTCCTTGAATATGGAGGGGATGCGAGATTCAGTGCCCCGCCCGTGCACTGAGCGTGGTTGGAGAGGCGACGAAGCACTGCCAGTGGAAGTCTCCTCAGGAATAGAAAACTCTCATGCCACTGTATCTCCACCACACACTTCACACGTGAGATTCCAGGGAGAAGAACTGTTGGTGGAATTAAACAAGGGACCTCACTCACAGCTTCGATGCTAAAGAGTAACCAACACCTTATTGAAAATACACCCATGTGTTTATTAACACATTTCACATAAAGCACAGTAAAACTCTGTTAAGACGTTTCTGAAGGGACTGAAAAAATAATGCATACTAACCAGGAGCACTTCTTAAAAGGATGAAATTTCACATATGCAGACATACAAGGTGCAAAGTTATTCAACATATTAAGCAGTTAAACTTCTTAAGTGGGAACTTCTTAACAGGGTTTCACTATTAGTATAGTAAAGTATTTTATAGTAATCATTATAGTGGTACCATACAGCTTTGGTAGCTTGGGAATTGTAATTATGTATAGTTAAGCATTATTCATGAGCTTAATGCAAATGAATATTGTTAAAATGCCTCCTGCCGCCGCCCCCCCCCCCCCTCTTTCACCCTTTCCTTTATCCTTGTCACTAAATTTTTAATTCCCTGTTAAAAGTTTTTCCTTGTTTAGGTAAACATACATTTTTATCACAATTACCTATTTCTACCAGTTAGACACAAGGTACTGAATTGAGACATGTTTATACCAATTTCTTAATAGAGGTTTGGCTGGTTGCGTAATGTTACAAGTTATTAATTGTAATTTATACATTTTTTTCTAGCAAATTATTTAAACTGGCGGCTGGTTAAGAAGCTGTCGAGAGACAATTCTCAGAGAATGAGGGACCTGGCTTTCCAGTTTGAGCAAGTGATTAGTGGCACAATGGAAGATTTGCCGCGGTAAGTAATCTACTTGCCAAATGATTGTACTACATTTGTTCGCTGTACATCGTGTAAACAATAAACTTATGAAAGGAAGTTGGTCATTCATATGTTTCAGTAAAGATTTGGAATAATATTCTTTTACTAGTATTTGTCAAAATATTTTTGTTTGAGATAAGGTAGCACTGTTGAGTGACTTAGTGCAGTGGTAAATTACTCTACTTGTATTGGGAGGATCCGGGTTCGATTCTTGGTCTGACCATCCTGATTTCGGTTTTCCATGGTTTTCCAAAATCACTCCAGACGAATGCTGAGATGGTTCCTACTGACAGGCATTGGTCAGTTCCTTTCCTATTTCTTGAAAAAATAACGGTGTTCCCTATCTAAGAACTTACCATGGTTCTGGAGGCACTCAATCAAAACACCTAGTAAATAATACAAAACAAATAATAAAAGTGACCATTAACCCAGAAATTAGCGGGACGAGAATGAAAAAGTTCTCCAGTTTGAAACACTCTCAGCTAATACTTACCATGTGAATTTTTGTGGCCAGTTGGCAAGACTGTGTGATGGTGACGGCCAGCTCTCTGAACTTTGCCGTCGGCTACAAGTACGTCAAGCGCTATCTGAACAATGAAGCTAAGATGCAGGTGAGGGTAGTAATTTAAAAAAAAATGTGTACATGTGCAACATAAAGAGTTTTTTATGTATTTTTTCATCTTGCTTGTTCTGAACAACTTTTTGCTTGGCTGATGTGTCATAGGCTCTGGAAATGGTGGAGAAAATCCGAAACGCCTTCATTGCTGAAGTCTCCGTGGTCGACTGGATGGATGAGAAAACGCGTCGTGTGGCACGGGAGAAGGCTGTGTTCATGGAGCCTCTCATTGGCTTCCCCGACTGGTACAACAACATCACAGCTTTCGAAGAGTACCACTCTGGGGTGAGCAGATGACGTGATACAAACTGTGAACTTTTCATTTCGGAGTTGAAATAATTTATAAAAATCGGTTTTGGGAACTAGTGTAACTTGGTTGCTGCTAGAGCAATGCTTCGTTTTGTATTCGTAATTAAAATTAATTCTTAAGGTAGCAGTATCACAGCTCCACAAGCTTACGCAAAAAAAAAAAAACCTCATGACTGAGCACTATAGTCACCTTCAAAGTAGGATTGTGTGAATGTAACTTTTTTTCTCACGAAACAAAAATGAAAGATATGTTATGAACTTTCGTGAAACTGAAACGAAAATGAAAAATAATTTAATTAAGGCTCAGCCTTATGAAAGTGTAATGAATTTCCTAACATTAGAGCAGGTTATTCACTATAATAAATTCATTGGAAAATTTAACCAAAATATGTAGTATATGGAGTATTTGACAAAGCGGGGTTTTCCTTCATTTCAATTTAAATTTTATGTAGTTATTTCAGGTGTAAAATAATGAAAACAAACAATATTATTTACAGGCAAAAAGTTTCTTTGCTGGTGCACCAAATGAATATTCATAAAACACCCGAAAATTCATAGAAATCGAGAATTTTCCTTTCGTTAAGACTTTCAATAAACAAATTTCTTACCAAAACGAAAATGAAAGCTGTCATTTTTCATTTGTGTTTCATAATACCGAATATTCGCACAACCCTACTTCAAAGTAATGTGTATTGAGTTGCCTGGCCGAGGGTGTGGTGTGAGGGATGGAGAGTTGAACACGGTAGTCTCTTACTGAAAATACGTGTATTCGTACTACTGACAAACCAAGAAGAATCATTACGTATTTTCTCTTACTTCACACCATGTCCTTGGTTTTTACTGGAATGTCTATTATCTTCTACAATTTTCCTGTGTTAAATCTTATTAGTACTGACAACAGGTAACTAGAAAAATCTTCAGTTTACATGTGACCAGATATGTATATGTCTCGTCCGAACTCTGTGCGCGACTTTGAAGCTACAGCGTCGGTTAACAAAAGTGAGGAGTGGGAGAGGAAGGAAGAGCTTAAGAGGGCATGGGACATAAAATTAATGCTATTGATGTTTTATCATATTTTACAAATTTTATGGAAGCCGATAGAGAAAAGAAAGAAAGGGCAACCATACAGAATAGTTTTTACTAACTACGAGAGCAAATATTTTACCAGAGTGACTTTATTCTCCCGAGATGTTTCTGACACCGTCAATTTTTGTGTATTCTCATGGCACAAGACATTATGCGAAATTTATATAGTAATACTTTAAAATACTTGATATTTAAGTTTGCAAAAATATTATCTAGGATTGCCATTTTTACTTTTTTCTATGTTGGCTTTAAAAAACCAGTAAAGTTTAATTTACGTATTCAGTGTTAATTTATGTCCCGTGCCCCCGTAAGTTTCACACATTTCCCGGGATTTCACTTGAGTTTGTCAGCAGTAATGACATTCCTGACATTCCATTTGAGGCGAAAGCAAACTGAATGGTTTAGCGGACAGACTCCAGCTGGGAATCTAAGATAATGATGGATGTGGGAAAATTACACTTCAGAAAAAAATATCAGTGTAGACTGTTTTAACCCTGTTCTAAAATGAAGTTTCCCCAAACTGTATAGAATAAACAATCGACGCATGACGTCTGGTTAGAAATGGCATTGACGTCACCGTCAGACAAAGATTTCTTTGGTGCCAGACAATGACACTGGCTATAACCCACTGAGGGGGAGTTTGAATGATCTGTTGCTGGGTTGTAACCCGGCTGCGATATAGGGTGGGGCGTGAAGCCCTTCGACCCGGCACGAAGTCGAGTGTGGCTCTACGCACAGTTGGTTTTTACAAAGGCACTTTGTTACCTGCAGTGGACTTCACCCAGGATAGATCCTGGCTTGGCGGCTGCTGGCTGGAACTGGAACCCTGTCTTAGGGGAAGCGGTGGTGCTGCTGCCTGGATTGGTCTGCTCCGGCGGCTGACTTCTGGGCGTAGCAGGCCGGAAGTATGGGCTGGCAATACCCCAGAGTATTGCTAGTCCCAGTCATATAAGAACTACGAGTGGGTGAGGATCTCCGGTGATATTCTGGGGCAGCTGGAAAAGGGAGCTAGGGGCAACTGGGAGATGAGGCGTCGCCAGTTGTCGGGTGGCTTGAGCTCGCTTCCGTGGTGAGGGGCTGCTGAGGGAAGACGGCAATGGGCTGCGGAGCAACTGACTAGGTGTAGAGGCAGGAGCTGTCCTCTTAGCTCCCCACCTTGTACCGTTTGTATGTGTGAAGGGCATACAGGAAGGTATAGGCTGTTCACGGTAAAGTGAGCACTTTTGAAAACCCTGCTTAAGATCTACTTGTATGCACATTTTGTATTCTTCTGCCTTATGTAAGATTAACATCGCCATGGGCCTCATCACTTTATTCATGTGTCGGTCAAGTGAAACTGCAAATTTATTAGAAAAGTAAACATTTTATAAATCTGCTAATTTTTATACACTTGGGCGTTAAAAAGAACAGAAAGAGTGATAAATAATTTAAATGATCACAAATGGTTACCTAACCCTTTTTATTCAACGTTATATGAAACTACTTTCCCTCCATCATTACCAACTTTACTGGGCGCAAGTCTCTCAGTACGCCAATTAAAATGTATGCAGGTAGGAGCAGTGACGTTTTTCTAAGGTCGATTTCAAAAGTGCTCACTTTATCGTGAACAGCCTGTACTAAAGTCTACCACATGAAGGAGAAGCAGTTCCCTGGCTGAAGGGTAACCAGAAGAAGTTAAGCCAACCAGAATCAGTCTTGTCACTCCAACCAGCGAAGTTCAATGAAGTGGATTAGCTGATCTGGATGCCTAGCCGCTCCGTAACATGTGTTCCTAGTGGTTGTGACTCTACCTTACAATATTCCAAGTATTGGCGTACTTGGTTCAAGTTAAGATGACCATCGACAGTGTTGTGTTTGGCAACATACGTGCACCCTATTAAGGGTAGCCCGCAGTCCTGCACTAGGCAGTCCTGCACTAGGCAGTCCTCCACTAGGCAGTCCTGCACTAGGCGGTCCTGCACTAGGCGGTCCTCCACTAGGCGGTCCTGCACTAGGCGGTCCTGCACTAGGCGGTCCTCCACTAGGCGGTCCTGCACTAGGCGGTCCTGCACTAGGCGGTCCTGCACTAGGCCGTCCTGCACTAGGCGGTCCTGCACTAGGCGGTCCTCCACTAGGCGGTCCTGCACTAGGCAGTCCTGCACTAGGCAGTCCTGCACTAGGCAGTCCTGCACTAGGCAGTCCTCCACTAGGCAGTCCTGCACTAGGCAGTCCTGCACTAGGCCGTCCTGCACTAGGCGGTCCTCCACTAGGCAGTCCTGCACTAGGCAGTCCTGCACTAGGCGGTCCTGCACTAGGCGGTCCTGCACTAGGCGGTCCTGCACTAGGCAGTCCTGCACTAGGCAGTCCTGCACTAGGCCGTCCTGCACTAGGCGGTCCTGCACTAGGCGGTCCTCCACTAGGCGGTCCTGCACTAGGCGGTCCTGCACTAGGCGGTCCTGCACTAGGCGGTCCTGCACTAGGCAGTCCTGCACTAGGCCGTCCTGCACTAGGCGGTCCTGCACTAGGCCGTCCTGCACTAGGCGGTCCTGCACTAGGCGGTCCTGCACTAGGCGGTCCTGCACTAGGCAGTCCTCCACTAGGCGGTCCTGCACTAGGCGGTCCTGCACTAGGCGGTCCTCCACTAGGCGGTCCTGCACTAGGCGGTCCTGCACTAGGCGGTCCTGCACTAGGCGGTCCTCCACTAGGCGGTCCTGCACTAGGCGGTCCTGCACTAGGCAGTCCTGCACTAGGCAGTCCTGCACTAGGCAGTCCTGCACTAGGCCGTCCTGCACTAGGCGGTCCTGCACTAGGCAGTCCTGCACTAGGCGGTCCTGCACTAGGCAGTCCTGCACTAGGCAGTCCTGCACTAGGCGGTCCTCCACTAGGCAGTCCTGCACTAGGCGGTCCTGCACTAGGCAGTCCTACACTACACTCGGCAAAGTGGGCTTCAAGATGCGGTCTCCTGCTTCTCCTTTGTGGGTTTGATGTCGACGAGGTCTGAAGTCACAATCACTCTAGAATATACACACATTGCCCAGAGGAATAGACACGGTGGCCCTTACAATCGCCTAGCTATCAATTGTACTGAAGCCGGTAGAAGTAGACTACCTTAAACCAGGTGAAGGGGACCTGGGACAAATCTAATCAAGAGCAGATTGACCTACGTAGCTATTGATCTACGCTTGTTTGTTCTAAAAGGACTCGGGTGTCACTACCAAAGTGGAAGTGAGTGTAGCGGGAAGAAGACTTCTTCGGGCGTCGCTGGACGCTGGTCTAGAAGACTTCTGGAAAGCTAGTTGATCTCTCGTGAGGAAAGCGGTAGGCAGAGAGCTCCAGCACACAAGGTGGTGGAGCTAGCTGCAGAGTACACAACTGACGTTCTGGGGCTGCGCGCCGGCGTATATAGTTGGCCGGCGCGGGTCCTTCAGCTACCTTGGGCTGGTCGGACATCTTTAGACGTGAGCAGCGCTGGCCGCTTTCTCTCGGGGGTGGCTGGAAGTGGTGTATTTCCTTGTATGCAGGTTGCACCTCTGTCGCCCGCTCAGAGGCAGCACTGGGGTTTGCTGCCGGCTTCTGTCGCACGCGGGGGTGATGACTGGGCATGTGACGTATGACATAATGGCTATACGGCTTCGGTTAGCTCTGGAAGAAAGTCGTCCTGGGTTCAAACCCCGCTCAGGTGACGTGACATCACATGTAGATGAGGCAGAGTCATAAATAAATATTATGCCAGTATGTGTCATATGTCACAATGGATGTGGAAAAATTATACACATCAAAAGGAAACATTTTTCCTACTACTACATTCTGTTGCCTCTCCATCCTCACCGGTGTATCCCTCACAGTAGGCTGCAACCTTCCGCCTCCTTGTGCTGCCCAGTAGGTTGGCATAGCATGTGTAGGTGCTCTGTGTGTGGATAAGAACGCTGCCTGGTTGTTGCATCAAGTGCATTGTAGAGGTTTGACAGAAAACACGTGATTCAAAAAGGGGAGGATTTTTTGTAGTGGTGTCTAAGCACTAAAGGCTGTTCACGGTAAAATGAGCACTTTTGAAAGCCCGGCAAGAGATCTACTTGTATGCATGTTCTGTATGATACCGTCATATGTAAAATTAACATGTTATTCATGAGTTGATCAAGGAAAATTGTGAAATTTTTAGAAAAGTGAATATTTTACAATTTTAGTAATTCTTACACTTATATGTATCAAAAAACACAATGTAAAATTTATAATTTAAGTGTTCGCAAATGTTTTCCAGTGTTCGCAAATGTTTTCCATTAAATCACATTCAGGCAAGGGGCAGTGACATTTTCAATTGTTGATTTCAAAAGTGCTCACTTTATCGTGAACAATTTTCCAAAGAATTTAGTAACCAAAGACAAATTTTAAGTTGTAATTTCAACTCCAAGAATTATTTGAAAATGGCTACAACTTGTATTTCCAAAATCAGTTTCAGCTGCTATATTTTATATACAGAAACTTAGGAGTTGTCTGTAGACACATATCATACGTTTATCTTTATTAGCGCACCATAAATATATAAGGTTACGGCTTGATGACATTCAGGTGAGTTACTGACCAAACTGCATAGCAGTCGAGTGTGTGCGCATAGAGGTGACGAGGCAAGGAGCGAGCTAGTATCGCCTTAGAGTCATACATTTGCAGACCTGGAATGTTGAAAATACCTGCAGTCTGTAGGTAGAAGCCTTGAAAGTAGTTAAAGGCTGTTCACGATAAAGTGAGCACTTTTAAAATCAACCTTAGAAAATAGTCGCTGCCCCTACCTGCGTATATTTTAACGGATGTACTGAGTGACATGCACCCAAGAAAGTTGGTAACGATGGATGGAAAGTAGTTACGTATCTTACCATTGAATAAAAAGTGTTAGGTAACTATTTGTGATAATTAAAATTATTTCCTTCTCTTTCTGTTTTTTTTCTTTTCTTTTTTTTTTTTTCTGCTTCGAAATGTAAAAATGACCAGATATTAAAAATTTTTGTTTTTCTAATCATTTCGAAGTTTCACTTGACCGATGCTTGAATAAAGTGATGAAGTCCATGGCAATGTTAATATTATATAAGGCGGAAAATTATACAACGTGCATACAAGTAGATCTTAAGCAAGACTTTCGAAAGTGCTCATTATACCATGAACAGCCTATAGTCATGTTGCTGTTGATGTTGCAGGTGTCAGTTGGAAAGAGCCACATACAGAACGTAGTTGATCTGGAGCAGTTTACCATGAAGAAAATCTTCTCAAAGCTTCATCAGCTGGGTGATAGAAATGAGTAAGTAAACCTCGTCACGAAGATGATGGTCCCAGAGTGTGGTCCCAGGTCATGGCAGGAACGGCCACAACATCGCGAATATCTTATTAAATTAACTTACATCTTCTGTTGATAACCATCTTGACAAACATTCAGGAGGACACCTTTATCTGTGAAGTAGTTATGTCTCCCACTGAGTTTTGTGTTCCAGACTATTACTCCTAGAGTAAAATTACTTGAAAAAGCAAAAGCTGGGTAAAGGGAGATTTTTAATTTTTATGAACAAACGGTGAACATTTGCAAACATTTATTTGTTCATAAAGAAAGTACTGGAAAAAGAATTAAGTTTACTAAATGGTAATAGTGTTTTAGGTGATGGTGATGTTTCAGTAATTTTTGTGGTTGTTTAATAAAACATAACTTACCTTAACACACGCCATCTGCTACACTGTAGTGTTAAATTCAGTACCTACTGTGTTTTATTAGAGGCAAGAATTTTGACAGTTATATTATTTTTTCCGAACATGAGAAGGAGCTAATTTTATTCTAATTCAGCCAATACTGATATAGTTGCGTATACTTTGCTCATATCTTGCACCAAAGCTTCACTTTGCAATTTGCATATTTCACAATAATAGAGAAACATTTTTAATTTTACGTGATACTAAGATAAATTACCCTGCACTTTCGGGATAGTACCAAGAGCAAATGAAACTGTTAACTATTGTTGGCAAACACTCGAGTGTAAAATTTGCTCGTGTAGTAACACGGTCCTGCAACAATCATAATTTTTGTATGATTGGCAGGCTCCAAGGTGGCACCTATCGTACTGGTTTCCTCAGTTCATGCTTTGGATTGTGAAGCCCTTATGAGATAAGCTGACCGTAAATGTGACTGTGGGGAATAATTAATTGGAAAATTATGGGTTTTATGCTTCAATTGTTTGTTGACCACAAAATTAACAGACCTTAGTTAGCTGCTGTTACTCGTATTTTATTCACAGTATCAGTTTGTACTCTGTTTAGTATGTTTACAATTTTTATTTTTAAAAGACATCTGAGGACTAAATTTATACTTGATTAACATTAAGTGTTGGTTAATTCTTTTAGTAGGAAATGTTTGCTTAATTTCTGCACAAACCAGTTAACGAAACAGTTTCTTAAAAAATTAACATTACCTATGTGTTGCTTTATCAGAAGTACACATGATAAAAATCTGACTAAAATGGTAAACACGTATACGTTCAGATGAGTAATAAGGAAATTAGTTTTTGCCCTAGGCTAAAGTAAATAAGTGATTGTCATCATGGTTGTCCTATATTGGTACAGATACAGTACTAGTATTGTAAACACTTTTAACTTGCAGATGGGGCTCTGGACCGAGTGTTGTGAATGCCTTCTACGTGCCGCAGACTAATTCCATCAGTAAGTACATTTTCATCCAGCAACTTCCTGCCCTATTAGAACAAGTTGTGTCGTAAATGTGAGAAGGGAAGGGATTATAAATGAACGGCTGCGTGCGTGTAAGGAATTCACTACTGGTGCCGAGGTGGACCCACTGTCCTTGTACCTAAAGTGAGACGTGCAGCGAGACACCGAGTGCCTCAGAAAAGGTCAACAGTTATCTCAAACGTGCATCAAGTCTCCCACACGGGACCACCTAGGTCCGCTGTAGAAGACACGGCTTTGTGGTGACCACTGTCCGGTGGATGTCTGATGAGCGCCAGTTTGCAACATTAGATGACGTACTTTATGTAACATGCTTATCAGATTACGTTGTCTCTATTTGTTGTTTGTTTGAAAGTAAGATCTGTTGATCTGTTGATGTGATGGACGAGGAAAAGAAATATCATTCTAGGGTATATAGTACACGAGTTGTGTACTACAAGTCTAGGGTTTCCATAAGACCCAATATCACAGCAAATACAACATGGGATCACACTTTGCTGTAACATCACCCATGTTGTTGTGTGGATATTCTGACGTGTACAACTAAGTTATTATGATGGTTTGATGGGACTGTGTCCATTGCTGACAATGAGACTAAATAAACATACACAGACTCAGCAAGATAAACGTGAAAAAACCTTTTACAACACCGCAGATAGATAAATAGGAAAAGCTGTTCCCTTGTCAATAGAATATTAAAACGACGAAAAGACAGACAAACTTATTATTACAAAAACAAGATAGACAGCAAAGGCAAACCAAAAGAAAAGACAACACAATGACGACAACGAATACAAAACACAACAAAAGTGAACAAAGCAGCAATAAAAAAACAATACCAGTGTTCACAGCTGAATAGTAAAAACTCAAAACAAACATGAAAATTAAACAAAAATACTATGAAACACAAGTCAGAAAAATTATTCCTTGTCAGATTATAAAACCAAAGAAATCAACACTATGAACAACACAGGAACTACAAAAAAGTAACCAGCGAGATAAACCAACAGAGTACACAGAACTACAAAAATTAATTATAAATCTGTGATGTTTCAGGCCCCTCTTCAGGTGAGATACTGGATAAACAATCACAGTAGACGGTCTGTGGTGCTGTAAGAGGTTATTTCATTTTTTCCTTGCTGACTCTGTGTATTTTCATTTAGTCTCATGGTCGGCAATGGACACAGTCCAATCAAACCATCATAATAACATTAACTCACCATTGCCATTACACTTAAAAGATGAAATACATAGTACAACCAAGTGTGGTCCAAAAATATACTTGGTTTAAAAATGAAAACTAAAAATGATAATGTATTAGTTAGGATATTTTTTAGGACAGTGTTGTAACAGATTGCTCTGTGAAGACAGTAATGTTATGATGTTTGATGTGTGCAGTGTTCCCGGCAGCCATTCTCCAGCCTCCATTCTTCAAGCACGGCAGACCGCAGTAAGTAAACTGCGTCTTGCTCTGCACTTGTGAGCGCAGCTGTGACCAACTCCACTCACTCGTGTTTTTGTTTGTTTCCAGGGCGCTCAACTATGGTAGCATAGGCGTAGTAATTGGACACGAAATAACTCATGGCTTCGATGACATGGGTAAGGACACGTTACTTAACCTGAAATTTACATCAGTTTGAAATTATGTTAGCTTGTTTTTACCTTCAGCTTTGGTTCACAAATTACCGTATTTATTTTAGCAGTTTAACTAGTCAAACTGTTAGAGAAAAATCTTGCAAATGCCACATGCTGTCAGGTTTCGTAAATATGCAAGTGTTACACTTGTTGGTGCATATATATATTCTGGATATGTTCAGTAATGTAGTATTCACGTGTTTATCTGTGTGCGGACGTGTCTGCAGAACACATCTATTGACTTAATTCTCTTCTCTGTAGCAGCAATGTAGTAGGTATTTGTTTAGGACATTAGATTGTGCTTGTGTTATCCATCATGCCATATTGCGAAACTACTGCACTCTCGTCACAGATAAAGCAGTTACCATGCACCCAAGTGCAAGAGCAGTACAAGTCACATGTTGAAAAAACACATCAAAGATGTTTTTCTATATTGAACAGTATTCTTAAGGGCATTGCCTAGTGGGTGTTTGTATTTCGTTAGAATGTTTCAAATCCATGTTTTTTTTTGCAAGACCACTAAACTCGTTTTATAACTCTGATATATGAAAATAAAACATACTGTATACGAGGGATGAATTTTAGTACCAATACATAATTTACATTAGAAATTCTATATCTAAGCCATCCAACATAGTAAAAAAATTGGGCGGGGCTGTGTCAGGACGCACGGTCGTTGGTTTAACGAGAAACATCTACGGCAGTGAGTCACTGATGTTGATATCCATCTGCTCAGAGATGTCTTCGACAGATGTATGGATGTCATCTCGTCATTATGTCCATCAGGGTGAATTCACTCGCTATGTCTATCAGGTCGGGTACGGCAGCAGTAGAGGTGCTCGTGCCATCGTTCATCCAGCGCGCCGTGTCAACTTTGCGATGCTCCTGAAACCACCTTGCTCGCTCCGCGCTGGACATTCGGGTATCTTTGCATAGTCCACAGCCTCCTTTTTCCAACGATAAGCGTGATCTATATTTTTGGCTGGCTCTTGCACGGGCTGAGGCTGTCATATTGAATTTTTATAGTTTTTCGTACACTTACTTAACGGTTTTTATATAGAAATTTTGTCCAAGATACACTTTTTAGTACGTAAATCAACAGATATCGACAAACGCTATATAACAAACACCCAAATCATCTCGCGACCACGTCTGGGTCATGAGTTACACTGAATGGAAAGAAGAGAGAGCACCGTTTTTAATCAGTTAGTGCTGCACTCCCCCATGCCGCCTCCGCTCGCCCACGATGCAAACTCAAGGTCGTATTAGTGAGCTGATCATATATGGTAACAAACGGCACCGCACTTGCATCTCTAAGGGTAGTAGTTAGGGAGTTATTAAATTGAGACAATACAGATGTATTCGTTATGGTCCAGAATTCTATCCTGGTACCCATAGTTTCTGTCTGATTTTGAAGATGTTTCATGTCAAAAGTGTTTTTCCACAGTGAATCTCATAACATACTGGGACCATGGTGGTGTGGTGGTTAGACTACTCGCCTCCCACCAAGGTGAATCGGGTTCGATTCCCGGTGGGGTTGCCCCTGGATTTTTGCATGTGCGAATCAAGCCAGACGATGCTATTGGTCGGTGGTTTATCTCAGGGATCTCCCGTTTCTCCCACCCTTGCATTCTGGCATTGCTCCATACTCACCTCGCTTCACCCTCATCAGCTCTCAAGACCTCAATGTTAAGAGCCACCCAAAATATCTTCACTCACTCACTTGCTCATAACATACTAGTCGCAAATATGCAAAATTGTTTTAAGTGCCTGTACTGAACTGCTGGTATGCTGCAGACTTTCCAGAAATAAAATTATAGGGTTACCCATTAAAATCCCATAGTTACAAGAGGATGAAGAACAATCTGCATGCTTGTTGAGTGCCTTGAATGTAAGAGTGATGAGTCAGTAGGGGCATGTGTCATTGTCACCTTATAGCTCGTTTGCTTTTAAGCCTCAGATGTGCTAAACAGGTCCGGGTAGGCAATGCCCTTAAGGTTAAATGAACAAGGGTGCACATACTCACAGCAACATTTCACAGAGACATACATATGTACATGCACAGTAGGACAATCATTTTAATATTAGATGAATAACCTCCTTGATGTATCTAGCAAGTGTTGGTGGCGCATGATACAATACATGTATGTACATAGAAGGTGATAAACTGGTCTTCAGTATTCTTGAGGCAATACTGTAATTAGTTATTGTTAAATGGACACTGATGTGACTTCATAACAGAAAACATGTATGGAAATTTCAAGTTTTGCAAGGCAGCATCCTCCACAATGCTGCATACCTAACTGTTACTCCAAAATTTTAAATAATATTGGTGTGCATGCAGGAAGCAATATTCTGATTATAGTATTTGTTCTGCTTGTTAAATGTCATCATAAAGGAACATGTAGTTGCGCTGGACAACACACGACATGGCTGAACATTCCCCTGCTGTTGCTGTGATGGCAGGATCAGCAGGCAATGACCCTTTCTATTTACTCAGAAAATTGTTAAACTCCACCCACTTCTATATAACACACATGCACTCCAAAAATGCAAACCTATTAGTTTGTGAGTTTTTAATTCTGTTTGGTGCTCAATACTCAAAATAGTCAATATTCACGTATAGTTGAGGGTATCAGCAATATGTTCCTAATACAAAACTGTTCTGTCTCCAATTAGGTATGTTCAAAATTCATTGCAGAAGGTCTTTAGGAAGTGAGAATTTCCCCTTAACTCGTTCCCTGTGTCTTTTAACACTTAATTCATGCTAAGAGGCTGTTGGAAAATAGCTTACGCGACATTTTATTCGAAACCCATTTGAACGAGTCGTGCATTACCTGTCACCACAGCATAGTGCGTGTGGATGCGACGTGTGTTCCAGGACGCCACACGGACAAGTACGGCAACCTGCGAGACTGGTGGTCGTACTCGACAGCAGACACGTACCAGCAGAAGGCAGACTGCTTCGTCAAACAGTACAGCAGCTACCGCGTTCCGGAACTCGACTCCATGCTTCACGCCAACGTCACAGTGAGTAACACCCCAACATTTACTACAAGTACCTTATATCCCCAAGTATAAGACTGTGTTTTATTTCAATTTTTATTTCCAAAAATGGTTTCTCATCTCAATTTTGCATACTAAACATTTGGAGGTTAATGTTTTAAGGGGTGGCAAGGAATAGTCACTATTTTTTTGACTATAAATGCACGTTTCTTAACAGTGCACACAACTTAACAAAATCTTAATCGCATTAACATAATGTGCTACATAATTAGAAAAATATTGGGATGGTTGAAATATAAGTGCAGTGTGACTCTTAGATGTCGTTTCACTGCACGTGAAGTGTAGTGTACACTGTATATTATTAAGTGTAAATAATTTGGCTAAGTTAAACCTTTATTTAAGTGTCAATATTAAAATGTATTTCTAAACTACATCCCCAAATCCTGTACATAAGGTTATGTAATGGTTTATGCAAATGGTCCAGTGAACGGGGAAATCAAGAAAACAACATATTGTAGATGTGAGTTCAACAGAAGCTGAGTTCATATCTGCAGCAGAATGCTCCAGAGAGTTAATGTGCATGAAAAACCTGTTGGAAGAAATTTCCGGAAATAAAGTAAAATCTCAACGAAATATTGAGAACGTGAACAACTTTGAACTCATCAAAAAAAGGAATAATTAAGAGAGCCTTATCTGTTGCTGGGTGACGAGCTATGGTCTCATTGCCGCCTCCCTGTTGGACACTTATTACAAGACTGTTTCTCTATGTGTTGTGTGTGCCTGTTAAAAATGTTTGCAGTTTGTAACATACCATCGTTACATATGCTGTGTATGTTGGTACTGTTTTGTATTTTAGTCCTTGCTGATCATTTTTATGCACAGCTTGAAAATATGTGCATGTCCTTATGATCACATAACATAGGACTATGATTCCCATTTCGATTTTGTGAGCTTTGATATTTTGGTAAAATTGTTTTTTAATACAGTGTTCGCATGTAAGAAGTCAAAGAATACAAATGTCTTGCATCTTATTAAATTAAACTGTTATTTTAAAAATAAGAGAGTACGTATGAGGAAGTCAGGATGTTCTGTAGAGTGCTGTTAGAGTCCTCAGAGCTCCATAGAGTACGTGTTGAAGAATTCTCAACATAGGAAAGAAGTAACAGAAGGATAGGATCTGTTTTTAGAGGTTAAGAGGGGATAGGTTCTGTTGTCAGGACGCAACCACTTTATTTTTAAGCATTCTCTTTATCACCATGAGCCTCCAATCCGACACACCACCATGCCGACGGTAGCACTCAGTAGTCAGTTGTATGTTGTGAAGCTGTTGCTTATGTAGCAGTGTTCCTACAGGAAGAGTTAAGGTTGTACATGTATGCGAGATGTGGAAGTGACGAAGTTTGAGGCAGGACTAGCCGTCGTGCTCTCATTGCTGTGCTAGCTGGTGATATGATAAACTTGTTTGGATCGCAAAAAAAGAGGAGGAATTCAGGGCCATATTATAGTAATTTCTCACAGCTCGTCTTGAGATCGTATCACGTGATACAGTTTTGAGGTGAGTTTCTAGTCTTGAGATGCGTGCAAATTAATACATAGTCAGATCTTGAGTCGTACTCAGCTGAAAGTAGTTTCAAGTTTCTGTTATCAAGTGACATTAGATTGTGAGATACAGTTTTTCTTTAGCTAGCCTCGCAAAGGACGTGTGGAAGCAATTTTTTTTTCTCTCTCTCTCTCTCTCTCTCTCTCTCTCTGTCGATGCACGTTTGTCTGCAGCTACATTCAAATGTTTCTTGTGTTTGGTTATATTTTCTCCTGTTTCTTGTGTGGAAACTCATTTTAAAAATTCTAAAAATTACACAGGGCTGAATAAACATTAACAATTCTACTTACAAAGTTCAAAGACAATAGAAAAGTAATGTTTTATAATAGTAGGGTGAAATATCGCCGTACTTTCACATAATAGTCTTCAGAGATGATATTTATCTATTTGATAAATGAATTTTTTTTTCTAAAATAAACATAATTAAAATATTTATTGCTAGGTAGCGATAAGTATTATAATAAGACATGTAAAACAATATTAAACACACATTACTATCATTTACTTCAGCTACCTACATGGCAGTAGAACTAATATTGTCATAAGCGATGCTTCCAACCAATAACCAAACAAATATAATTTATTGTTATTATGCAGTGTGATATTTTTGAAATAATTATAAATCATATGCAACTATGACTACTATATTAATCGTAACAACATTTTTCTATTTTCACACGCTTTACAATCTTTTACTTCAGATAAATGGCTTCTATAATCATGTTGATTGTTAATTATGCACGTCGCACATTATGAAGCAAAGCCTATTTTAGCAATCAAATATATTACATATAACCAAACAGTGCACAAATTCGAGGCTCAAGTGACCTGCAATATTACGTCTCTTGTCTATTTTCTTAACATGCACTTATGTTGTTATTCTTCTAAAAAATATGTATGGTTACAACACTTACGTTAAACACATCTGTTACTTTCGTTTTCAAAACAGACACACTGGTTTTAAATTTATTTATTTTTTATTTGTCCTGTTGATCCTATATGGTCATGAAGTAAAACCATATAACATAAATACATTTTTTGTATTTAAATGTACACATAGGACCATCTACAAATGAATACAGTGTATAAATTATGTCTCAAGACAGCTCGCAACATCAATTACCTGAAACGAGATGTATTTATTTTCCTGTCTCCCTTGATATCAATTTTGGTGACTGTTAATAAGACCTAGTCTCAAGAGCCGACTATTAAATAGCTAAAATGAGTTTTAAGCGAAGCCGCTCCCAGGTGAGAGCTACATCAAAACTAGTCTCAAAAAGAATCTCAAGATTAATTTATTACATAGTATCTGTTCTCGAGAAGCGTCTCAAAAGTTGATACACGACTGTTAATACGGCCCTAAGTGCTCCTAGCAAATGGCCTGCCCGCATCATGAGAGTGACAAACGTGCTGCTCACTAGTATACCTTATTCAAAAATCTTTACAACTAGCCAGGTTCAGTATTTGTCACTGACCAATGTGAGCCATTATATTTAAGAAAAAAAATAAAATTGTGCCTTGATGTAAGTGGGACAGATTCCCCCCCCCCCCCCCATCGTGGATTGACTAGTCTTTTCCACAGCCTGGCCAGTACAGAACTCGTGTTTTTAATGGACTGACTGGTATGAAGGTATTGCGTAATACATTTCCTGAAGCCTGTATTCTTTGACTGCTACTGTCAGTCACTTGTCAGATATAATGGCAGCAAAGTTGTTGCAGTTTAAGAAAGTTTCAGAAACTATTATTTATGCTCTGTTGTGGCAAAAATAATTCTGATACATCTTGTGAAAATTTGTAGCAAAAAAATGATGAAAACAAAAATGTTAAGGATTAGCCGTCCTTGAATCAGAACGTGTGATGGCAATATGTGGTGGAGGATGTGGGACGTGTATGTGTGCGTGTGTGAGATGGCAGAAAAGGCAGCGTGTGTTACGGCTGCAGATGAATGGAGTGACGACACTGGGGGAGAACATGGCAGACCTGGGCGGACTGCGGCAGGCATTCCATGCCTACCAGCAGCTGGAGCGGGAGAGCGGCTCCGAACCGCGCCTGCCCGGCCTTGAGCATTTCACCCCAGAACAGCTATTCTTCATCGGCTTTGGCATGGTGAGTGTTTGAGTTTCACTTCATTCTAACATGCACACCATGCTCCATCCTGCAACAACATCACATCACGTTCCTGGAAGTCACGTCTTTATAGGAAGTAATATCAGCTCTGTGCCTGGATTTTTCTCAAGTCACAGGGGGGCAACTTTTAGTCTAAAAACCTTATTATACTAAAATATGCTGAAGGAATATTGTGACTGAATATCAGGAAAACAAATGTGTAGCGAAATACATATTGGAATTTTTATAATGAAGCATAGTTGTGTATTACAAGCTGTGGCGGTGTCTTAGCTAATAGTTTCAGCGGAATTTGTTAACAGGAAACACTAACAGATGAAACTCAAATACACTAGAGACTTCAGCCTTGTGCTCAATTCACATGTTCAATACAAAATACTAACCAGCTCTTCCTTTCTCTACTAAAGGTAGAGTTGTGTAAACCTGCCCTCACTGAGACATTATGTGGGTTGCAAGACCACATCTCTGATTACACATCAGGAAATGGCATCAAAGATTTGTTTTTGCTTATAATAATGTTTATGGCAAACCGAAGTAGTGGCCTGTACTTTTCTTTGATGTAGAGGTAAATTTCACATTTTGATGGTATCATTGTATGGGTTTGGATCAGAAAATGATTGGTCTGGACACTGTGTTTGCATCACACATTTGGTGAACATTACTGTACTGTGGATGCACAGTAGCCATGCTCGCTCACTTGCTGATGTAGCAGGATGTCAGATCAATGTGGTTCCAGACCAGTCTGTGGCATTACCCGCTCAGAATATTTAACAAAACAATCATTTCGCTGAATCCCTGCAATGCTGACAGTTACAGATAGGTACAGAATAAGTAAAAAAGTAACTGTCAAATCATAAGCTCGCACTTCTGATTCCTGTAGGTTACAGTGGTGTGTCTCTGGTTCATATCAATATTATTGCAAACTTCCTGTGAAAGATTCTACTGTACTTTGACATGTACAGTAACTGTATTTCATTTTTTTGGTGTTATCATAACTTGTAGTCTTTACGTAGGTAATCATTTTGGCTTTATTTAATATGTATTTTCTATGGAGAATAATCTTATTTAGTTTTGTGGTTATTTTTGTTTCTTAACGTTTGTAATTTCTCATTTTAAGGTAGATTTGTTTTTTTTTTTTAGACCAAATGAGACTCTTGTTTTAAAATAATTATAATCAGTGCTGTGCAATAAAACCCTTTTAAAGAGATGTTCTGCTTAGTAAGTTTACATAATTTTGCACCTGATCTATAAAAACCATAGTAATTTGACAATTGTAAGAAGTTTTCCTGGTTAATAAGACTAAATTTTTCAGTTCATTGAGAAACTTGTACACACAGTTTATCATAATTATAGCATCCGGACATGGTTTCTGCAATGACAGCATTACAGAGCATGAGATGGAACGAGATTGTAACCAGCTATGAGAGTCGCTCTGTCTTGCAGAGGGGCTGAGGTGTAGCTGGAGAGATGACAGAGTGTAGTAATGGGAGTTACTGGAATACCTCAAGAAAACCCACCAGCCATCTGCAAGTTCTTCTATATTTCCAGTGTACAGGGACTCCTGACTGGGACCCACTGGCGACGGAATGTGGGTTGCAGTGGTGGCTGACCACACCTAGTTAATGTTGTGACAAGTGCGGTAGTTACTCGTGCCGATGTGGGAGTGAGTTGGAGCGTTGTGTCACGTGTGGGCAGGTGTGGTGCGAGGCGTACACCAAAGAGTCACTCCTCCAGGAGGTGCTGTCTGACCCGCACAGCCCGCACAGGATGCGCGTCCAGGGCACGCTCGCCAACTCCGTCGAGTTTTCCCGTGTCTGGAACTGCCCTACGAATACGGCCATGAACCCTCAGCACAAGTGCCTCATGTGGTAGACCTCGGCACTGAGTTTACGTCACGGGCAATAACACTTCCAACTTGTCTTTTGTGGTTATTTATTTATATGTCACTCGTTTATCACTTTTATAAATAATAAAACATCTGCTTGAATAAATTTTTTTTGTTTTTGTTATCTTTTGTAGAATAACTTCCAAGTGTGTTGTCGACATACTGCCATATAGTGCAGCTACCTTTGTTTGTTAAGAAATGATATCCTATTGTAACAAATTTTAGCACCCAAGAATTTATAATTTACAGCTTTATATATTGTTCCTCAAAAGAACTTTTGCTATTTGGAAGAAGTGAGATTATTCTGCTGTGAATATTACAGGAAATTATGTTCCCAAAAAATCCTTGAAAAATGTCAGGTAGAGTGGCTTAAGTTGTATAAATTAGATAGAGAAGACATAAGTAACATCCTCCGTTTCGTATGTTCATCACTGCCAACCAGTCATAAGCAACTGAGTATCGACATGTAACAAAATGAGTGTTCAGCACCAATATTGATTGTTATTAGATTTATGTTGACTACAATGGAAAGAATTTTACTGTTAGCTACTGGTCTGCATATAAAGACGATTAACTGATTTGATTTATGTACAGTTATAGAGAATGCTCAAATTCTTCTCACCTAATAGTTTCTGTTGATTATTTTTTATCTTCACTGTGTACTTTGTGGCTTTATTTGTGATGTTCCATGATAACTTTGTATCTGAATTGTGTTTGGAATTTGTCATTTATCTACAGGGACTAGAAAATAGGACACACAAGTAGCAAATAGTGACTGGAAAAAACTTAACAGAACTAAAATAAATATGTGTAGGAGGACTGTCTAGTACTTGTCAACAGGCACACTTCCAAAGAAGGATGACACATTTAAATAAAATAAAAATAACTACATACATTGTTAAACATATAACTACTGTACATGGATCAAGAATAAGTAACCCAGTCAGACAACAAATAACCCACAACCATTAAGACGTTTCAAATAAGAACAAGATCAACACAGCTAAGATCACAGCAAAGACAAAAAAACAGCAAACAAAAAATCATAGACAACATATGGGACCAGATCGTAGCTTCCAAAGCTTATTGACTTTTTGTTTACTGTTATTTTTTTGTATGCGACTTTAGCTATGTATGCCTTGTTTATAGTTGTGCTTTTCTTTGATGTTTTGAGTCATTTGTTGCCTTGTGCCAAGCACAAATAACACATGCACAAGTTCACTTCAATAATTATAGGTATATATTTTTTCAAAAAATATACAAGCACCACAATTTAACATGAACTATCAAAACACATGGAAGTAGCATATACACATACCATGGCAAAATGTGTATAGAACCTTTTAAGCAATGTTAAAATTGTAAATAGGTTTGATGTATGACACATTGTCTGATTCTACTACACACTCGACTTCCTCTCATCTGAAAGTGCCTTCACTTCACTAAGGCGGGGTTAGAATAGTACTAGAGGTTGGCCACGTGCCTGCAGGATAAGCCCTGGAAACAAGGAGCGTTATTATAGACACATCCATCCAGCTTGTACTGTTCACTCCACACTTTAAATCAGATGTCATGTCAACCTCCCCGAAGTGAGATTTTGCTATTGGCCAAGCCCACTACCCAAGGTCACATAGTTATATGGCGCTTCAAGGGATAGCACCACCAGTATCAAGGGCTGATGTTTGCCGCATCAGTATAAAACCACCAACAGACGATGCTAGCAGACGACTCCAGCGACAGCTCGAGGGGCGGCACTCACCATTCCCTGCCCCCCTTGCCTCAGAGGACCTGCAGACAAGGAGAATATAAGTCCTTTTGCTGCCCAAAGATCTCCAGTACACTGTTCCTTCCACCGTGCTGAACTGTGCTAGAAGGAATTACTAGTTCCTCATGACTCACCAGAAACTCTTCAGCAGCTGCAATAACACCCTCCAGACCTTCTGGAGATCCTTTGCCAACAGCTCCTTAAGACGCTGTCAACCGTCTTGCCTTACCTGCTGGCAATGGCAATTTCACCAACAATACCACCTCTGGTAGTGGTTCGACGACGATCCCTTCAGGGTACCTCATGCTTGCCTTACCTGCTGGTAACAGCAACTACTCACCACTACCACCTCTGGTGGTGGTGTTCCACAGTCCCTTTTGGAAAATGTTGAGATTAGTTAGGGCCAGTGTAACAGCTACCTAGCCGGATCACCTTATCTAGTTCATGACCAGGTCTCCGTCACCTGAATTCACGTAGGTTAACTTTCATTCAACTCTGGAATAGCTGGGTGATAGAACGGGCCACCGTGTATATTCTTCCTGGAGTATATATGTTATTCGCACTTACATCTAAATACTTATTTCATTGAGTAACTGTGTTAGGCCTACGTAGAGATGAGTCCTTCAGAGTGAAGCAGGAGGAGACTATAATTTTACCAAGCACACACATTAGATGGCCACCTGTACTGTGCCCCAGGGGTATAGTACAGTAGAGCCTCCACCACTACAAAGACCTCCCTAAGGCGGCTAGCCAGCCAGACCAGCCTATACTCCATCTACCACGTGAACTGTTCCGGAGGGAGTAAGAGTTTAGTACTGGAAGACTGACTCCTTTTGGATACCACACCCAAGTGGCATTGATGAACAGCTGGAAGAAACCCAACGCTCTGTATCCACTGCCCTAAATTGTGCCGGACGAAGGAGCACCGGGTATGACTCTTGCCTGTTCGGCTTCGGTCTTGGTCTCACACACCACTCGGGACTTTGCCACCTGCTTCACTTTGTCGAGGCCAGTAGTAGTTCCTCTCCCGCATGCCATGTACTAGGAGGAGCCGTGCTCTGCGGAAAGTGAGAACGACAGCTACTAACTCCAAGACTAACAGAGTTGGAACCCCGTCATAACTGCACTTCGCATCCTAACCACACGATGACGAGCTCGTGTCGCCCGCCAACTGGAGAGGCCTCACCTCCCTCCCCACACTTGTTTTCAGTGCTTATCAAGACTGCTTGAAGCCCCCATCCACCGGGGCGAGGACATCCCTTTCGGAATAGCCAAACCCTGGTGTGGAGGCTACCAGATCACCTACAGCTACAGCCCACCCCGGGCTACATCACCAGCATCATCGGTGCATTGCGTCCCGGAGCCAGCAGCAACAGCCACCTGCTGTCACCACAGCTGGGACAGCAGCCACCCCAGGCCACCGGCCAGACAGATAAACCCGTGGCAGTGAGCTGCCCCAACCGCTGCGCCATGACAGTAACACCAGACTTTGTGCCGAGCAGACAGGCCACGCACCCTATTCTCTAGACTGTGTGCCGGTCCAAAGGTACTAAGCTACTGACATCACTAATCCCGTATAACTAGCGACACGAACTAAACTGTAATTGACCGTGGTGACCCCTCTCTGCCAAAAGGCTGTCATGCGTCAAGTTGTTTCATCGCAAGAAAATGAAAGTAAAAGGATACAGTTAATGGTTACGTATATCACAAGTACACTGAGTATCTAACTTTTCTCAAAATTACATTTAATTAAAAAAAAATGTAATCAGTAAATATTAACAAACAATTCACAATCTATCAGAAACTCCGCCAACCAAATTGGGCCAAAATACAAACAACTTTAAGTTACTTTAAAACACAATAAATATTAAATTACAAAGCGGAGCATAAAAAAATAGAGAAGTTGCATTAAATGCATTACTAATTAGATTAGTAAAATTATATAAGAAGATAGGAATTCGAGTACTACATTGCAAGTGCTCAAATTCCTATCTTTTTATATAACTTTGGTAGCCTAGCGGCCTACTTGCAATCTTAATTTGATTACTAGGTTATATAGAAGCATTTGTAGAACAATATAATAAAGGAGGGCAGCATTACAAGCCTGTCTGAGCCTCCTTTATTTCAAATGATACATGTTAAAAGTTCATTTAAAAGTTACACAAAAAATTGAATATTATCGACGGAGGCGGTGTATGAACCCTGTTCAAAGTTCTGTATGATATTTAAAAAATAATTCAGAAAGACAATTGGGCATGGAAGCAAACAAACACTGCATGTTACCTTGCAGCAGATTGGCTCACAGTTGTTGGGAACCATGCTGCAGATCACAAATACTTCAACATGGAGGAAGCTGGCATTTTGTCTCATCCCAGTGATGTTCAGTGGGCGACGAGTCAGGCGGCAGGGCAGGTCACAGACATTATGAAATTTGAAGTAATGACAAAAATTATTAGCAGAAACAAAGTCAGGATATCATCTATAATCAGAGTATTTAGTGCCACAGAAATCTAGAAATATGCCATCAGTAAAACACAGGAATGATAAAAGTTATTGAAAATAACAAATTTTTTTATATGTAGACCTGAAGAGTATCTGAATGTTGTTAGTTTAGAACAAAGTATTTTATCACAATATGGAAAGTGGACTTGTCCGATCCAATATCTGGGTGCGTAGTTATCTTAGCTGCATGGTTGAGGAGTTAGCACTCAGGTTCGGACAGTGGTGGCACTCGACTTTACATGAGTGTGAGACATCTAAGATACAGGTTGAGGAATTCAGGTTAGGGCTCAGGCACTTTAATGAGTATCTGACAAATTACTCCAGCACTGAAGATGTTACAGAAGGAAATAGCTGACCAACAACAGACCATGAAATGTAATCCATCAGAAAATCATGCCTGAAGGAGATGTGGAGAGGTGTCTGGGGTCAAAGTAAGTGAGTGAGTGAAGATATTTGGGTGGCTCTTAACATCGAGGTCTTGAGAGCCGATGAGGATGAAGTGAGGTGAGTATGGAGCAGCGCTGGAATGCAGGGGCAATATAAATGGGAGATCCCTGAGAAAACCTGTTAACCAGTAGCATTGTCTGGCACGATTCCCACATGCGAAAATCCGTGATTGACCCTGCCGGTAATCGAACATGGTTCACCTTTTTGGGAGGCAAGGAGTCTAACCACTACAGTGCCATGGTCCCATCAATGTAAGTGTGACTGACATACAGTAATAACGAGGTGTTTGATTAAATACACTCATTAGCAAAAACATTGATTACCATGAACGAATCGTGCAAGTGGAATGAAGGTTGCCTCACAATATCACCATAGCCCAACATGTGTCCCATATGCCTGTAATATGGTTTGCTTGCACTGATGTGTTGTTAGGAGACACACATGTCCCGCTGTCATTCATAGCTGCAAGATATCGAATAAGGACTTAGTAGTAGCGTGAGACACAGAGCCAAGTTCAGTGAACATGCAGCATGCCCTGACAGTTCATTCAATACGCCTTTGCCCAACTGTATGAGTTTGGGAGAGACAGTATCGTTGGCCTCCAAGGGGCAGGTTAGACATTTCAGCGCATTGCTCATCACTTGAACCGTTCTGCCTACAGTGTGAGTCGGTGTTGGATGCAGTGGAAACGGCAGTGTACATACACATGTCAATAAAGCTCAAGTCGACTGTAAGCTCGAGGCTATAAGCACTCAATGGGCGTCGCTGCGCACTATCCAGGGACATTTTACTGCAGCTGGGGATACGCCTGTGTCCACAGTACTATATCTAGGTGGCTAGCAGAGCGGATCTGTCGTCGTGGAATTTCTCACAATGTCTACCATTACGACTTGAGCATCACTGATAGCGTGTGACCTTCTGCTGGGAACAGACACTATGGTAGCTTGCAGATTGGCAATGAGTGGTGCTCAGCTACGAATTATGGTTCTCTCTGGATACAGACGACCACCAAATTCGAGTTTGGAGATGTCGTGCCAATGTCATTATCCATGCTTCATTGTAGAGCTGTATGCCTCCCGAGCGAGAGGTGTCATGGTTTAGGGTGCCTATTCCTACTGGTGGTGATTGAAGGAACCCTGATGAAGGAGCGATACGTCCAGAAAATTCTGTGACCATGTGCATTCCCCTTCCTGGAGCGGCTTGACAACCAACCCCATTTTTTAGCAGGATAAAGGCCAGCCTCACATGGTATGGGTATCTCTGGACTGCCTTTGTGATGCCAACATACTTCCTTGGCCAGCAAGTTCCCCAGACCTCTCGCCCATCGATAATGTTTGGGACGAAATTCGACAGTATCTTCGGCTAGCCGCAACTACGGTGGATTGGGAGGGTCATTTGTGTCAGCTGTGGCAGGATCTTCCTCAGAACATCCAACGTTTGTATGCCTCCATCCCTGAATGTATCGGCGCCTGTTTCCGAGCTACGAGGGCCGAAGGCTGTACTAAGTGTATCCGACAAGTGTCCATCTCCTGCAATACATGCTTGGCGTGATACAATATTTTGATGTTTTATGTATACATACTACCAAGTCTTGTGTTTGTACCCATGTACATGCACCTGTGATGACGCCGTCAGGGTGACTAATTATTTTTGCATAGGAGTCTAAAAGGAACTTCGGATTGAATTGGAGGAATGGCTAAGTGCATTTAAGGTCGGTAACCTGTCGGTATATGTGACGCAACAAAATTCATGAATACTTGTAACACCTCATTAAATATGATGAATGGCAGTCTTGAGACAACAGAGAAGTGCAGTATCTACTGAAACTTGGCAATTTGCAATTATTACCAAACTGACATTCTTAGAATAAAATCCTAGGTATTATTACTGTTATTGGTATAAGAATACTGAAGATGATTATAACTGAGCAAGATAACACAGTGGAAACACTATGGAATTGTCTTTGGGAGGGCCCAGAACTCACTCTCTGTCCAGCTCTTCTCACTTGACATTTATTTGTTTCCGGATATCACTCCAGGTGAATGCCGGGATGGCACAAAACTACAGGCCAAGGTTGCTTCCTTCTTTGCTGCTGGGGCCGCAGAGGTTTACTATTCTCTTCTCTCCACGCTGGGTTCACTGCTAGGGACACGGTGGTGTACTACTCGCCTCTCACCAAGCTTGGTTCACTGTTTGGGCAATGATGGTGTATGGTGAATTCACTGTTGGGGTCGCTGTGGCATAGTACTCGCCTCTCACCAAGCTGACTTCGCTGCTGGCGTCATGTTAGTGTGGTTACGCGCCTCTCACGAAGCTAGTTTCACTGCTGGGGTCACAGTGGTGTACTACACATCTCTCATAAAGCTGGATTCGCAGCCTGGGGCCGAGGTGGTGTAGTAGTCGCTTCTCACCAAGCTGGATTCACTGCCTGGGGCCGAGATGGTGTAGTAATTGTCTCTCAACAAGCCGGCTTCGCTGCTGGGGCCGAGGTGGTGTACTACAACACGCCCCTAACCAATCTGGCTTCACTGCCTGGGGCCGAGATGGTGTACTACACGCCTCTCATCAAGCTGGCTTCACTGCTGGGGCCGAGATGGTGTACTACACGCCTCTCACCAAGCTGGCTTCGCTGCTGGGGCTGAGGTGGTGTACTACACGCCCCTCACCAAGCTGGCTTCACTGCTGGGGCCACAGTGGTGTACTACACGTGTCTCACCATGCTTGATTAACTGCCTGGCGCCACAGTGGTGTACTACACGTCTCTCGCCAAGCTGGATTCGCTGCCTGGGACCGAGTTGGTGCAGTACTGGTCTCTCACGTATCTGGTTTCGCTGCCTGGGGCCGAGGTGGTGTACTACATGCCCCTCACCAAGCTGGCTTCACTGTTGGGGCCACAGTGGTGTACTACACGTGTCTCACCATGCTTGATTAACTGCCTGGCGCCACAGTGGTGTACTACACGTCTCTCGCCAAGCTGGATTCGCTGCCTGGGACCGAGTTGGTGCAGTACTGGTCTCTCACGTATCTGGTTTCGCTGCCTGGGGCCGAGGAGGTGTACTACATGCCCCTCACCTAGCTGGTTTCACTGCTGGGGTCACGGTGGTGTACTACTCGCCTCTTACCAAGCTGGCTTCACTGTTGGGGCCACAGTGGTGTACTACACGTGTCTCACCATGCTGGATTCACTGCCTGGGGCCACAGTGGTGTACTACACGTCTCTGACCAAGCTGGTTTCGCTGCCTGGGGCTGCGGTGATGTTGTACTCAGCATCTCACTAAGCCAGCTACGAACCTCTGTGTCTGGAATTTTCGCGTGTGGTATTACGAGGCTGAAGTTGCCGTTGGCCTGCGGGTTTTCTCGGAGCACTAATGTTTTTTCTCGCCCCTGCATTCCATCGCTGCTCCATCTCCACCTTACTCCACTCTCCCCGGCGCTCTGGACCCCAAACCTCTCAAGTTAATTTTCCTCTGCTGATTGTACGTGCATCCAGTATCTCTCCACCAATCCGCTGTAGAGGAGGTGTTCCGATCTTGCAAAGTAACAATACCAACCTTCATTCCGTACCTCGTAGGAAGGATGTAAGAGAGTGGGCGGAAGAGAGGATGCGCGGTGCGCCGAGGCTGGAAGTGAGGTGTGGCGCCGACCAATCACAGCGCGGCCGATGGATGCTGGCGGGGTGAGCAGGAGATAGGCGCAGATCGATCGTGAGACATCGGCGAGCGTAGTCGTCAGCTGACGTCAGAGGCGACTACACACGGGCTGTCTGCACTGCTAGAGACATCGCCGCCGTCGTCTGCGAAGATCAGAACTGACTGCACCAGGTAGGACACGCACTTCCTGCCCGCCGTAGTACACACGTCAGCGACCTGCTACAAGTCTCTCCCCGGCCTCCCTTATGTCGACACTGCCCCTTATCTCAACAGGTGCCTGCTCTCGCTCTCTCGCTCTCTCTTCCCAGCTCCTCCTGTATAGGACCAGCGGCGAACGCTCTCGGCACAGGGTCTACACTTTCTCTTTGAGGCGGGGGTCACCTTCATATTGTGCAGATCTATACTTACGGCTAGAGGCGTGGGATGGGGACGCTGTCACGTCATACATATAACAGACATAATTAAATAAATAGAATATAAGCTGTATTTTAAACCGTTCTAATATTATATAATCTCACTTTTAAAACATTCACGAGACAGTTTCATAGTTAAAAAAAAGGTGGGGGGGGGGGGGGATGTCCTTTGTGACCCTCATCTGGATCCACCAGTGTCAATAAGTCAGGTTAAGGTTGTTCACGATAAAGTGCGCGTATTTGAAATACTAGTCACTGCCCCTACCTACATACATTTTAACGGGCGCACTGAGTGACATGCGCCTGGTAAAGTTGGTAACGATGGATTGAAGGTAGGTCCATATCTTAACGTTGAATAAAAGGTGTCAGGCAACCATTTGTAATCACTGAAATATTTTTTTTTATTTTTTTATTTTTTTTATCGAAGTGTAAAATTAAGCAGATTTGTAAAATATTTATTTTTCTAATAATTTTACAGTTTTAGATGACCCGCGCATGAATAAAATGATGAGACACATAAGGTGCAATAATACACAACGTACATACAATTAGATCCTAAACAGGGTTTTCAAAAATTCTCATTTTACCATGAACAGCCTATAAAGCGGTTGCTGCTCCTTGAAGGGTGTTGGGGTGTATCACATGCTGTAACGCTATGCACCGTGTAAGACAATGACGGGTTGTAACACCTGGGTTGTGTAGATAATTGAGAAGTGAGAAGAAAATATATGGGTCATGTTCCATCGTGGCCAACAGTTTAGTCTCAGCGGCGCCATGGATCTAGTTTGTGATCGTGTCTGGGGCATCGCGCCAGCTACGCAGTACTGTTGTGATTAAGGCAGTTAATTATTTACTATAAAGTTCCATCATGTAATGACGGTAGCTATAGGCCGTTCACGGTAAAGTGGGCACTTTTTGAAGCTGTTTCATCAGACATAATAACCAATAAATACATTTCATTGTGACCTCGGACTTTTGGTTTTGGGTATGGTGAATGTATACACTGTGTTTATTACTCATGCGCAGAGTTTACATTAACAAGTAGGGGAAGCATATAAATTGGTTGAGAGAAAAACGTAACTAGGGCTTCAAAAGTGCCCACTTCATCGTGAACGGCCTATACATGTAAATACACACCAATCTACAGTACAAGCGTAAGAACCGAAACATCGCTACAGCACTTTGTTAGACGGCAGATGTTCTGTGTGTCTACCGTCCATTCGCTGGCTCGAGGTTGAACGTCGCAGAGTTACCTTGTGCACTGTTAAACATCTCCTCGTCATCTTTATGCAGTGGCATAGGCTATTCACGGTAAAGTGAGCACTTTTTGAAGAGCTCTCTTTTGGAATAATAGTCGATAAATATGTTTTACTGTATCCCTTAGTCGTTGTATATTACTTACGTGGCGATATTTATTTTAAAGAGAGGCGGAAGAATAAAACACAGCCGATAGATACAAGTAACTAGGACCTCAAAAGTGCTAACTTTACTGTGAACAGCCTATAGCAGTGAACCACACACGAGCACACGCTACATTCACAAGGCCGCTTTGACCAGTTGGAGGGAGGGGGGGGGGGGGGGGGGGAGATACTAGATAGGGCTTACAATCGTGTTATGTGAAGTAGTGCCTGTGGAAACACCAATATACACATTTCACCACTATAATTAATGATTTTATGGAACAGATTGGGTTTGAGTCAAAACTATGAGTGTTTTGTATCTCAAACATACTTTAACCTACATATATTTCAGATGCTGATTTAGTTAGTTACTAAAACGATTAGAAATATTTAATCCGTGTTTTGGATTGCTTGTGCAAGATTTATTGTATTCTGTTGGTCACAATTGGAGGTAACGTAAATATTTAAAAGACAGAGCTAACACAAACAGCACAGGCATATATTAAATTATTGCCGAAAACAGCATTTGTCAAATAAATGGTGTTAGTCAAGTAGGTTCTAATTAAGAAATTTTACAACGTCATTCTAGAACCTCTCAAAAACAATGAAAGCTATAAACATACTGTAATTGCTACCCGGCAGTAGCCTTAGAAAAAAATACAATAAAATTTTCTTTTTTGTAAATAAGCTATTTCATTAAACATTGAACACATCGTGATTATTAACTATTTGAATGACGCGTGTTTATCACAAAATAATCATTTAAAACTATTATTTTTGTTTTATTAAACTAGGTGATTATTTTTCGAAATGCGTGTATGCTGTTGGTATTAATCCAGGCACCTACCACCCACCCACCCACCCACCACCCCTGAAAAAGACTTCACAATGAGAAGATCGTTACAACATGTAAATGTCCGCTCTCGTCTCCTTACTTGCTCTGTGGCCGAGACCAAACTGTCGGCCATAGTATAAAAAGTACCGTATATTTCATCTCAGTTTTCACATCTCTACACACGCCCGGTGTAAAAAACACGCCATTTTTTTTTACACGTTGTACGTAATGCTAAGGGAAACTGTTATAAAACCTCGCACTGCTGTAGGTTTAAGTACTTGAGCTCCATACACACTATTGCAGTTCCAAGTAGATGTAGGTGGGTGGTTCTGGATCATTCTCGCTGCTCTACTCCGACATACATTCCGACGCACAGCACATTGTGGCAGGCGGCGAGAATCTTGCGAATATTCCAGAAATTTCACAAGAACAAAAGAACACTCCTCGACGGCAGACATACGACTTAGGCACACGGCATGTTTAAATGAGCCGACTTTTTAAGATTTTTATTTATTTATATTATTATTGCTAGTCATTCCTACTAATGCATACTTGCCTGCCCTTATATCAGGTGTTTGTGTTATTTGTACTTGAAAGACTAACTACTATTTGTTATTTTTGGCGGAGTTCTGATATATATGTTTATAATGGTTTGTTATTTGTTTGTATTGGATTTTTATTAAGGTGGTAATGTTACTTCAGTTTTGTTTGGGCCGACATTCCTTTCGTTCTTGTCAAACCCACACACCTAAAAAAAAAAAAAAAAAATTCCACCGCCGGGATTTTTGAGTTACTAGGTTGCTCAATCGTTCACGGCCTAAGAGTAAGTATGCACGATGAAATGCAAGCAGTCTGTACGGAACACCGCGTTTGTGACGCGCTCATAGCTGTCACAGCGAACATCCTTCATGTGCAACCAACTACAGGCGGCGCAATTCTGTAGAGAAGTGCAAATCCGACCGAGACTTGCCAGCGTGGGAGGTGTCCAGCCAATCGCTGTCTCGAACACTTATCTCGGCTTAGTCGCCGTAGGATGTACATCTCGGTCGTACACCGTCTTTACTCAGGAGGGACAAACCTTTAGGATCCGCCTAGGAGAGAGGAAGGGCCGAGCTTCAGGAGCTCCTCTTTAAGACATTTTTGCTTCTCTAATAAATTTCGCTAAATTACATGCTGCATAAGAGAAACAGCAAAACCTATAATTCAGAAACGAAGATGTATACAAGTAAAAGCTGTTCACGATAAAGTGAGCACTTCAGAAATGAACCTTAGAAAAAAAAGTCACTGCCTCTGCCTGCATATATTTTAACGGGCGCACAGTAAAGTTGGTTACGATGCCTGGAAATAAGTTCCTTATTTGAACGTCGAATAAAAAGTGTTAGGTAACCATTTGTGATAGCTTAAAATTATTGCTTTCGCTTTGTTTTTCTTTAATGCAACGATGTATAAAAATAAGCAGATTTGTAAAGTACTCACTTTCTTAATAATTCCACAGATTCATTTGACCGACGCATGAATTACATCGATGATGCCCATGGCAATGCTAATATTACATAAGGCGGAGGGATACACAACGTGCATACAAGTACATCATATGCAGGGCTTTCAAAAGTGTTCATTTTACCGTGAACAGCCTGTATCAGAAATACACCGTAATAATGTACATAAATATCAGAAATACATGAATTCATTATAGATTGTATGCAATATATCAACATATCTCGGTGGACAAAAACAGTTTCGGGAAACTACTTATTCTCATTTTGAAATCCTTTACTAAATTTAAAGAGGGAAATGTATACCATGTCCCCGTCCAGGCCCTTTTTGTTAGGCCACTGAGCTTGCACATTCTCAGAAACGGTTCGTCTGAGCCAACAACATGTTTGTCTGAAGACACGATCACACATATACCTGGACCTGACTCACGTAAATATTTTTTTTTTACCAGCAGAATTAATTTGAGCTTAAAATTCTGTGTACTCGACAAATTATCTTTTAAAAAGTACCACACACGCTTCTGGTCCTTTATAAATATGTATTCTGTATCTTAGCAGAATTTTCTCCCGTGCATGTCCCACGAGATGCGCATGTCCCTGTCAAATATTTCCATCAATCTACTAAAAATGCAGTTCGTCAAATAAAATTGGATTGTTCTGGCATCACCGAAACGTCATTATCTCCGCCATGTTTGTTTGAAAAACTTGGATTCCTCTAGTTTTTACTAAACATTCTCAAAATTGGACGGGTTCTAAAATATTTTTGATATTTGACAGGCTCAGCCAATTAGAATCATGCATGACGAAAATCACCGTTTTCCACTTGACGAAGCTGGAAACATAATTGCTGGAAACTAAATAATATTCTGAATATAATTAATTTCTATAGAAGCTATTTGAGCATGAAAGCTATTCAAGATTATTTTGTCCAATTTGTCGAGTGGAAAAATGTGGTCTTCAAATTTTATTGTTAAATATATTTAAAGGCGAAAAACAAGCGTGAAAGGACCAGAGGATTTCATTTCATTTGTTTAAGGACTACGATCAAGAACAGAATTTTTGCTACTTAATATACTTCGACAGGGTTATATTTGTTGTCAAGCTACGTATTCTGATAACTATCTCATACAGCAATTTGATACGTTCAATAACAGCAATCTATTAAGATAACATTTTGTTACAGGAAACTATGAACTTCAGTTAAAATGAATCAGTTCTGCTATTACACAATATCATCTTCTACATACAGGTGCTGGTTTTATCATTTCTATACGTAATTGTTAAAAAAAAAAAAAAAGATAAAGAATTTTTATTCCAAAACTATTTATTGACACTACGGTTTTTGAATTAGTAGATTTAGTCAATAAAACGAGCGCCATGGAAATATATTAAGTAGTGAAATTCTGTTTTTGGCTTACGTCTTGGAAATTCGTGCAACGTGAGACCTTTCCATATCTCTTGAAGATCACAACCTATGTCCCTCGGCCAAGCCATGCATTATATGGCATATAGGAAAACTGATGCAAGTTATCACTAACTCTGCGAACATTCCAGAAAGCACTAACTACGTATCGAGAGCTGCGCGTTGCGCTGCCACGTCGATCGATACGTAGTTCGTACGCTACGGAGTAAATTACACCACTGCAGTTACTGCTACAACTTCAATGTAGGTTGTTCACGGATAAATGAGCACTTTGGAAAGCCCTGCTTAAGATCTACTGTTATAAACGTGGTGTGTTCTTCCACCTTATGTAAAATTAACATTGTCACGGGCCTTGAAACTTAATTCACGCGTCGGTTAAGTGAAACTGTGAAATAAATAGAAAAGTTAAAATGGTACAAATCTGCTCATTTTAACACTTCGATGCATAAAAAAAACAGAAAGCGAGATAAATAATTTAAGGTATCACAAATGGTTACTTAACACTTTATTCGACGTTAATATATGAAACTACTTTCCCTAACATCGTTACCAACTTTACTGGACACATGCCACTCATTGCGCCCGTTATAATATATGCAGGTAGGAGCAGTGATTTTTTTTCTAATGTTGATTTAATAAGCGCTCGCTTTATCGTGAACAGCCTTTAGCAGTGTATGCAGCACATGATCCATCACCTTTACTAAATGACCACCGTTACGAGACTCAAACAAGACTACGAATACTATATATTCGAAAATATTCGCCTGCAACTTTCAGGTCTAACTGCTTCACGAAGGACCTTGCGCCAGTCTTGTTCTTTGGTTCTGGTCGTCCTTGAAAATAAAAGTCAGGATTTTTAATAACTACAGCCACGCCTTGCCAAACACTATCGTATGTTACGTCTTTCTCTTGGCAAGTGCTTTGTTGCCACCGAAATGTAATACATGGGAAGGTTATAAGTGCCATTATCTCCGCGCAGTAGTCCCGCTGTAGCCAAAAACTCGTGTCTTAACACTAACGTAACCATGTTATGAGGGGAATTTCATTACATGCCTTGTTTCTATAAATACTTTTGTTGTTACAGCCCTTCGTAAACGGAATCATCAATCGCCAATCAAATGAACATCAGTTTTTTTCTGCGCAACCAGCTCTGCTTGTGACGATCATCTAGTATTCATAACTATTACGGTCACGCCTAAATATACCTCAGTAATATATTGTTTACGTTTCCCGGTGGTATTGACAGTTGGCTGTGAGAAATGAATCGCATCACAAGACATCTACGTGTAAACGAAAAAGGCGTGTTGTTACTAACTAGTAACAACACGCTCTGGCTGTTTCACGAATAAAAAACCAATTCATTATTTTTCCAATGTCAAACGAATCCAGTGAAACTACATTCCACTTCTCGTGTGGGATCTCTCTGCAATTTTTGTTTCCATCCGGGTGGCATTTGCGGTCGTACTGCAGAGTTTTTGTGATCACTGTTAGCCAACTGTCATCGCTAAAAATTGACACAATATGTGATAAAAGAATTTACAAGCCAAAATCCGTTGGATATTTCACGACTGCGTTATAATGAACACAAATGCACTCAAACTAGCCGGCTTAAGTATCTGATGCTTACTAAATTATTTTAAAGGAAAATGATTCGCACGATCATTTTCCCGCACGTGTAAGGAATGTCTGGAAATACTGTAACGACTGTAGCCAAGACGACCGACACGTGTAAAATGATCCTCATTTGTTATTAGACCTGGAATACATTCCTCTAACTGCGTTTTTAACGTAGAAAATCGTTATAAGTGTAATCATAGGTACGACAGAGTTAATGATAGAGTTTACCACAGTGCCAAAAAAAACTCCCATAGAGAAATAGAGCATCGACGGCTCTACAGGATTTTTTTTTTTTTTCGAACTGTGACACGTTTATTATTAACCTCCTAAACGTCATCATGAACCTTTTTGTATAGTAATATTCCGCTTACGAATTTGTGCGCAATTTTGACAGTATTTTCATACTCCAAGTATCATATACTTTATAACGACTTCTTACACCGCAAGGGAGGCTGGTGTGAAGCCATGAACAGACTGCGCGACGTGATATGTCAGGTTGTTTGTGACGCCCTGACGTCATATGAAGTTATCTGCCAGCTGTGCGGCGTTCCACGAAGTACATCGATCCGCCTACAAAAACCGTTCTCCATTTTAAAGTCGACACGACCTCCTGGGCCGTTAAAGTTGGAGTTTTCGACGTGAACGCGCCTTTCAAATCAGACCCCCACACATGCGGTGCAGTCCATTCACTGTTACTTCCAACTTATTCGAAGCCCTGCTTAAGTTCTACTTCCAGAATATTCCTCCGCCTCATGCAGATCAAGTTTAGAAAATCACACCAGAGGACCAACGCACCGCATTCGTGCGCGTTCAGTGTATATAGGCTATTCACGGTAAAATGAGCACTTTTGAAAGCCCTGCTGAAGATCTACTTGTATGCGCGTCATGTATTCTTTCGCCTTATGCAAAACTAACATTGCCACGGGCCTCGTCACTTTATTCATGCGTCGGTCTAGTGCAACTGCGAAATTATTACAAAAGGAAAATATTTTGCAAATCTGCCCATTTTTACACTTCGATGCATTAAAAAAGCAGAAATTAAAAACATAGTTTAAATTATCACAAATGGTTACCTGACACTTGTTATTCAACGTTAAGATATGGAACTACTTTCCATCCATCGTTATCAACTTTACTGGGCGCATATCACTCAGTTTTCCCGGTAAAATATATTCAGGTAGAGATGGTGACTTTTTTCTATAAGGTTGATTTCAAAAGTGCTCACTTTATCAAGAATAGCCTTTAACAATATTTTGCACCGGAACTATTTCTTACTATATATATATATATATATATATCTGTGTGTGTGTGTGTGTGTGTGTGTGTGCGCGCGCGCTTGCGTGTGGTGTGTTGTGTGTGTGTGTGCGTGCGCGTGTGTGTGTGTTTTTTTTTTTACAAAAGAGATGTGCATCCAAAAAAGAAAATGTTATTATATAAAAAATTAAATTTTGAAATCACAGTACAAAAACTACACAAAAATATTTGGGAGGGCCGGCAATTAAAATTACGTTTGGTTATGCATTTTCGAAGTTCTGGAGATTACTATAAAGCGAACACGAGTCCATAATCTCGCTGTTTCAGATTCTATATAATAAAGAGTTATTTTAAAATAACTAATACTTTCTTGTTGAAAGGTTGGACATTCTAAAAGTTTTCCGAAAAGAAAGTTCATAAAGAAATACACATATGTGACGCGTTCTCAGAAAAGGTACCTTATGGTGGAAACCATTTTCGGTTTTTAGGCTGCTTGTTTAGACAATTATGAGGAACTCAATGAAACAAGTCGCGCCCATGTAGCGTTTATACTCTCAGAATGTTCCGTTCATATCTCGAAAACGATAATTTTCACTTTCTCAACCTTTTTTTTTGGGCCTCCTGAAAAACTTATGTTTTCACCCTGAAGGACTGAATAATTAAGAATTGTACTTAATGACTCGATAAGCACACGGAAAACTAACAGTAAGGAGACTTGTAGTTTATGATTGAACTAGCAACATTTAAGTCTAGCCAATCAGAATCGAATGAGATGAAAGCAAACGACATAACCTGAAACTACGGACTAGAGTGGAGAGTATATTACATATATTTATTTATTGGTGGTCACTGCTTGTGTGAACGTTTTGAAAAAAAACTCCTGATATCTTATAGAAGAGGAAGCCGATGACAACATTGGGCAATTACATCAATAAATATGAAAAAGATTAATTAAAGCGAATACAATAACCTCTTCCAAGAAAGAAAACATGACCATGGACAGTTATTTAAATAAAGAGGATACTCTCTCTCGATTAAAATAGTTACTTTCATTCGATTTAACAATATTACATAACTTAAATACAAGATGTAAATACAGTTTCCCGCCAAAAACAAATGTCACTGGTCTCTGATTGGCTATTTCGTCTTGACTTGTACTTAAGACATAACATACAAGGATCTCTTAAGTTGTGCCAAGATCGCACACGACCCGTCAAGACCCGCACACGACAGTCATAAACTAATACCCTTGAATACATTGAATCATATCTTAAGTACACGGCGCACTTATTCTGTTAAGGCAATCGTAAACCCGCCTCTAGTTACCTTTTCCGTGAACGCGTCACCTATTAATAATTACTGTCTGTTTTCTACATGACATTTCTTCACTGTGTTGAAGCAGGAAGGCCAGAGTGGACCGGAACAGAAGTTAAGTAGAAGTTTTGGAAAGGTCGACTATTTGGACTGGGCTCGAAAAGGAAACATGCAATCCAAAATTTTGGACCCACTTTTGTGGGGAAGTTCGAAAACTTTTGATGCCATGTTGTTGAAGGAGTTGCTCAACCTAACTGAGTCGAAACACATCACTTCTTGACTACCACACTGCATGTCTATACACTATCTACCAAAAAGTAATTGGGCACCCTTGAAGATAGGTAATTCAGTACGTCAGTTGACTTGTGTTTCACGGCCTTCGGCGTAGGACCGCTGATGTTTGTCCGTGGTAGCATGAACACAGAGGCCTATTGTAACATTCTGGATAGTGAAATGCTCCCAACACTGTGGCGTTTTTACGGGATGTACCCGCGTTGCTTCCAGGATGACAATTCCAGGTGATACGTTTCAAGGACTACTATGCAGTGGTACGCCGACAACAATGTTCGCCGATTGGACTGGCCCGCCCAGAGCCCCGACCTCAACCCTGTAGAACATCTTTGGGACGAATTGGATCGCCGGGCGAGGGCTCGTCAGGCGCGGCCAAAATCCAAGAGGAATGGCGACGAATCCCCGCGGATATCCTGCAAACACTCGTAGAGAGCATGCCAGACAGGGTGGCTGCTGTTATAGCCGCAAGAGGTGGCCCTACGAGATTCTAACGGGGTGACAACCACCGAGCAAATATTGTGGACAGGTGCCCAATTACTTTCTGTTAGATAGTGTGGAATAAGATGGCTTAGCCGCCTCTTGAATAACCACGTCCCTCGATTGTATTGTCATCCACGATCGCGTCTATCGCCGACATGCGTGAGGCTGTGCCGCGTGAGAAGCGAGTAAAGCACAGACGCCGTCGTTTTACATCACTGGCGGTGGAGTATCCAGGGGGAGGGGTAATGAGGGCGCTGCAGCCCCCCCCCCCCTTCCACCCCGAAATGACACATATTTTTTATAACCCTATTATCAAAAGTCAATCATTATATCTATATATTTGTTATTACCCACATGACACACATTTTTTACACCCTATATTAGAATGGCAATATTTTTTTTTATTTGTTATTAACCACACATGTGATTACATCGTATACATCAAAACTTCGTTTTCTGAATAAACGGGGAAAAAAAATTGTTATAGTGTGTTATCTTCTTAGTGTTACAAAATGTGGCGATGATTAGCTTACATATGCACAAATATTAATGCTGTATTTACAGATTTATAATCTAAGATATTTCAATGACACGGTGATGCAATTTACATATGACTATTGTGTTGATCTATTGTACATTTGTGTCTATATGTGAGCGAGTTTGTATATATATAGTTTCTATTCTCCTTTCCTTTTCTATCCTTCCATTGTGGCTTGTGAATGATGCGCTACTAGTGATAATACTAATACTCATCAGCTTCCCCCCCCCCGAAAAAATTCTGGAAGGAGAAGCTGACCCTGTCCACCCCCCCCCCCCCCCCACACCAATCAAATCGCAGTTGCTGCTAAAAGTCGACAATTTTCCCAGTAACCCAGGGTAGTGCCTGGGCTCTGTTCCCAAAGCTGTATCTAGCCCCCTTCCCCTTGCCTACAGGGCAGAAAGGGGGGTTGGGGAAGTTAATTTAATTGGTGTGGAATTTTGAAGTCCGTGACTTTTGATATGCTGTCACGAGTCCCTGAAGGGTGCTAGCGACAGCTTGGTATGAATAAAGAGGAAGTTAATGCCGAACGAAGTTAAATAAAAACGAATTAACGTTGCTTCCCCATGTCTGGAGCGGCTTAAGAGAAAGGTTTATTTTAATTTAGATTGTGGTGAAGTTAAGTTTCGCGAATTGTTGTGCTAAAATGTGTAAATGCTAATGTCATGGAACGCTATGCTAAAAGAGGCCTGGGGTAAATGTTAGGATAGAGAGGGAAGACGGAGGTGTTTTAGTGAGGGTAATTGCCGCCAGAGAATGCTGGCAGCACCTTTCAGATCATCCAAGCCTAGGGTTAGTTTGCAAGCTGGGTACCAGATGGCTGACAGCATCCGCCAGGGAGGTAAAAGCTGTTCACTATAAAGTGAGCACTTTTGAAATCAACGTTAGAAAATGTCACTGCCCCTGCCTGCATACATTTAAACGGACACACTGTGATACATGCGCCCGGTAAAGTTGGTAACGGTGGATGGAAAGTAGTTCCATATGTTAACGTCGAATAAAAAGTTTTAGGTAACCATTTGTGATAATTTAAATAATTTCATTCGCTTTTAACGCCTTGGTGTGTAAAAATTAGAAGATTTATAAAATGCTCACGTCTCTAATAATTTCACAGTTTCGCTTGACCGACCCATAAATAAAGTGATGAGTCAGATGTCAATGTTAATTTTACATAAGGTAGAAGAATACTCAACGTGCATACGAGTAGATCTTAAGCTGCCTGTATGCAGTATGCCAAAGAGGAACGGGGAAGCTCTGGACTGTGATGATATTGCCGGTGGGTGGGGGTGAGGGAGCAAATACCGTACGATACGCCGATGGTAGCGAGAGCTGTGCTGCAGCAGCACAGGAGTGCATCCTCTCCTCGGCGCACGAAGTCACGTGATTGTGACGGGAACATCTAATGACGTTCTGAAAGAACGAACGAGCCTCTGGGCCCAGCTGCACACGCTCTCGACATACCAAGGGAAATACTTACAAATGAGAAATTACCCTCAGTTTTCATTTAACAACAAATTAAAAAAAAAAAAAATTACAAATCCACTGATCCTGAAAATCTCGTTTGCTTGTATCACAAACTTGGTGATGCCTATCACTGTATAAATTTAAGCGGCGTCATAGTACACGCGCGAATATTTATTCCATGTTAAGAGCGCTCAAGGGGAGTGGAGAGATTTGGACAGCTCTAAACATGGAAGTCTTCAGAGCTGATGAAAGTGGAGTGAGGTGAGCATGGAACAGCGCCGGAATGCAAGGGCCGGAGAATGTCCGTGTTCTACGATGCACGGCCACGTAAGAAAACGGACTCGGGAACGCAAGCGGAACAAGCCGACGACTCGGGAGGAATTTTAACCATTCTATAATAGTGTTACGCGCTGCTACCCAGCGCTATGGCGGTGGACCCACCTCATTCCTCCCCTCCTCCAGGGTTGCCTCCTCTCCCCCCTCTCTTGGAAAACTGTGAATAATGGACAGGTGGTCGGGCTGTCGCGCTGCTCGGTGCCTTGTATGAGTCACGGCCCCTCTCGCCTGCTAGAGTTTCCGATACGTTTAGCGACGACGCAAGAATGTTCTGGTGAGACTGGCTGGCGCCTCAGCCCTCCGCGACGCATCACGCGGGTTGGGGAAGATCCTAGGTGGCGGCCTAGGACTGTATATATATACTGCCGCAACCCAGCGGCCGGCAGTCTTTGATGGAGGCCGCCTGGCGAGTGTGCGCCAGCTAAGTGAAGTGTGTACGACAACTGGAGATTGCGGGACGACTGCGAGTAAGGTGTTCGTGGCTTAAATGTACGAGAGGGTGTGAAACCGACGAGTGAAGCCTACTGTGCATGAGGGCGCTTGGAGGACTCTAGAACATTGAGACTGGCGGGACATGGACTGAACTGAGGTGGGACTGAATGGAAGTGTAATACGGAATTTTACTGTAAATATTCGAACTGTCAATTTGGACATATATTTTACAGAATATCTGAATAGGTTGATACACTGTCTATTGGGACCTATCTTTAATTATTTAATTTAATTGATTTATTTGTGGTAATTATAAATTGTATTAAGTTGTAGTAATTAGTTTTGAACAGTAAACGTAATCAATTTATTGTGAGATTTTGAGTTCAGAGAATTTTACTGTAATAAAATAAGGAAATTATAATTAATTATTTTATTTGATTAAGACCTTCATCCTTTAACGAACTTGGTATAGCTTACTTAATTTCTGGAGAGAGAAATTGTAACAATACGAATATACGTATTTAGTGTTTAGTAAGTTTAAGATGAGGGAGTGGGAGATAGAAAAGGTAATTAGGGGTTTGGAGAGCAGTAAGGCAGGGGGACCAGATGGGATAGGAAACGCAGCACTAAAGTTTGGTGGCGGGGAGTTGGTGAAATATTTAGATGTGCTGTTTAAAAAGTCCTTAGGAGAGGGTAAGTTACCACAAGATTGGAAGGATGCTATGGTGGTACCTATACACAAGCAGTGAGAGGATAGGGGGAGTCTCACATCAAGTACAGGAAAAGTAATGGAGAGGCTGGTGGTGCAGTATGTGATTAGGGTTATAAACAATAGGAATTGGTTGGAGGAGTCCCAGGATGGTTTCAGGAGGTGATACTCATGTGAGACTCAGCTGGGTGGGTTACTAGAAGATCTGGTGCAGGTAGTTGATGAGGGGAAGCAGGTGGATGCCTGCTTCATAGATTTTGAGAAGGCATTTGATAAGGTGCCCCATGGGACATTGATGAGGAAAGTGGAGGCGCTGATACCAGACAGGAGGGCAGTGGAATGGATGGAGGACATGGTAAATTACATGGGTTTGGGGATTAGGGGAAAAATAAGATTGTTTGCAGACGATTGTGTTGTGTATGCTGAGATGGGAGAGGGAGACGGAAATTTGCAGGCGGACATTGATAAGATATGGTTGTGGACCAGAAAAAATAAAATGAAGATAAATGTAAGAAAAACTAAGGTAGTGAGGTTCGCAAGGAAGAAGGTGATAATCAGAAACATGTACAGATGGCAGGGACAAGAGATAGAAGAAGCATCAGAATATAAGTATCTATGTACTGCAGGGAGACCTCAGGTGGAAAAAACAGGTAGAGAGGGTGGTTGCAAAGGGAAGAAGGGCTCTGGGTATGCTGGAAGGGTGCTGAAGGGAGTCAGCTGTGAGGTGAAGGAGAAGTCGTATGGCACAATGGTACGGCCAATGTTAGAATATGCTGCAGCAGTATGGGACCCGTATGTGGAGGTGGATGTGTGAGAACTGGAAAATGTGCAGAGAAAGGCAGCAAGATGGGTGAAGGGTAGGTGGAGAAGGCAGGGGCACGATGGTGAGGAAGAAGGGAACTATAGACCATCAGTGATGATGAAAGAAATGGGATGGAGCTCATTGAAGGACAGGAGGAAAGTTGAACGGCTAGTCAGGATGTGCAGGGTGGTGAATGAAGAGGGAGGATGGGGAGGGCTACACTGCAAGCTAAGTAAGGGGGTGTTTAGAGGAAGAGGAAACAACAGTGAGAAGCTTCAGAGGGTGTGGAGGAGAACAGAGCGGGGTAGACAGTCCATGCTTGTGAGGTCTGTGAGGGAGTGGAATGTGTTGAGGGAGGAATTGGTACCTGTGAGAGGGGTTGGTAAGTTCAGGAAAGGAGTGGAAAAGGAGTTGGTTGGGTGAAGGAGAGGTGAGAGAGCTCGCCACCGAGCGGTAGCCTAATTGCGAGTGTGTCTATGTATGTTTTTTACGTACGGTCTTGCAACTTACGAAATCAAAAATACCCAGCAGTTGCAAATTACTGATACACGTTTCATAATATACACATCTAATTTTATATATTTTTACGGTGATTAAAAATACGTAGATACTTTTGCCGAACCATTTGCACTTGTTTATTAAAACAAATATTATAATCGCCGTGGCAAATCGAAGTAATTGCTGTGTACACCACAACGGCCACGAAAAAGAATATCAACAAACCAAATACTCGAATCCTATTGGCTACATGGATACACGGACAAGTGTTGGGAGAAGCCCAGCTTTACTACGTCTATCTGTACGTTATCCGAGTCCACATACGTCAGAAGCTTCTTGCACAATAGAAAACTCTAGCATTTGACTTTACGTTTCCTTTCCTCTGACGAAACCACCAATACACAATACAATATTGTAAAGTCAGAGTTCACACAACTGAACACAGGTTCTGCGAGCTTCGTAAAAATGTATATCTTGGTATGTAATTAATTATGATATTAACAAGGAATGCATTTACGTACCTTTTTAAAAATAGGCTTAAAATGTATATCAAAAGTTTATTTCAAAACAAATAACTAATCTGTTTACTTTATTAAAATATGGCAATTCATATATTTCCTCTTCGCATTATATTTGTTTGCCATTTATTTAATTTAAGACGAGCTTTGTTTAATATGCCGAGATTAAAATCGCCCTACTATAGAATAACGCACTTCCCACATAACCACTGTTAGATTCTCGGCAAAATGGCTGCTTGACTTTGACTTTAAGTTTCAACTTTTCGAAATCGTAAAGTCAAGAGTACTTGACTTTACCTTTGACAGTTACATTGTGCCAAGCTCCATAGGAAACAACATGTCGGAAAGCAGAGTTAAAAGTCAAATGTTAAAGTTTCAATGGTGTAAGGGTCTTTATTGTAGACTGTCTATCACGCCCATGAGAGTTCGAGATACTGGAATTGTTTTCTGAGATTTAGCATATGACATTTGTTTCCTCCGTGATGTCAAGTATTAGTCTATATAGAATAATGGAGGGAAATTACATAAAAAACTGAAGATTTATAAGAGTTTTGAATTAATTTTTTCTTGTAATTAATTTCAAGAATTAAAAAAAAAAGTACACACAGTATGTTAAGATACTGCTCAAAATAATTGCATATATTATTAGACGGGCATGAAGAATATTTCTTGGAAATAGCCTGTATAATATATTTTAATTTCTGAGATAACATTTAAGGCCAAAAATAATTTAATCGGTTACCGCAAGTGATCCATGCCTCTCCCACGACTTCAACAAACACTTCAGCTGAAACCGATTTTAGTGGTTAAATGCCTTTTTTTTTTTTTTTAAATTTATTCGGATCAATAGTATTTCGTTCAAGATTTGGTATTTTTATCGTCATCATCAATATCACGTTAGGAAACATTATAAGTTATCGAAATATCGAGAAAAAAAAATTTATCTTGACCAGCTTCAAGGCTCTTGGATACTGTAGCTGTTATCTACGTTGAAGGCTCTGATGTACGAGAGCGATACGGGCGCACACATCCACGAACATCAACAAGTGTGTCATCGCCTGAATAGACGGTTAAGAAGGGGAGGGGGGGGGGGGATGCGTCGACCTTTTGGTCTTCCGAACTTTTTGTGCCCTGCAGTTTTAAACACTTCTATTACATAACTTTCGTAGTCTACACTCGGTAGGAGCGACGCGTGTCGTCGAATCGATATATCGATACTACTCGACTGACTGCCCGAGAAACTTAAAACAAACCCTCTGCGCTTTCACGTTTGGGGAAACTTGGCTGGCATCGCCGTGGACCGGCTCGAGACACTCCCGTTTCTCCTGCTCTTGCATTCCACCACTGCTCCATATCCACCATACTTCACCCCACCTGCGCTCCACAGTACAATGTTAAGGCCACGATCCTTCATTTCTACAACTCTTGCTAGAATTAATTTTTTTGTACCCAAACGGGAGCCGATATTGTAATATCCTCTTACGATATTGTTACAAATAGTTTTTATTATGTAGTCCAATTTTTTCAACACAGAAAACTGTACAATTTTAACTTATTATTAAATAAACAAAATTTCCGTTGGTTAATTGGGTAAAAGTATAAATTTTTTTTGTGTTGGAAAAACTAGACTAAATAATAAAAACGATTTGTAACAAAATAGTAAGAGGATTTTACAATATCGGCTCCCGTTTGGGTAAAAAAAAAAAATAATAATAATAATTCTCGCGAAAGCTGTAGAAATGAAGGATCGTGGTCTTAAGGTCCCCGCCTAGCTGGCGCTCCAACTGCGTTGCAGAAGTGTTCGAAACACACGTCTCGCCACGAAAATACTACACGTGCGTCCCAGTGTGCTGACCTGAGAAAGGAACACACACACACAACAACACACACACACACAACACACACACACCACACACACACACCCCACACACCACACACACCACACACACACACACACACACACCACACACACACACACACACACCACACACACACACCACACACACACACACACACACACACACACACACACACACACACACACACACACACACACACACACACACACACACACACACACACACACACACACACACACACACACACACACACACACACACACACACACACACACACACACACACACACACACACACACACACACACACACACACACACACACACACACACACACACACACACACACACACACACACACACACACACACACACACACACACACACACACACACACACACACACACACACACACACACACACACACACACACACACACACACACACACACACACACACACACACACACACACACACACACACACACACACACACACACACACACACACACACACACACACACACACACACACACACACACACACACACACACACACACACACACACACACACACACACACACACACACACACACACACACACACACACACACACACACACCACACACACACACACACACACACACACACACACACACACACACACACACACACACCACACACACACACACACACACACACACCACACACACACACACACACAACACACACACCACACACACACACACACACACACACACACACACACACACACACACACACACACACACACACACACACACACACACACACACACACACACACACACACACACACACACACACACACACACACACACACACACACACACACACACACACCACACACACACAACACACTTCAGGAGAAGTGCTTTCAAGACGTGACGCGCATCGCAAACTACGCCGCAGAGTGCTCCACGAAAGTTAAGAACGACGTATCTGGAAATGTACCCGTCAGTTACGTACAAGAATACTTAAGGGCCTGCTATACTGATGCTTTCTGCAGGTAGCGACATGACGGCAACACTGCACGCCATTTTACAGGCTTGGCGCATGTGGCCCCGTCTGCCACCCTTGTTCCGGCGCCTTTCGGCATCCGATCGATGCGGAAAATAGCCCCAGGTAAAGGCTGTTCACGATAAAGTGAGCGCTTTCGAAATCAACCTTACAAAATAGTCACTGTCCTACATGCATATACTTTAACGGGCGCACTGAGTGACGTGCGCCCAGTAAAGTTGGTAACGATGTATGGAAAGTAGTTCCATATATTAAAGTCGAACAAAAAAGTGTTAGGTAACCCTTTCTGATAACTTAAATCATTTCTCTCGCTTTCTATATATTTTAATACACCTATGTGTAAAAATGAGCAGATTTGTACAATATTTACTTTTCGAATAATTTCACAGTTTCACTTGACCGGCGCATGAATAAAGTGATGAGGTCCATTTCAATGTTAATTTTACATAAGACAGAAGAACACACAACGTGTATACAAGTAGATCTTAAGCAGAGCTTTCAAATGCGCTCATTTTACCGTGAATAGCCTATAACATATTTAGTTATTTCCTTTATATGTCACGAATAACAAGCTTTTCATACCTCTGTTAATATAAAATTATCTTAAATTTTGTTAAATTGAAGTTCTACCTATATTTCATTTATCAATAATAATATTTAATTTATAATAAATATGAATAAAATCAGTGAGAAAACATGTGTGTTGGTAGCGCCAAGTAAGAAATAGTTCCCATGCAGAATATTAAGCTATTGCAAGTAAGTGCGCACGAATTCGGTGCGTTGTCCTTTGGCGTAATTTTCTAGACTTAGTTAAGCTTAGTTTGCACGAGGCGGAGGAATACCATGGAAGTAGAACTCCAGCAGGGCTTCAGAAAAGTGTAAAGTAACCGTGAATGGATTATAAACGACATTTTGCTATATTTAAAAAAACAACTATCTAAGCTCGTACATTTTCGTTTTTATACTTATTAAGTGTATTTCAAGAGAAAAAAGAAATCATGAAAACGGGACTAAATCGCATTAATAGATCTTGCCTGCACAGTTTCGTTAATAGGTAGGAGAAAAGAAAAACAGTATACAGTCGTACTTTAATCTACGAACTTTGGTCACGTGTCTCACGTGTCATAAAGTCTCACAATTACAGATCTAGTTTGCAGAGGAAAGCGAACTGCACGTTGGTTCTGCGTCTTGCGCTTAGAGGCGATAGGGCGCTGGACGCGCGTGTTATTGTCGCCCGTATCGCTGTACCTCGAGCGAGAAGGAAAAATATCGGGGCGCCGTGTACTGTCAAGGACGCTGCCTATATACGAAGCTGGCCGATTGAGAGGATTGCATGTTACATCATTTTAGGCGCCACTCAGCCACGTTTCACAATATCGCTTGAAAAAAAAATAACGCTTTGTCCATTCTTCCGCTGGGCCAAATTTCTACAACGAGTTTGTTTGTAAACAATTAAAATGGTCTGAAAATTACCGGTGAGTAAAAATGCATTGACCCAACAAGAATACAAGAACTTAAAACTGTAACTAATTTAGCCTTACAGTCTTACTTGCTCTCTTGTAGCATGGTTGAGCTTTCTAAAGGACACATGAATACATATAGGAATACACATGACTATATGCTCTTCACGGTAAAATGAGCACTTTTGGAAGCCCTGCTTAAGATCTACTTGCCTGCACATAATGAATTCTTCCACAATATGTAAAATTAGCATTGCCGTGGACCTAATCACTTTAATTATGCGTCGATCAAGTGAACATGTGAAACTATTAGAACAGTCACATTTCCTTATTTTTACGCTTATATGCATTAAAAAAACAAAAATAAAAATAAATATTTAGAGTATTAACACTTATTTAAATCAACGTTAAGACACATGACTACATTCCCTCAATTGTTACCAACCTTTCTAGGCACATGCCACTTAGAGTGCCCGTTAAAATAATGCAGTTAGGGGCAGTGTTTAAGTAACGATTTGAAATAAATTAATGCAGCTTGAAGCCCTCCTTCAAGTCTGACACGCGTGTGAATCAACAAACTCAAGCAATTTTATGTGAGTACTTCTGTCCTGCCAAAAAACTGTCCTGCCTGAACAATTTATTTTTTGTCCCGCCAGCTGGTGAAATGTGCGATGCCTACGATTTCCTGGAGTACGATTAAATGCTGCTATTGTGGGGTTGGTGTGTTTACAGAACTACATGACGTTAATGAACTTGGTTAGTAAATCTGCTTGGTTATTTGCCACGTCTGTATTTGGTAGCCCAGATTAATAAAGTGTTATTTTGTTTGAAGAGGAAATATTTTTGCTGCAGAAAAAGGTACTTTATTTTTCTTCGCCCCCCTCCCCTTCTCGTGGTGGCGCACGTCTGAACGCTTCCAAGCGCTGAGCTCTACTGAAGAGAGGCACGCAGCGCTCCTGGCGCGGCCGAGCGCTGTCTGGTGGCTACTACTGGCAACGAGCTCAGCCTCGCACACTCTGGCACCTTCCATACGCCTCTCCGCTATTCCCGCCGCTTCTCAACCTTCCCGAGCCGCGTTTTCGCGTATAAATGTTCGTCCCCAGCCCGAGCAAGTGTGCAGTGTTCCTCTTCGAGTTGCGTGGGCTGGCCGACGATAGATCATGTCTACACCACTTCGTACTTCGGGGCTTCACCATGCTAGACGCGTTTTCGCGTAATATGAGTACTACTCAAGTTAAGTATTGCAATGAACGTAGTTGTTATGCTGGGGGTAGAGTTTCACTTTTAGTAATGTTTTTTAAGCGATTTTTGTGTATATGGATTTTGTAGGGAAGTGTTTCTTCTCTGTTCTGCTTGTGTGAATTTTTAATATGGTATTTTTATGGGAATGTTTGTAAACGGTGGATTATTCCTTTTATTTGGCGTGCTGTTGGAATGATCTCCTGGACTACGATTTGCCAAAAGAATTCTAATGCCAAGGAGTGTAATGGGGATTTTATGGTGTGTGCCTTTAGGCTCATGGTAAAGTGTAATGAGGGTTCTTGCTCCTTCCCAATGGTACTGATATTCCATGTTGTACTTTTTAGTGAATCATCAGGCGTACTTTACTTTTAGAGTTGTAATGGTGCTTTCTTTACTCGGGGAGTCATTTTACCTTTTTTAATGGGATTTCACAATTGTTTATTCAGGTTGGGTGATTTCTCAGGATATATTAATATTGTTGTTTTTCTGTTTGTTCCAGTGCATGTGTGTTCTCTCCTTCTCCTAGTTCACCGATTGGTAGCAAGCAACAGAAATTTACAGATGCAATTTATATTTTCAAATCACAAGTTCAAAGTTGTTGTTCTTGGTGATCATGTATAGATGGGCTTCAATACATTTGTAATGATTTTGGAATTTTTGTGTCCATGCTTTCTTGATTTTTTTTTTTTTTAATTGTGTGCGTCCTTCTCCTTGCCTTCCATTATCTCTGCTGCGTCCTAAAAGGGCGTAACAAGCTGATAACTAAATTACGGAATGACGCCCTCTCCAAGACTCGAACCCAGAACCCGCGCAGCGGAGGGCTGATTTTTCTGTGGCCCTGGCCACTGCAGTCTCGCCGTGCTTGTGTCCAGGCGTGTCACAATCGATTAATTGTGTTCGCTCACGCCACGAGGTCGATACGAGATATCCTTTTCGGGTGACTAAGTTTCATAACGTATTACCGCGATTTTGTGTGTCGGCCCTCTGGTATGAAGGGTGTACGTGTACGCTGCTGGGGGTTGCTCGCAGCTTCACGCATGCTGGGCTAGGAGAGGGGAGGGGGCAGCCTATCTTTCCATTGTACAGGTGCAGATCTAGACATTCGATTTGTTGTATGGGAGGGGGCCACTGGAATAATATATTAAATTATTTAAATGAAATGACTGTTTTAGACATTTCTGACACTATCTAATTTCAGTTTTAAAATGTTTACTGGGGAGTTCATGTCAATGTGAGGGTGCTTTGAGAGGATAGGCCATGTCTCCTGTAAACCCCTCGCCCCCTTTTTTCTCTGCCCTTTTTACTTTTTGATTTGTGAGTGAGTGAAGAGATTTGGACAGCTCCTAACATCGAGGTCTTGAGAGCCGATGAGGGTATTTGAGGTGAGTTTGCAGCAGCGCCGGAATGAAAGGATGGGGGAAACGGGAGATGCTCGAGTAAACCCGCTGACCAACGGCATCGTCTGACACTATTCCCACATGTGAAAATCCGGAGTGACCCGGCCGGGGATTGAACCCGGATCGCCTTGGTGGGAGGCGAGCAGGCTAACCGCTCAACCACCGCGATTTAAGGCAGGAGAGTGACTTCTAATGAGGAACTGTACCAGGCATGCACGACTCATTATAAAGCAGTACACACACCATAGAGGGGGCCGCGGTGGCTGAGCGGTTAGACTGCTCTCCACCCACCAAGGCGAACCGGCTTCAATACCCGGTCGGTTCACCCCGGATTATCGCAAATGGGAATCGTGGCGGACTATGCCGCTGGTCGGCGGGTTTTCTCGGGGATCTCCCGTTTCCCCTACCTTTATATTCCGCTGCTCCATTCGCATCTCATTTCACCTCGCTGTTGAGCTCCTGTCACGCTGTCAAATTTTCGCTTTCAGCTATATTTGACAATAAAATCTGAAGACAAAATATGGGCATCAAATCTTTCATTCCAATAAATTTTATGAAATAATCTTGAGGTTGTTTGGAAATGTCACACTGTCAAATTTTTACTGGGTGAATTTCGCAGGTCTCTACCCATAGTTGGCCACGTGACCTACTGTACTTGTACACATTAACTGTGTTCATTATTTTAAAGTTTTTTTTGGCGTCAATTTTGTCGAACATTATTCTGGTTGGCTGAGACAGTCAAACATCAAAGAAATGTTATAACCGATCCAATCTTCAAATGTTTGATGGGAACTCAAGACATCCAACTTTCTCAGACAAATAACGGCGGCGTTTATGACGTTTAGATGACGTCATAACTGTCCAACTTTATTTGACCAAACTTATTGGAAGCAGTTTGATGGAAACCATTTGACAGTGTGAAAGAGGCTTAATGATGTTCCATATGAAAAAAAAAAGCATAAATTTTGTAACACTGTTAAATATGTTACTAGAACTTACTTTTAGAACCCGCCCACTTTTCAAAATAAGTGATTGAAACTAGAGTCATCCAACGTTTCCAGACAAACGAGGCGGCGATAATGACGTTTCGGTGGCTCCTTGATCTGTCTTGTTCGGCCGATGTCGTGCGGAGAAAGACCCTGTTTCAGGTAAAATTGGTTCCGTACAGTTTGGTCAAACAAAGTTGGGAGCCTGTGACGTCCTATCTACTGTGCTTTTGGCAGAAAAACAGTCCAACTTTTGAGGATGCTGGATTTACAATGCCACGACGAGGTTTTCCCAACAGACAGACACGACGTTACAGCCCGACCATTTCCTCCACCAAAATTAGTTCACTGTTTACAATACTCCGTCATCTTCCTTCCGACAAGTGTTGCGTGGCTTTCAGCAAGATCCCAGAATGGCCAGTAACTTATAAGTGGAGTGTGAAGAAATCACAGATTATTGTACAGTATTTTGTTTTGGCAACTTTGTAAGCGAATTATTTCAAGATTTTGGAGCAGTTATTTTTCCACGAATATTTATTTTCGTCAATTCATTAGCTTTCTGTTACAAGAAAACCAGGATGTACAGGTAAAAAATATATGTTTAATGCGTAATTTACCACAGTAGTGAAATAAGCACGACATTTTATTTTGTAATGTTATGTTTCTGTTTTTTTTTCTACTGCCAAGCGAGGCCGACCAGTCCGACGTTCGTAGAAAATAGAAATAGAATCTACTTTCGTCGGGGCTGCGTTTGCCGGGGTGCCATTGCCCCTGATTGGCTGATGAATAATTTTCGCATGTGTCAGGGCTGTTTTGTCGGACTGTCGGGTTATTGTAAATCCAACTTCACAGGTCCCGCTATGCGGACTCCAACACTCTCTCTCACAGGTCCCGCTATGCGGACGCCAACACTCACTCTCACAGGTCCCGCTATGCGGACGCCAACACTCACTCTCACAGGTCCCGCTATGCGGACTCCAACACTCACTCTCACAGGTCCCGCTATGCGGACTCCAACACTCACTCTCACAGATCCCGCTATGCGGACGCCAACACTCACTCTCACAGGTCCCGCTATGCGGACTCCAACACTCACTCTCACAGGTCCCGCTATGCGGACGCCAACACTCACTCTCACAGGTCCCGCTATGCGGACTCCAACACTCACTCTCACAGGTCCCGCTATGCGGACTCCAACACTCACTCTCACAGGTCCCGCTATGCGGACTCCAACACTCACTCTCACAGGTCCCGCTATGCGGACTCCAACACTCACTCTCACAGGTCCCGCTATGCGGACTCCAACACTCACTCTCACAGGTCCCGCTATGCGGACTCCAACACTCACTCTCACAGATCCCGCTATGCGGACTCCAACACTCACTCTCACAGGTCCCGCTATGCGGACGCCAACACTCACTCTCACAGGTCCCGCTATGCGGACTCCAACACTCACTCTCACAGGTCCCGCTATGCGGACTCCAACACTCACTCTCACAGGTCCCGCTATGCGGACTCCAACACTCACTCTCACAGATCCCGCTATGCGGACGCCAACACTCACTCTCACAGGTCCCGCTATGCGGACTCCAACACTCACTCTCACAGGTCCCGCTATGCGGACGCCAACACTCACTCTCACAGGTCCCGCTATGCGGACTCCAACACTCACTCTCACAGGTCCCGCTATGCGGACTCCAACACTCACTCTCACAGGTCCCGCTATGCGGACTCCAACACTCACTCTCACAGGTCCCGCTATGCGGACTCCAACACTCACTCTCACAGGTCCCGCTATGCGGACTCCAACACTCACTCTCACAGGTCCCGCTATGCGGACTCCAACACTCACTCTCACAGGTCCCGCTATGCGGACGCCAACACTCACTCTCACAGGTCCCGCTATGCGGACTCCAACACTCACTCTCACAGGTCCCGCTATGCTGACTCCAACACTCACTCTCACAGGTCCCGCTATGCGGACTCCAACACTCACTCTCACCAGGTTGCAGCAAGCTTATCTTGAAACGGGGGGGGGGGGATTTGGGCTGCTCTTAACATTGAGATATTGTGAGCCGGTGAGGGGAAGAGAGGGGTGTATGGAGCAGCTTTGGAATGCAAGAGCGGGGAAACGGGAAAGCGCCGAGAAATCCCACAGACCAGCGGCATCGTCCGACACAATTCCCACATGCGAAAATCTGGGAGTGGCTCCGTCGGGAATCGAACCCGTTGGGAGGCGAGTAGCCTGACTTCTAGACCACCGCGACCGGGGGGAGGGGGGAAGCGGTCGAGTGTATGCAGTAAGTACAGTTCTCGAACATGGAACTATTTCCCAGTTTTACGATTCACAATTAACATGATAATCTTTAAGACTAGTCATCGAAAACTTGCGGCAAGCCTGTTCTATTCTTCTGGTTCGAAACTTCACAATATAATCTCGTATAACATAACGAGGCAGATAATTCTTCAAAGCAGACATTTTCTGGCAGAGTTTATTGCTGTGAACTTAGTCCACAACCATAAACATGCGCATACACATGCCTTTTTAATATATCTCATGTTTACATTTCTGTAAACAATAGTTTCCCACAAAAAAACACCAATTGCTATGTTCTGATTGGCCACATACACAAAACGTTTACCTGAAATATAAAATACAACTTTATTTTTAACGATTAAGAAAATCCCGAAACCACACGCAACCTGTTAAGTTGAACTGGAAACCAACACACAAGATGAAACAGTTTCAATTCTTGCGTACACGTCATAACGTTTTTTCTACTGTAAACGTAGCATTATGAAGGCGATTTGCTTGTGCGGCATTGACAAAAAAAATGAAGAATTCACTGAAACACTTCAAGCTGGAGTACTAGGAACATATTGTTTCTCTTTTTTGAGACAGGTTTTGTGGTGGTATTTTCTCTAATACGTTATCCCAGCTGTACTGCATCTCATCTTTGTGTTGTGGCCAATGCCACGATGTCATCCCCTTGTCAAGACAGCAAACTGGGTGTCCATCATGATCGATCTGTGCTATCTTGCCAGGGTACTTGTTGCCATTGTTGTGCATGATGACAACATCATTAAATGCACAGTTGTCTTTAATTTGTAGCTGAGCCAGTGTCATCTTTCCGTTTGGAGTAGAATCGCCAGACTCATCCTCAGAGGAATCACTGTCGGAGAATGACCCTGTGTCTTTTTCAGATTATTTGTTTAATGAATCATCAGGCGTGAGTTGGTGAGTTTCTTCTCTTCCGCAATGTCGTTGGTTTTGGTGGCGCAGAAACAGAAGGCTGCACATCACCAGAACATATGCTCCGGCCAGGTGTTACATTGAGCTTCCTTCGTTTCTGACGAGGTGCATCATCTATGACACCCTTCCTTTTTGACTCAAGCGACTCCACGAAAGCAGCGCCTCCTGAATATTTGTCCACAACATCAGGATTTGGAAGCCTGTCAAGCAACTTTTGTTTGTTCGGTGGGCAAATGCCACATTTCTCAAAGCCCACTCGAAGGTTTGTTGCAATATTTGCCTCCATAAGTGTTATCAGATTTTTTAGCAGTGCTGGCGAATATTTATTTGGGAATAGTGGGGAGTTTTTGACCCTCTCATGTCTCCCGCCACTCTGATAATATCTTCCGCTGGCCACGCTTCATTGGTGCAAAAACAACCACATAAAGAGGTCGTGCAATAGGCCGATGTGTAGCATTAGGGGCAAACATATGAATATGACGTTTTTTCTCTCAGCAAGTCTTCAAAACATCTATGCTGATGTGCAAAGAAAAGTTATCACTAATCAGCACAATTAGTCCTTGTGTCTTACAGAGGGAACAAAGATTGGCTGAAACCAGTCTTCAAAGATTGCCGAATCAAACCAACCAGATCTTGATGTTCTGTATCTAGCCCCATTTGGCCCTTCCTCAACCCAGGATGACCACATGTGTTCAGCTTTGAATGCTGTATATGAAGGAAGAAACTCCCCCTCAGTATTTGCACAAAACATCACTGATGTTAATGTTTTGCGGAAGTTGCAAACCCTGTCAGGGTACTGCATCCCCCTCCTGCAAAAGGCCTTTTGTTTCCTGGGTTGTCAGTGAGATTGGACTCGTCATAATTCCAAGTGCTGGCGTGAGGGATACCAGCAATCTCCTGCTCTAAATGGTCCATGTAAGTAATGTTTCAGCTGGAACATGTGCCCTGCCCTTTTCACATTCTGAACGATTCGAACAGAGACGTTAGTATGATCCCTTAAAAATAGTTTTACTCAGCCTGCTGCTGAAGTGTTGTCCCTGAATCGAGAAATACGTGCTCCCTTCTTGTTAAAAAATTACCTGACCATTTGCCGAAAGTCTTCCTCAGTCATAGTGAAACCAAATTTGACCAATTTAACTAGGCGTTGAACAAATGCTGCCTCTTCCTTGTCAGAAAATACTTTCTGTCCACCCACAGTTTTTTCATTCTTGTTTTTCAACTTATTTTTCAATGTAGCTATAGGGATATTATACACACGTGATGCTTTTCGTTGGCTGATATCACTTCTTACAGCATCGAGGCATTCTTCAAGAGTCTCTTTCTAGTGCCAATCTTTTTATAAACGCGTGGCATTTTCTGTTGTGACGTCTTCTGAAACAATAACAGAAAAGAAAGAATAAAGCTGGAATTTATATTACAGAATGCACACAAACTAACAGCAAGAAAAATGTTAGCAAACAAAAGTGTATAAAAATTCCGAAGCAGGGGTGACTTCATCTATGAAAAAAGTCACCCCAGGAATGCAATTTTGAAGACAGTTTTTGATTGACAGCTAACCGTACACATAAATTACAACTCAAAAGGAGACACTATTCGAATTTATTATTATGAATATACAAGTATTGAAATAAAATGCTTACCGAATCAACAACCCATTTATTTGGTTGAGTTCCAAACAAAAGTTTCAGTCCATATAAATTCCAAGACAACAAACCAAAAAGTAGACAAATAGTTCTACCAACATAACAACACAAACAATTGTGACTCTTTCGCATGCTTACATAGTCTCAGTCTACAGAACGCACTTACAACTTATATAGATTGTTGATTCAGCTGGAAGTTAGAACCATAGACTAAAGATGAGGTAGACCGATCTCGCTGGCTGCGTACAACCAATCTCCGTGTCCCAACATTGAACTGTTTTTCTGCCTACACGTCTATCAAAAATGGAGTGGAATGGGTTTGAGGTTAGAACACCGTTTAGTAAACAAATACTTTTGAGATGTTATTATACTTTCTTTAATAACTTTGTAATGCTTTTTGATTACATTCAAACTGATAAAAGTAATTTATTAATATAATAGTGCTTGTCATTTAAAATTAAGATGTAAACAAACATGTTTATCACTGTTGACCATGTGACTTTTGGCAGTTGTGTAGGATTGGGGTAGGTCAATGTTGGGTACATGCGCAGACGACGAATAAGCGGTCTACCTCATCTTTGGTCTGTGGTTAGAACGAATATAACCTTTTTCCTCAGGGTGGGATAAAGTCACCTCAGGGTAGCTAAAGCCACCCTGGTTTACGGTATGTAATGGATGTAAAATGTGGAAGTATTTAAACAAATAACAACCATTGAAGCTAAACTTTCAGGCTAAATATCGACACGCTCTGATACAACAGTATCAATTTAATCGTGACAGGTTAGGTTTCGAATGTTGTGGGTGTCACAACATGGCGGAAAGACTTGATCATTTTATTACACGCATCCACAATTCAAGGCCACCCCTTGGCCTGGAGTCACGACTTGGGAAACCACAGCCTGCTGTGAGCGTTCTCTAGTGTGTACAGGGAGCAGAGAACAGTACACCCAGACCAGTTCTCCTGCCATCCGGGCAATGACAGGAAGACGCGCTGTTCCAACAGGACAGTGCCTGAGGGAATTGAAAACCACTTCACATACCGCCTCTTCGGACGTATGCCGCCAAGGAAAAGACAGAGGGTGACATACGCTAGAACAAACTAATGGGATAATTTTCCTAGCCCATTCAGACCCCAGTGTACACAATTGTGGACATTACGCACGTGTAGGTAATTTTTGGTCTGCTCTGACTGCAAAGCTCAGTGACCAATGATATTACCTTGGGGGTAAATGATTCGCAAGCCGTCTTACTGGTCTGAGTTATAATAGGTTCATATGACTGTAGCCTGACATACAGCCTGTAGCTCATTGGGCACTGGCTGCGAAACAAGTGTGGGGTTGACTGTACAGAACGCATCATAAAATGTTGTGTATGCAACACCTGTGACCGTAAATTAAAGTAGGTCTTCGCTAAAACCCGTGTATAGGCTGTTCACGGTAGTGACCACTGTTGAAACCAATCTTTGAAAAAGTCACTTTCCATTACTACTGTGCACGTCGGCGTGCGGCCTCTCAGTTATGTTTGCAGCAAAGAAAACAAATACTCGGGAATTGTATTGCGAGGTACTGGAGAGAGCAGTAGCGTTGGAGCACGGAGAGCGAGTATGTTGTGGCAGGTGGCAGGCGCGCTCTACGGTAGAGGGCCGGCCTGGAGTCGGCAAGTCCATGACCCGAGCTGTGTCTGGATGTCTGCCTGCTCATCGATTTCCTGTTGGGAGCTGGGGGTGTTGTAAATGCAGGCGGCAGAAGGGCATCGATACCTCTGTAGCTCACCTGCCGCTGCTGACGGACGGCTTGCGGCAACTTTACGTCCCACGTAACACGTTCTCGTAAGCCAGCTCATATATTTCGTTTATTATTTTGTTTGGCAATCCTTAGATACCGTAGATGAGAAATTATTCCGGGATATGGATGTTGTCGCATATGATCCAAATAATTCCAACGTATCATTATTTATCTTATTGTTAACAGTACCACAATTCTTTATCAACAAAACAAGTTTATCTCAAATAAAGCGTATACTGAAACATCACATTGTATTTTCTACAATATTCCACGTAGTTAATATAGTTCATAAACAAATCAGAAAGTAACATACTACATTAGCTTTAAAGTTACAATTCTAACCTATTTAACATTATAAATGTCACTAATAAAGATTATATTTAAACTATATTATATAATAGTAATACATAAGTATATTTCCCAGTATACATTGGTAAACATAACTCCCTCTCAACATCAGCATGATATAATACACACAGAAATTCTGTAATTGACTTTTGTGTTTCAATGTGTCCTTTTACGATCTTTCCACGCAAGGTACAAATTTATGACTGAGTACTGATGAATATCAGTATTTAACCACGTGTTACACTTCGATTCTCCACTTCACTTGCTAGGGGGCCTATGGTTGTGATGAAATCTCACTACCCCATATCCATGACCAGAAGATAAACTAGACTTTGGTTGTTTCTTTCGGTAAGGGGAAAAAGGGGGGGGGGGGGGGGTGCATTCGATTCTTGTCATTGGGGGGGGGGGGTCACTGTGTTATCACCATTTTATAAAAAAATATTGCATTAATCATATAAAAACAGCTTTTCAAACAATTATAATATTATTTCATTCCAGTTTTAAAACACTTGTATGATAGTTTGATGTGAAGGTTTGGAAGGGGTTGTCACATCTCATGTGATCCCCCCTCCCCTCTGGACTAGCCCTTGTACCTTAAGTCATTACAACATATTTATAACAATCTGTCACTTCTTCACAGCCCTAGGAAGGTCTGAAACTAGGCCTACTACACTTTCATTATCTCCAGCTGCCACTCACTCCCGGATTTTCGCATGTGGGAATCGTGCCGGACAATGTCGCTGGTCGGCGGTTTTTTTTTTCTCGGGGATATCCCGTTTCCTCCACCCATGCATTCCGGTGCTGCTCCATTGTCACCTCATTTAACCCTCATCGGCTCTCAAGACCTCGTTATTAAGGGCCGTCCAAATATCTTCATGTCGTCGGGGTTTCTTCATGCCTACATACCCTTGTAGTTAACGAACATATTAGAGTTTACGTGTTAGAGTTTCGTTTTTTCCTTTCTAAGCCAAAACAACGAAGATCATGTTTGGGGCAGAATCGGGTGGCTGTGGTGGGGTAGAATTGGGTATACCCGCTTCTACCCCATGAGTACCCGGTCCTGCCTCGTTACTTTCATAAACATTTTATTTGAAGCAATGGCACTCAGAGTAAACATAATAGGAAATGCTTTTTTTTTTTCTTTCCAAATTTAATGTTATTAAGCTATAAACATAATTATTTAAACAAACCAGGTTTCTAACAATGGCAAGAATATTCCCTGTCCATACATTTGAATATTTTGTTTGCTTTTAAAAAATTTGGACCTGAATATGCCTCGAACATACATTCGCAAAATCCAACGTCAGTCTTGGACGGAAGAAAATATGGCCAAAGCTTTAAATGAAGTAATCAACCAAACGATGGGTTATAAAAATACAGCTTTGATACGCAACGTTCCTTAGTCCACAATAGAAGATAGGGTTAAAGAAGTCAAACTGGGAGCTGCAACTCAAGAAGAAGTAGCTGGTAAAGATATATATGTGGTCCATATAATTATTCAAATCCTTGTCGTTTGTATTGTTATTGTTATCAAAGAAGTAAAATCTCGAAAAATAAATTATACAGAATTATTTTGATATACGACTCATATGATACTTCTTGCAACAACTGAGCCAGTTTAAATTCATAACAAGGATAATTAGGCCTGCTCTGGGAATAAATGAATTCATAACGTAAATTCCTTATGTTTTGATAATTTTTATAAGGGCCATTATTGTGCAAGAATTGCCATTCTAAGTAGTAAAATAATATTTCTAGCAATAACAATGCAAATTTCAACGGAGTAGTAGGGTAGACTTTCAAATATCATCCAAGTACAGCCAAGCATTTTACTTTCTTATCACTTTAATTAATGTGTTATTTGTCGTCGTCCTAAAGATGGTACGAGATTTTTAATTTGACTTATGTCGGGGCTTATTGTAAAAGCTACTGTATTTCTGTAGAGAATATTGTCATTAGCGAAACAGCAGGCCTTAATGGCATAGACAGCCACTGGCGAATTGCCCTCAACATTCTATATGAAAATGCTATTTGCTTCAAATATTGTAGGATCCTTTGTTCTTTTCTTTCAGGTATGGGAAACTTCAAGTGCGTTTTCACCCCAGAACAAGAAAATGAATCAGTTGATTACATAACATTAATAGAGAGTAGATGGTTTGGACTTACAGCGAAAAACATACGTCACCTTGCCTACAACTTGGTAGAAAAGAACCATTTAAAACATACTTTCAGCCATGAAAATAAGTATGCTGGCCTTGAATGGCTCAGTGGATTTCTGAAACGTCATTCAGACTCGATGCTGAGGGCAATGGAGTTCAACGAGACTGTAGGGTTGACATTTTTCGAGATTCTTACAAGCTGCTTCCAGAGGTACAACTTTTCACCAGAAAGGATTTATAATGGTGACGAGACATCGGTTCCCAAGTCCCAGCCTAAAGTGGTGGCTCGGAAGGGTAGAAGGCAAGTTGGGGCTCTGACTTCGGCAGAGCGAGGGCAATTGGTCACAACAGAGCTTTGTTTCTCGGCGACAGGGCATTACGTACCATCTCTTCTTGTTTTCCCTAGAGTAAGAACGAAGGGATAACTTCTTATCGGCGCACCACCAGGAACAATTCCACCATGCCATCCAAGTGGGTGGATGCAGGCAGACATATTCTTACAGTGGCTAGAATATTTCATTCATCATACTAAACCTACGAAGAATGGACCTGTTCTTTTGTTACTCGATGGACATGCGACCCAAGTAAAAAAAATGTTTCTGTCATTGATATGGCACGGGAAAAATGTGCTGTTATTGTCTGCTTCCCCCCATATTGCACACATAAGTTGCAGCCATTAGATGTGAGTTTTATGGGGCCTTTAAGTACATTTTACAGGCAGGAAGTTAAGACGTGGCTGCTTAACAATCCGGGGCGAGTTTTAAGCCAATTTAAAATTGCTGGACTCTTTGGGCGCTCTTATGCGAAGGCAGCAACGATGCAGAATGCAATTTCTGGGTTCATGAAAACCGGAATCTATCCACTAAATTAACATGTGTTCGAAGAGAATGATTTCGCACCGTCAGAAACTATTGAAAGAATCCCTACAGCATCCCAAACACAGACGTGTATAAATAGTGACGAAACTATCACAAGTTCCACTCCACAACCTGGACCATCTACGAACATTGAAAACAGTGATAGGGTTACATAAAAGTCTTCCCAACAGCCTAGCAAGTCAGACTTAACTCAATATCTGGGGTACTTTTCAGTCTCACCGAAGGACATAATTCCTATCCCATACTACCAGAGGAATACTTCCGGTAAGTCGAAGGGTAGAGTTGTGGCGATAACCGATTCTCCATACAAAAATGAGCTTGTTGAAGGCAAACAGAAGGCGAAAAGGAAGATTAATTCGTCTGTGGATGAGCTTCGTAGTGCGCAGAAATCCAAGAAAGGCCGTCGCAGTGTTTTTATACTTCTGGCGATGATGATGAACGAGATGCATTTTATCATCGTTGCAAAGAATCTTATTCATCCACCAAAAAGATAGACGATTGGGTGAGGTGCCTGCAAGAAATTGCAAGAGGTGGGCACACAATGGGATAGTGATGATCTGCTCTAATTTGTGTGTGTTCTGTGTTTAAGAAATAACAAGTGTTTGTTGGGACACGTCAGTTTTATTCAAGGTGGTGGCGGCCATGTTGGTGACGTTAGGGGCAGCGTGCTTGTGTCCGCCATGTTAGTACCTTGCTTACTCCGGTAGGGAAAGGTTGTGTCCGGTCGACAAAGTCGGGAAAATAGGGTGTTCGGGATATTGCAAATGCTACATCGACCAAGTGTGGACTACCTTGGACATTTGCGCTAGTCGTTTCGTGCATTGGTGCTGTGAATTCTTAATGAGTTTGTGATGCGACATGTACATGCATCGGGTGTGTAAGAACCTGTGCATAAGTGACTAATCTCTTTTCTATGCAGATGAGTAAAAAATTTTGGTCCTCCGGGCCGGATTTGTTGGACATCTGCTAACTATGGACTTGGAAGTGTGTTTCAACATCAAACTAACATTTGTTACTATCCTTGGTTTACGTTTGTAAAGGGGCGCCGGACCTACCCGTTCGTGCAGTCGACAAACGAGTGTTCATCGATCTTGCTCTTCGATGTATCGAACCGCTATGTAAAGTACTGCTTCGCTGTATGTTATGTTGGTATACCTGTTGCTGCCAGTGTTATTGTTTACGTCCGTAGCAACGATGTCGCTAAAAAAGTTGGAAACGAGACTTCAGTTAACAGAATGCATGCTAAATCGATCTGTTTCTATAGCTAATAAAGTTGAAAAGGACAGGTCGCGATTAGATTTGTTTAAAGCCCATTACCGCAATTTAGCACAGTTGAAAACAGATTTTGAAGACATCATCGTTCAGTTAGCAGCTAGTAAACCAGACCGAGACGAATCTCTAAACACAGATATGGAAAACTTTGACTCGGCCTACTATTGAATTTTTGAAGTTCACATAACGATCTTTGATTAAAAAAAAAAAAGATAATGGTGACGGGAAATCAAATGTTGATATCAAATCTAAATCTGTGAAGCTTCCAAAATTGCAGCTACCGACATTTAGCGGGCAACTGATACAGTTGACGAGTTTCTGTGGGCTATATAGGGTGTTAGTACATACCAACAGTCAGCTTTCTGATGTTGAGAAGCAACAGTATCTTCTCACATCTCACACTGGAGAGCCCTGTAACTTCATCAAATATGTACCATTGTCAGAAGGAAATTATGAATTAGCATGGCAGATGTTAACTGAGCGATACCAAGATGTGCGTCGAATAGCTACAGTGCATTGGGAGAACATCACGAACGTGCCAGTGGTGACATAAGGTTGTCCGCATAAACTAAGATGTCTAGTTGATGTATTGAAGGAAAACCTAGGTGCTCTGAAAGTGTTGAAGTTTCCAGTGGACCAGCGGTGCTTTGTGATGTTGAACATAGTGTTATGTAAACTTGATGCGGAAACGCGATGTGATTTTGAGCTGGAACATAAAGAAGTGAAAATGCCCAAATTTGTGCAGCTGTTAGAGTTTTTGGAATTTCGGTGCAAAGCATTGATGTCTGCTGCTTCAGTGATATCCACTTCACGCAGCACAACGAGGAAGGTTGGACCTGTGACTACAATTAATTCTAGAAAATCCTTCTTTGCCAGTTCAGAACGGGTATGTGTCGTATGTAATCAAGGTCATGACATTTATAAATATCATATGTTTCTTGGTCACGCACTTCTGGAGAGGCGAGATGTGGTGCACTAATACCGTCTGTGTTTCAATTGCCTAAAACCACATCGTGTTAATGTATGTGCTTCAAAATTTTCATGTGCATATTTCAATAAACGCCAATACACATTAATTCATCCTGATTCCACATCAGATGTCAACAAGGTTAGTAAAAAAGTGCCACCACAATCAGTTGATGAGATGGAAAATATTGAGAGCTTAGCATGACATACCACTACATGTGAGGAATATACACAAACAGTTTCACTTACTAGTTCTAGCATTACTGCTGCCACTGTGATTCTAGGTACAGCAATTGTGAGAGTGAAGGGTGCCTGTGGTACTCTCCAGAGGGCTCGTATTCTACTCGATACCGGATCACAAGCTTCCTTCATATCTGAGAAATGTGTAAAGAGATTGGGTTTGCATCGAAGAATGTCACATGTACCAATTAGTGGCCTAGGCCAGTCAGTCGTTCAAGCCAATAAAGGTGCAGTAACTTGTGTGCTAAAATCGTTCCTTCATGAGGGTTTCCAGGTAATTTTGAATATATTAATCCTGAATAACATAGCCACAAATTTGCCATCTGTTGCATTGCCTCAACATGTAAAATCCCAGTACGAGAGTTTAGATCTTGCTGACCCAGGCTTCCATACTTCCATATTCCAGGGCCCATTGATATTCTGTTGGGTGCTGATTTTTGTCCTGAGATTTTTGATGGTGGGCGGTATTCAGGCCCTACTGGTTAACCAGGAGCTTTTCACAGCAAATTTGGTTGGATCTTAATGGGAAGGTTGAGCGAGGAAGCCACTAGTAACCCAGATGGCCTCGTTTCACTATTTGTTACTTCACCAAACCTCTCAGATGTGCTGCAGCGATTTTGGGAACATGAAGAGTTGCCTACAACCAAACATACTGATCCTGAAGAAGATATCTGTGAAGTTCATTTCAAAGACACCTACACACATCGTCCAGATGAACGATACATGGTGAGATTGCCCTTCAAAGATGTGAAACCCAACCTGGGTGAGTCACATTTGCAAGCTGAAAAAAGACAACGTCATATTGAAAATCGTCTGGCACCTCAGCCACAACTGAAAGCAGAGTATTCCAAATTTTCCAAGGAATATGAATACCTCGGTCACATGGATCTTCTGAGTGAAGCTCAGATGCACCAGACTTGGCACTACATTCATCACCACTGTGTACGCAAAGAAACCAGCTGGACGACTAAATTGCGTGTGATGTTTGATGTGTCTGCAGTAACATCAACAGGTCAGTCTTTAAACGATGCACTTTTTAAGGGACCGAAAATGCAAAAGGATGTAATTGAAATCATCACCCAGTTCCACATACATCCCATTGTGATGACAACAGACATTTGAAAAATGTATCGGCAGATTCGCATGCATCAAGATGATCGGCCATACCAGATAATCTTGTGACTCGAGCGTTATGATCAACCTATCCAAGAGGATCAGTTGGACACTGTTACATATGGTGTATATTGAACTCCGCTCTTAGCTATGAGGGCCCTGCATCAACTAGCTATTGACGAGCAAACAAACTATCCCAATGCAGCAAGGATACTAAGGGAAGATGTGTTTGTGGATGATGTGATTACAGGTATATCATCAGTGACAGCTGCTCTCTCACTCCAGGAACAGTTGATAGCACTACTCAAGAGTGGTGGTTTTGAGCTAAGGAAATGGGCCAGAAATGATCCTGCTGTGCTAGATGCCGTTCCAGATGACCACAGAGAATGCCCTCTGACATTTGAAGATAATGGGGATGAAGTCATAAAAATTCTGGGACTAGAATGGCAGTCCGAGGGAGATGTGTTCTCATATTGTACTCACAGTGCCAGTTCTAATAATATAACTAAACGTGTGATATTATCTGATATAGCTAAGATGTATGACCCATTAGGTTGGATTGGCCCAGTTGTCTTCAAGGCTAAACTGTTTCTGCAGAATTTATGGATTCCTGGAATTGATTGGGATGAACTTCCACCATGCAATATCAATGATAAGTGACTAAAATTCATTGTGCATCTTGACAGTTTACACGAAGTTGCTATTCCTCGTCTAGTGACACAAGTTGAGGGTGCAGTGTACCAAATCCATGGATTTTGTGATGCATAAACCCAAGGTTATGCAGCAGTTGTATATCTGAGGAATGTAAATCAGTCCAAACTTGAAGTCCATTTATTGGTGGCCAAGTCCCGTGTCGCACCATTGAAAACTGTAAGTATCCTTCGCCTAGAGCTGCTAGGAGATCATTTGCTTGTGAAACTCATGTACTTAATCATATCCATTTTGTCGAAAAGGATCATTGTCGAGAAGGCGATAGTGTGGTGTGATTCAACAACTGTCATTGCATGGCTCCATACTGAACCATATCGTCTCAAGACCTTTATCACAAATAGAGTATCTCAAATACAGGAAAGCAAAGTAGTGCATCAGTGGTGACATGTACCATCACAAGACAACCCCGCAGACTGTGCCTCGAGAGTCTTGATGCCAAGCCAGCTTGTTAGTCATCACCTTTGGTAGAGTGGTCCATCATGGCTTGTTGAATCAGAAGATGCCTGGTCAGGAGGTTACTCAGACTCTAATTCCCCAGAGTATCAAGAAGAATTGAAGCTTTCGAGCCTAACAGCCCTAGCTGTGAAGACCACAATTTTCTTCTCCGAGTGGATAGAGAAATTTAGTTCCTTATCACGCCTGCGACGAGTATTAGCATTTGTGTTGCGCTTCATTTCAAATGTCAGGCATCCGTTAAACCGCTGTTGTGGCCCCTTGACATCAACAGAGCTCAAAGCAACAGAAGTTCTTTGTGTACAGCAAGTGCAACAAGGTGTTTTCAAGATGGAGATAGATCAGTTGCAGAAGGGAAGGGAATGCTCACCACATGTCAGAAACCTCAACCCTTTCCTCGATCCTCAAGGCCTAATTAGAGTTGGTGAACGAATCCAAAACTCGAGGTTGTCATTCGATGAAAAACATTTAATCCTGTTACCCAAGAAGTGTCACCTCACTAATCTGGTCATTGATTACTACCATGCCTGGTCCCTACACACAGGTGTCAGCACTGTGCATTCTATTATCAGACACAGGTATTGAATTTTGGCGGGCAAAAGCATGATACGATCAAGAATTTCAAAATGTGTGAAGTGCTTACATTTTAAGAAGTCACCTGTCCAGCCGATAATGGGCATTTTGCCAATCAGCAGGGTTCAGAGAACGAGGGTATTCCAGACTATGGGAATGGATTATGGAGGTCCATTTCATATCAAACAATCTCATCTGCGGAATGCACGTGGATTGAAGGCACACCTGTGTTTGATTGTATGTTTTGTTACAAAGGTCGTCTATGCACTGACTACAGCCACATTCCTGAATGCCTTTTATCGTTTCACTGCTCGCAGAAGATTATGTACAGATATTTATAGTGATTGTGGCACTAAATTTGTTGGTGCCCACAATTACTTTACTGAACTGGAAACATACTTGAGAGATAAATCCAATTCAACCCACCTAGTAAGTAGTCTGGCAGAAAATGGTATCCAGTGGCACTTCAATCCATAGCCGGCCACTCATTTTGATGGGCTTTGGGAGGCTGGCATCAAATCAGCAAAAGGTCACGTGAAACGTGTAATAGGGCAGCAAGTATTGACCTTTAAGGAATTGACCACACTGTTCACTCAAGTAGATGCAGTGTTGGATTCAAGACCATTATGTGCTCTTTCCACAGATCCTAATGACCTGTGTGCCCTGACTCCAGAACATTTTCTCATTGGCTGTGCGTTAGTAGCTCCACCAGCTGCTGACTTGACGGAACTGCCCACAAAGCGCCTCGACAAGTGGCAGCTGCAACAATCTACACAGCATTTCTGGCAACAATGGTCAAAGGAATATCTACACACTCTCAACAAAGAAGTAAATAGTCTCAGCAAGGGTCTACAGTAAAGGTAGGAGACCTGGTATTGGTACGAGAAGACCACCTTCCTCCTCTTCAGTGGCAGCTTGGTCGCATTGACACACTTCATCCAGGCAAAGATGGGGTTAGTCGTGTTGCAAGTATCAAGACTCGCCAGGGAGTAATCAAGAGGGCAGTTGTGAGGCTGTGCCCCCTCCCCACTCCGTAACTTCTTCCTCAGTGTTGTACATAGTGTAAATAAATGTTGACAATTCATAAATTTGTACCAAATTTGGTGGGCGGAATGCTGGGACACGTCAGTTTTATTCAAGGTGGTGGCGGCCATGTTGGTGACGTCAGGGGCAGCGTGCTTGTGTCCGCCATGTTAGTACCTTGCTTACTCCGGTAGGGAAAGGTTGTGTCCGGTCGACAAAGTCGGGAAAATAGGGTGTTCGGGATATTGCAAATGCTACATCGACCGAGTGTGGACTATTTTGGACACCTGCGCTAGTTGTTTCGTGCATTGGTGCTGTGAATTCCTAATGTCGAGTTTGTGAGGAGACATGTACTTGCATCGGGTGTGTAACGACCTGTGAACAAGTGATTAATCTCTTTTCTATGCAGGTGAGTCAAAATAGTGATGCTACCTGGTTTTACCCAGTAGACACCCGGTTACATAGGGTAAAACCGTAAATTGTGAGACTAGCAAGTTGTTCGATTTATAAGTCTCAGTGGGTAAATAAATGTATGTTTGTATTTTTATTTCACAAACAATTGAATTTTATAACTTTTTCCAAAATTGTGCGTAATAACATTGAGAAACCAATTTTGTTTTTAATTATTTCGCTTAGGGTCCCGATTCTGCTCCACATTCCCCTAAGTAATAAACGCAGTGTGTATATTCCACCGAACTAGGAAGTTAACGCCTAAGGTCAAAATAAAATATATTTATTGACTACTATTCCAAATGAGAGGGCTTTCGAAAGTGCTCACTTTACGGTGAATATCCTATACCTACGTCAATGAAGATGAAATGACAAGTTTTACAAAGTCAAACGTTTGCGGAAAGGAGACGGGATGAGAATAATATACACAGTAATTTTCAGAAAGCACAGAAACTTGTTGCCCTCCTTATTTTTGTGGATTTAGAAACATCGTGAATACTAACAAGTTATTTTACAAAAATAATAATCAACTTCGCAGTAGGTACAGGGAAAGAAATCAGCAATTTACTTAATTCGTCATTGATGGAATGAATGTAATACGTATAGATGTTATCTATTATAAGTCATATTTGAAACTTTGTATGGCGAATACTCTATATAATTATTTGGAAGAAAAAAAAATTAGTTTATGTGCACTAACGCAAAACTGAATATTTGTCTATAACACCGAGCACAATTTTTTTTCAACACGCACATATGTGTACTGCACTCACCATGTTTGTGCTGTCATTTCTTAAACGTGGCTAACATTGAAAATTAAACCATCGTTTTTTTTTGTGAAATTTTACATACACGATTAGAACTTGACAGTTTGTAATTATTCTTGGACACCGCTCGCATGCTCAGCTTAATTCAAGCTAGAGTAAAGTTTTAACGACAAGTCTGTAAGCTTGAGTAAACTATTTTGTGCAAGCCAGTATGCTTGAATCAAGCTTTAATTGAATCCAGCTAATAGTGTTCATGTGTCGAGCTGGTAAAGGCTGTTCACGGTAAAATGAGCACTTTTGAAAACCCTGCTTACAATCTACTTCTATGCAAGTTGTATATTCTTCAGCCTTCTGTAAAATTAACATTGCCGTGGGCCTAATCACATTATTCATACGTTGGTAAAAGTAAACTGTGAAATTATTAGGAAAGTAAGTATTTTACAAATCTGCTCAATTTCACACTTCGATGCATTAAAAAAATAATCAGGAAGGAAAATAAATAATTTAATCTATCACAAATGGTAACCTAACACTTTTTATCTGACGTTAAGATATGGAACTACTTTCCCCCCATCGTTACCAACTTTACCGGGCGAATGCCACTCAGTGCGCCCGTTCAAATACATGCAGGCAGGGGCAGTGACTTTTTACAAAGGTTCATTTCGAAATTGCTCACTTTGTCGTGAACAGCCTTCAGCAATCTTGATAATTTACGCATACTACAAGTTCGCCTCGGCAAGTTGCAAGTGTAATTCAAGCCATACGCAAGCTTACCGTTAACAAGTAAGTGTAAGTCGTGAGAAATCAAGCTTGAATCACACATGATTAATATTATGACAATTTTAGCACAACAAGGCAAATTCAACTCAAATGCTATATGGGGAATGTGTTGGCCAACAACGAGTATAACTGCTATATACGCTACTTTATCATGAAAGATGGTTTCACTAAATATGTTTAAGTAAAGCCAGGGTATGTATGTGTTGTAGTTTATGAATCATTATTCGTAACCATTTAAATACGAGGCGATTACCTAATAATACAATACTTCAGGAATAGTGGCAAAGTAAGAAATAAAGTGTGGGGGGGGGGGGGAGGGGGTTACAGGAGACATGACCACCCAAAACCCCCATATTGCCATGAAAATGTCCTGTATGTGAGATTGTATCAGAAATGTTTGAAATACTGATTATACTCTATTACAATAATATTGTTTCCTACAATTACGATGAAAACTGCTCCCCGCTCATGCCTCTAGGCTAATCTAAATCCACTACCCGCTCCTGGCCAGGACAGAGTAATGGACAGACACGGGTGCTGTATTCTGTGCAGTGGCGTAACTGGATACAGTCTTTCCCCGGAATCTTTTTGAATCAGACCTTTGATAAATCACCCCATGTATGACGTGTTTAGTTATTTCCCAAATGTCGTATATCGCAAGCGTTTTATATTTCTGTTGGTTGGAGAGTTTTCTCGGGGATCTCCCGTCTCCTCCCCTTCATTTCGGCGCTGCTCCATACTTACCTCAGTCACCCACATCGGCTCTCAAGATCTCGATGTTAGGAGCCGTCCAAATCATTCCACTTCATCTTATTTTTGGTTTAATTGAGCTTTATATTTTATATATAAATTATGATATTCCATTTATAATTAGTATGAATGAAAACAGAGAGAAAATACGCGTGTTGGTAATGCCTAATACAAAATACTTCTCATGCAAAATATTATAAAACGCCTTGATGCGGTGCGTTGTCCAGTTGGTGTCATTTTCTAGACTTGGATCGTGTCTCAGTTGGCCCAGAGAGTGTTCTCACTACAATGTCATTGTGACGTCAGAGAATGCTCTATGGTCGTCTCAATTCGTTGTAGAGAGCGCGAAAGAGCGAGAGAGACTGTGAGAGAGAGAGAGAGAGAGAGAGCACGAAGTTGCGTTCTCGCTGGCGCTCTCTCGCACTTTCAGACCAAACGCCATATTTGTTTACATTGTTCCAGTGTGTGAATAAGATTAGAGTAGCATTCTGGGCCAAAAACACGTCGTATTTTACCTGCAAATGAATAATTTCAAGTGTTTTAATCAACGAAATAATTCGAGTAACATGTATTTATAAAAATATAAATAAGGATTTCTGACGAAGTATTTCTTTTGGTCAGTTTTCTGTAACACGAGGGGAGCATAAAACCAGAATAATAGTATTTTATGCCAAAACAATTATTCCGGCAGTGTTATAATTATATGTGGGTTATTTTGAACGGGATAGTCACTTCCAACAGCCATGACTGTGATTTTAGCTTAACACGGTATCTTGCATTTTTGGCATCGGCTGTCTACGTGACGTCGGAGAGTAGCGAGGGAGTGGTTGCCACAATTTCACAGAGTGAGAGTATGAGAGAGCGCGAAGCCAGTGCTCTCTCGAAAGTGTACTTACATTAAGACACGAACTTAGTTAAGCTTAGTTAGCGCGAAGCGGAGGAATAGTTTGGAAGTAGAACATTACACTGCCCCTACCTGCACATATTTTAACGGGCGCCCTGGGTGATATGCGTCCAGTAAAGTTGGCGACGATGGATGAAAGTAGTTCCATAACTTAAAGTTGCATAACAAGAGTTAGGTAACCAGTTTGGATAACTTACATTATTTTTTCAGCTTCCAGTTTTTTTTTAAAATTCATCAAAGTATAAAAACGAAAAAAGTTTTTAAAAATATTTTATTTACAATAATTAACAGTTTCATTTGACCAACGCATGAATAAAGTGACGAGGCCGATGACAATGCAATTTTACATAAGGTGGAAGAATACACAACGTGCCTACAAGTACATCTTAAGCAAGGCTTTCAGAACTTCTCATTTTACCGTGAACAGCCTATAGAAGAGCCGCGGTGGTGTAGTGGTTTGACTACTCGCCTCCCACCTAGGCCGGCCGGACCACTCCCGGATTTTCGCATGTGGGAATCATGCCGGATGTTGCCGCTGGTCGACGGGTTTTTCTCGGGGATTTCCCGTTTCCCCCCCTGATCAACATTCCGGCACTGCTTCATCTGACCTTACTTCACCCTCAAGACTTCGATCTTAAGACGCTCGTCTACCTAGAGCTATTGGTATTCCGTGTTTGAAGTCGAGTGGCGAGGGAGCGTTAAAGGCGACACTACCACGCGCATCAAGTTCCCCATCGCCTCTAAGCGCAAGGCTCTGAATTGGCGGGCAGTTTTCTCGTAGTGCTGCGTGTACCTATGGGACTTCCAGAGGCGACCATATTATTTTATTGGTGGAAAGTGTGTAGGAAGGTTCAATGCATGCCCCTTTACTAGTTTAGTATAGATCTGACACATACATTTTGAGATACAGCGTTTTGAAAAAGCCGTTTTTAGTCATTTTGGCGTGCTCTGAAATGGTTTTTCTAATTAACGTGAGGTCTTGAAAACACTCAACAACCCTCGTATGAAATGTGTGTTCTTTTCGTAGGCTAGTACACTGGACGCTCGTTAAATAGTTTCGTAGAAAAACGTGTATTTCAAACACACTGCAACGCACTTCAAGCGGCAGGTAGACGGGGACCTTAAGAGCCGTCCAAATCTCTTCACTCACTTCAGAAATGGGCTATAGTGACTTTGGGAGGTGGTATGCTACTGGAAGTCGTCACGAGGGGGGGGGGGTGGCGTGACACGGGTTCTGAGCTCCTTCCCTGGGGAAAATAATGCATCATAAGCCATTTTCTAATGGAATAAGTATCACCCATTAGGGGATAGCACAGCATTCTTGAAAAATATAAGTTTTATAATACTGACACTGGCCTCCTGGGTGAGACGGCTATCTCTCCCATAGCTGCGCCACTGACAGTATGAACAGACATTGGCCTCACACGTGTACAGCTCAGCTCGTTATGACGGAATGGATATGTACGTAATCGAAACTGTACATGGTCATAGTGTACGTGTCACGTAGGCACGTACTCGACGTGTAGGAAATTGCGATATTGTATTTCGTGTCGTGTACGTAAGAATTGTAGCAGGAAATAAAAATAATACGTAATTCGTCGCATTAATTTAATTATTTGAGAAACTTTGGTTTTTATCTCTTTACTTATTCAAAACATATGTTTAAATTATGTTATTTGATAATAAATCATTCCTCACTAAAATCAAGTTAATGCAGTAGTTGTGTGTGATTGGTTGAACATAGCACGCGCATGTTCACTATTGCGGTACACATTATACGCAGAAGTCTCTTACGTACACGAAATTGGTCGTGAAGCGAGTGAGCTTGAAAGTTTCTATTTTCGTCACTGGCCTAACGCGTGATCTGATTGGTTGCACACGCGGGCCAAACAGAATACTACTTACTGCACGCGAGAGACGTGGAATGGCATTACGGGAGACGAAAGTTTGTTTTATCGTTCTACCATTCTGTGACCCGTTTAAGGCCGTTAAACTCCCAATTTTTTATTGTTAATTGCGAGGATATTTTGTGGCTTCTGGACAAGATAAAGATGACTATTTAATTAAAATACCAAATCGTTTACGTAGCGAAACAAATTTAAACAAATTATTTCAACACAAAATTTTGTTTCAGCAGTGTTTATCCAAGTCACGTTGCATTTTTTTTTTTTAAATCCGACAGTTGACTCACCTCTGGCAGGCATATGTTTAACTTCTGCCTATTTTGACTTTTAATTTAATTCGAAAATTAAAATAGAAAAACGGGTGAACTAGAAAACAGTTTTCCAAGAAACCTTTCTCGTGGCATTCACATAAAATGAGTAATTATTTTCAAATCTATCCTAACGCAACTACTTTTATTCATTAATATATATGATATTTATAATAATATAAAATATAATACATAGTATAAAATATAATATATATAGTATTATACATATTATTACATAATATTATATAAGACAATATAATATATATTATATTCAATGTAATAATATCATCTATAATAATAAAAATATAACATATATTTTATATGATATAATATATAATAATATATACAATAATAAATAAAATATACACATATTAAAAAAAATTGTCATAATTTTTTTCGAATATAATTTAATCTCACAATGATGTAATACGCCACAAATAAAGAAATTAATTTCATACTCTTGGTTGTCTGTAACTGGGGGCTGCTCTCTACAAAACAGCGCTGGCTTGATTTGGTATGAAGTCTCTCAATGTACACATGTGTACGTAACATTCTAACAACAGGTGATAAACGTCAGTTGTAATTTGTAGGTAATTTTAATTAACCCCAAATACCAGAAAATAATTTAATTCCCACCTTGTGGGAATTAATTTTCACGAAGTCGAGTGAATCTACCGCCGTGAGACTTGCATGGATGCGCGCGCTAGATAATTATACGGGATATAAATAAGGGATAAAATAAAGAGAGCTGAGATATGTTTGACTTCAGTCCATATCGGAAATATTGCTTGCAGTTTCCGACATGGGTTCAAAGCTGCATTATTGGTAATTTTGAAGGTATTTTATTTCATGTGAAAACAGACTGCAATCACTCATAATGGTATACTCTGTTTTAAAATATTGTGTGTATATTTTGCAAAGTGCGATAATTCACAGATAAGTAGACCCCTTAGATTAGATAGTGAACTTATATCACACTTAATATACCTGATTGGCGGCTCACCTGGCTAGATCGGTCGGTAGAGCATGAAATTCTTATGGCTGGTTTCACCCCAGTGAAGGGACACTTAAGGTTAAGTAAGGATGTCGAGGTGTTTCGCCATTACAGAACTCATGTTTGTAAGTGTCACTTAGCTGGGGGTTGCTTAAAGAAACACGTTGAAAATATTCTCATGTTGGTAGTGGTGCATTGTGGTCATGTGACTAAACGAACCAATGAAAATTAATTCCAAAGAGAGGAAAAAAAATGTTTCCTCGAAATGTTGTGTTTACACATAGGCATATGTATTACTATCTATAAAATAGTACCGTATAAGATAGGAATATATATATATAAGATAGCAAATATAATTATCTATATAATAGGAATATATGTAATTATCTATATAATATGAATATACATAATTATATATAAGGTAGGACTATACATATGGTGTGTTTTCTTATGAGCGAATGTGACTTTGGGTTTTCTCAGAATGCTCCCAAACGTGAAGGTTTTATGATGATTTACCTGCGTATTTAAAATTTTGGTAAAAAAAAAAAAACTAGGTTTCTTTTGGTTTTGAATGGAAGCAAGTAAGGTTAAGATCGTATAACATCATCTAAGGATACGGTTAAGCGTTTTCATAATAGAAACTTTTTTTCTGAACTTGTCAGGTTGTCGAACTGTTTAAGACGTTGGATTTAAACTCCTGTTTCTTGTAAGGGCGGCGTATGTTCGAATCCTGGGCAATGCAATTAATTTTCAGACATATATTGAAACAGTCGAGATGGTCTCATTCGCAGTTCGTCTGTCGTTCGAGTAACAGCTCTCTTTCTCTGACTGAGTTCGAGTGACTGGAGACTTAGCCACATCATTTTTAGACATATAAAAGTAATGTGCGTGTTATCGCGATAAATAATCCAATACGTCTTTCTCTCCTCTTGAAGGTATAGTGAAAATGATGGTTTGCTGTTCTATCAGTCAGATAATTTTTATCAGCTAACGCGACACATGGAAAGCTTAAATCACTTGCAGCACTCGACACAGCTACTGAATTCTTGCTCTTACCCAAGGACACCTGGGTGGCTAACACTTCTCTACAGTTCTGCAAAAAAACGAAGATTTTCTGGGGGTCCTCTTCTTGCTGCTGGGGAAAAAAAGAAATATTTTAAATGACATTTTTAAGGGGGAAAAAGGGAAAATTTTAGGAAAAAAAGCGGGAAAAAATATGGTTGATGCGTTACATCGCAACATAGCAGCCCTCGCCGCCTTTCTCCTACTCCCTAATCCCTTCCGCCAGAAGGAACCTTTTCCTACTACTTACACCAGTAACTAAGTTTACTAATACATAAAATTGTTGTCTTCCAGTTATGATGATCATCACATGAAAAAATGGAGGGTCTATGCCATATTTCTAGGACTAATAAACCGATTACCACAAAATGTTACACACAAGTAGTGCTACAGAAGGGTATGCAAACTAACATAATTTAAGTGGGGTCTGACATTGATTTTTGAAATGGCGGCCATATAAATATTTTGATAAGTTTATCATATCTATTAAACATTGAACAAAATTTAACCAAATTTTTTATGCTGTCAGTATCCATTAGAATCATAGTATACAGTGACTCTTTTTGCGCCATTTTGTAAGACAGTACCAAATAAGTAAATAAAGTTTTCATGCCATATCTCAGGGACCTATAAAATCTGTTTCTACCAAATTCTTAACTCAAGTAGAACTTTAGTAAACCATATAAACTAACGTGTTTTATGTGGGCCAGACACTTATTTCAATAATGCCGGCCCTGTAAATGTTTCAGGTAAGTAAACCCTACCAACAAAAACATTGTACTGATTATAACCGAACTTGATTCTCCGAATTATTCTTCCGTGATGTAGTTTATTGCATGCTAGTATGTGACACTAGGTTTTCTGGGTTCTTGTCCTGGGTAGGGCATGTGCGTATTTTTAATCGTCTCGGTACAGTCGTAATATGTTTCCGGTTTCATCTGTAATGATATTGCTCTGAAAATACCCGAAGGCCTACCTACCATCTTAACTTTTAAGAACTTCATTAAAAATTATTTGCATGAATGTAGAGGAAAGTGGACTCATTAGTCAACTTCTCTAATATATAAACATCTTCAGTAAATTTTGGTTTTTAATTTTAAAGTGGTATAATTATATTTTATTTACGTTTTATTATTTTTTAATTGTCGTTTTTGTTTATGTAAGGCTTGAATAATTTCTGTTAAAAATACAGTGTCTGTAGCGACTGTTATTCACTGTCAGCTGAACATTTTTGGAAGCCCTGCTTGATACATACGTTTCTCCTAGTTTATTATTCCTCCGCCATGCATAACCATGGGCCTAATAACATTATTCATTCATATGCCGAGTGAAAATGCAACATTGTTAGGTATCCAAAAGAGTTAGAAATACGGCATTAATACCCTAATATGTATCAAGCAGAAAAATACAAACTTGATTTGCTATAGAGTGGCACTCGCAATCCGATACCAAGTCTTGGCACTATTTTTTCTTAATTCGTAGCCAACTTAACTCGTACCCTGCATGACAGGGTGTACCGGTAGCACATATGCAGTTAATGTACAGTGTTTTTTTTCCCACAAGTGGTTATTTTGCCGTGAACAGCTGATATGTATAAAAACTCGTTAAAGGCTGTTCACGATAAAGTGAGCACTTTAAAAATCAACTTTATAGAAAAGTAGCTGCTCCTGCATGGATATATTTTAATGGGCACACTGAGTGACATTCGCCCAGTAAAGTAGGTAACGATGGATGTAAAGAAATTTCTTATCTAAACGTAGAATAAAATGTGTTAGGTAACAATTTGTGATCAATTTATATTAATTCTTTCGTTCTCTGTTTTTGAAATGCATTAAAGTTAAAAAAAAAAACAACGAGTAGATTTGTAAAGTATTTACTTTCCTAATAATTTCACAGTTTCACTTGACCGACGGATGAATAAAGTGACGAGGCCCATGGCAGTGTTAATGTTTCGTAAGGCTTAAGAATACACAACGTGTATACAAGTAGATCTTAAGCAGGTCTCTCAAAAGTGCTCATTTTGCCGTGAACAGCCTATAATTGTTGTCTTGTGTGGATGGAGCAGCAGAGGAAGGAGGCGATTGTAGGAGGTAGCGTGGTGAATGTCGCAGACGAGATGCCTGGCTCGAGGAGGATGATCCTTGGTCACGTGGTGACGGACCTCAGCTCCAAGATGAACCGTACCAAGAAGCTGGGTCCAGATGTACTGCAGACGCCGCTCAACCGCTGCCTTAGTACCTTCGACATCACGCTGCTCGGTACGTGAGTAGACGTACACTATCTACCAAAAAGTAATTGACCACCTGTCCACAATGTTTGCTCGGTGGTTGTCACCCCGTTAGAATCTCGTAGGGCCACCTCTTGAGGCTATAACAGCAGCCACCCTGTCTGGCATGCTCTCTACGAGTGTTTGCAGGACATCCGCGGGGATTCGTCGCCATTCCTCTTGGATTTTGGCCGCGCCTGACGAGCCCTCGCCCGGCGATCCAATTCGTCCCAAAGATGTTCTACAGGGTTGAGGTCGGGGCTCTGGGCGGGCCAGTCCAATCGGCGAACATAGTTGTCGGCGTACCACTGCATAGTAGCCCTTGAAACATGACACTTGGCATTGTCATCCTGGAAGTAACAGAGGTCCATTCCGTAAAAACGCCACAGTGTTGGGAGCATTTCATTATCCAGAATGTTACAATAGGCCTCTGTGTTCACGCTACCACGGACAAACACCAGCGGTCCTACGCCGAAGGCCGTGAATCACAAGTCAACTGACGTACTGAATGGGCGCCCAATTACTTTTTGTTAGATACCGATCCTGGCGTAACCCACTAGTTCAACTAAAAATCAAGCTAATTAAAGCCAAGATCGAGTAAATTTCTTGTCTTCAATCCAAAGTCATTGTTCACTCCAATTCCATTTTCAAAATCATCCCAAATTCAATCAAATTTCAACATTCTTCAAAAATTTGCGAGCAGGGTTTTTTTAAAATCCAAATGTACAAGCTAAACCATTACATTGTGATATTATAAAATTTCAGCACAATTTTTATCTTTCTCTTAATAAATTTCTTTCTTTATAAATCAAAATTGAATCCCTGCTCAGCAAGTTAAACATTTCATATGAATTCACTAAACCAGAAGATCTCCAACAAAATTAATGGTTTACTGCTACAAATTTTCAAATTGATGAATCTAAATTTTGGTAAAAAAAATTAATTGTATTCTAGATGGTAAGTATAAAATGACATTTCCAGATCGATATGGAAGAATATTTGATGAAAATAGTTTGAAATTAATAAATGAGAAACAAGTTTATATAACACATAAATGTTTTAAAGAAATGAAAAATGGAAAAATTATGCATGAAATAGAGTTCTCCTAGTAATTTTCTTGATTTTTGTCATTAAATTTTCTTATCACTTTTTGTGATACTTTGTTTTTGGATTGCAGATTTATCTTTAATTTGCTTGAGTTTCAGTTGAATTGGTGTGCTGCGCCAGCTCTCTCATTTACTATCTACAGATCCTACCTTGAATTTAGCTTAAATTTGCTTGGGAAAAACCCTGCTCGGAAATTTGTGAAAACGTAAAATTTTCTTGATTTAGCTTGCAGATTTGGCTTAAACTAGCTTAAATTTGATTGTTTTTTTTTTTTTTTTTTTTTTTTTTAGAATCGAATTGAAGAGATAAAATACGCCTCCAGAAAATTTGAAAAAGTTGCTTGAAAATGAGAAATTTACTCGATTTTTAGTCGAATTATTGCACGGCGCTAAAATCGGTATTATACATTTACTTACGTGCGTCATCCTCGCTACATATTGACCGCCGCCTCTAGGACAAGTAGACACACGGTCAGCTCAGTTGGTTAGTCACTGACTTCGCTCCTCTCAAGTCTACAGTTCGACCCCAGGCCCTGGTGTATGGGGAATGTGGTGGACTCTAGAGAGATTGGCTCTGGGCTTTCCCGTTTCCTAACCCGTCTTCATTCCACTGTGTACTTACCCCCCCCCCATCCCGTCTCATCTCATCTGTTCTTCCAGCTGGCGGGAGATGCAGCGGTTAGACTACTCGCCCCCACCTCGGCGAACTGGGTTCTGATTCCCGGCGGAGTCGTCCCGGATTGTTGAATGCGGGAATCGGGCCGGACGATGTCGCTGGTCTGGGGCTTTTCTCAGGGATCTCCCGTTTCCCCCGCCCTTGCATTCCTTCGCTACTATCCTCTCATCGGCTCTCAGGACGTCGATGTTAGCAGCTACTCAAACCTCTCAGATGTGATGTGTGGAGTTGTTGTAAGCATAGACTAAATATGAGGTAGACCGATCTCGCTGGCTGCTCACAACCAATCTCCGTGTCCCAACATTGAACTGTTATTCTGCCTACACGTTAATCAAAAATGGCGTGGAATGGGTTTGAGGTTAGAACACTGTTTAGTAAACAAATACTTTTGAGATGTTTTTATACTTCCTCTAACCAATTTTTAACGCGTTTTGATTAAATTCAAGCTGGTAAAAGTATCTTATTAATATAATATTGCTTGTCATTTATAAATTAAGATCTAAACGAACACGTTGCTCACTGGTGAGCATGTGATTTGGACAGTTGTGTAGGATTGGGGTAGGTGAATGCCGGGTACATGTGCAGAAGACGAATGAGCGGTCTACCTCCTCATCTTTAGTCCACGGTTGTAAGTGCGCCCTACGCGAAGTGTGAGAGTCTGTGGTTGCAGGTATTGGTCACATGATCGGAGCCGGTATCTATGTCCTGATGGGCACGGTGGCCAAGGACCTGGCAGGACCTGGTATCGTGCTCAGCTTCCTGCTGGCAGGGATCACCTCGCTGCTGGCTGCGCTCTGCTACGCAGAGTTCGGCACTCGCGTACCCAAGGCCGGATCCGCCTACGTCTACACCTACATCAGCGTCGGCGAGTTCTGGGCCTTCGTCATCGGCTGGAACATCATCCTCGAGCACATGATAGGTGAGTGGCTTCTACCTCGCTCCCGGGCAAGTGGCTGGGGTACTTAGTGCCCTGGTGATGGCGGCCGCATCTACAGGCTGTAATGAGTCTCGTAGACAACCAGAATAATGCGTAGAAAAAAAAAGAAACGCATAGGCACAGCGGGACTTTCATAAGTAGATATTCATAATCCGTCACAGGGAATTCCGAATAAAGAATCAGGTCAGAAAGCAACAAGATATAGCAAATAGTGGACACGACGACACAAATTTAAAGGAAAAGAAATAAGTAATTTTAACAAACCTGCCTCGCGTGGAATGATTGTATACCTTTATTTTTGGCGTTGATACTGAGTTTGCAGGATTCGAATACGTGTTCCAGTTTTGTCGGCCATTGCAAATAACATAACTCCGTTTGTCTGACGTACCTTACTTCGTTTTATCTTACATGATTCTGCATCCTGTGTAACAATGACGTGGTAAAAATTTCTCGTGTAATGAAAATCCAAAGGGGTTTGAGCGATGCTTCATCTATTCGGGATGTGTTAACATAGCGATCTTTGCAAATTTTTAATGTACTGTACTAGTTCAGCATATGTCGACGGATTCCACCCGGCTGCCGTGCGCTGTATTTTGGTCGCTGTTAAAGAAAGTGGCTCTGAAATTACAGATTCACCATTCGGATAGTAATCTAGATCAATCACGTGTAATGATCCATGAACGAGGGAAAGCTCATGCAGTACAGCAAATTATTATAGCTTATACATAGAGCATGCAGCCATTACCTTCATTATTGCTCTGTTGGACTGTTCACGGACTTCGAAGAACATACAGTCGCATGCCAAGGATGGAACTGAGGGATAACGTGACTGAACACTGGCCGTGGTTGGTCATTCTGTTATGTTAGTTTCTTTCAAATACGCAGACTAGGCGAGTAAAACTGCACGAAATTAGTTTCTGTCAATAGGACGTGAGGTCGGACCAATCGAAAATTATAATTTTTCTTTCAACCTATAAACCTACACTGGTGTAATTAGTAAGCTAAAAGTACGCCAACACTTGAGGAAGTGCAACAGGTGCACTACATAAGTAATAGTAGGAGGGGCGGGCAGGTTTCACTTCACTTTTGATCGATTGAGAGGGTTAAATTGATATCAAAGGGTTAATTAAATTGATCGAAAGGGTAAATAAAAATTGAAAGCGTTAAATTTATTGAAACGGTTAAATTGATTGAATGGGTTATTTTTTGTGTTTGGTGCAAGAGTGTAATAAGGGTTTTCCTTATTTTCTTTTATGGGTAGCAGCTCTGTACGATGTTAATGGTGTGGTGTGCTAGAGGCGATGACGAGAGTGGTGGGTTGCAATGTGTTATATAGGTGATGAGTTAAGTGCAAGAGTGAGCTAAGTGTAAATTTGTAATGTTTTTTGGGTTTGGAGGGGGATTTACTCGTAGATGGTAGATCGGAGATTTTTACGAATATATTTAACACGCGAGAGAAATTCAGAGTGTTTAAACGATTTATATGTATGAATAAATAACACAAGAGAGAAAGAAGTAGTGCAATTACATGACTCTTCAGTATGGAATTAAATGTAACATGATTTTACTACCCCAAGCTGTATGTTAGAAATATAATTTACACAAGAGAGAAGTATAATGAACTAACACAATTATGCGGGTGTGCAGTATGGAATTAATGATTTTCAACGAATAAAAAATGTCGCTAAAAATTTAATGGACACAATAACAAGATATCTATGACGCCTCTCGCACATACCTTACACTTCCGTTTGCCTGTGAGACTGGCGATGAGGAACTTTAGAATCATAATCCACAAGTTAAAAGAAATGAATTGATTAATGTGCATAATGAAATCGCACCTCTCCCAAAACACACCCGTCCACCTCGGAGGATGGTGAAGGAATGGCGTCAGTGTATGAGTTGCGCCAACTTATATACATGGAGCTTATGGGTGAGTTGAGATTACAATTTTCACACTACTCAGACACATCGTGAATTATATCTAGAAAAAATGTATTCCTACCAAGCACTGCGTGCAGTTTGATTAGCGAAACACACAGACAGTAATTTAGCACTTTCCGGATAAATAAAGATCTCCAAACTCGCATTTTTAATCTTAAACAGAAACAATAGAAATCGCACCAGGAGCTCCCTGAAAACACATCCGTCCACCTCGTAGGCCAGTCAGTGAATGAGTGGATCGTATGATGTGTGCCTGCATATATACGTGTAGTGCGGCCGGCATCTTAAAGGCAACTGAGTTGAAATGTACGACTGACAGAACCAATTTCTCCACCAAGCTACTAATAATGACTTGATTCGTCCTATAAGTACATAAATGTATAAAAGTTAATTATTAAAAAAAATGGACATAATAAAAATTTCTGTAAAGTCTGGTAAATAGAGCGCACTTGTTAACACAAATGCTTGTTCAAAATGGTACGAAGTTTTGTTGACCAAGCTCAGAAACCTTCTTGGGACAATTATAAAAATAATGAATGCACTATATCGGGCTATCACATGAAAATTTATATTTTTTGATTAATTAAAAAACTTATAATATTTCACACTGTAGTTTACAAACACTGTGGACGAGATCTGAACCCCTGAGCATATAATATCGCTTAACGAAAACCGCGGCTACCACACTCCGAAGCCCGGTGAAGTCGAGAGATCCAGTGTTGCGTCTGTGCAGTGCGAGGGTTGGCAAAGTACTAAGATGGCAGAACCCCTCGAGAAACCTCTGCCTCGCTGTGCCCAAGGTCAACTGTTCCCTACCACCCTGCACCTCCACCTCCCACCCCACCTCCACCCCTCACCAGAGCGACATTCCCCGAAGTCAAGCACCCACACCATCCCCCCTCTCCTAGTCCAGAAGCTGTCTTCGCCCAAAAACACACTTTTTCGAATATCTCGAGAGTTGGCCTGTCCACACAGCGTGTCCTCGCTGCTGATCCAAGGTCATGCAAGAGCCTGGTCTATTTCCAGCGAATTAAAATTTCAGAACTCCCGCCGATAAAAGTTTATTTTCCTCATCACTAGGAAATATATTCCAAATGTTTTTAACACACAATAAATTCAAATTAAAATATAAACTATTTTCCACCAAACTTTCTTTTTTACCCGTATCCAGCAATCTTTATTCCCGTTTCCAGCAAACTTTACTCCAGTATCCAGCAAACTTTATACCATTTTCCATCAACTTTTAATTAATCACTGATTAATTTTCATACCAACACAGCTATCAGACATATTTCTTAATTAATGACAAAACACATTTCTTTATTCAAGTTTGAACTATTACGATGCAAAACACGACATATGCATACACATTCAATCTGTTTTTAATTTTTTGTGTGTATTATGTGTAGTTATCCCACTTCTGAATTTCTACCATGAAATGGGTATATATTTTAACTTGTTTTTCCTATAAAATAAAATTTTGTACGCGATATTAATGAAATTACACGTATCCAGCTAGAAATGACTGCTGTCGGAGCTGAAATCTGTCAAATTTCACGATATTTCAGCTGATTTTCCCAAAACGCCAAATTTAATGTAAATTTAAAGGAAAATGGCAGCCATTTTGAATCCATTTTACTATATAAGGAAGAATTCATGAATTTTTTCTCAGTCTTAACTCGTCAACTACCCAGTGCACATCGAAGGTGTGCATGTGCATTGCATTAGCAGTAGTGGGACTTAGGCGTTTACTACGATGGGCGCCAATACAATGAGGGGTGTCCACTACAGAACCAGGCGTCCTCTACAACATCCACTACAGCTTCAGATGTCTACAACAACGATAGGCATCCACACCGAGAACGACACCAGACATCTACAACATCTACTACAACTTCGCTACATCTAGATCATCATCAACGCAGAATCTACAGGGGATTTCATCTCTGCATCAACTAGCAACAGGTACAATGCATCAAGGTCACTGCTGTGACAATTGTGACTCCGAATGCGTTTAAACATTCAATGCTATTTTAGCTTATGGGAAGGCGAAAACCATATTGAGTTTAGAATGGTCCCAACTGCGAGTGTTGCCGAAAGAATTTATTATTTCTTTTGTGGGCCATGAAATAAAATTAGTTTATCTGTTCCTGGCTGAACATTTATAAGCTGATGAGGATATTGTATCCTATTTGCCATGTGAAGCCTGTCCTTACGGCATTCCTGCCTTTGCTAATGATGGGAAATTGCAACATACGTGGAGGGATGGAGGATGATCTCTACTTAAGCGATTCGAGCACGGATTCGCTTATGGAGAGATCGTTTACAGCAAAAGGTCAAAACATGTCTGCTTCCCCCAAACATGAGAAGGTTGATCTTTTGAATGACGACTTATTTCTATCAGACTCGGAAGATTCTTGTGGTTCATAGAGTGCTCCAACCTTTTCACAACCGACTTTCGAGTCGGTTAGAGATATTTCGCCAAGGGAGCCAGAAAATAATTCCTTTTCCGATTCCCAAGCCTCAGTGGAAGCTTTGCTAGACCTGACGTGCCAGTTATTGGCTACGGCGTTCACGGGAAGACTAAATGATGCACGAATACACAATGATAAATTAAAGTCTAACACTGATTTTTCTCGTTTTTTCCAGAGGTGTAAAGTTACTTTATTAAGCTCAATAATGGTTTCACCCCGGCCAGTTAGATTATCCGTTTCTGTAGCGGGTAATTACTTGAATACCCTCACAGCAGAGGAAGGCGATAGAGACTTTTTATTTTCAAAGTAAAGTACTTCCTGTCCTACATTAATCCAATGTGGGTTTAATCTATGATAATGATATCGTTCCTTATCTCACAAACAGACTTGAGGAGTTTAGTCTGCGTGGATCTGGCTGGAGTCTCCAAATATTGATATACATGGATGTACATGTGAGCCAATATCGGCTGTTCACTGTCGGTGCTGCTCACACTAAACTGGCAAAGTTTATTGCCAATCATCTTGCTTGTGTCGATGTAGACTGCCCGGGGGACTGTGTTTCCACTAGGCCATGATAGCATCTTTGTTTCCTGCCACACAAAATGTACACAGAATTACTTCATATCCAAAACCTCACCAGGTTTTGAATATCGAAGGTCTGTAGGTACCTGTAGTCATACAGGATATTCGCAAGTTTGAGGAGAACAATTGTATTTTTATCATTGTCTACTGTGTGATAGACAAAGATAAAAATACAATTGACGAAACTTGCGAAAAGGTTGGGGTTGTAGTACCCATGTGTATTTCTCCTGTATGCCATGACAAACACATAAATATTTTGGTGATTCGCGCCAGTGGAAATGCCGCTCATTTGCATTTCTTATGCATTATAAATTTGTCATGGCTGGTCGGAAGTCAGCCGAAGAAGAAAAACAAAAGAATTGTCTGCGAATGTTGTCTCCAACACTTTGTTAGTGAGGAGAAACTCGCAAGTCACAGTATTCTTTGCCAGCAACAAAAGGCTGTTCGGAGCACTTTCCCCACTGAGTATGACAAGCACTTGGAATTTAAAGATTACAGCAAACAGCAGAGATTGAGTTTCGTCGCCTATTGCTATGTTAAAAGTTGCCTGAAACCCATGTCCACTTGCTTGCCTAATGATGAAACGAGTAACACAACTACCATCAACCAACATGTTCCACATACTTGTAGCATTTTGTTGATTTGTTCATACAATCTGAATTTATCTCAGTATTTCGAGTTTGTGGGTGCTGATTGTATGTATCAATTAGTTGATAAATTAGTTGAACTTACAAAGTGGGTTCCAGGAATTTACAGCATCATTGTTCCAATGAATCCAAAAACCCCTGCTGATGAAGCTAGGTTGGCGGCTCAGAAATGTTGTCACATTTGTAAAGAACTGCTCGGCACAGATGATGATATGGTCGACCATGACCATCTGATGGACGAAATCAGAGCCGGGCACATAATAAGTGTAACTTGAATTTCAGACTGCCTAAAAGACAACTTGTCCTGCAGAAATATGATGCTCACTTTCTTATAAAATCATTGGCTGATCATCACGTAATGTTACACGACGGAACCGTGGTAATTGAAAATCCTGGAAAAATTCAAGTGATTGGAATGACCCTTGAAAAATACAAATGTATCACAAAACAGATTCCCAATGGGATTGATTGCAATGGAAAGGCACAATATTTGAAGTTAAGATTTATTGATTCATTCCAATTCATGAGCGCCTCTCTGGAAATTTTGGCAGGCAATTTACTACCTGCGGAATTGAGTATCACCCACTCGATTTTCCAGACAAAACCCAATTCGAGTTGACAAAACGGAAGGGAGTGTTTCCTTATGACATGTGGACACATGTTTGCTGGCTAATGTTTTTCAGAATTTCAGGACTGTATGTTTGGCTCATTATGGTTTTGACCCCACCATGTACATCACAGCTCCGTCTCTTTCATGGGACACTTTATTGTTAATGACACGCACGCGGCTAGAGCTATTGACTGATCCTGACATTAATATTTTTGTAGAACGTGGGGTTAGGGGTGGTATTACCCACGCTTCAAAAAGACGTGAGGAAGCCAACTATGTTTACATGGGTGAGGACTACAGCCCCAGTGTGGCATCCAAATATATATGCTATTTCGATATCAATGGGCTGTACAGTCATATGATGCTGTCCAAGCTTCTGGTTGGTAATTTCGAGTGGATTGAGGGTGACGTGTTCTCTTCATAGGATTTTGCAAACATAGTGAATGATGGAGACACTTGTTTTTTCGCGGAAGTAGATCTGTCTTTTCTGGAGGAGTGACATGATAAACTCTCTGATCTGCCTGTGGACCCAGAAAATGGTGTACCGCCGAACGAAAGGCTCACATTAGAAACTTATTTTAACAATCGCACCATGGAATGAATATGTTATACACAGGCAAACACCGATGCAGTACCTGATGTATGGGACCAACTTGACTCTGTTCATCGTGTTTTTGCTTTGAGCATAGGGCTTGGATGGCTACGTACATCGAGTTTAACATTGAGAAACGTGCCCAGGCTGCAGACGCATTCAAAAAATCGTTTTTCAAGTTGATGACTATTTCCGTTTATGGAAAAACCTTGCAGAATGTCCGCTGGAAAAAGGGAGGTCAGAGTCGTTTCGAAGTATGACACAATCTATGGGACTGCAGAGCTGATAGGACGTCCGACATTCCAGGCGCGGCAGATTATCGATGAAAACTTGGTACTTATCGAGATGGCAAAGAGTTCTGTTGTGTTCAAGAAACCTTTGTACACTGGTGTTGTCATTCTCGACCTTTTAAAATTAACCCTCTATGAATTTCACTATCATTACAAGCGTACTAAATTTCTTCTGCCAGCTTTGCACATCCTCTATTGTGACACCAATTCCCTAATCTATTCTGTTGCTTGTGAAAATATCTATAAAGCAACTACCCCAGATTTAAAGGCGCCATTTGATACATCCAACTATGTGCTCGATAATCTGCAAGGATTCCCTCGAAGGAACAAAGGCTGTACCGGGGTGATGAAATATGAATGTGCTGGGTGCATAATCACACACTTTGTGGGTTTACGTCCTAAGCTTTACACATATGTTGTTGCGAATGAGCACTGTATTCACAAGGCGAAGGGTGTAAAACCAAACATGTTGCAATCACTCAGGTATGAGGATTATCCAGATTGTCTCGAAAATTGCACAAGGGTAATTGGGATCCAATATCAGTTCCGTTCACGTGCTCATGAAGTCTACACCGAACGTGTAACAAAGGTAGTGTTGTCAGGCATCGATGACAAGCAGTACATTGAGACAGATGGAATATCAAACTTACCTCGAGGCACTACCGGATACCTGAGTAATTTTTTTTTATTTTCCTCCATATAATAGTTTCGGCATCACAATAAATTTATAGACCTGCCAGCACCACACCGCCAATGACGTCCATCTGCCACCACCACACATACCTCCTATTCTACACTCATCACAGCTGTCTACAAACATCATAACAGCAACTACAGATGTCTACAATCATCATCACAGCTGACTACACCAACTACAAATATCTATAACTAATTGCATCACTTCTGTTGCATTAAAATCCAACACTGCTGCCGTCTATTTGCCTAACTACAGTATATAGAATAAATCTATCTTCGATATCTTTACCCTTGTCAAAGAAGATAATTAAATTCACAGTGGAAACTGCACGTGTAATTGTGTGTATGTGTTAGACCCTGTCTTTGGCACGTGTGAATGTCTGAAAAATAAATTACCCGGATGTGACACCTAAAAAGAAAGCCTTAAGTGCGTGTCTTTTTTTTTTTTAACTCCTCAAGAGAGTTGTATATAATGTAAATAATTAGGAAAGAGACATCCACCACAATGCTCTATACAGTTTTTTATAATTTAGAATATTGTTTGGTGATTTGTCTGTTTTTTGTACATGAATCTCTTAAATTGTGTTTTAGTGTGTGTCAATATCAACTTGATTTGTAAAGAAGCTAAAGTCTTTTTTGAAAAAATAAATGTGAAATCATAATTTTTATTGTAAATAGTTATTGTTGCTTTTTGTGTATAAAATCTGGTAAATTGTGTTTTAGTGTGTGTGCATGTGTGTGTGTCAATATTAACTCGATTTGTAAAGAAGCTAATGTCTTTTTGAAAAATATTTTTAGTAAGTTTTGTTTTATTTCACAATGTTAGAAAATAATGATTTTTGTAAAGTAATCTTGTTTTTACCCTAAAGTATTTTTATTGCATAAAACTAAATTTGTGATTGAACAAATGTTTGTTGTAAATTGAACATATCTGCGTGACATTAAAATATTTATCTTTTAAGGATGATTTTGAAAAGAATATTTTGTAATAAAAATTTTTGTGTTAAAATTAATAGTGTGTGTCTTGTTATTTATTTTTTAATACCTCATGTCACTAACTTTTTTTTCAATAATAACTAAACATTGATGGTAACAGGCTAAGTATATGTCACGAAATAAACCTGTGCTGGAATGAATGCGCTTTGCAAAGAATCAAGCCAGCAGGTTAAAACCTTCGTCCACTCCGGTTGCTTAAATTGAAGGTTGGTGTAGGAGATATGATACCCTGCTTGCCAACTTTGGTGACATCCTAGGGGGCCATATTGAAAATGAGCCCCGAATACCTTTACAGAGGCAGGTACAAAAAGACCTCTGACCATCCTTGCCAACGAGAAAGTTTCTCCAGCTAAAACTTTTAAGTATGCATCGAACAGAATACAGTGAACATTTTAAATATAAAAATATTTCATTTTACATACACACAGATTACAAGACTTCCTGTTCAAGATCCAACACGATGATGATTGGTGAAGAAAATAAACACAAAATTAATATATTTAATGTGTATTTTCAATAAAAAATATAATTGAACTCTGTCGCAAACATGAATACTTATACTAGCAAGAGTCTGACCTATGCTTCGGCGCAAGTTGAATATTTCGAAACAAATCATTTAGGGTAAGATTTTCTATCATTAATTACTTTCTTGTATGTTGTTATATATTTAACTTATCGGAATAGATGCACACTATTGTTTCTGCTTTACATTGTAGGTCATTCACAGAGTTTTTTACCGTAATATCAACTCAGTTGCCTTTAAGATGCCGGCCACACTACACATATGTAAGCAGGCACAGCACACAGCATACGATCCACTCATTCACTGACTGACCTACGATGTGGACGGATGTGTTTTCGGGAGCTCTTGGTGCGATTTCTATTGTGTATGTTTAAAATTCAAAATGCGAGTTTGGAAGTCTTTATTTGTCCTGGAAGTGCTAAATCATTGTGCATTTCGCTAATTAAATTGCACGCAGTGCTTGGTAGGGATACATTTTTTCTAAGTATAATTCACGATGCATATGAGTAGTGTGTAAATCATAATATAAACTCGCCCTCAAGCTCCATGTATATAAGTCGGTGCATGTCGTACACTGACACCATTCCTTCACTATCCTCAGAGGTGGACAGATGTGTTTTGGGAGAGGTGGGATTTCATTATGCATGTTAATCAATTCATTTCTTTTAATGTGTGGATTAAGTTTCTGAAGTTCCTCCTCTGCAGTCCCACAGGCAAACAGATGTGTAAGGTATGTGTGAGAGGCATCATAGATATCTTGTTATTGTGTTTGTTTAATTTATAGGGACTTTTTTTATTTGTTGTAGTTTGTTAATTCCATACTGCACACTCACATAATTGTGTTAGTTCATTATACTTCTCCCTTGTGTAAATTATATTTCTAACTTACAGCTCGGGGGTAGTAAAATCATGATACATTTAATTCCATACTGAAGAGTCGCATAATTGCACTTGTTTCTTTATGATACCAGGTAGTTATACTTCTTTCTCATGTTCTTTATTCATACATATAAATCATTGAAACACTTTGAACTTCTCTTGTGTGTTAAATATATTCGTAAAAATCGCCTATCTACCGTCTACGAACAATATCCCACTCCAGACCCAAATAACAAAAAAAATACACTTAGTCCACTCTTGCACTTAACTCAGAACCTATATAACACATTGCAACCCACCACTCTGGTCAGTCGCCTCCAGGAAACCATATAATCACCATCGTACAGAACTCCTGCTACCCATAAAAGGAAAGAAAAAAAGCCCCTTAGTAAACTCTTGCACCAAACAAAAATAACCCGTTCAATCAACTTAACCCTTTCAATAAATGTAACCCTTTAAACTTTTGATTGGTCCTTTCAATCAATTTAATTAACCCTTTGATATAAATGTAACCTTTTCAATAAAACAAAAGTGAAGTGAAACCTGCCCGCCCCTCCTACTTATATATGAAACCATGCGAAATTTAGACGTTTATGGATTTTATTGACTGAAGAGGAAGAGACGAAATGAATGTTTGGGATATATTTTTTTGGTAGTGATATTAAGGGAGTTTGTAACGAAAACAAGTGTGAACGTAGTAGTATACAAAAGCCATGTCTAGGACAGGGTGAGAGGTGTTATACCTCTTTTTTTTCCAGCAGAATTTCACAAATCAGTGAAGTGGATTCAAGACTTCTTGATGTATGGACCAAGCCCTGTAGATAAGGTGGAACAGTGTCATAGTTTGTTTATATAATTCACCTGACTGTCATATTTAATTTCTGTGACCTGAACCTGAACCGAGGTGACTTTGACCTTAATGTCGAAAAAACACAAGTAAAATCGTGAAATTTAATTTTAAAAATGTAGGAAATTTTTTTTAATTAAAAATTTTTTAAATGTGATATTGTATATAAAAAAATGTAAAAATTCGAAAAATGTAAAATATTATAAAACTATTCAAAATCGGGGTTTGATTTTTTTAAATATATCAGAGCACACACGCACACCTATCGCATGTAACTTGCAACTTGAAGGCCTATTGGCATTCCCAGGACTGTCTATGCGAACCTCTGCGGTATTACATCCATACACATAGAAGGCTATTTTATGGATCCATATGAAAGTTGGGTTCCATTTTCGAACCATCAGAGATTTAGCCTTGACAATCACGTAGTACCTTACGTCCTTAGCTCCGGATAAGTTGATATGTCAGCCTCAAACTACATTTAAAAGCTCAAGGGTCTTAAAACTCTGCCAGAATAGCATAAATACCTAGCTTACCATTGGCGATACAGTGTTCAGATAAAATGGCTCCGCATGTTTACTGCTTTCCAAATTCACCACAGGCATATTGTAGACTAATCACAGACGTGGTGGGGAACCCGGATGGCGCGAGGAATGTCATCTGAGGGTGTGTACATTCTAAATCTGAATCAGTGAGAATTTCACTGTTTCAATCAGTCGAACGTATCTGACTGATTCAACAGACACTCCAGTGGAAAAAATACCAGATGACATTTTCCACTGATTCATCAGTCATTTTTTTCACTGTTTACTCAATGGTTTATTTTTGACTGATGGATCAGTTAAACATCGTGTAAAAATGGCCGTTAAACAACGTGTATCAAGTGAAGTAACAACGAATAAACTAATAAAACCAATACAAAATACTTCTTAAAAGCGTTTCGTCTCTCAAAACGCCATTTTATGAGGTAATGTGAACACACAGTCTTTCATTCCGCTTTTACGTCTTTTATTTCGTTTTCATGTAATCGTCATTGCGCTCTCCATATAATGTGATGAAGAGAGTGCACTCATATATACTATTCGTTTTAAAAATACTAACGGTACCAATTAAACCAGAGACCGAAAGTAAGAGCATACGATTTCAAGCTTCACTATTTCGCGGTAGCACAGGGGAAGGCAACTGTCTAAGAGTCGAAGGGTGTATGAGTTCAATCCCGGCCACCTCCGAAGATATTTCACTTTTTTAAATCACGGTAAATTGCGCAATATAGATAGTAAACTATCGTAAATATGTATATTTCACGAAATTATTTGGCTGCATTCAATAAAAACAATATTTAATTCGCCATTGAAGTCAGCCGTAACTTATTCAATCAGTAAAATAATTTCACTACTAACCAGTGGTTTCCTACTGATTCGAATTTAGAATGCATGAGCCAGCGTGTGTGTGTGTGTGTGTGTGGACGGACATTACAGGGGCGGCGTCTGTGGCTCGCGCGTGGAGTGGCTACATCGACTCCCTTCTCGGTGGTGCCATCAGCAACTCCACCATCCACGCGGTGGGGGAGATGCACGAGCAGCTACTCGCCAAGTACCCGGACTTCCTCGCCTTCGGCGCCTGCGTGGTCTACACATGCCTGCTCTGCGTCGGCGTCAAGGGCTCCGCCATCTTCAACAGCTGCTTCACTCTCGTCAACCTCGGGGTCATGCTGCTCGTCATCGTGCTGGGCTTCTCCTACGCCTATCCGCCCAACTGGACTCTCTTCGGCGGCTTTCTACCGTACGGCTTCTCTGGCGTTGTCGAGGGCGCCGCTACCTGCTTCTACGCCTTCGTCGGCTTCGACAGCATCGGTATGTGGCCAGTTACGCCCTGTTCTCAAGTGCCCTTGCAGTTCACCCCTTGAGCAACGGTGCCTCCGTGCCGAACCCGCAGTAGTAGATATGAAAAGTGGATTCTAGACCACAATTTGCCGTAAAAAAAAAGAGCCCATTATCACTCACAATTTTGGGATAAATTCTCAATATTATTTATAATTCACCGTTTAAACCTTTTCTGAACTTTAACCCCCACCCCCCAATCCCCCACCTTTTTATCAACTCTGCATGAGCTGATATGAAATTGGCCCAAACCTGTAAAGTCATAATCATTTTGGCAATCTCACCAAATCAAGTTAAAAATCAAAATTACAATAAACAAGTCTGCACAAACTGGAACGAAGAGACAGAAAATAAAACTTAACTAACATGTGGATTTCATTTCATAAATCTTGCACAGATTTAAAAGTTACAAAATAGTACTTCGAGGAACATAAAGTAAAAATAAATCTTCCTAAGTTGAGAACATTGGAAGTGATTTCATATATATTCTTATATTGTTTAAATTACAGTTTTAAAACTTTTACTTTCATTAAGCATAAAATATGTATTCATAAAATTCTTACATACATATAATAATATTACCTATATCTGTGTGTATACAAAAATAAAATTTCTAAATATATGTAATTTAATAATTGATTACTAAGATTTATGTTTTCTCTCTTTTTACAATTAAATGTATATACTAATATACGTATATCTACATAATATTTTTCTAACTTTTTCTTTAATTAAACCCACCAAATTTATTCATAAAACTCTTACATGTAATAATACTACATATTTTTATGTATATGAAATATATGTATATAATTTATGTTGTCTCTCTTTTTAATAATTAAATTTATATACTATTGCATACATGTATATCATTAACATATTCTTGCAAAAATTATTATGGATGCATTACTTAGAAAGTTGTATAACTCGACTGGATTCAGGAACTTAATCACCTGAGAAATTAGGTAACACCAAAAAATGCAATGCTTCAATTTCTGAAATTGCTAAAACAAATGGAAAAAAAAAATATTTATTCTGAATGAATAATTATAAATTATTTTGCTCGAGATCATACAAAGATTATTGAAATAATGGTTCGAAAGGTTGTTAATACGATTACTAATAAGATTTAAAAAAAACTGAAAAAAGTTGAAAATGACAAAACAATGTATTGTGTAGCTATTTCATAACAGAATGTTTAAATTAATTAACTCGAAGTGAGAAAGCCTTGCGTCGTTTTAATATGAGTTTACATTAACTAAAGATTTTTTACAGACTTAATGCGAAATACCCTTGATTTACTTCTCTTTATATAAAAACTGTTAAAATTACGCTGCGTTAAAAAAAAAAAAATGTGTGCATCAGTGAAGTTTTATTTCGTGCCAATTGGTGCAGACTTTTTTATTGATGGTGTTGTTAGTTCCCTGCATAAAATATGATTTTTTAAAATGATTGAATGGATTTCGGCAAATTTTGTGTCAATTGCTGCAAATATAATTTGTCTGTAGTAGATATAATAAGTGGATTATAGAGAAATTTCCACACAGTGTCCTAAAACGTAAGTGAAAGAAAAACATTTTTGGAATTGTTCTAAAATTGTTTAGAAACCATATTTTATATCTAATAGCATCAATATATGACGTTTTCAAACCAGCCTCGCAATTAATATTAAATTTGAATAAATCTATTTGTAAAGATTTGACACTCGTGATGCATAATTATACTCCAAGTCTGTCTATTCAAAGTTAAGGAGGACAAAATGGTATTTTTGTGACTGGAAGGAACAATTAATTCTATTTTCCAATCATACAAAATGTATCTTATGCTTTGTGCATGCTTTGCACATTTCCACAGCTGCAGAAGAAAAATTATATGTTGTGAGACTCCATGACCTGATGACAAACCATACATATCAAATATGTGCGAGGCCCAGCTATAACAAAATCAAGATTTCGTATGTAATGAAATTTCTCACGAGCCTGTAGAATACCCAGTGGGCGGTTTCCAGGTTGTCAGAATCCTTCTCGCTGAGCTGGATATGTCTTGACACCGAGAATGTGGGTGTGTGGCAATGTGCAGCGACATCTGGCGAGGAGGCTGTGAGTCCCGGCACGTCCATCCCTCTGGCCACCATGTCGTCTATGGTGATAGTGACAGCGGGCTACATACTGGTGAGTGCTGCACTCACGCTCATGGTGCCATACTGGAGTCTCAGCACCAGCGCTGCGCTGCCCGAGGCCTTCGCCAGTCTTGACATCCACTGGGCACAGTGGCTGGTGTCGATTGGCGCTCTCTGCGGTATGACGACCACGCTCTTCGGCTCGCTCTTCTCTCTGCCGCGCTGCATGTATGCCATGGCCTCGGACGGCCTGCTCTTCAAGTTCCTCGGCACCGTTAACGAGAAGACTCAGGTGAGGCTCATCTCCCTCCTTCCCTCCCTCCCACCCCCTTCCTTAACTTTCTACCAGTTCCTGGAGAAACACAGATTCCCTCAGTAAGCTAAGAGTCCACAAAGGAGGCCATCTTTAACAACCAGGTGAAGAGGGAAGCCATTACCACTGCCCCAATAGCATTATGAATACTATAAGAACTGCTCATGATATATATTAATTCGAAGTTACTAGTGTAGTTAAATCATACCAGAACTTAAGTATCACGATCATTAGGAGTAATTGCCTCTGGAAAAAGAGGATTCGAGATAACCACTGGAATTATGGCATGTTATACAAGCTGGAAGCCTAGAAAACAAGAGGAACACGATGTATTAAAGTGAAAAATTATCAAACATTCTGCAAAATACCAAACAGGAAGTTCTTTGGGGATGGGGTTGAGCCCCTAACTGCTTTATCCTTTTATATGGGCGCTGTTGGGCCTAGGGGGCATCTTCCTTCGGGAGATTTGATATTTAGAAGCTTAAGAAACCTTTATGTAAACATGCTGTACCTAACACGGTCCTAATGGGCGTAGTCTTCTTATAATATTTCTGCACCGAAATAATAGGCTGAAAAACTTTGACTGGACATCACACTGTTCCTCTTCATTTTCTTTGTACAAGCCTGTGTGTTATCATCGCAAATAGCTCTCATAGTTAGTAGCTTGAATAGTAAATGTTGAGGATTTTTACTTTAGTGACATTTCAATTTTTGCAGCCCATACATTCCCGTAACAAGACAATGATCAAGTTCGCAAATTTTGAAAAAAATCGCCAGCCATGTATTTTCTGTAAGGATTGTCTCAATTGCAGTTTGTAATTGGCTTTGCACAGAATTTCAGAAGCCAGCGAAATTTGTTGTTATGTTAGGAATTACCATACGCATAAATATAGGTGGACACATTTATATTATATCCTTATAATATAAGAACTGGTAAATGTGTTCACCTACTTTTATGCATATGGTAATTTGACTCACACAGGATTTAATATTTAGGGACTCAAAATTACTCAAACCCATGGATTTAGCATTATTTTGCTCTCTAATATATATTTATTGTATGACCTACTTTTATGTTTGTTTATTTGTGAAAATTCGCATGATGTGGTTTTATTAGTGAAAAATTATATTGAAAAGTACGAATTCCAGGATTGGGAAAATAAATACACATTTTAGAGTTTTATAACAAGATGCAGTCAAGACAGAATTCTCTCTCGATATACCGCCTATTTAAAAACCAGCTTCGCAGTTTATCCATTTTGTATGTATAACAGCATTATCCCAACAATTAACAGCTCCAATAGATGCTTGGCACGGTGATGTGGGGAGCCTAGTTGCAGTGGATCAGAGAGAATAGCTAGTATAGGCTTAAAATATTTCACAGCGAGGGGCGAAGGGTGCTTGTTTCAAAATTTCCACCATTTAACATTTTGTGGTGCTGTGTTATATTTCAGGAATAAGTCAACATTTTGTAACTAAATTGTGCATACTTATTGTTCACAACATTTGCACTGAATTTAGAAAGAAATATATTCACTGATACTCTTATCTTGGAAGAGATCGCTATCTCAAAATAAAGACCCTACACTACATCTCATGAATTCAACTGATTATAAACGATTCCAATACTATTGTTACAATTTCTCTCTCTAGAAATTAAGTGACCTATACCACGTTCGTTAAGGGATGGAGTTCTTAATCAAATAAAATAATTAATTATAATTTCCATATTTTATTTACAATAACTACAGCAAAATTCTCTGAACTCAAATGCTCACAATAAAGTAAAATCACTTACTGTTCACAACTTACACCAATTAATAAAATTTGTAATTACTACAAAGAAATCAATGAAAATAAATAATTAAAGATCAGTCCCAATAGACAGTGTATCAATCTATTCAATTAATTTATAATTTATGCGTCCATATTTGACAGTTCGAATATTTACAATAAAATCCGTATTACACTTCCATTCAGTCCCACCTCAGTTCAGTCCATGTCCCGCCAGTCTCAATTTTCTAGAGGCCCTCAAGCGCCCTCACGCACAGTAGGCTTCACTCTTCGGTTTCACACCCTCTCGTACATTCAAGCCACGAACACCTCACTCTCCGTCGTCCTGCAATCTCCGTTGTCGTCCACACTTCACTTCGCTCGTGCACACTCGCCAGGCGGCCTCCATCAAAGACTGCCGGCCGCTGGGTTGCGGCAGTATATATAGTGTCTTAGGCCGCCACCTAGAATCTTCCCCGACTCGCGTTATGCGTCGCGGAGGGCTGAGGCGCCAGCCAGTCTCACCAGAACATTCTTGCGTCGTCGCTAAACGTATCGGAAACTCTAGCAGGCGAGAAGAGGTCTGTGACGCCAGCAAGTTTCGCCACTGTCGGCATACGCGGGATTCTCAGAAGAGAGGGGGCGGGAGACAGCCACGAGTGCATCGTTCCATGAAGAGGGGAGGGCGAGGTGGGTTTCCGATTACGGCGCGGGGCAATCAAGTCGGCGCTAGCTGCAGCACGTAACACTATATTAAGCCAATGTCAAAATATATATTAATTACTAGTTTGGACTATTATATTTCATAATGGCGTACCAACATACACTTTTAAGCTAGAATGACACGTCTAACGAAAAAACTTTGCACGCTGGCAGTATGTAGGTAACTTATTAATACTCATATCATCTTGTTTACATTTTAATTTTTTCTGTGTTATGGGTATTAAAAACGTGCCTAAACTGCCCACAACTCAATGCAGTGACAAAGTAGAAGCCAGTGCATAAATAGAGATATGTACAAATTGCTTGTTGGCGATAGCTATTGCAAGCCACTGACCAACCTGATATGCACTGCTGTGGCAACTACATCAACTGGGGTTTCTTGAGTCATTGGGAATAACTTGGGACACTTGTTTTCACGAGCGACAGAACCCTATGCATTAATGCCAGAAATCAACTTTATGAAGCTACATGGGTTTAGTTCATAACTGTCTCATTGCTAACAAAAATGCTTACAAAATGCCCCATTTGACCCCCAATGTCTGCTACAACCCCAGTTGACGGTACTGTGTTGCAGGTGCCGTTGGTGAACCTGGCGCTGTCAGGGCTGTCCAGCGCTCTGCTCGCACTCCTCTTCGACCTGGAGAAGCTGGTCGAGTTCATGTCCATCGGCACGCTGCTCGCATACACCATCGTCAGCGCATCCGTCATCATCCTGCGCTACAGGCCCGAGGTCACCCTTCTGGAACCCTTCGCCGACGACACTTCACCATCCGCTCTCTCTGCTCATTCCGACGTGAGTGTCCCTTCTCTCCGCTCCGCCGGCCGCACAAATGTTTACTGGACGGCAACGAGGATTACGAGATATCCCGCTGTACTCAGGGAATGGTTTATGTGATAACCTGAGCTAAACGCACGTGTAAAAGCAGCTCAAACATATTCATCACTTACACAGGATAATAACATGGTCCGAAGGTAGGGCTACAATGACCTCGTTGACGGAGATCGCCACACATGTGGAAATGCAAGGTATCTTCACTTTTTTTAATTTTTATCGATATTCACTGCTTGTGTGCATAATAGTGATGGTTGTGCTATTTATTATTCCAGCCTATAAATAAATAACACTGCTATCTTCGAGAAATCCCCCGGAATCAAGAAAATGTCAATACTTGCATAACAGTCATTACAAAAATTGTAGGCTTTTTAAACTACGGCATATTTTCTCTGCGTTCTGCAAAGGATCAAGACCCAGCCGCAACTGTGGTGGTGGAGTGCTCAGACAGCTCGCCTGCAACTACAGTGGACTAAGATTCTATTTCTAGCAGGGCCCAACCCGAATTTTCATATGTGGCAGACAACATTAGCGCATAGATTTTTTTTTGGGTACGCCTATATCCTCGACAATTGCATTTCGTCGTATCTCCACTTTCACCTCGCTGAACTAATGATGACCAAAATCTGTCTTGGCTAGCAGAGCCTCCTCTCGGTATGCATTTGACACCAACCTACCATGGTCACATAAGATATTTAATCATTTGTGTTGTCACTAGAGTAATTCAGTAGTGGTTCCACTCATTAGCACATGCTTAGTGATAATAGTCGTGCATGGAACTGCGACCACAAATATGAATATTCAGTGTTTTGAATAACTGACTCTTGGACATCGTAAACAAACTGAGTCCATATATGATGGGGCCACAGTGGCTGAGCCAAAGTGAGCTGGGTCCAATCCCCGGCCGGGTCACTCCCGGATTTCCGCAAGTGGGAATCGTCCCGGACGAAGCTGCCGGTTGACGGATTTTCTCGGAGATCTCCAGTTTCCCCTGCTCTTACATTCTGGCGCTACTCCAGTCTCACTTCATTTCACCCTCGTCGGGTCTCAAGACCTCGCCGTTAAGACCCGCCCAAATCTCTCAACTCAACTCCTATGTGACTACACCCATAAGACCCTCAGGTGACAAGTTGAAAGCACTGTATTCAAATGACACGTTCAGATAAGGCAAATACGACTCTCTTGTGCCCCAAATCTCCTCTGACAGCTCGCCACTAGTGGGACAGGTGATTCCAGATATGGCCACTACACTTGTGATTATCAGTCTGGCCTTGCAAACTTCGTCCATTTTGCTGTTGAGTTGTTTCACAGTTTGGACAAAGGTCACGCGGCACAATAACTAGAGTGTCCGGCTCCCATCAAAGCGAACCAACAGGCTCGATTAGCAGTGGGGCTGCTCCCAGATTTCCGCAGATGGGAGAAACTACATAAATTGCCCCTCCCTACATTTTGGAAATTGTGCCAGAAAGAGAGTAAATGGGTACCTACCTATATGCTCTGACATATTACATACAGCCACTAAAGAATAGTTACTTTTATACAGCACATAGGCCTAAGTTAGATTTTCAAAGCAACAAAATAACATTTAGAAGAGCAGCATAAATATCTCGAGAAAGGCGTCTACAAGCTTGCACCCCGTCCCCTAGGGGGTGAATGAAGGTGTGCTCCCTCCCAAGTAGGAGATATTGTTTCACCATGTGGAACCACTCCTTGCCCTCCCTCCTGTCACATGAGCATGATGCACAAGCGAGTGTGGACCCCTAGGAGCCACATGACAGGGGGCACCTGGAAGAAAGCTAGTCAGTTATGCTGCTGCACGGTAAAAGGGTAGGCACGGGTGGAGAGTAAAGGCCAACTTGATTCTCTCCTGTGTTTCTAGCAATTCTGCCTTAGAAGATTTTTCTGTAAACTGGGGAATGAGGAACATGTTGGGCGAATAAGCGACATAATTGATCGAGGTAGTGAAATTTGACATAAACTCTTTTAATGTTATCTGGAAATATCGAACTTGCTTAACCCTCCCTTGAGAAGAATGAGAGGAGAAACCACGCACATTAAACCTAATTACAAGAAATGTGTGGTCAATAGTCTATAGACACTCACTAGGAAGTAAACGGAATCGTCCTTGCACATTATATATGTACAAAAATACTTAAACATGAAGTAGACACATGTAGCAGCTACAGCCATCTATATGAGTTAAAATCTGAGTTTGGTAACGAACATGGCATGATTATTACTACTTATAGCTAAGTCATTCTCCGAAAGAGATTTTAGTCAGGTTACAAACTCCCCATGCAACAGTGGGTGATGTATTGGTGAAAAAGAAATGTTGAGAGAGTTTGAGCATGCCAACCCAAAACTAGTAAGCTCAGAACTCTGATAGGTTTGTGGTCATCGAGTCCTCCAATGGCGAAGACAAATCACAAGGCTTCATTGCTGGCCAAAGTCTTTCGACCGACATCGGAAGCTAGAAGTGATCATGCCATCCTAAAGAGTGCGGTTGCTCATCGATTACATAAACCAGGTGTAGCTCACATGCTTAAGATCCCCATAAAGAGTGTCAGCTGCAATTTTAAATGGCACAATGCCTGCTGCATTGGACTGTGTAACAATGTAAAAGTATCCTTTGGAGTGACGAATCAGAATCTTAGTTGTGACAACCTGACAGATGTGTGTGGGTGTGGTGATTGTTTCTTAAAATATCGTATTGTTGTAACTGTAAAGTTCGGATGTGGTGGAGGCATAGTTTGATGTCTGAGACTATTTTTTCGAGTAATGTTATTGGTGCACTAGTTTTATAGTCTAGATCAACGAATGTCAAGACCCATGGAAATGTTTAAGAAAATTCAATGTAACCTATGTAGTGACAAAAAGTTGGAATTGGCCCCTTTATTTTTAACTTTGAGAAATTAACCTTCATTGAAGCAAAGGATATAACAGTGTATTTCAGGTTTTGGGAGTGAATGTACTAGGATGCCCGGACTGTGGTCCTGAAATCAACACCTCTTAGGATACGTTAGTGTGCCACTTGAAAGCCATACTTAATCACTCGCAAACACCACAGAGCTGTTAATAACGTTAAAGGCTAGTTGACACTAATTTAATTAAGTAAGTGGTAGAAAGCCTCCCTTCCAGGATACATACTGTGACAGTAACGAAAAGTGTATCTACTTCTACATCATATCCACACAATACCTTTTCTGTTAGTGCATTACTAGGAGTGTCTTGTTATAAATGTCCACAGATTGTATGGTGAGCCTATGTGACCTAGCTGGGTTCACTCCACTGAGGAGTTGCGAGATACATCCCTGCCTAATCATATGGTGTGGGTTCACATAGAGTGGAGGGTTGTAAGTGCGTGCTGTGTCACCATACAGTTGATGTCCTGTTGTTTCTGTGTTGCTAGATAGTGGACATGCTGTCTGCGGGGAAGCTGAAGGCGAGGTACAGCTGGCTGGAGGACCTGCTAGGGCGGTGCAGTCCTGGAGGGGCGGTGTCAGGTGCAGTGTTCGTCTTCACTTGCCTCAGTGCTGCTCTCTCCATACAGCTGCACTTCTCCTTGAACGAGCTGCACCATGCTGATTGGTGGGCCGTGCTGCTTACCAGCTTCTTCCTCTTCGCTCTCATTGGCTGTGAGTGCATCTGCACTTCCTCCTCTCTGCTTGTGCCATGTAGCGATTTACTGCAGCCGACCATACATTTGTTTAGATGGTGAATATGAATTCGATTATATACATAAATACTCAAGTACTACATAACATGTACACATGACTACAGATTACAGGAACCTTAAGGAATGTACATGTCTTTGAAGATGAAGCTGTCTCGCTAGTTTTTTACAAGTAGTACAGAAAGAGGATGGGGCACTGTGTGTTTGTATTAAATCAAGAACAAAAGTTTGGCGCTCGAATACATGACCTTTGATGGCGTACAACTCCCTCTCTCGAGGAGCGGAAGGTCATTTTTTCGATTCCCTATATTTCCGAAATGGTTTGATGTGCGTCTTTCCAATCTGGCATGTTTCTTAACTTCATCAATTTCCATCCCCTCGCGGTTTACTGTCGACCACGCCTTAATAGTAAAGTTTAAAAGGGGTCAAATTTCAAGCTGCTGTATCTCCGCTACTGCTGCGGAACTCGGTAGGCGAACACAGGGCCCCGATTGCTTTCATACATTCAGGCGGCGGGCACCTTTGACCAGTTTTCTTTTTATCGAATTTAATTTGCTTCCTGATAGCCGAAACTTCTTTCGTGGGTTATTCATTATCCATTCCCGAGTGTTGTGTACGAATTTCTCGGTTTACGCTCAATTTTCCTAATCTGTCATCTTCTCTGCGGCGGTTTCATTTACGTGCACGTCGGGTACCGTAAATCGCGCTTCAGAAAATCGCTATTTTCGACGCCTATTCTTACTTCCCCCCAAATAACGTTCGTGGAACGTCGAATTGTTCTTAAAATCTCTCCTCCTTCCTTCTTCGAACTGCACTTCAGCCTATGCAAAACTCTAGGCGGAAATAGCATTAAGATGGGGGATGTTTTACTGCTCCCGACATGTGATCTCGCCTTGTTTCCGCGCCATTCGAACTGGGCACTTGATACTGTGAGATATTTTATTGGGGGGGGGGGGGTCCCCTAGCCCAGGGATTTTTGATAATTTAGATATTTTAAGAAGGGAGGTTTTTTGGTTCACTCTATTTACAAAATGTTTCAATATACAGCATTCAAGTTTGGCTCTCTTTTTAGTCCCATTAGTTACCATAGCCCCACGCAGTACTGCTAACATAAACTTAACTATGCGAATTTAAAAGGTTATGGCGAAATTTAAATCATGGTAACTCTGAAATAACTTTAGTTACGGCTGCAGGAATTGGTAGGTACACTCATGGGCCTCACTGATCCGACTCTTTAACATGTCGGGCACCCTGAACCAATTAATTTGTCTGAATATGAGGTAAATTTTCAAAATTCGCTTTGTGGATTCCTAGCAGGACCATAATATTTTTCTTTCCTAAACTTAGTTTAAGATTGTTTGCAAAGGAATTAATACTTATTTTTAAAAATAATTTTTATAGAATTATAAAAACCGATACTACATTATTATTCATACCAATAAAAAAAATTAATAGCAAGCAAATTTAATGGTGATATTTGCAACTCTACTAAAAACGAATTTTTACATCATTTTAAATCGTCATAGTTGTGTAGATTTCAAATATTGTATTATATGTTTGGTTTTCTTACTTAAGCTATAAGTGAGAAGAGGGTCGGAATTTTGATCTTACTATCAGATACAAATCTCAGACCTTATATTTTTGTACCCAGAAAATTAAAGTTATATTTTTATATGATTGATAAATGCAAATATATTTAATTACAATTATTTTCACAGAATCAATATTTGAAATTTACTTTTGTACAATCTTTGTAGAATTATTGAATTTTAAATCCTAATAAATTTAGATAGTTGGAAACATCAAATGTAATTTTCCCAGTCATAAGATAATGAGAAGTTTTCTTCATATTTTAGATTGAAAATAACTTCTTTGTAAATAAAAGATCGAAACATATAACTATGGTATGTAACATTAATAAAAACACAAGTCAGGACCATTTAAATAATCAAAAGCCTTTTAACTATCTTTCCACCTCCACAAAAAAGCTACAATTATAATCTGGTTTTAGAAATTATTTACCGTATAAATGGAAGGGGCACTGAATGTTTGTTATGCAACTACATAATTGTAAGAGATCATGAAAATATAAATTAAATATATAAAAAATTAACTTTAATTTAAATAGAGTATGAGATGTCTAAGAACATATAGCAGATAATTCATAAATAAATAATTTAAATATGTAATTACTAAAACTCAAAAAAATCTTTTGCAACTACATAAATAGTGTATATTTCGATGTTGAAAAATTAGTTACTTATTGTGAAAATTTGGTTATACATAGCAATATGTGACTGTAAGCTAGAAAATCATATTAATTATAAAATAATGTATAATATTTATTCGTAGAATTAAAAATGAAATATTTTTGATGAACTAGGTAAAATATATTTCTTGAGTTTATATTCTTAACAAATTACTGTAAATTATAAAGTTTCATTAATAATAAAAAAAATTGTTAAAATTAAAATAAGCATGTTTATAATGCTCTGATATAAAAAATTCGAAAGAATAAATTGAAAAGTGTTTTATCAGTATCAATAAACTGACACAACTCTTCTGTAAATCACCGACTTAGTTCTTCAAATATACATTCAAATACTATATTCATTAATTAAGTTTTATATAAAATAAATTATTAGATAAAAATTTTCCTTCTGCATTATAATTACAGATTGGGATCCAAAAGAAGTCTCACTCTCAATTAGAAAGGCTGAAGACTATAAACGTAAAAAAAAAAAAACTTAAAATTTCAAGAATAGAAAATAATTCTCGACAAAGATATAACTATAAAAATTTCCTAACATAATAATGGCATCAACTTCAAATTGCTCAGAAAAAAATTGAAAAATAAATTTTCATTACTTGATGTTACTCTGAGGAATGAAAATACGCAAATATTTCAAGAACCAAACAGTACAATAATATTTGGAGAAACTCTTTTAACTAAACATAGTTTATTTATTTCAGATATAAATGAGCGATTTCCTGAACACATTTCGGCATATATTGATATTTTGTGTGTTACTGCAAATATCCCAACATTCATATAAACTTGTACAGCTAAAGCTTCTGTGACTTAACATGTGTCCACAATCATTTCATTTTGGCTTGTGCATGTGTTTTGCATTTTCCCTCGGTTCGAAAGCAGGGTGTTTGTGCAGGTTTGCTGGTGATCGCAGCTCACGAACAGAACACCACAGGTGTTCCATTCAAAGTGCCATGTGTACCTCTGGTCCCGGCGCTCAGCATCTTCTTCAATGTCGCGCTGATGGTGCATCTGAACGCTCTTACCTGGGTTCGTTTCATCGTTTGGATGACCGTCGGTGAGCATCACACACGCACAGTACTCGATAAAGCCTGTTCACGATAAACTGAGCACTTTCGTAATCAACTTTAGAAAAAAAAAAGCCACTGCACCTGCCTGCGTACATTCTAACGGGCGCACTGAGTGACATGCGCCCAGTAAAGTTGGTAACTATGGACGACGGAAAGTAGATCCCCATATCTTAACACCGGATAAAAATTGTTAGGTGATCATTTGCGATAACTTATATATTATTTCTTTTGCTCTATGTTTCTTTAATGCTCCGGATCGTAAAAATGAGCAAATTTGAAAAATATTTACTTTTCTAATAATTTCACAGTTTCACTTGACCGGCGCATGAAAAAAGTGATGAGGCCCGTGGCAATCTTAGTCTTGCATAAGGCGGAAAAAATATACAACTTTCATAGAAGTATATCTTAAGTAGGGCTGTCAAAAGTGCTCATTTTACCGTGAATAGCCTATAGCACAAGCCATGCTCAGTAGTCGACAGACACAAATTGTGCTTTTCATGAACACATATTTTTACTGATGCACTGAGATGTAGCAAGCATCAAAACATTCAACATATTTCCTCGCAGAAGTTTTGAAATACTACCGAGATTTTTATACGTTAAAAAAAAAAGGGGTAAGAATTTTTAGTTTATCGGTTTACCGAATACTAGGAAATTAACTTTTAATGAGTTACCAAGGCTGCAGGTCATGTGCTAACTGGAATCAATATTGGATAGCTCGTACTGCATACGAGAAGTATACCATGTCATCCAGTCATTAAGCAGAATATTCTGCTAAACAATTAGAAATAAAATATGAAAATCAAGGAAAATAATACATTTACTTACTACAACAGCCATTTTGGGCGTGGCCGACCATAACCATGATCTCGAACTCAAATAAATAACAAAAATTGTTTTTAAAAAATATTTTAAAAATTGAATATGGAAAATATATGTTACTGATACCAACCACAGTGTTAGAAATTATGTGACCTACATCCCCAGTATATATTTAAAAAAAAAAAAAAAAAAAAAAAGGTCGTAAAAATCGAGACAAGATTACATTACTGCTTACGCCATCAGCATTGGGCGCAGGTGACTGAACATGACCCCCAGTAACCTTGAGCTCATGTAGTCTGGGAAAAATCGTAAAGAAGTAAAACAAAATAAAATAAAAATTGAGGAAATTGGTAGTTTACTGACCCCATACACCATGGTGGAAGAATATGACTTTAAACTTGACCCTTGTAACCTTGAACCTGAAAATTAAGAAAAACTCTTTAAAAAATGAAAAATTCTTAACCATGGAGAAAAATTACGTCACTGACGAGCACCATGTCGAATGCGAGTGTCCTTGTCATTGTATCCAGTGTCCTCAACTCAAAATATAATTTTCCTCTATTATGATTATTTTCCACTGTAGTTTATAATGTTTCTAGATTTTTCAAGTTTATGATCACTGAGGTTAAGGTCATCCATGTTCGAATTGCAGTTGGAGTTAGTAACAATGTTTTCCTACTTATTTAGATTTTCCACACTTTTCTGCGACTATTTTTATTTATTTTTCAAGTTAAAAAGTTACGTATCCAATGTCACTGGGATTTACGTCAAGGTCACCCACATCCAACATGGTATTCAGGGGTCAATAATGTAAACAAACATGGCCGGCCAAGGCCGCCGAGCGCAACCACCGTCTGCGAGATCAACCACGATGATGGACCGCTCTGGACCCAAATACCCAAGCGCCTGTGCACAATTCCCCTTTTATATACAGGATGAGTCATTTGAAAGAGGCCCCGTGGGACATGTGTGTAACGGAGCGAGGGAGTGAGGAAATACCTAGAGCAGGTGCTGGAAGTGGCCGCCATTGACCTCGAGGCAGGTGTGCAGTGTGCAAGGCACGGGCGAGGACATGCTGCGGGATGGCATCGATAGCTGTGATAAAGTTGGCCTGGAGTTCTTCGAGTGTGTGCGGGTTGTAGCTGTAGACCTGTCCCTTTAGAGCGCCCCACAATAAGGAATTACAGACGGATAGATCTGGAGAACGGGGTAGCATGGATTGGTCTGTTCCGCGGCTGATGACCCAATCAGACTGGAACACCGACTCAATGCGCGCGATCGTTGAACGTGCAGTATGCTCGGTGGCTCCATCCTGCTGGAAGTAAGCATTGCTGCGCTCATCCTCCGTCAGTTGTTCCGTAAAAACATTGAAAAAGTGTTCGATGTAACGAGCCGAGTTCACAGTCTCATGGAAGAACACAGGGATGATGCGGCGTGACGATACGGCACATCAGACACCGAGTTTCTGAGTATGTACTGGAGTTTCCATCAGCACGTGTGGATTGTCACCTGACCAATGGCGCATGTTCTGGGAGTTAACGTATCCTGACAGATGCAACCATGCTTCATCGGGAAAAAGATATGTATACAACCTGCAATACCTGCGTCTGAAACAATTCCGCACACTGCTTCCAAGAACCGTGGCGTGCATATCTCTCCACAACAAAAATACTCTGCTGAACCTTCAACACCATGCCGATGCACTGAAACACACTCACAACGTTCCTCATCGCTGCCCTCACTCAACCGACCGTAGAGCGCGGGGGCTGCGCAGCGTGATTCAAGGTCACGTGAAGGACACTTTCAGCACCTTTCTCGATATTTTGTTGTCACACTGGTCTGTATTTCCTCATTCCCTCGCTCCGTTACACACATGTCCCACGGGGCCTCTTTGAAAGGACTCACCCTGTATTATTCGCCTCAAGCGAGTGGCCACCTTCCTCAAAGAAAGAAAAATCTCCCGTCAGAGTCCATGGTTATTCTCCCCCGGCTAGGATATCCAGCAAGCTACTGCACTCTCTCGTCACGATCACATCGATAATAACTCTGTTGAACATGATCCTGAGCCGGACTAGCAGTTGCCTTACAATATACTAGGTAGCAAATCCATGGTCTGTGGCACTCAGGCTGCTTTATAATATTTTCTTAATGTTACCAGTAAATAATCACAAAAATTAAAGGGCAGGTTTCCTGGGGAGCACTGCAGAAATGGTTTGTATTTTTGACGCGAATATGTCTTTAAATTTACAACCACAGTGGGAGGCAATCCAGAAAATCCGATGATAACAAAATCGGGGGATAGAGTTTGGCATTGCAGCTCCGAATCTATCGATTGCATTTATCATTCAATACACCACTCGATTGCTAAAAGAACAAAAAATATGTTACGTTGATTGAAGACTGCGAAGCATTGCGTGCGGATTTATGTATGATTGGGGGGGGGGGGGGGTAATTTTGAGTTTGTTTCACCTCGTCTCATAACTTCCTCGTAGTATAAATTTTGACTAGAAGAAGTTACAACGCCAATCGATAGCTCTCGTCAAGAACAATCGATTGAGTGTATACAACATTTGTGTGGCGTGGTTATGGAGAAATTGTATGCGTTTAATGTAAAAAATTAAGAATGTAGGTATTTCTTATATGGGTTATAGACAATTCTCTATCTTTTATGAAGCATGTAGTTCGAGTTTTTATAGCTCCAAAATAAATTTAAAAGAGAAGTAAGTATGTCTTTGAGCACCCACAAGGCATGGCCTCCTCAGCTGAAGATGTTTTGCCGCTGAGGGCTAGTCAGCATGACTGTTCCAATTGTGGATCCTTCCAGGAAAATTTAAGATTAATAAACTCCTTTCAAATCTAGTCCATCCAACACAAAATTGTGCAAATCTCTCATAGTATATGTATGACTGTTGCAAACAGCTGAAGTGTACTTAAAAACCACACCATGACAAAATAGCACAATGCATGTTAATTCATAATTTTAATTTTGTTTGTTAATGTCTATGATTTTACACTGGAGAACTAATCAGGCACGTGAAACGTTGTGGTCTGAAGGAGTGGAGAGTTTGGACAGCTCATAACAACGAGGTCTTGAGAGCCGATGAAGGCGAAACGAGGTTAAAATGGAGCAGCGCCGGAATGCAAGGGCGGTGGAAACGAGAGATTCCTGAGAAAACCTTCCAACCAGTTGTATGCATGTGAAAAAACCGGGAATGACCTCGCTGGGAGTAGAACCCAGTTTGCCTTGGTGGGAGGCGAGCGGTTTGTCATGCCAACCGCAGCTCCTTGTGAGATTGAGGGAAACACTGGATAGACGCCCAGTGTAACCGGTGGATTTTACCCCAGGTAGGAAAGAATGGACACACTGGCGATCGAGACAGGAAAATAACGTACTAAGTAGATCATTATACCGTTGTTGAGATGTCAGCACAATGGGATGCTGTGTGGAAAAGAAAAGAGGTGTTCAGAATAGGGGCTTTTTAGAAAATACATTTTTTTCTTGAAAAGTGGTACAATTCCACTCTGCTAATTACAAAGAACACGAAATTACTGTGCTTGAAAATCATTTCTGGGGAAACTCCAAGCTTCGTTGATGCGTGACCGCTTCGTGGTCAACACCTACAAAAACAGCCAGTGTGTCTTGAATCCTTGTTTTGGGAATTAACTCCCCTGCTGGCGCTGAGGACTCTGGTTCGGTGAGTAATTTTTGGCTACGCTTGAATAGTAATCTTATTTGCGAGGGGGCAATGCATGTTCCTTAAATTGTTATTCTACCAAGGAACACTGTCTGGCGAGAAAGTGTGGAGGGTAATGCTCTCGGGGATTAGTGTCAACCTAATGTATTGTGGTCAGCAGAGGGTTGTAAACAGTGTTATACTGCTGTCGCGGTTGTCAGCGGACCACCAAGCTGCTTCGACACTTGCAGCCACTCAGGGGTAAAATATGCCTGGGTAAACTCCGCCTGCTACACCGGCACTGAGGCTGTTCGTGCAGTGTGTGAGGGCAGTTGTAATGTGTGCGGCAGGTCTGCTGGTGTACTTCCTCTATGGCATCCATCACAGCAAGGAGTGTGAGCAGGTGAGCACGTACTCTGTGCTGATGACGTCGGAGGAGGCAGGGAAGGGCAAGTGGGGTGCGACGCACAGCACTAGCCTGCCCAACCTGGAGCACCCGCCACCAGCGGACACACCTGCTGGAGACCACAAGTGATCTGTCACTGGGACACACGACCTGTCCGACAAAGTCCGGCACATCAGCCACCATCGTACCAGCGACACGACACGCACGTGCCAAGAGCGCCCTAGAAAAGTCCTGATTCATTTTAAACATTTATCTACCGACAAGAATTACGCGAGAAGATCTGAAGATTCGAAAAATGTATAGGCACAATCTATGCTTGAAAAGCAGTTTTTTTATTTTATTTTTTATTTTCATGCTTTTGAATACATGCCGAGTTTATACAACCAATACCTGCATACTAGACATTTTACAAGGTAAACTGTCAAAGGCTTTAATAATTACAAACTAAGTTTTATATTCTTGTAAAACTATACTGACATAATAAGAGTAAAGCTGTAGGTCTGTCTGCACTAGAAATTCTGCTATTGTGTACAGAAAGTACAGGAAGAAAGTAGCAATAATTGTTCATGTTCAGGTGCAAGTGATGGATTTCTTATAATTGTAAACCGGAGTAACATTTCTGCTTTAAAACCTGTAGCCAAGACAGATTTGGCAACCTTTTATCAGACAGTTGCCATTCATCAATACGTAGCAAGATAAAGCCTTATTTTGGAATCAAGCAACATGTTTCCTTTTCTATTTTGAATAAAATTTTTGTTAGAAATTTTACTACATTGCAAGTGAATACAATAATTTTATTGGTTACCATTATGTTACTAAAGCTTTTTTTGTTTTCCTTTCATAACTGATACAACCCATGTTAGTGCCTGTGTTGTGAATGTCACCGGCATTCCTGTGACACAGCAGCGGGGAGGTGGCCGAGGTAACCTTAGATAAACTCAAATCTGTCTCCTTAGAGAGAATTCATAGCAAACCACTTTAAATTCCACACGGTCACGTGCATAAGTAAGGTTAAATTAACTTTATTTGGCAACTGTTATCCACTCTCTCCAGTGATGTTTACAAGAGGAAACAGTAAAAAAATCAACTGTGATTGAAATTGGACATTATAAGAGAGCTTAATTCAATGGGAAAATGTTATGAAATTAAATGCGAAAAATATAGTTATCATTAAAAAGGAACTTTGTGCTTTTTTCCTTTCACGTAAGGAAGCTGCTCAGGAATTCCCTAAAAATTATATTTGAACCATTTCACTGTTAGAATGTTTGATTCAGTTCTGATATTATATAAAGTAATCGTGTAAGCCTACGTTTTGCTAAACTCGATTTACGAGTGAATATATTATGTTATATTTCCACTCTATTGCAAAGAATACAGATTGTTCTTTACATAGGGTCTAACAAATTACAATTACCTACATACATAACTGCGCATGAAAGCCCTAAGAAGGTTATTTTGACCATTTGCGCCACTTTTCCCACTTTGAATATATTTAGTAGGATAAACACAAAAAGTGACTGCTATAGATTTATTTTTTTTAACCTTTCCTGGGGAAAAGTGGTATTCCTGGATTTTTTTTTTTACTGAGATGTGTAGACGTACACAGACACAAACACTGCTTCGAAAAAAAAGCATTTTAACTAAAAAGACCCCTTAATACAAAACAAATATTAGTTTAAGTACTGTAATGTTCCATGGCTACTACTATACTGTACATAGCTGTGAAATACTTATGCTAACATGTGAAAATTTGCATAACTAATTATGGGTTTGTAATCTGAGAATGAGAACTGGAATTCGGTTTATGAACTGAATTTGACTTATAAAAGAATAGTGGAGAATTTCTATTTCACAATATAAAAATTGACTGTTGACGAGCGGCAATAAGCATTTATGTTGGTACACTACCCAAAACTAATCGTAATGGGAGAACTCTTACTATTGCAACGTCTTCACTAGTGATGCAAAGTGTTGCATTCTAAGTCTACCATGAAGTATTTGAGATTCCCCTTGGGAGACTCGATAAAAAAGCACTTATCTGCATATGTTGGCATAATCTGTACAGACCACACATCCAGCCTGGTGTGTGGTTCCCATATGCTGAAGCAAGATGTCTGCAGCAAGGACTAAAGGTGAGGTACAGCAACGTTTGTCTTTTGTGAATGTCCACAACACTAAAATAATTAATCGAGTTGAATCGAGGGGTTCTGGTTGGTAATTAACAGAGAGGCCTTGAGATCAGCGAGGGTGAAATGAGGTGGAGATGGAGCAGTGGTGGAATGCAAGGACGAGGGGAACGGTAGACCCAACTGTGTGCCTGGCCGATATGTTAAGAAAAAATACAGTATGTAGCATGTTAAACCCCGTTTTCAACAAGCCGTTTGGGTAGACTTTGGGGGCCCTAGATATAAGGGTTCAGAAAACACAAATACTATTGCATGCCATATCAGGAGAACAGAGTAGGAATTGCTCAATGTGATGTATCCTTGCCTGACTTGCGAGCCTATACAACAAAGACTGGCATAGCGACTGTATCAAAAAGCACCTCACCACAGTTATCTTCACCATCACCGTCAACATCAACATCAATGTCAATGTCAACATCAGCATCAATGTCATAGTCATCGTCACCAACATCGTCACCGTCATCATCACTATCATCAACATCATCATCAACATCAACATCATCATCATCTCACAAAAATAATCTTTACGTAACAAAAACGTTAAAACTTCCACTAAGTTGCTTTCCAGACTATTTCAATCAGTTTGCACATTAGTGACGACATTAATGTTAGACATTACTATTTTATAACATAGTAATTCGCGACCATTATAAGTGATAGCAAGCTGATTTCATAAAGGACAATTATCAAAATTCACAAATCTGAGGTGCGCTCGTCCATCTGAAGTAGCCCAATGTTACACAGTGCCTGAATCAGCTCTCTCAAGTTGTTCACATATTATTTTCACAAAATCCACTCACATTAGTTATGCTTATGTTGCACTGCACAAATTGGTTCTGTAATTATTACCTCACCTGCGTAGCTGAGGATTATATAGCTCCCGATTCCCAATCTATGAAGTGTTTGGGGTATGTGGCAATCTAATGTTGCCATCCTTTGGTATTTTACCAAACAACTGATGGTCTGTGTTTGGCAATATATATATATACTTTGGGAGTATATACATATATATACTCCCAAAGGCCTTTCTAAGGTGTTCATCCCCTCGTGTAATCAAATGCTGAAGAAAAACTGGGACCGTGGAGTGACTCTGGTGATGTCTGCTGTTGGGAGGCATTCTCCTGTGACCACATGCAAAGCTGGAGATGTATCAGGAGTAAATAAGGGTTAAGCTTACTGTAGCTGGCCTAAGGATGTGTACAATGACAAGAACAATTTTATCGAATTTGAGAGAGTGCGAATTGGTGGACTATGGGAGATAAGGACTGCCTGATTTTTGGACCATCATGACCAAACATGAAGGAAAACATACTTGCCAGGAAGGCTCTACTGGTCACTAGAAGAAAGGAACGTTCCATTATCTCACAAGTGCTATCTCAACCAGTAATGTCTCTCCATCAGCCAGACAGATGTAGTAGCATCAATAGTGCTAGAAAAAACTCATACATAAATTCAGATGGACAACTAGCGAGAATGCGACACAGGGAATTTACTTGGTCACCATTTTGAAATCCACTGCTCTTCCTAATGGCAAGACCTACTTCCAGAATGGTTGTGTCCTTGCGCTGAATACCAGATAGGCCCGCAAGCAAGTATGAGTATATAGCACAAAATCACAACTTCTCACACAATTATTAGCCTGGGAAAGTTACACAACAAATAGTAACCCCAATTTCCCCCTTTACTTTGGTGAAATGATTTGCAGAAGGATGTCTTGATGCCCTTTACCCTATCTTCCATTGAAGATAGGATTTAATTACTTGTAATCAGCTATATCTATCATTGCTGCCAATGTGAGTGTCGAGTTTCATTTCAACATTTCCTTCTGGACACAGCAATTTTTAAACCAACGATTGCTTGAGTTTATGATACAACCATTATTTATTTGGTATTTTTCACTGACCACCACTGCAAAATATTACCAATTGCAAAGTTTTCAACTGTGGTACTTTTATAATTCATTTTAATAAGTCAAAATTTAACATTATGAGTAACTCGAAGTTTAGTCATCTGTGACAAGTAGAACGACACCCTGCCAAGTAAATGTTGACATTTTTGCCACCAGTCTTACCAATTTCTTTGTGAACCGACACTGTTTTACTAGGAGTTACTTCGTGTCTCTAAGGTTTTGGTCTCACATGTTCTTAAATATGGCTTTAGAGAATATTGTTTAAAGCTACATCACAACATTTATCTATTTTAGCCTAACGAAATACTAAGTAATAGCTTTGGGACCATGCTGAAGTAATGAGAGGTTCCAGAGTGCTCCTAAGTAAATACTTATGAGTTAAGATTACAAGTAAACCACTAGGCTACCTAAAATATATAAAAGGACAGGGATCCAAGTGCTCGCAGTCTAATACTTTAATACTTGTCAACAGGCACACACCCAAAGAAAGATGACACATTATCCACGAGGTTGCGTGATAGCGACGTTCGCTGGGTAAGACAGCTTCATCAGGTGCTGAGCCAGCGAAACGTCGCGATCGCATAACCATGTGGAAAATGTGTCATCGTTCTTGGTTTGTGTGTGCCTGTCGACAAGTACTAGACTGTGAATACTTGAATTCCTGTCCTCGATATATTTTAAGTAAACACTTGCTGGGAGAAGGCAGCAGAGGAGCCAGTGGCCGCGCTGCTGAGGAAAGCGATGCCTCCCCCTCCCCCCCCCCGGCACTCATCTCGTCAGGACATATGATGACCAACTAGTGGCGGCTCAAGAAGTCCACTGCCAGTATTGTGCTGAGAACTGCTGTCCTTGCTTGCCAAATTGTGAGGTAAATGCAAAACTCAACAAAACACAATAAACAAGTATTTTATAAAAGTTGATTAACAACTGTGTTCTTATTACTTATTAACAGAAGTACACAAAGACTTAATTATATGATATAACTCTCCAAGACTGACCTACCACTGGGTGCACACACTCACTGTAAGTCAGCCATTGTCTACAAAAAAAAACAACAAACTGATGATTTCAAATTGACAAATGTCTATCCTCAGAATTATTTTCTTTTACCACTATTTCTTGATGCTACACTTCCCAGTCACACATGATAACAATATGGCATTAAAATAATAGCCGATTTCACAACTTTGGTGAATAGCGAACGTCCCAATACTTTTGCACTGGTAATACTTCTGACAGTTGTTGGGATCAACATAGTATTTAGGACCTGCCACACAAGACAAGGAAGAATCTGCACATTCGAAAGTTTCCGGGTTGTACTGGGTGTTGGCCTCACAGTAAAACAGCTTTGGTTGTCCGTTGCCACACGTGTAGTAGATGGATGGGTTCGACTCGAGAACACCGCTCTGTTTGTTGCTCTTGCATTCGGGAACTGGTGTACTTATGCACAAGCTGCTGTTCGTACTGATCACAACACAGTCTTGCTGCTTAGGATCGTATGCATAACCGTCTTCGCAAGTGGCCTCTTCGTCTTTTCCATCCGAGTCACAGATGTGGAACTTGGCGCAGTCCAGGATGTCGGGGAACATCCCCATTCCTCCGCACTCAAACTTGGGACAGTTTTTCGCAGATGAGGAGCACTCGTTGTTGTAGGGGTCACACTTTTCATCTGTGGCGCAGTCTTGCGTCACAGGGAAGAAGTGCGTGCCCACATTGATGCAGTTGACGAGCTGAGAGCAGTTGGAACTACACGTACTCCCTTTGTGGGTGCAATTAATGTCATTGGCCTTCCTCACATTGTGCATAGTGCTGAGCACGTCATCGGCCCCGGCTGTGTTGCTCACGGCCAGCCACTGGTACCAAACCTGGGGACAACGGCGAGGGGAATGTTAGGTACATACATAATGCACAGATATATCTCCAGTTTAGATGCTACCAGGCAACAGGTGGTTTGCAAACTGACTCGACTCACAAACAACTGAACACTATTGAAACTCCTGCGAGTATCCTCCCAGGCATCATTATGTCAGTCACTTGTAAACATTAACACTGCAGTGTGTGCACCCATCATATGTACATTAGGTGGCAATGGGGATAGTAAAAAAATATGACACTACCATGTAAATTTTTCTCCGAGGAGAAAAACATGAAAGTAAATCAGTTTCAGTGACTCCTCAGAAGAACACTGCCCTATAAATAAGACATACAAATCAAAATTCACAACCCAAACTACTGTAGGAACAGCAAAATTTATTGTAAAACATGCCACATGCAATAACTACATAGTCATTAAAAAATGTTTAATTAACTGTGAACTAGTTCAAGAATATTTAGAATAGAAAAACATAGAACTTTTAGCATTCACAATTAAATCAAAAAGAAGAAACACTATCAAGCTGTAGTTTACTTGCATATGTCTAAATGTATGAGTTGTCGCTCCGAGTCTGCCTCTATCTCTACATATCGACTGCCTCCTTGGGATTCAACCTTCCACGACCCCATGCTCTTCCATCATGGTATTGCTCCCTCGCTAGGTATGGGGAGGCGAATCCTTGCTCTTGTCCCCAGCTCTCACCTGGAGCGAAGCTAGACAGTGCCTGAAGTACTCTCTCTGTTGAGCGGCCTTGCAAGTTGCCTGGAGTGATGGGGTTACCTGGATAATGGCATAGGCAGGGACAGGCTGGTTCCGCATAGGCTGCTGGGGGGACGGGTGTGCGTCCATTGGTTGGAACACACCCTGGCAGGTCCTTGCCAAGTGGTTGGGAGCTACCCCAAAGGTGTCAAGGGGTTTGCAAAGTAGGTGTCGCTGGCTGGCTGTCTGGTTGGCCGACACTGCGGTGCTGCCGACGTCAACGATGCACATTCCTCCTGTGGCATCGGCACTTATGGGGCATGCGATAGATGAAAGACATAACTGCACCCATCCATCCACTGAAGGTCTGGATGTCGGGGTGTACGTACCTGGTTAAACTCTGTTCCCTACAAGTGACAGTGTGTCTGTGGAGCCTAGGAAGGAATGTGCAGCACGCAACTTCACTCCTCATCCTGGCAGACACTCATTCCTCCTTGCCCCTCAAATGAATACACTGCCTGGAAGACCCTGCAGTGGGACATGCCAGAGTGCACTATAGAATGCACTGCTTCCTCCTAGCACTCCACCACGATCCACCCAGACCTATGCAGCTTGTATCTACAGTTTTGGTGATATTGTACTGTCCTGCCATCAACCCAGAGTATAGAGGTGCCACAGTGGTCCTCTGTATACTCCCTCAGCTTGATGCTTGCACCTTTCATTGTCCTTCGCTACCATGGAGTAACTAACAATCATCAGAAACATGGATACCAAATGACCCACAGACCCTTTATTGGACACCCTGTCGCTAGCCTCCCTGCACAACAAAGAGTTACCCTGCGTGGAGTGATACACTTCACAAGTTTGTTAAATTATAATGCCAGGAGTCCATGTGACTACCACCAGCTGGTGCACTTGTAAGACTGATGAATGACAACTGATCAACTGATGATAATCGCAGTATGAATGAATAATGTGGGTGGTGTGGTGCTTTGTCCTTAATCCTGATGTTGCTAGCATACACATGCACTAAGCTCTCTGTTTCTTCGCGCAAAGTGTGCCGCTGATGATTTTAGAAATTGATCCTTGTGACAGGTGTTGCCGCAACACGGGGAATGTTACCACACTGCAGCTGCCGTGCAGCCCAGCACCCAAGCAGTGTGACAGTCCCCACACCAATACTTACGTAATAAACGGGCTAGGTCTGGCACACAACACAAATGAAGTTTGGTTTGTTTAATCTAGACATTTTAGGGGTTTTAGAGTACATGTCACAATGCGCTTGTGCGCTGGGTCGGAGGCTATGCACTATGTTCCCCGATGCTATACATGCTGATTATGAGCAACTCGCCCTATTAATGTCCACCTGACCTCTAGTCTCTTGCACTACCCACATAACCACATACCGTTTTAACACTTGTGGAGGGGTGGGGGGTTTGGACATAATTGTGGATTAAAATTTTTTTTGCCTTTACGTTTGCGTGTGACTGAAAATGTGACTTTGTTCGGGTATAGAACATTATTTATATGCTATTCATGTTGAAGTAAGAACTTCTGGGAGCCCTCTCATTTGATATAATAATCAATTTATTATATCTTATTACAGCCTTAGAAGTAAACTCCCAAGTGTGGAGGAATATACGCACTGTGTTTATTACTTACGTGGAAATATTTATTTTAAAAGTTGGTTAAACGATAAAAACATAGCTGAACGTAAAAAAAAATAACTAAGGCCTCAAAAGTGCTCTCTTTACCATGGACAGCCTATATTTATATTTTAGTGACCACTATATGTAGTTTGTTTTTTTGTGCTACTACCACTTCTGTAGTAATTCTCTGAATAAAATCATTACGGTCATTAATTCCAATTTATCGCACATTGTAAACAAGTAAATTACTCCAATGATGTTGCAGTTATTCAACCATCTGAGTAAAATGATATGTCTTGGCAAAGAAGAAATAGCGATAATAAATGCTGAATACATTTTATGACTTAGACACTATTAACACTACAATGATTTCTATCTCCTTCTCTTAAGGCTCTGGCAAAGCTATGAGGGTGGTGTGTTGCCTATCGTACCTTACAGCCCGGGGTGTTCTTGGCGGGCTGTATGCGAGTGTCTGGACCATGCTTAAAGTCAAGTGAGGAGCTATGACACATCAGTGGCTTAACGATTCGAACAATAACAATGGTTATAACTTAATGCTATCTAATGTTTCACAGTGGACAAAGTTATGTCTGCTGCCCTGCTGTAGTGCTTAAAAGGATACAAGAGCAGAAGTGTTAATTTAATTTGATTCTGTTTTGAATCTAACTCAAACAATGAACGTTAACCTCAGTGAAAAGAAAGATGAATTAATGAAAAATTTTCACGGCTGAAACTTCAGAAGTGCTCAATTTCAATTAGGGATGACTATCACTAATATAAGTCACTCCACTGTGTCCACGGATGGTTATGTTGGCGGATGTTCCAGACCAGCCGACTCTGGATTTTGTAATCTAAAGGTATTCTGGCCAGAGACTGTGCAGGACTCGTATTTTTCAAACAACCACTGAACACATTTTTGACTGCCACTTCATGTTACAATTTTGTAATTCGATATAAATGTTGCATATGAGAAAAAATGAGAACTGTAAATGTATTCACAATAAAATTTGCACTTTTGAAAGCCCTGCTTAAAATCTACTTGTATGCACATTGTGTATTCTTTCGCCTTATGTAAGATTAACATTGTCATGGGCATCATCACATTATTCATGTATAGGTAAAAAAGTAAATATTTTACAAATCTGCTCATTTTTACACTTCAGAGCATTATAAAAAAAACAGAAAACAAAATAAATAATTTAAGTTAGCAGAAATGGTTACCTTAAACAATTTATTCGACGTTAAGATACGGAACTACTTTCCCATCCACCGTAACCAACTTAACTGGGTGAATGTAACTCAGGGCACCCGTTAAAATATATGCAGGTAGGAACAGTGACTTTTTTCTAAGATTGATTTCGAAAGTGCTCACTTTATCGTGAACAGCCTTTAGTCGCATGGCACTGTGCTACAATAATTTGTGTGAAGGAAAGTCTGGCAGATGTTTTCCCATCACTGTAATTTATGAACAGCTGATTACGAGCTTGCAGTGTGGTCCTGACAACACTGCATTATGGGAGTACAATTTGCCCACCACGTGGTTCAGACCACAATCATCCATTTCTGCCAACCACACCAGTTTAATAAAAGATGATCCCCTAAGTGTCGTGCTCTCCATTTTGTTAGCCAGCTAGAACTAACTGGTGAGGTGGCATTTTTCTTCTGTTTCATTATCAACTTGTTGGTAGACATGTTTAACTACGTTTTACCAATATTTTGTTTGATGTTGTGATCATAGCCATGAGGTTAGAGTTATTTTTGCTTAAGATCAAGCTCCAAGTAAGTAGCTTAAACCCATAAATGATATAGTACAAGCACTGACAAAGGTCCCCGAAGTCATGCTGAATGTTGTTCACGAAGTGAGTGCGTTTGGTTCACAACTCAGTACCATATGCATAAACAGAATTCTGGACCTGCATGTTGTGAACTCTGCGAATCTCCAGTCAGTCAAACAGTTTGTCAACACCTTCAACAAGAACACTCGTGCAAGGCTTAGGCCATGATATCATAACCAATAAACATGTTCTGGCCACAGCTTCGATGTGCATGTTGGATGTATGTATACTCACAAAGTTCGAAAACTCGCGAACAGACATCACTGACACAATTCCTAAGGTTTCAGAACTCATAAATTTTGTTCAGTCTAGAGTATTAAAAATGGATTGTGTTCATGATGTAGGAAATTCAGTCAGTGCAAATAATATGTCTCAGAAATTATTGCTGATGAAGTTAAGTCATACAATCTCACACCAAAAAGGCAGTATTTATTACCAAGTCAGAACCTAAAACAAGATCTTGTGCAGTGAGTCAGCAAACACACATTCTGTGTACAAATGTCCCGAATTCATTGACAAAAAATAGCTCGGAACAAAAATTATGTTTCAATTGTTTGGGACAGCCCAAAGGCTAGAATCATGTCTCTCTACTCGCACCTATTATCAGTGTCAGCAAAGCATCATACCCTGCTCCACATAGATAAGCCCATTGTATCTTCAATTCCCCAAGATAAAACATTGGACCCCACACAGATCCCAGGCGAAACGTTTGCAGGTGTTTCGGCTTGGGAATACATATCAGTGTTATTGTCTAAAGCCTCAGTCAGTGAAAGTTTACGGTGCTGACCATAAGCCTCATGTCATGCAGTGTCTGCTGCCCTTACACAAAGCCAGTAAAAGGGCCATGAGCCTTTGTCATGGCGCTGTCAGCTTGAAGGGGAAATAACCTGTCAGATTCAGTCATCAACTGAACCTCAGTGTACCTTCTCTCACTCACTCCTTGCTGTGTCCAAGATTACTAGCAACTTGCCTTGTGTGTCTGTTGATTCCTGTGTTCACGCTCAGTTGGGTTCCCTTCCTTTGGCTGAACATCACTATCGATTAATCAGCACCCATCGATATACTTCTGGGTGCTGATATCTGTATTCGTGTTGGTATGGGTGGACGGCTAGAGTTGGGACAACACATGCCTGTAGTATTGGAGCCCAAGTTGGGATGGGTGTTATTGGGGGAATACCCCGAGCTCTGTACAGATACTAAGTAGGGACTGGTATCTATATTTGTTGGTACAGAGAGCTTATTCGATGACATCCTCAAACAATTTTGGGAAACTGAAGAGCCTCCTCAGGTCAATGCAAAGCCACCTGAAGACGAGTATTGTGAAGAACACTTCAAGGATGCTCACACACGAGTAGATACTGAGGGCTACAAGGTTTCTCTTCCCTTTAAACCCCAGGCCCAAACTCTTGGGGATTCGTACGAAAATGTCAGATGTAGATTCTATTCGCTAGAAAGGAAACTTAATTCGCAGCCTGAGATGGAGACTATGTATACTGAGTTAATGACTAACTATGTTCAGGTAGGTCATATGTAGCCATATACCCACCTCTTGCAAACAGAATATTGCACAATAAACAACAGAGTGTTATATCCCTCATCATGAGATGCTCAAATCATCTAGCTCTACGACCAAATTGGGGGTTATTTTTATGGTAACACACAGACCTCCATTGGTATTTCAGTCAAAGACATTTTACTCCCAGGATCTAAACTTCAGAATGACACCAGTGACATAATTCTAAGACTTAAACTTTACAGTGTGGTTTTTTCATGCAACATTAAGCAAATGTACCACCATGTTTTGATCGATGAGGCTGCCTGACCATGCCAGCTCATTCTGTGGTGTGAGGACCCGTCATGTTACATCATTTAGCATCTGATGATGGTGATAAATATCCACTAGCTGCCAATTCTCTTGAGAACCACGTCTTTGTGGACGATATCATCACAGGAACAATGTCATTAGATGAAGCTAATTTGTTGAAAATTCAGCTGGTCGAACCTGTACGTTGGGGTGGGCTTGGGCTTCAGAAATGGTGATGTGCCTGCGACCCATTGTGGAAGTCCTAGGGTGCTAGACTTCTCATTAGGTCCTGTTGTTAACATCATTGATTTATACTGGAATCCAGTGAAGGACCCATTCTTGTATCACCTACAGGTCCACTCTGGTAGTCCCACCAAAAGCTTTGTCCTTTCGCAGATTGTATGTATATATGATCTTATGGGTTGGCTTGTTCCATAAAATGTGTGGTCCAAATTTCTAATGCAATGGTTGTGGACTCAAGGACTGGATTGGTATGATACCTTATCACAGTCAACTCAGGCAACGTGTAATTAAATCATGGATGGCCTGACCAAAATTGAAACCCTCAGCTTGCCGTGCTTCATATGCCTTGATGTGGTCAATGGGGAATTATAAAGTTTTTCCGATGCCTCAGAGAGCCTATGCAGAAATTATGTATCTGAGGAGTACGGCCAATGAAGGGAATATATGTGTGCATTTGGTAATGGCTAAGGCATGGGTAGCACCTCTGAAATTAGTGTCTCCCCTCATTTAGAATTGTGTGTGACTCATTTACTGGCAAATTGATCTTCTATTGCTACAACTTCCTCAACCAGCACTTGCATATCTCTGCAACCCATGGATGAACTCATTTCAGTGTTACTCTAGCTTGGATAAAGTCACCACCAAACTTGTTGAGAACCTTTGTGGCTAATCGCGTGTCTCAAATTAAATAATGGGTTCCTTCTCAGGTGTGGAAACATGTCAGGTATCAAGATAATCCATTGGATCGTGCATCTCATGGCATACTCCCTTCTGTCCTTCTCTCTCATGCCCTCTAGTGGCATGGCCCCAGCTGGCTACTCCACCCACCTGAACAGTGGCCAGTGTCTGCTGTGTCTGGGAATGATGACAATAACCCAGAGCTCAAATCTTCTCAACTCGCCTTGCTGAACACTCGTAAAATTCCTAAAGAGCTTCCTGTATTTCAACGAATTTCATCATGGAAAAGTTGATTCACATTATGGCTTATGTTAGGTGTTTCATCACACATGCCAAAACACAACCTTGTAACAGTGGTTCTTTAAGACGTTTGGAACTGGAGGAAGGTAATCTTCTTGTATATAAATGCATCCAACATGCTCGCCTACATGACTTGAAACACCTCAATGGAGGAAAGACTTGTTCAACATGAATACGGCGCCTAGCACCCTTTCTGGATTCACATGGTATGCTCAGGACGGGCGGTCGCTTGTCCAATGCCAACATGAAGTTTGCAACTAAGCATGAAATCATACTGCAGAAAGACATTGCAATGGTCGAAACATTGGTATATCATTAACATCTGAGATATCTGCATGAAGCGCCACAATTACTGCAGTCTCTTGTATCACAGAAATTCTAGATATTGTCAGCCTGATCCCTAATTCTATCTAGAGTCTTGAAGTGTGTGTGGTGCTTCTGGTGTCGACCTGTGAACACTCCTCCACTTATGAGTGATTTGCTGGCAGAGAGAGTCACGTCCTCTGGAACCTTTGAGCAGACAGGAGTGAATTATGGTGAACCTATTTCCATCAAACTAAACAAGTTACATCGTGGCACTACTCAGAAGGCTTAGCTGTCCATTTTCATTTATTTTGCAACTAAGGAAGTGCACATTTAGGTTGTGACTGATCTAACTGCTTATAGATTTGTTGCAATCTTAGCACTGTTTGAGTCAAGATGAGGATTGTGCACAAGTCTCTATTCGGATTGTGGGACCAATTTTGTGGGTGCAGCAAGGCAGTTTCAACAATCCTTTATCCTCCTCCACAAGTCTCCCATTGTTGAACGTTTCTCTCTCACTCACTCCATTAATTTTCATTTTCTTCTCCCAGCAAGTCCCTATCAAGGTGGGTTATGGGAAGCAGCTGTGAAGTCAGCCAAATACCACCTCAGGCGAGTCATTGGCAATCAGACACTCATTTTGGAGGAGTTAACGACATTGCGTACTAAGGTTGAAGCTGCACTCAAGTCCAGACTATTAACACCATTATCATCCGACCCATGTGACTTTGCTGCCCTCACACAAGGGCAGTTACTTACTGGTAGGCCTTTTGTGGCTGTCCCTGAATTGTGTGATGAGAACAGCGATGGCGTACTCTGCATGTCCTGGAGATGGAAAATGGTGTGTGCACTTTTCAATCAGTTTTGGAGACCATGGTATCGTGAGCATCTTAAAAGCTGCAACCTTGAGGCAAGTGGCAAACCAACCAACCAGGACTCACTGTAAGAGATCTGGTACTTTAAGGTGACGAGAGTATACCGACATTAGGCTGGTGCTTGGCCAGAGTCGTCAAGTTACATCCTGGAGCAGACAACATCGTCAGAGTGGTGGAAGCACGTACCCAAAAGGGACAGTTGTGCCGACCGGTACACAAGCTGTACCACCTGTCAACCCAAAAATGCTCGCCAGTTCTCAAAATGTGATATTTTGTACATAGTGTGACTTATTTTGTGTGTACTCTTAGAGACCTCAGTCGATCTCGGTGAGTGGTATGTTATATATTCTCATGTATTATATCGTATGTGTGGGCGTGGAACTATACAGAGCACAGAGTGCAAGTATCCAGTATCTCTCAAGTAGTTTGGCAGCATTTCCAGGAGTAGCAGTGAATACCAAGATGGCGAAGCGGTAAGTCTTCATTTGATGAGTGTCCATCGCTAACATCCTCTCTGGATTGAATATCAACCCCTGCGAATGTGGCTAACTACCCTGCACTTCGCATCCTGTGTAACTCCGAGCTCTTATCTGAAATTAGTATAAAAGGGCTGGCATTGCCAATGCTCTTCAGTCTAGGCTCCTCCACAACCTTCTTCAGGGCCGGAGGTAGCCATCGGGTTGCGACCACTGGTACCACCAGAGATTCCACCACCTCTCTTGGGGCTGGAATCTCAGCCAGTAGGACGACTCTCCGACCAGAAGCTCACCACTTCTTCAGCAGCAGCTGAAGACACCACCATCTACCACCAACACAAATCCCTCCAGTAGATTCTGGGGGACTCAGCCACTATCAAAGGTTCCCGAAGTCTTCACTACGTCCTTCACCACCCCTTCTGGTGACGACTCCAGTCCTTGGTAATGTCACGACGAAGTTCCTTCTGGACCTGCCCCGGCACACCAGATGGTGTTAATAGTTGATGTAAATACCCTTCTGGTAGATGTTCATGCCATAAGTTCCTTTAGAACACCCTCAATAGTTAGATGTAAATAGGTAACTAACTAGTAACTTTTTTATTGAGTTTAATTAATCACCTTATGTCAACTAGCTCTTGCCAGGTTGCCTTCACCTGGTTAATTATTTCAGGTTCATAACTTCCTTTGCAAGTCATATTATCTAAGGAGGTAGTACAGAGTCACCTTGTTTATTATTACTTCAATAATAAAAAAACAAGTGTATTAAATATATTCTCTTTAGTCTGATTTTCTTGGAAGTATTGGTAGCTCTACGTAACATAACCAAACAGGGGTCAAGCCGGCAGACGAGAACATAAAGCTATCTACCTACACACCAAGAGGCCACTCGAGCTCTGCCACACCAGTAGTTCTTCGATGGACCGCAAAAGCACTAGGTACATATCTACTAGGTGAATTTAACATGCTAAGTCGTTCCATACTCCACCACCGCTTCTTTTGGGGCCAGAACGGAGCTGTAATTGCCTAGTATTTTCAACCCGATGTGGAGAGCTCACCCGGGTATTCAATCAGGAAGCAGTTCGAGCATATCCGCGTTCTGTCCACCGCTTCTTTTAAGTACGGACGAAAGGAACAACTTGGGTGCCGCTCGCTGCATGTCTACAGTAGAGAATGAGTCACCAGTTTGTTCTCTGGAAGGAGGGGTTTGGAGGAGATTGAAAAAGCCGATACATGTCTCCGAGAGTAATACCACATGTTCATTTGATATCGATTCACAGGGCAGAGTTCATATCACCTGTGAAATACCTACTCCATTATTTCCCCCATTAGAAAGATTAGAAGGCCATCCTCACACTATTATAGAGCCCTTCAGGTGAGGAGAGGATCCACCCCTAGGCATAGCCAACCCCTGGTTATACAAACCTAATTTCCCCATTATAACAATCAGAATCCCCCAACAAGTACCAAGTTCTCCACAGCCTCCAAGTCTACCAGCCCCAGCCTCAGTCCCACCGCCTGCCAAGGCATTTAACCAGCCACAGAGGAGGAATCTGCTTCCTCCCAGTCATCCCAAGGTGAAAGGTCGGACTGTAAGAAGGGCTGTCTGTGACAGTAGCTGTTGATTTTGTCCCGAATAAAAGCCTACCAGGCCAGTCTTATACGCAGGTAGGGCATCCACGCGACGTTAACATCCCTGTCTTACCCATGTTTCTCGTGATACTGACATCGCGATATAAAAACCTCTACTACAGCTACTTGTAACACCACTTGTGTTAAAACCTGTATTTCCAAATTAGGAATTGTATTTAACTTCCCCAGTCGTTGGTTCAAACCCTACAATGAAAGCCCAACTTGCAGAACCACGTCTCAGCTGGTCATGCATTAACATTATATTACAAAAAAAAAAAATAGAGTAGAATCTCTCTGTAGCGACCCGTTTCAGACCCACTTTTATTTATGGTTTCAGGTGTTGCAAATAAAAAATTTATGGTGCGTACTGTCGACACAACACTTGTTTCGTTGTCACAGCCAATGAGTTGTAGGCTATATATTCGGCTATAGTTATATGAACCAATTATGTTCTAAGTAGATAGGAAATGAGAGAGCGAGCGCAGCTCACTTAAATTGGCAATTCCCAACAAAATAACATGAAAACTAACATAAAAATGTCCTGCTATTTCAACGAAAGTATAAGAAAAAATTAAAAACTCGAAATCTGAAATTCGATGAAAAACCAAGCAATTTAAGCTCAAAATCAAGTAATTTTATCGTTTTCAAGCAACTTTTTCATGTTTCTGGAAGCATAAATTTTCGATCCTCAAAAACAATGCAATTGAAGCCTAAATCATGCAATTTTAAGCTAAAAGCATGCAAATTTTCAATCCCCCCCCCCCAGAAATGGACATGCAGAATTTGTTATTAAAAGAAACAGCAAATTTTAAGTCAAAATCAAGTAAATTTCTCGATTTTAAGCAATTTTTCCACGTTTTGTAGAAACGCTAATTTATCAAGCGAGCAACCTAAATCAATCAATTTTAAGTCAAAATCATGTAAATTTAAGTCAAATCAAATGAAATAATATGTTAATTATTCATTATCCTATTATATAATAGGAAAGTCTCTGTCTGTCTGTCTTTAATACTTCCAAGTCCCTTGAAACTCAACAAAAGTTCTTCAAATTTTGCAGAGCTAATCCTAATGGTGAAATACAGATCAAGTTCGATTTTCAGCAAGATTAGATTACGGAATCATTACCTTTTACCCTAAAAACTCATTTTTAATTACTTTTTCCTATGAAAGTTTTGTATTAATGCATAGAGATTATTGCATAGAGATATGAAGGTAATGGGATATCATTTTTGTTTACTTTAAATGTCTCGCTTCAATGCTGAGTTAATTAAGAGGGGCCACAGTGGCTCAGTGGATAGAGCGGTTCCAAGTGGGGGCTTAGTGGCTCAGTGGATAGAATTATGTTAAGTGGGGCCTTAGTGGCTAAGTGGATAGAGAGGTTCCAAGTGGGGCCGCAGCGGCTCAGTGGATAGAGAGATTCCAAGTGGGGCCGCAGTGGCTCAGTGGATCGAACGATTTCAAGTGGGGCCTTAGTGGTTCAGTGGATAGAGAGATTCTAAGCGGGGCCGCAGTGGACCATTTTCAATATCTAGATTCCAATTTTCTCTAGGAAATATCTGATTTATTCTATTATTAATATAAATATTTCTTACATTACAGTGATCAAACATAGAAGCATGTACCTACTAGTCAACAAAATTTTTTCTATTAGTTTGAAAGCCTACAATTACATCAGGAATATCAAATTGTAAATTATTAAACTGATCTCTTATATCAAAATTAAAAACAGTTGTTCCAGAAGGAACTTCTTTTCCTAAAAATTGCCAATAATTAAAACTTATATAGGCTATTCACGGTAAAGTGAACACTTTTGAAAGTCCTCTCATTTGGAATAATAATCAATGAATATATTTTATTGTAGCTTTAGACATTAAATTCTGATGTGGTGGCATATACACTCTCTGTTATTACTTATACATGGGCATACTTATTTTAAAAGGTGGTTAAAGGATAAAAAACAGCTAAATGAAAAAAAGTAGCGAGAGCCTCAAAAGTGCTCACTTTACCGTGAACAGCCTATAGGTATTTGTGGATGCTTGTATTTTTTTTCTTTAATTGCAATGGCTTTGTTAGATTCGTATTCAACAATTGGCCACATAATTTCTAATTTTTGAATGACAATGTTACCTGGATCTGCATAACGTTTCTGAACGGCGCCATCTACGTTCTTAGTTTCATAAACATATAAACAATTGTTATCAGACGAATTTCTAATAAAAGTAATTTTATAACCACCTTTCCAATAAATTTCATTGCTATCTCGAATAAAACCAAACAGATATCTCAGAGGACAGGTTATTTCATTTTGTTTAATCACTGTGAACAGATTTTGCATGATATTTATTATCAACACCAGTAAATTCTAAATAATTTTGCTCACTTAGAGATCCTAACAAATCTCTCATCATTGTTGAAGTTTTACCTGGGTTATCAACAGCATCAATAATATGCCCATGTTTTGGGATTTATATTCTAGAAAATTGAAAGGAAAAAAGTTAGCACAAATATAAATATTATCGAATTCTACGTATTTTGCCTTATCTTCAACTTTGTCTCTTTTTAGTAAGCGAAATTATTCATAAACATAAGCGTAATTTGGAAAAGAAAAGCTATCGCCTATAGAAATATCAAATTCGATTCTATCATTGTAAACATTTAAATTCCCTCTAGTTTGATCAGTTGGGGGAAATGTTTGCCTCTCAAAACTCTTGATACTTTTATAACTCGTTTTTAAATAAATATATATATATATAAATGAAAGATTAATCAAAGGCAGTTTGTCAAGTTAAATTACTCGTTGAGAAATGCAAAATTATAAAAAGAATCACGAGGTTGATTATGAAAAAAAAAATTAAGAAGAAAGATCAACCTTAAATTCACGAATTACGAAATATTGATAAAAAAAAGTAGAACAAGTAAGTGAAGAAAATAAATATTTAGTAACAACACTAGTTCCTGTTGCAGCAAAAATTTAGATTATCCACTAACACCAGAAGAAACATTATCTGAAAGAGAATTAGTTTCAAAACCTCCTAATTTAGATTATCCACTAACACCAGAAGAAACATTATCTGAAAGAGAATTAGTTTCAAAATCTCCTAACTTGGAAGAGCAAATTGGAATTGTACCATTGAAAAATTTGACACATCCTGATTCTACTATACATCTCGGAAAATAAATTGCAAAAAGAATAAATGTTATTGATACTCAATACGGATTATGTGCAGAAGGACAGAATTTTTACATAGGTAATACACAAGTAAAGATAGGTGTTAATAAAATAACCGTTAAAACTAAAGAATATGAATTAATGGAAGGACTTATGGCTGATCCTATAGATGGAAAAGATGCAGCCAGTAAAATATGTTTCGATAAAGAAATAGCTGTTAAATTACCAAAATTTAAACCAATCAGTTTTGAATTATTGTGAAAAAGTTGTTAATTCCAAAGTTGAAAAATGCAATGAAGAAAAATCTCATATATTTTATTTACCTGCAAAATGGGATGAAAAAAATAATATTTTTCACTTAGATAGGAAAGTCTGGACATGATATTAATTTCTCTCAAAACATATTAAATTTATATTAATTCTAATCTATCAGTTATCTTTTTATTTTTCATTTGATTTTAGCTTATTTTGCTTGTTTTTGCCTTAAATTTGATTGATTTAGGTTGTTCGCTTGATAAATTAGTATTTATAGAATACATGAAAAAGTTTCTTAAAATCTAGAAATTTACTGGAAAAAAAATTGAAAATTTGATTGTTTTTAGCTTAACATTACATGATTTTGATTTAAATATTCTTGTTTTTGAGGATCGAAAATTGATGCTTCTAGAAACATGAAACATTTGCTTGAAAACTATAAAATTACTTGATTTTGAGCTTAAATTGCTTGGTTTTTCATCTAATTTCAGATTTCGAGTTTTTAATTTTTTCTTGTACTTTCGTTGAAATAGCAGAAAATATTTATGTTAGTTTTTCCTGTTATTTTGGTGGAAATTGCCGATTTAAGTGAGCTGCGCTCGCTCTCTCATTTCCTATCTACTGTCCTAGACTGGTAAGACGGTCTGAAAATCATTTACCCACAAATAAGACCATTGGTCATTGAGCGTCACAGTGTGCTGTACAGGCCATAAATTACCTACATGTGCATAATGTACACAATTGCGTACACTGGGTCTGAATGGGTTAAAACCATCTATCTTTAAAAACCAATTTTTGAGGAATCATAAAAAATCAGTAACTAAAAATAATTTGGAAATTTGAGGGAAATCAGCTGAAAAATAAGTCAATACGAATTGTGTTTAACACTACTTCAAGAAGTGAGTATCTAAAAATATATACAGCCCCCATTTTAATTTATATGGGTCGGGGTGGGTAAAAATATGTCAAATTGTCCAAATACTCTATTAAGACCATCCCTCACTAACAACCCTATTGCTGGAAACCTTGATGTGTCTTAACTGTGGGGCTCTACTGCATAGCTAGTCAACACCTTTAACTTGCAATTAACTCAGTCCGCACCAGCAAGACCAGATAGAAACAAACTATTGCACATGATTAATGTTAACATAGCAGACATACATTTAATACAACAAAAGGCCAAGCTTCTCTGTGTGTTACAGAAAAGACTTACTGTAGCACAAAAGCCATAGTATGAAATGTACAAGCAGGATTGGATATAATTACGAATTTCAGTGACTGATCTGTGGATTGTGTACATTTCCAACGTTAGAGCATTCCAACTGTTGTTCAGATCATTTGTGTACCAGGACTAATCGAAAGTTTAAAAAGTAAGTTTGTTCAGAATTTATTGAAAAGTAATTTGTTGTACAACTATAACTTCCAGGGGACAGGCCCGCAGAATCCACGGGCTAAACCACCACTGGTGAAGTAGGTAATTGTATGAAGTAGTACTTATGGTACAGAAATATCTGTGGACTCCAGCACGTGCTCGCTCGCACATCCAGACCTGCAGTTGCAATGGGAATAATGTTTAAATTGTGGTACATTTATGGTATATTAAATAATCGTGGGCGGTATATTGAACCGACATGAACCTACGACAACGTATTGAAAAGCTGGGGAGTTGCATATACTATTAAGGTACGAACTTCAAAATTATCGCATGAAATACCAACATTATAGTACCCCGTACCATAATTATAGTAAATGGAAAAGGGTTCCGAGTGAATTTGTACCATAATTATGATACATATAATGGTACCCACTTTGGTAGGCGACGTTATTCAAAAAGGATCTAACCTGTTTTAGGGGTTATAGAAGACTTAAAAAGAAAGGACAATACCAAATTACAACAAATTAGGGTAAAAAAATTGGCCAAATAACACCTACAGAAGGCGAAAAAGTGTGGGAGGGGGAAAATTTTAAGGGTGTGTGTGTGTGTGAAGGTTCAAAGGGCCTAACTTCCCACTGGGAAAGGGTGGCGTATAGAAAGACAACCCTCCATCAAATCCCACGAAAATCCGCCGAACAAACGTGCCTTACAGGACGAAAAAAAGGCAAAAAATGAACCCCACCCCCCGAGTCCTTGCGTCTCCTCCCAAGGTGCTTTGGGGGGGGGAGGAGAAGGGGTTCGACAGAGGAAGGTCCAAAGGTGTGAAGAAATTTGATGCCAGTTCTCCACACGATAGTTATGGTACATCCAAACCCAAATCTTATCGTATACACAAACCTTAAGCCTGGGGCACAAAAACCCCTCCCCCGTAAGTTGTGGACACGGGGGTAGGCAACCATATCTCACTCCCTTCCTCATGGGGCACTATTGATCCACCTTAGCCCCCCCCCCCCCGGGTCATTTACGTTTGGGCATAAAGTGTTTGATGCAGCAAATTTTCAATCTGGTATACACGGACCTTAAGCATGGGGCACAAAAACCCTTTCCTCCGGAAGTGTGGGGGAAGGGGGGATTGGCAGCCATAACTCACTCCCTTCCCCATGGGGCACTGTCGATTCTCCCTAGGCCCGTTTCACCCTCCTCATCGTTTGGGCATAAAGTGTTTGACGTGGCAAACTTTTGTTCTTGAATAATACAGTGCTCAAAAAAGTTTTGCATATACTGGATTCGTGTACATTTTATTTTACGATGTGTCTGTAGGTGCCATACACATTAAGATGGGCACATACAAAAACAACCACAATGCCGCCCGCTTATCATAACCATTAGTTCATATGTTAGCAGTAACAGAGACAAAATTAATGAAACTGCAGTGATTAAGTTTATTGGCTTAAAAGTAGACAATTTACTTAACTGGAAGTCACACATTGCATATATTTTACCTACACAAAGTTCAGCAGGTTTCGCCTCGCGTAGTGTTGCAGATGTCTTGAACAAAAATACAGCAAAAATGGTATAGTTTGCATATTTTCATTCCATCACGTATTATGGTACAACTTTTTTGGGGTAATTCCACTGACAGTAAAAAAGTGTTTCACATGCAAGAGAGTTGTAAGAATAATCAATGGCAAAAGAAAGTCAGACTCATGTAGACCTCTTTTCAAGAGTGCAGACATTTTAAAATTTGCATGCGAGTACATGTTTTCAGTACTTCTATTCATGTCCAAAAACAGTCATTTATTTAAGAAAAATGAGTTCTTTCATAAGCATGACACTAGAATAAAAAAAACACACGTGGCTTCAGTTAACTTAAAACTTGTCCAGAGAGGGCCATCCTACCTTGGTAGCCAACTTTTCAATAAGTTACCACAACACCTTCAAGAAATTTGCTTCTCTACCCAAAAACTTAGAAAAAAAATCACTTGAAAGATATTTTCTAAATTAACATTGTATAGTGTAGATGAATATCTAAACTACAAAAATTACAAAATTATTGCATAACATTTCTTTGTATGCGTTTCTTGTTCCGGTTTTTCTCGTTTCCTTTTTCTTCTGTTTCAGCAAAACGACGACGTCCCACAGCATGTTGGAGGAGGATTTGTCAAATTATGAGGAAAAGATGTGATGCATGTATGTGTAGTCTTACATATATATGTGTGTTTACTATGTACAGTGTATAAACTTTGTATAGTGTAATTTGACTTGACCAATATCTTTGTACAGCTAAGTATTGAAAAAAGATCTCACGAATGCAATAAAACAAAACAAAACAAAAATCTGAAATGCAACATACGCACAGTAATGGTCGGGGGGGGGGGGGCTGTGGGACACACACGTCCCATTCGGTTAATGGCAGATCAACACCGGGTATAACCACCTCGGGCCCGGATACATGTTCGCAGGAGGGGTAGGATGGTTGGCAATTGCTCTATTCAGTTCACTCCATGCATGTTCCACACAGTTCATGTCCGGCGAATATTCCAACCCCCACCATTCTCTGTATGCCATGCGTCGCAAGGATCTGACTGACTACTCTGGCTCGATGGCTAAGAGCATTATCATCCACTAGTGTGAACCTCTCGTCCACTGTAGCAGCAAAACCTGTAGCTACAAGTTGGAGGATGTTCTCTAGATATACCAGACCAGTCATGTACCCTGAATAGGAATTAGCGGCGTACGTCGACCAAACATGATCCTATCCCAAAACATGACAGACCCCCTTGCTGGTGTCGATGTTCCTGGATGAAGGGCTTGTTCCATCTCTCACCTGATCGTCTTCAGACTCGAATGCGCCTGTTGTATGGATGCAAGCTTACGGTGACCTCATCAGCAAAGAGTGCTTACACTGGTCCACATGCTACTGGCGGTGTATTGTTGCCCAACTCATGCGAGCTACCCTGTGGTGTGGTTCAAGTAGAACCTTTGGCAACGGCCTACCTGCTAGCAGTTCCACGTCGTGCAGCCGATTTCGCACCGTCTGTTCCACCACATCCCACTCTGACGGCCCTCCGAAGATCTTGGCGTAACGACGTGACAGTGCTACGGGGCCGCCGACGTGCTGAAAGCACCACATACAGGTCCTCTGTTAGGGTTATTTTGCGCGGGCGTCCTGTACGGTGCCAATCAGCAACCGTGTTTGTCTCTTGGAACCAACTCCACAACCTGGAGACATCACTTTGGCTTACTGCAACATGTACGGCGACAGCCACTTGTCGCCAGCCTCTTGCAACAATGTGACAATTCGCATGCGGCCAGTCGTTGAAATGGGTACTCGTGGCATGTTTACCGCAGTCGTACACGAACTGTCTCCACAACCACTGAACATACAAGTGATGTTGTTACACCGACCGAAACTTTCGGCCACCTGTCGAACCTCCTCGTGAGTTGGTGGCACGATGTGCCTTGGACGTTGGCCTACAGTGCATATAGTTAACATGTTGGAGGTTCCGCGACATTAACCATGTGACATCGTGATGTGCAGAACTTTTTTGAGCACTGTAGTATAGAGGTACATAAGTTACGAGACACCAAAAACAACGTAACAATTTAGCAAAAAAAGTTATTTAGTGTAACTTACCACGAGAAAAATGAAAACAGGAACACTAGACATGATTAAACGTAACTTGAGGGAAATCTCATTGCTCACAGTTTAAGTACCAACAGTTTATCTGCCTGATAAATTTTTATCAAGAAAAACAGAATACTTCACACTGAGTAATCGATGGCTTGTGATAACATCCAGGGAAAAAAATTGTTACAAGCATCCACTCAAACTTAAAAAATCCATCGAAATAAGAAAATAGTTTTGAAGAGAAGGTGCAATTTTTGAGAACATATCCAGCTGATCCAGTTTCCGGTGCACATTCAGCTCATGCATAATGGGAACTCTGCACTTGCCAGTCTTTCTGCATATGAACATCACCCTCCGCAGTACATCGCTCGTGCAGTGTTCAGACGTGAAGTGAAGTGAAGAGATTTGGGCAGCTCTTAACAGCATGGTTTTGAGAGCCGATGAGGGTGATCGAGGTGAGTATGGAGTGGCGCTGGCACGATTCCCACATGCGAAAATCCGGTGACCCGGTCGGGATTGAACCCGGATCGCCTTCTTGGTGGAAGGTGAGCAGGCTAACAGCTCTGCCACCGCGGCCCCAGCTCTTTTAAGATTCACCTAACAAGGCACCGGACATATATTAATGCTAGAAGAGTTAATTGTATTTTACAATTGCCAATACAGAAAAATGAAGAAAAGGTAGTGCTACAGAATTACCATCTTTACTCACTATGGCAGCAAATGTTTTACCAGGGCTATGAATTTATGCCGGACTATTTCCGACGGCACAAATAGTTACCTGTTATCTCGGCACCGTACCATAGTTCTTCAAACCCAATACACTATATACATGCCCCAACAGATGCATTACTATACTGTATACAATATCTAACGCCCGTCTTCACAGTGATGTACCCCACTCAGTACGAGACTAATTATATTAAATTGAATGGCTTACATTCATATTCGCTTCTGGAACAAGATACTACGTAACATAAATACACCAATATTACACTATGGTTGCAAAATATATTAATCTACGATTACCGTTTTACAATTTTTTTTTTTTTTTTTTCCAGATTTCACAGTATGGTGTTGGTTGCTTGGACACAGTAGTCCTGGAATGTCACACAGAATAGCTACACACACTATTCCAATTGTAGAAAGCTGGTCCATACCACTTTGCTGCTGGCACTGCTCAACTAGTGGGACTCAATACATAAACACTTCTACCCCCTTCCTCCACACTGCCAGCTGTCACTGTCAATAACCGCTGTACCATTTACTAAGTTTCCTTTCACTTCAGAACTTTTTAGTACACATCATCAGGTTGAAAAACAATAACTAGTTTTTAACACAGTACGATGATGATGATGTATTGTAATATTATTTAAAGCCAACAATGTTTCAAGAGGTCCACCACAATATGACAACAGCCACATTATTTGAAGATGAAGATGTGATATTACATTGCCAGCAGTTTTCATAAACTTCACTGCAATGTAATGCTATAGCGGCAAAATTCAAAGTGTTGGTCAGCTGCACACATTTTAAAGTACAAGCCAACTGGCATACACACTCTCAAGTTAGGGAAATTAGTTTTATGTCTGAACATAATGTTAAAAGTAGGACGTTCAAAGTCTAACACTGCATTAAGAGTGGGAGGGAACCACACATTTTTGTGAAATAGTTGTTTGCGCAAATACGCGTATCTCGGTAAATAAATGTTCTGCAAATACGACTTTTTGTCGGGAAAATAAAAAACAATTATATATGCCCCCATTTTTAAAAATTTTGTCATATTAAGTGTATTCTTGGCGAAAAAAAATTGTGAAAATAGTCAAATGTCGCATTTTTAAAGCTTACATATGCAGTTTCCTTAAGCGGCAAAAGAAAAGTACAAAGAATGGGCGTAGTTTAATCTGTGGTCTTTCATCGCCTGTAATAAAACCCCACTGATACAGATATAATTTGCACAGTACGGCATTACGACGGAAACACTGCACGGCTTGCGCGTATGGGCGATGAGGCACTAGGCGTGCATGTTAGTGTCGCCCGTATCGCTCCCTCGCTTCTTGACCTTGGACGCGGGGTTCCAATGGACGTCCATCTCACTCTTAATATTAAATTTGGTTTTTCTTTGCTTACAGCACATAAGGCACATAATTAGCATATAGGGTGTGTCTAAATTCCCATTACACATTATAAGGGCTTGTAGTAGGGACCAAGACGGTTATGTTTTGCATAGGAAATTAGGTGCGGAAATGTACCGTTTACCTGCGACAAACAAAACACCACCACATCACACGTTGGCCTCTCTTACGTCTGCAACACACTGTAAGTTGTTTTTCTTCAGGGTCCACTTACAACAAGGGCTCGATGTGACTACCAGTGACGTCTACACAAACACGGTACCTACGTACCATGTTCTGGTACACACGATCACCAATACCTGGAAGTCCAAGATCCGCCGCAGCCATAACCTGTGCTAGCAGTTCTTCCTCTGTTTCCACAGAGGTCTGGTACATCAAGCCCTTCACGTGGCCCAACAGGAAGTAGTCTTGCGGAGTCAAGTCGGGTGAACGTGCAGGCCAAGCGATGGGGTGGATAGGTCGAGGTGGCCCGATTGCTTGGCCTGCACGTTCACCTGACTTGACTCCGCTAGACTACTTCTTGTGGGGCCACATGAAGGTCGTGATTTACGAGACCCCTGTGGAATCAGATGTCAGACGGCGACCCCCCCCCCCCCCTTTATAAAGTTATGACATTTTGTGTGTGTTGTTAAATAACATTTTCGTATTCCCCCTTTTTCCGGAGAACTGCGGAATAAATTTTAAATCTGTTATTTTTAATTTGTTTTATGTTATATGGTAGGAAGAGAGAAATAGTTCATTAATCGTTATTTATAATTTTCTAAGGGTATAAATTAATTGCTAAAGCATTTTGTGCTAGAACCATTGTCATTCTGAAATTGTTTCCTTTCGTGTGTAAAGATTACTTTGTACCAAGTCATAGTCTCGGAGCCGCTTAGTTTTATTATTGATTATTTCGTGTGATACCAAAAGCTTTGTAGTTCAGAGTGTAAGTGTGATTTCGAGAAGAAAGTGGCGAGGCCCTGTGCCACTTCCCTGTTGCTAGGGGGCCGCAGGTGTTCTTTTAATTACCTGTGACGCACCGCCCGGCGGAGAAGCGGCAGGCCAAGAAAGTAGTGCGCGAGGGTGTAGGAAGACGGTGAAATGGTGGGGGATTGGATATTAGTAGCTGCGCGCGGAGGAATCGGAGTCTTCTTCCAGAGATAGCATCGGAGATACATCGATGTGCTCCAAGACGCGTCCCTTTTGGACGCCAACATAATGTTTCGGTTTTAAAGAGGCTTCAACGGAATGTGCTATTAATTATCAGAGCTTGGAAGTTTTACAAAGTATATCACGTTAGTTTTGATATCTGCCACATCATAAATTAGGAGGAAGAGAACTGCTGCCCCAGGGGTATATTGTGTACCACTAAGTTTTAAGGAGTGTGTTTGGGAAATTATTTGTTTAGTATAGTTATTTTATTTCTAACGTTTGAGTAGAAACAACTGATTATGGAGGTCGAATTAAGGACTAATAAATCAGGTTAACAAGGAGAGTCGACAACATGTTGAACGTACGATCTTAAATGACGCACTGCTTTGTTGGTTGATTCTGAATTAAGAGATAATAATTTGGGTAATTGTAAAATCATTCCGATGCAAAGTCAGTTGGTTAAGTATCTGCAGGAATGAAATTCCGCAGTGGTACGAGCTTTCCCGAGGCTCTCACGTGTTTACTTTAAATGTTAAACGTTTTGAAACAATTAGTTGTAAAATGAGAATTAAAATGTAATGTGGTCTGTAATGTAAAAGCGAAGTAATTGAGACGTAAATAAGTAAATAAACTAAGTCTTGAATCGTATCTCAGTACCACTCTTGTTTTGCGAACCCCGAGTAAATTAGTAAACTATGCGTATCTCTGTTTATTCTAAAATTAATTTAATGATTGAATCCAAGGCGGATGTGTAGAACTATGCACCTCAGATTAAGTTGCAAGTACTTCAAAGGGAAGATATGGTGAATTATACGTTTGACTTGTAAGGAAATGAAAGATTTTATTACGCAATGTTGGAAGGAGAGAAAGGGGAAATTTTCCATTGCATATCCCGATCTAGCTGTACTTTTAAATTGTTTAAATATGGTCTTGATATGGATCCAGCACCTAGCCAGTGCTCTCCCCCTCAACTACTGTACATCTAGGGATAATTCCGCACATATACTCTCCCTACTGCAAGAGGAGAGTGCATGTGAAAAATCACATGTTTCATATAATCGGGCAGGTGGCTTGCCCTTGTTTCAGTTGCTCTCCTAATCTAGTTGTAAGAGGGCATTGTCATAGATGTAAGATGACTTTTCATTCATGTCTGCAGTCCCCCCCTCCTTTTTCATATGAGTATGTAAGAATAAGTCTTGGTAAACTAAATATCTGAGTCTTGATTAGGAATAATTGTTATTAGAACGACTACAGTCTTGAGTCATCTAGATATCCCAGGAGCGATTCGCCCTATGGTTAAGGAATACATTATACAGTACTCCCTGCATTTTGATTATAATCTGTAACACAAGTGTGAAATGTTTTAATTAGAGGAAGTGTGGGGAAATTAGGCAGGAGGGTTTCCAAATGGGAAACTAAGAATATTGAATTATATAAGTGTTAGCCAGGAAACTGAGGTTACCTAGCTAGGCGACTTTCCAAAGAGGAAACTTATAATTTCCATGCTATCTAATAAGGAAATGTTATAATGATGTATATTTTGCTTCTCAGGCTTATAAAAATAAGTTTTATAATAATTGAATATGGAACTGAGTTACATAATTTTATTACTAGCCAGAATCTAGGGCACAATTCTTTGAGTCAGATTGTGGTCAGAATAAGGTTAGACTCATTTAACATCTTTCTGGTCCTGGATGAACATCCTCCACGTATCTCCACTCCCTTCGGAGAAGGCCTTAGGCCGACGATCGCCTAGGCAACCGTATAACTATTGCCCTAGGACAACTTTGCGCTCGGTACCCATTACCATTGATCGAATAATCGATTAAGAAAGTGGGTTGTGGCAGCAATTACCTCCCCCTTAACATCTCAGGATAATTCGCATAACAGCCTAAACTACCGCATCATCTGTTGCTACTGGCCCTCAGCTGGCAGTGGCACGACACAGAGGAATACCTGTCGTCGCGGGTTATGGCTGCGGCGGATCTTGGACTTCCAGGTATTGGTGATCGTGTGTACCAGAACATGGCACGTAGGTACCATGTTTGTGTAGACGTCACTTCATCCATTCCTTCATCCATATTACTGCAAGGCATTTTGAAGCCAGGGAAATCATTAGAGAGGACACGTTTAATGTGTGGGTAGGGTATGATTACAGACACGCTTCTCCGATACATCAAAGAACATGTTGTTTACAAGCACAAGCCATCTAACCCATTTCTGGCAGCTTTTACCACAGAGCACAGAAAAGTTCCCGTAGGGCTCCACAACGAGACAAGCATTTGTGAAGGCTGTTAGGAACATCAGGCAACAAACGAAGGCACCATGTCCTTTCACTGAGGTGGGTCGCTGCGGTCAATTACAGTTTTGTTCCGTGTCGGTCAGTGACACAAAAGCTAATTATGTCAGTCAGTAGTTGTGATGTACCGGAGCACGGTCAGTGTAGAGAGCAGGGCCTGTAGACTGTCTGCTCGGCACGAAGTCAGGTGCTGCCATCACGGCCCGACGGATGAATTGGCACACTGCTACAGGTTTACCTTGCTGGATGGTGACCTGGAGTGGCTGCAGTAACTGATAGGCCGCGGCTGTTGGTTGTACTGAGACCTGGTGCACTGGTGATGCTGATCGAGGCCCGGGCTCGGCAGCCTTTGTTGAACTGGTTACCCCCTAAACCAGGGTCTGGCGAATCCAAGAGGAATGTCATCGCCCCTGCGGATAGCTGCTACTATCGGGTGTGAATACCCAGCTGTGTCGATGAGTGCTGGAAACAAGTATAGGGAGGGAGCTGGGACGTAAGGCTTCTCCAGATGGTGGGTGGCGTGTGCTAGTTCCCGTGGGTTTATGCTGCGAAGTACAGTTACAGCTGATTTGCAACTCTGCTTAGCTTTAAATGTGGTAGCTGTCTTTCTTACCTTCCGCTCAGCATCATTTCTCCGAGTAAATAGCATACAGGAAGGAACAAATACCACTTAATCCCTTGGCGTGTTGTAGAACTATGTGACCTTGGGCGGCGGACTCGGCCTCACAGTCGATAGTACAGTCTCACTTCGGGGAGGTTGACATTATGTCCGACTTAGAGTGAACAGTACAAGCTGGATGAACGTGTCTGTAATAAGCACTCCACAACAATGGCATATCCTGTATGCATGTGAGCAGTCTCTGGTACTGTTGTAACCCTGCCGTGGTTGAAGTGAAGGCACGTTATGATAAGGCGAAGTCGAATGTAGCTTAGTCAGGAAATGTGGTATGCATCAAAATCATGGTGGTGAAAAACTACTTGCCTCACAAGAGTTACACCTACCAAAGATAGCTCAACCCTGTGAGGCCTGAACCATTTGACGACCAAGCTCACAAAGATCCATAGGCACCAATCGTGGGTGTATGGGAAATGTTCACTTACAAATCTCTTCTGCAATTCTACCCACTTACACAGAGGCATGTTCACAGAACACACTGCACAACTGGTTGCTATATAAATTATTTTCCTTTATTGCATCAGCACACTTACAAACCAAAACTTTACAGGACTACATTCCTACAGTGGGTTCAGTCTTCTTGCCAACTTGCAGCGACTATTAAGAGTCTAAGGGTAGCATAAACCGAAAATAGCACTGGAGCTGTACTTCAGCCTGAAATACTACAAGGCAGAGATGGGCCCAGTGAAGGACGTACAGCCACTCATGGAAATCCATTCTTACCTCACTCTCACTCTCTCTCTTTCTCTCGCACGTATGTTTATCCAGCAGCACACACCAGCATTCAGAATGCGTTACTACACCCCAAATACAATATTGAATGTCGCCCTGATTCTGTTGAGGTGAAAGGCTTGTCCTTAACACCACCACACATTGTGACCAAACAGTTGACAGAGAGTGCACAACATAACTACCGGTAGCAAAAATTAATTTAAAAACAGTAGCAAACGGCTCTGCAGTACATTTTATTATGATGGCAGCCCAGCTTTAGTTTGATGGTCTGCCTGGGAACATCATCTCGCACAGAAGTGCAATTCAGGCGAGAAGGTTATCAACATTCCACTGGACAATCTTGCCCAAGTTGTGCTGGTCGGCTCAGCAAGGTTCCCCTCCACCAGACTGGATGCCAGGGCACGACCCGCGTGAGGACCAGAGAGAATGCATGTCAAAAGAACACCACAACAGCATTTGCTCTACGTGATGCTGACCATGCAAGCTGGAGTAAGGAACCACCACAATGTGCCGACCACTGTAACACCACCTAAAAATTAGTCTTTATGATGAGTCCGTAGGTAACTATAATATAATTGATTGGCTCCCCTGCATACCTAAATAATACTGATTGTAATGGCAGCATATCTTAATAAACTTACCTTCATTAATAATTGTCTGTAATACAATTACCTTGAATTTGTGTTTGTATACTAGCTCACGCAACCTTAAATGACATTAGCGTGGTTGGCAATCTTGTCTAAAAATCTATAAAACCATAATATTTGATGCATGAAGTATTTTCTGATGTTACTAAAAGCTCTACTTCACTTTATCTGAACATGCCTGCACAGTATTAAGGGTTGGTCACTGCTTACAGGGTAAGCCCTTGCAATAAGGAGCATCATTACAGACACGCAAGTCCAACTTTTACTGTTCTATCAACACTTTTAATTAGATGTCACGTCATCCTCTCTGAAGTAAGAGTGCACTATCGGTCGAGCGATAGAGACCGCCACCCAAAGCCATGTAGTTCTACGGCGTGCCAAGGAATAGTATCACAAGCTGATGCGTGCCACCTCAGCAGAAAATGACATCAGCGGACATGCAACCAAGGCAGCTCGTGGGGCGGCACTCATCACCCCTCGCCCGCGCACCTAAAAGGGCTCGTGGATAAGGAGCATATAAGTCCGTGCGCGGCTCACAGATCCCCACTATCTCGAGGTGCCAAAGGGCGAAGTGTAGCGAAACTCACTGCTGGATTCGGCGGGCTGTCGACTGCGGATGCGTTAGGAATGGATTGGAATGCATCGGACCTCCTGAAACCCCCATGTCAGCCTTCACACCTGGACCAGCGGATTCGCCTCTATAAATGATAGCTTCTGGATGTCTCGCCGAGCAGTTTTAAGTGCTCACCCCAAGACCGACAGAGATTTTGGAGAAGAGGGATGGGGTGGCTCCCCTCTTGCGGGTAAACAACTTCACCCACGGCGTGGAGACCCTGATGTCGGCGCAGAAGAGAGAAGATGGAGTCGGTGCCACGACTGAGATGCCTAGTTTACCCACGCACTCGACGAGAAGCAGGGATGGCCATGCATTAAATCGCTGCTGCCAATATTGTTGTGCTGGTTCGCCTGCACAGGAATATTGGCAGTAGTTAAGACAAGGGCGCCCCAAGCCCACAGACATCGCCCCCTCTTCTTTCAACACTTATTAAAATGGCACAGATTCCACACCTGCTGTCTCCTAGCAACATTTTCATTAATGTTTCCCGAGTTTTGAACTCTTTTCTATCGACTGGGTTTTTACGGTACTATGCCGGTTTTTCCTAGCATCTTCTAATTTATAGTTCCAGCTATAGATACACCAAGGGAGGCAGTTATGGCCCAAAACGGCGGCCATAATTGCTCAGTCCCTCCACGCCATGATGCACATCTCCTCGCATGCAACTTTCTCTCCTTTTAGGCGTGAGGGGCGCAGCTCTGAGACGCGTTCAGGGCCCTCCTACCACGGACGCACACCTGATACTTAGCACTAGGGTAGATTTAGAAGAAAAAACAGAGCCGTACTAGCAGAGTTTCTGCGGGATGAACATCACGTTCGTAGTCGCTCACTCTCCGGGAACTGCCTGCCTCTTGGATCCAGCGAAGGTGAGGTGTGTCTGCGGGAGTGGTGGGACTGTTTGCAGCTCAGATGAGGCGCCTATCCGCAACTAGTCGCGTCCCAGGTGGAGGATCGGGGATTCCCAGGTTCTGGGAATGGCAGGAATACTCAAATACTGGCTCGTGGACCAAGAGGCTGGCTTGAAAGAGCCGTCGTCGTGGGCTTCGATTACCCGGGTGGATCAGTTGAAGATGGCAATAGCATGTTGGCAGGAGGAGGCCCAATGATCAAGGTGGGTGGAAGGGGGGAACCCCGAAGTGCTGAAACATGCGAAGTGTTGCGAACCCTCCTTCTGCTGGATTCTGCAGACAGTCGACTGTGGATGTGTGAGGAATGGAATTGAAGAGCATCGGACCTCGGAAGCACCCCGATGACAGCCTTTGCATCTGGGTCAGCGGATTCACCTCCACTACTGGTAACTTCTGGATGTCCCCCCGAGTGAGTCTCACGTCTACGACCGAGGGAGAGTTTGGAGTAGAGGGAGGGGGTGGTTCCCCGACAGCAATTCTCCCCGCCTTCGTCCATGGCGCGGAGTTCCTGACATTGATGCGGACGAGAGAAGATGGAGTTGGTGGCAACACTGAGCTGCCCAGGTTTTTGACGCACTCGATTAGGTGCCCGGGAGGGGGGGGGCTGCATTAAACACTGCTGTCGATATTGTTGTGTAGGCAGCCTGCGCAGGAGCATGGACAGCAGTACCCAACTCAAAAGCGCTTGTGCCCCAAACATGCGCCCACAAGCCCCGCCTCCCTCTACTAGTTCTTCTGTCATATTAAACCAATATTTAGTCCAAAGCTTCTATTTCCCGTAGAATTTTCATTAATACTCCAACAATTTTGTATTTTATGTCGGTATGGGTTTACCATATCTGTGCGAGTTTTACGATACCCCTTCTAGAATATAGTTCCAGCTATAGGTACACTTTGGGAGGTAGTCATAGCCTTAAACTCTGGCAATGATTGCATATCCCTCTTGCCGAGATGCACACATCCTTGCATGAATTACCTTCCTTTTAGGCGTAAGAGGCGCAGCCCTGAGACGCAATTAGCCCCTGTCCTACCGCGGGCGCACACCTAATACTTAGAAATAGGGTAGGATTAGAAAAAAAACAGATCCTCAGCTCGTTTTGCTTCCTCCACCGCGCCAAACATAGCCGGAGGAAGCCACCAGATCCTCAAGACCTATCAGTTTGTCATGTTCCTTTCACCATGCTGAACTGTGCTGGAAGGTATAAATTCATCATCACTTCTTCCACCGCACTTAATAGCACTAGAAGAAGGCACCAGGTCCTCACGACCCACCAGACGATCTTCGGCAACTGCAAGAACAACTTTCAGACCTTCTGGCAAATCTTCAGCAATAGCTCCCGAAGACGTCCTCAGCCCTCTTGTCTTACCTGCTGGTAACAGCAATTGCACAGACACTATACCCCTTTGGTAGTCGTTGAACACAGTCCCTTTAGGAGGCCTTACATACTGGTAATAACAATAACTCACCACTACACTTCTGGCCGTGGTCAACAGTCTCTTCCGGAAAACTGATTAGTTTAGTTAGGATCAGTTAACCAGTAACTACCTAGCCTAATGGCACTTTGCAGTCCAGGACCAGGTACCCTTCACCTGGAATCCCATAGGATAACTTCCGTTAAACTCTGGAATAGACACGAGGTAGTACGGGCCACCATATATAATAAGGTACCTGAAATATATACATATTCGCCGAATATCATTTCATTCTGTTACTGTTTTTCCCTACGTATCCACGATTCCTTCAGAGTGGACAGCCACCCTTGCTGTGGCCCCATGGTATAGCACAGTGGAGCTCCAACAATAAATAAGACCTCATCAATGCAGCTAGTCAGCCAGATCAGCCAATACTCCTACCACATCTCTGAACAGTGCCGGAGGGAGTAAGATTTTTTCTGGACGACTGATCACTTTTGGAAACCACACCCAAGTCTCGTCAATGAGCAGCTTGAGGAAACACAACGCTCTATATCCACCGTGCGTAACAGTGCCGGATGAAGGAGCACAGGGTGCGACTCTTACCTGTTCTTCTTCAACCTTGGTAATACACATCACTCGGGACTTCGCAACCTGATTAAGCTTGTCGAGGTTAGTTGTGGTTTTTTCCTTGATACCTTATACATAGAGCAAGGGTACTCGGCAGAAAGAGGGAACGGCAGCTACTTACTCCAAAGCTAAGCAAAGCTATAACCCAGCCATAACTGAACTTAGCAGCAAAACTCCATGGGAACGAGCTCTTGCCACCCACAAGCCAACGAGGCCTCAACTCCCAACTTCTCCCACACCGTTATTCCTGCGCTCATTAAGACAGCTGGACAACCACATCCACTGGTAGCAGCCATCCGTCGGGGCGAAGACATCCCATACGGAATCTCCAGGTACTACCAGGCAACCTCCAGCTACAGCCCATCACGGGCTACTTCCAGCATCACTGGTGTACCACGTCCTAGGGCGAAGGGCCATACCTACAAACAGCTGGCTGGAAAGAGAGGCTAAACTATTTTTAACGCTAAACTAATCTAGGCTGAGCTGCCCCTACAGTTCAGCTCAGTTTAATTATACTGCAATTATAATTATAAATTAAGAACCGGGTGGTATGCGGGGAGGGGGAAGCCTCGCCAGCTACTGCAGAGAGCACACTATCGCCACAGCCTCCTCAGATTTTGCAGATAATCTGACGAGAGGCAGCCTTGGAATCGGCAGTGGCGAACGGACAATACCTACAAGCAGCTGGCTGGGAAGAGAGGTGTGTATTATTATAATTAAAATCGATCACATTAAATTATTGGTCATTTAATCTAGACTGACCAGTCCCTTTAGGACTGCACAGATTAGTCTTCTGCAATAGACTACTGAAGCTGCGCAGGCGCTATCAAAATGGAAATTGCAGTCTGTTACATGCAGGGCTAAGAAGGCCTATGCACTAGGAGCTACTTTGGTCGTTTATAGCACTGTGTCTCGCCTATATCATACTCCCCAAGGGCAGTAATGAGTGGATTGGCATGTTCATTTGATTTGTAAAAGGTCTGGGCCTGTTTTTGAATTATGTCTTGCAAGAAGTTCTTGTTGAAGTTCTGCGTTCAAGCACTTATTAGGGACAGAGCATGATGCATGTGATGCCAGCCTTAGGCATTTATTCTGCACCACTTGTAGTGAATTGAGATGGGTTTGTGCGCAGTAGGCCCAAGCCGGGGCTGCATAAGTAATAATGGGTCGAATCATAGTCTGATATAATTGCCATCACCAGAGTCCTGTCATGGCCCGGAGCAGCACGGAACTCCAACTGCCTGAGTTTGGAGAAAGACCACACAAAGACCCAACAGCTTTCACCACAGAATGCGAATGGGATTTCCTCGATCATGACATCCTAAACCAATGGGTCGTAAGGGAAAGGACCCAGCGCCATCTAAAGGGGAAAGCATTCGAATGGTGGTCTAGATACAGAGAGTTCGTGACAGAGTGGAGGCAGCTGTGTATCCACCTCGCCTTGCATTTTACTGGTGAGAGGGTCATATAGCCACGCCCAAGCCATAGAAGAGGAGGCAGAAATGTTTACATGCCACAAAGAACAGATATATAAGGATATTTTCCCCTCCGAAAACGAGGAAAGCTGTGCGTGCAATGTAACACATATGCTTCTCCCGAAACTTAGAAACTTACTACAGTTGCCAAAATCCCAAACAATTGAGGAACTCGTTGACTGGGCAAAAGAAATCGAACGGAATTACAAGGCACACACCCTGTGCTAGATAAATCACGTGCTTTGTAAGGCCATCGAGAGTGATGATCCACCCGAGTGCAAGGTCAATACCTACACACCACCTCCCTGCACCCTCCGCGTTCCTGCAGTGCTGGTTCTGCCCAGGCCAGCATTTTCATAAGTACTGCCTGTGCAGGCAGACGTCAAGGACGAGCGGGGGAAGGGAGGTATACACGGGCGCTAGATGTACTGTAATGCACTGCAGAGACAAATTAACTCAACCAGGCGAGAAATGTCGTGGCTGGGGTGCGAGCTGGGTATCCACCTTCAAAGACTAAACGTACACGATGAGAAGAGTGTACCACTGGAAGCTCCACATATCGAAGTGGAAATCAAGAGAGATAATTTACCCCGCCCTTCTTGATTCCATAGCCACAGGCTATTTTGTCCGAAATGATGTGTTACCTGCGAATCAAAGGGCATCGCTCCGTCCACAAACTCATCTTGTCAGGATGGCACAACACGACCAGACCCTGACAGTCAATGGTCGTGCTAATCTGGGGATTTTTCACCACACACACTCGCTAGAATTTGTGGCAGCCCCATATCTCGCAGACACATTGATTCTGGGGTAACCCTGGTTAAGCAAACAAAAGTGTGTAATGGATCACAGCAATCCGCGAGGGTATATATCGGGGATAAATACAGAATCACCATCAACTCGGATCATAACCCCGAAGTGGCTATTCCAGTTCCCATAATTCCCGACGATATACACCACCAAATAGACTCACATAATTTGCCGAACTCAGGCAAATACACACCAAGTCTCGGAAGTGGAGGAAGAGAGGGAGGACGACCAGCCTTGGAGGTCGAGTCCCTTGTCCTAAGGTAGCTCGAACCTCAGCCAGATGCTGGAGCAAGAAGCTGAAAACTCCAATCTCCAGAGTCTTCACACCACAGGCGTATAAAGAAGGCACGCCAGTTTAGACACTGCCCTTAACACCCAGCTCGTAAATCCAGAAGACTTCGGCCCGACACAGCCAGGAGAAGCACCACAGTATCGGAGATATCTTGAGGAAGATATCTTTGGACAGAGGATCCAGCCAGAGACGACCTCGTCCCAGCCCCATCTCACAAAAAGATATATACGATGCAATCGAGATGGAGGACACCCAAGAGCCTCCACCTTCAGGCAACACTTTGACCATGCCAGCCTAAGGGGACGTGGTTACACATCGTGCCTAAGAGGGAGGAGCACCATCCAATTCGCTCACTCTGATAGCTACCCAGGTCTCACCATTGGATGATGCCAAGATCTACTCATCATGGACCCAGCCTCCTGTTCGGGAAGATGTGCCAAGCTGCAAAGCCGAGGGAGGAGGAGCACCAACAGAAACATTTCCTCTGACAGCACAGTCGACCAAGAAGTCGCAGGATGTCGGGGTCAATACTTGGGCCCAGCCTCCTGTTCCGGAGAGTGTGACCACACACAATTCTGAAGGGGGAGGAGCAAAATCAGAACCGCTCCCCCTGATGGTAACCCAGGTATTGACACCAGGAGATGACGAAGTCTGTCGACGGACACATCAGCCCACATGGGAGGATCAGCCCAGCCGCAATGCCAAGGGGGAAGTAGCACCAACAAAAAACGCTCCCGCTGACAGCCAACCAGGTATTGACACCAGGAGATGTCGAGGTCTGTCGACGGACACATCAGCTAACATGGGAGGTAAGCCTAACCGCAATGGCGAGGGGGAGGAGCACAATTAGAACTGGTCCCCCTGACGGCCATCCAGGTACTGACACTAGGAGATGTCGAAGTCTGTCGATGGACCCATCATCCAACATGGGGGGATAAGCTCAGCAGCAATGCAGAGGGGGGAGGAGCACCATCAAAATCACTCTCTCTGATGGCCACCCAGGTCCCAACGTGGGACGACATCGAGGACGACACCAGGATCCATCTTCCTTTTGGGGAGGATGAGCCTACCAGTAATGCCATCGAGGCAGAGGAGTCTCAAGAGCCTCAGACTCTGGCCACCACTCAGACCACGCTAGCTTAGGAGAGCACGGTTGAACTCCAAACCGAGATGCTGGACGGCACTGAAGTCACCGAAACTTCCCCTCGTGTTTGGGAGGATGTGCAACACCCAACCGTCGAGGTGGAGAACACCCAAGAGCCTCGACCTCTGTGGGCCACCTCAAGACAATCCTTCTACGAGGTGAGGACTATGCTCATTCCCTGGTGGCCCCGAGTTGGCCACTTCCAGAGAGGAAATTGAAGAAACACACAGCCATGCTACCAGAGAGATATCTGCCCGCACCTGCCGCAGCGCCTCTCAACCAGGATATTATCAAGGATCGTCCTGGTGACCTACTTCTTACTTCACATGACCCTACCCCAAGAACACGGCCTTGAGGAAACGAGCTCGTTCCTGGAATGAAAATAATTAAACTCACCACAGCCAGTAAACACCATACGCGATTGTTTACCGAATTGGGGGAAAAAAGAGTTAAACAGCCATTAACTAGATGTTTTTAAAATCAGTGAATACAGTAATATAAACAGCCATTAACCACCGAACCAATTGCCAGCGTAATTAAAAGGACAGACTCTGTAGTTACATATTCAAGTAACAACAGTGCTACGTAATAACCAAGATATGACATTTTTGATGCTACTTGTACATTGCCGAAATTAAAAGAAGAAAGTAGTAAATGAACTTTTCAAAGCAAGAATAAATAATGGCCCGTGCCTGATATTGGAGTCTATTGCAAGAAATAAAATTAATATTACTGTAAATATTCTTCAAGAATATTATTGTTTAAACTTAAATTCCCAGTACTTACATTCTAAATATAACTATATCATTCAGGGTCATTGTTATTCTCAATATGTAAATAATTTTTCTTTTAAGTATTTCAATATGTTTTTTTTATGTGCTTAATATTTTATTACCAGTGTTTTATGTATAATTATCATTCAAATGGCGCTGCTTATATTTAATATTCTGTAGGTGGCTTGTAAGTAATTAAGTACGTTTATTAATTTTTCATTCTGATGCATGATACGATTCCAGTATTTACTATTCAGGCGACCTCAGCTCCATCCCGATTTTAGCATTGTTGGAAAAAGTAATTGATTTTACCGTTTATGCCCCACGTTAGGTGAGATTGTTCTGTCTACTCCTGAGCTTGTTTTATTCACCGGCCCATTGTACCTGTGAGTGCAGGACGAGTTCCTTTTCTCACCTCGTTGCTCAGACTTCTTCGCTCATCTTGTCTCTAGCACTCGCTGTTCAGAGCAAACCTTTGTTTATTCCAGCACCTGTTTCTCGGAATCAGTTCAGCGCCTCTCCGAGAGGCCCCTGCTAACTCCCACTCCCCTCCTCAGCATGGACGTGTTTGAGAGAGGGAAACCTCTTCCTTCAGTCCTTCTCAGGACTATTCCCTCCTCGCCTTTGCTTAGTCTTCCTGCGTCGCATACATCACCCAGTACTGTCATCAGCATAGGAAATTGCGACAACAATAGGCAAGAAGAATTTGCAAGCCAGCCTACACCGCACTTTGCTCATTACACACCTCAACGTAGCACCAGTTGCCTCTACCAGCCCCCACCATCGTATTCCAGCTTTCCAGACGATTATTCGTGCCAGTGCACAGTTGCGTGTACATCACCATGTTCTTTCCGTTACTGGAATAAAACATAAACTGAGCATTCAACCTCGAGACTTGCAATTCCTGTAGACATAGTACCTAGCTCCCAGTCGTCTCCTCTAAGGGAAGGGAACGTAGGTAATCCCGGGAAGTTTTCTCAAGTGCTTTACTTACTCTACCTTTTTTTGTCACCCACATTCACCTAGCTTGGCTAACCTTTCCGTCTCTGAGCCAGAACAACATCCACGTGACTGACTTTAACCAGTGCGACCCTACCTCCAGCACCCACTGCAGTCTGGGCCAGGTGCTTGAAATATGGTTACTGTTGCGTTATTGCATGTCAATGGTTCGACACATAACTGGAGGGGGAAGAAACAAGGTGCCTGCTTTCCATTCCTCAATGGGGGTGATGTATTTTGTGTCCTCGTAAACTATTCCAAGAGAAGGTGTCTCAAAGAGAATGTAAAGTTGACCCTACTTGCTTCTGGGCACTGGCACAAATACTCTCCGGCTTTGATGGTGTCCATTGCCGGTCTCCCACCCAGAGAGCAGCACTTCAACACTTGCAGGATCCAGTGACGCCGGAAATACCAAAGCACCTTTTCAGCAACCAGATACGGACAGGACCGTTAGAGCTACCCAACGGGATCACGGAACTAGTCCGCCTCTCATCATCTCCACAGCCGCATGTCATAGCCTTCAGGGTTCCCCGACATCCTGCGGCCTGTCTACACTCCTCAACGACCTGAGAACACGAAGCAGTACGACTTATTGTTTCACGGTCATTTCCAGTGGTCCGTCGTCCAGATATCCAAAAGCCAGTGATAACTCCGAAACACTACATCTTGTTGAAAGCTGCGGACTTCGTGTCTTGCCGACAGCCAACCCGGCCTATTCTGTATAATGGGAAAATCCCAGCAGCCCGACAGAATCTCAACCCACTATCCACCCAGGAGCACTCGGCTTAGCTCTTGAACAAAAAAACTAGTGGTCTTGCATAATTTCATTAAAAAGGGTACTCGTACTTGTAAATAATACGATAATTAGGCAGATATAGGCTGGCCTAGGTCGACTACTCACTTAGAATAATTATGACACACGTAACTCTACCTGCCATGCGACATACAGATGGCTCTATGGTGAGGTTGCTTTTCCAAGCCCTCAGTGCCATGGCAGATATGAGCTAGTAGACAGACACCCCTTACGAGTGGGGATTGCAAATACACCAGTGTCGATATTTTGTGCTTACCTGTAAATTGTCTCTTGCAAAAATCAACCTGTAATTTGATGCATGCCTGGCTATTGACTGTATGGCACGATCGTCGATGTTTGTTGCGCTAGATCAAGTGCGCGGTTACAAGTAGCTAACAGGAGGTGTTAGAAACCTGACTTACTTCGGTCGGTTGGTAATGTGGGTTTGCTGACTGAGCCAAGCTGGTGCTAAAATCCTTGGGTTAGGTTACGTACCTAGCGTCAGTACACACTAGACCCCTCAACCTCGGGTGGTAGTCAGGACTGGTTCGGACGAGTGTGGAAAATGAATATTTCGTACCATGTGGACAGTCGAGACTGGCCGTAATCTCAGTGAGGCGGCGCGGTCCAGTTCCGCCTGTCTTTCCTGCGTAGGAGGGGCTAAGGTATTCCGCTGTTTGGCAGCTAGATGAGCAATCCTTTGTTCCCTACGCCTTCGGCCGTGCCTTATCTTATAAGTCATAGAGTTTGGTTCACCGCCGAACAAGATATGTCGTGATTCCGGATGAGAAACTATTCCCCTATAATAGTGTGGGTCCAGTAGCTGATTTGTGGCACAAGCTCGGTAAGTGTCTCCACCGATCCCCCATATCTGCGGGCTGATCCGAGAAGTTGAGCTGTGTGGGCCATCAATAACACTACTGGATGTGATATCCAGCCAAGTCCAGGCAGCAACACACAGGCCAATACCGCCACCAGCACCTAGGTGCTCTGGTATGTGATATAACCTAGGCTTGCTGTCTCTCCTTGGTGGAAGGTATTCCTAGTAGTCGTGGCTCCTCTGTTACTTCCCTCCAGCATCTGGGTGCTTGGGGTCATAGGAAGCAACAGGCGGCTGTTTAATGGGTGTGTTACCAGACTGGAGGTCCCCAGAAGGGAGGCCTCAGTCAAGTTAGTTCGGATTTACAAAAGTACCCGGTTTCTGTTGGTAGTGCACAGTGCAACTTATTCCTGGCAGGCGAAGTAAAAGTTACTCTAGAAATAAAAGCGGCAGGGTAGAGAACAAAGCTGTATCTATTGAGGACTCAATAAACACAGTGGCTCGTGCTATCTCCTACCAAGCAGACAGAATACTGAAGGAATATTACATTAGCCAGGTGTAGGCGACCTGGTCCTAGGCTAGAGGAAAAGTGAACTAGAAAACTGAATATTTAACTACTCAACTAAAGCTGTCTAACGCCGGTGTCTGGAAGAGACAAAAGAGGTTAAAGTTAAAGTAGCAAGGTATAGTCGTGTTCGATGGGCGTTGAAGACTGTTGTCGCAGAGGGTAGCCGCGATGACTACTGAAAACGCGAGGTTTTGCCGGAGGCCCCAGCACTAAGAAGTGCTCGGGATTAACTCAAGAGAAGAATTACAAATGACTGCTGGAGCCCCGCTGCACACAGAATCATATAGTCAGAAGTCTAGCTGCCGCGGCAGGTGCGGGGAAGGCCTTCTGCCGTGAGGCTAGCATGGAATGTGGGAACCCTCTCGTCAGCGTTCTTGATTTCGTGAATCTTCGGTGGCGCTCGGCCGCGCCCGAAGTGGCCGACAGCTTGTCGGCACTCTTTGAAGGGGTTTATTGGGGGGGGGGGGGGGGGGGGGGTAGCGGCGTGCTCGTTGGTTGCATAACCTTGTAGCCACATGTTCGGCCGCCCGGAAAATTTAAACTGCGCGCAACAACTGTATACTGGTTTGCAGTAACAACTCTCACATGGGTGTTTGAAGTAAGGGTATACTTCACGTGAAGAGCGATGAGTCGTAATCGTAGTTAATAGTAGTATAAGCGGCACGCGTCAATTCGCCCCCACCGGGTTGCGATGATGACTCATCGTGAAAAGCTTGTGGAGTAATGCGTTTGCCCGCTCTCTGGAAGGTATTGAAGGCCTACGTAGGAGTAGCAAAGAAAGTTGGAAAGAGAAGAAAAAAAAAAATTCCATCATCAGGTCGGTAGGACACTTAAGTGTTGGGTGCTTGACCATTGTAGTGGCGCTCGCTCTGTGCTCTTGAGCCGACCGGCGCAGTCGAGACGCGTGGGAGTTGGAGACCGTAGCGCTCGCGCTCTCTCTCTCTCTCTCTCTCTCTCTCTCTCTCTCTCTCTCTCTCTCGGCGGGCAGGCTTCCTCTCTGCCCCTCGTCATGTAGGATGCCGCGGTTTATCGGGTGTCCCACCGGCCTACTTTAGTTTTGCCGACAAACACTCAGCATAGCGCTGTGTATATTTACAAGAGGATATACAACATGAACCGGAAATAGAAAGCACTTGAAAATGACGGCATGCGAAAAACGAAGGTGAATTAAATAAGTATGTTCAAGCCTTACTCGTAGAAGGCGGGGAGAGGCCACTAATTATCCTGCGGAGCTTACTGTGGTAGATAAAAAGAAAAGGGAAATATTTCAGGGAAGCTTGGGTGACAGGGTAAAAGTTCGGCAACCGCAGGCCCATCAACACCTGGGTTGACCAGCTAAACGAACAATGCGAGTACACTTTACAAACGTGCACGATACGTGGGCAATTGGCACACGTTGGTCACTTTAAATTTACTTACATAACACTGCGATATTTTTGAAGCTAGAAATATCTTGCACCTGGTTTCACTATGGTGAGTTCATGGGAGCTTTGTGGCTCAGAGCTCTTTGGTTTGATACTGAGTTGGTGCACAAGATATTGCAAACGAAACAAAGACATTAGAAAAATATGAGCAAAGAAAAGCATAACATAAAAATACATTCCTACAAAACTGCATTCTTCTTGTAAGTGATCTTCACTTATACACTATAAAAACTTATATTTAAAAGTGTACCTGCACAAGTCATTATTACCAAAAATGTAATTGCTACTTTACCTTTCGGTTGCCCATTTAAATCCTAACATGTTCACTATGTATTTTCGTAAAATGTTCAAAGGCAAGTACGAAATAAATACAAAAGTCAACAAAGCAGAAAATGCATTCCTACAAAACGGCATTCTTCACAAGTATACTGTAAAAACTCAAGGTAATATTTAAATGTGTACCTACACATCAAAGCATTATCACAAAAATCTAAAACTACTAATTCCTTTGCAGGAGTCTTTTCTTACCGTAGGCAAAGTCTAACAAGTATTTCGTCGAAGTGTCTGTCTTCAACTACCATTGGCACTATGGTGAGCATCTATACGTGATATATTGTTGGTAGTTATTACAGACACTGTGGTCAGCGTATCTAAGGAATACTACATTTCTTTATGGGCTGTCGGCCACTTATCTTACGGAACATTGTCGTCGGTGAGGTGTAAAAGTCTGTTTTCACTTGCTTTAATTACGTACAGCGTAATGACTGCTGTATTTAGGAGTTCAGTTTGCACATAGTCTTGTGTCTAAATAACTGTATGTTGCATTTACCTCACCGGTTCCTACACTTAGAGCAGGACGTTCTCTGCTGGCGCAGGGCAAGGGAGTTGTGGCAGGAGACCGATCTCTACCTTGCCTGCGGACGCATCTCGTCGTGGAGCCGGGTAGTTGGAGGCATCGACGGTCTCGATGTCCAGGTCCCGTGACGAGGTAGTGGGAGGGAGAGAACTCTCGACCTCCACTGCGGGTGTTGCTCCAGGTGTCGGGTAGTAGGAGGCATCAACGGTCTCGACGCTCCGATCATCGGCGACCAATTGAGCGGGAGGTAGAACGGGCCTCTCGTCCTCAACTGCGCCGATGGGTGAAGGTTCCTGCATAACAAGAGGTTGTGACGGAGCACTACCGTAGGCTATGCTCGACGTCGGTTGCAATTCATCGTCGGCAGGAACAGTGGTTGGCTTCGTGGAGGCTGGAACGACCTTGACCCCTGTTCCGGACATTTCTTGTGGTTGCAGTGTTTGTGCTAGCTCAGTGGCATGTTCACCTTCCGGTAGTCTAGAGATATCCGGGCTCACATCGTGGACGTCATTCGGTGGTCTAGTAGTGGCCTCCGTGCTCTCATCTGGAGCGTATTCCGGTGGTCTACTGGCCGATAGTACTTCATCGCCGGAGTCAGAGATCGACTTCGTGGAAGTTGGAACGACCTTGATTTCTGGCTTCGGAGTTGTACTAGGTGGAGAGGTAGGCGCTTGGGTGATTCATATCCCTCTCACCGATGGTGCTTCAGACTGCTCGCTGATGTGGCTCGATCAGCGAGGTGTCCGACGGGGTTCTCGGTCACTGGGACTCCGCCATGACAATTCGGAGCAGCTAGGTATTGCTTTGCCGCATTTGGCTGCGACTTTCTCAGCATAGCTGCGTGTCATCGATGGCTTTGATCTGACAGAGATTGCTCCTTGGCGTTGCTCTACATCCGGCTTCCATGGCGCGGTTTAGCTTGGTGCCCTGTCGATGACGATAGGCATCGGCTCAGGCTTCGTCGAGGGTCCTGGCTCGATATCGGGAACTAATCTTCTGGGTGGAGGTTCATCATCATCTTCGGATTAACCAGATGTTTGTCCTACGGCGTCGGCGTCCTCAAGTATCGGCATTTCCCCCAGGAATGTTCGTATTTTGCCTCGGGTGGCTTTCCGGATCCGTCCTCGCAGGTCTTCGGCCCAGTAGATGTTGTCTCTTTTACCGACGATACGATACGGTCCGTCCCATTTATCGGTGAGGCCAGCACTGAACTGGTTACTGGCCTTGCTGAGGGGATGCGTTCTGAGTAGTACGGCTTCACCCAGGTTAAATTAACGTACCCCTGTCTTCGGTAGAGGGTACTTCTTTCGAATATACTCGTCCTGGGCTTTTTGGGTGGTTGTAGTGCGGTAGGTTCACTTTCCCATTGCCAGTCGCCTGGTCAGCGTTATGTTTGACCCAGGAGTACGCTTTGGCTGGTGTCTACCGCTTCGTTGGTTCTACGACGTAGGGCAAACAGAATAGTTGGGATGTGTTTATCCCAGTGACGGTGGTCGTTTCCCACACTGATATGATTCAGGCGGCTGTCTAATGGGGAGTGTACCAGAATGGAGGTCCCCAGAAAGGGGGCCTCAGTCAAGCTAGTTCGGATTTACAAAAGTACCCGGTTTCTGTTGGTAGTGCACAGTGCAACTTATTCCTGGCAGGCGAAGTAGACGATACTCTAGAAATGAAAGCACCAGGATAGAGAACAAAGCTGTATTTATTGAGGACTCGATAAACACAGTGACTTGTGCTATCTTCTACCAAGGAGACGAAGTACTGAAGGAAAACTACGTTAGCCAGGTGTAGGCGACCTGGTCCTAGACTAGAGGAAAAGTTAACTAGGAAATTGAACATTTAACTACTCAACTAAAGCTGTATAATGCGGGTGTCTGGAAGAGATAAAAATAAGTTAAAGTAGCAAGGTATATACGTGTTCCATGGGTGTCGAAGAATGTCGTCATCGCAGAGGGTAGCCGTGATGACTGCTGAAAACTCGAGGTTTTACTGGAGGCCCCGACACTAGGGAGTGCTCAGGGTTAACTCTAGAGAAGAATTACAAATGACTGCTGGAGTCCTGCCACGCATGGACTTATAGAGTCAGAAGTCTAGGCTGCCAAGGCGGGGTGCTGGGAAGGCGTGTGACGTCCTTCTGCCGTGAGGCTAGCATGGAACCCTCTCGTCAGTGTTCTTGGTTTCGTGGATCTTTGGTGGCGCTCGGCCGCGCCCGAAGTGGCCGATAACTTGTCGGCACTCTTTGAAGGGGGTGGGGGGAACCGGCATGTTCGGCCGCCCTGAAGATTTAAAAGACGCGCAACAACTGTGTATTGTGTGGAGGGGGATATATATAGTTCAGAAAAATATATATTAATCTGTTTGAAGCATTATTACATAGAACAGCGACACGTTTACTTAAAACATCACATAGCATCAACCTAAAGACATGTCACGTGTTCAATGAATACACTGAATATTTACTCCACTACTTCCCAAATAAGGCCCTTCTTTCGTCCTTGTGGGAAATAAATTCTCTCATTATATCATTAAGATTAAGTATACTAGTTCTCTCTTTGTGGACATGAAGTAGCATCACATACGTTAGATGTTTCTGCTAAATGATGGCCCGCAGATAAGTCTTCAAACGGCGGAGGCTAGAAACTGGACAGTAATAAAATAAAAGTGATCGCACTCTCATTCTGCACTATATAATACTTATTGTATACTTACACTACACTGTACGTCTGCATCGGCTACAAACAGAAGAGGAGTGAAGGTCGGGCGGTCACAGACAAACGAATTGCTGTTGTTTACACCTGCTGAAAGAATAGTATTTCTACACAGGAGGGGAGACGAAGCACGCGATATATGGGATGTAGATAAAGCGCAGACGCCAATATGACGGCATGCAAAAAGAGGAGGGGATTAGTCACGGCACTGCTTGCAACTTGTGTCGAGTCAACCGCCATCTCGCATTCGACTGGACTATTCTATCGGCAGCGCACATTGTTGTGAGGGCCAACATGCTAAAATAAAAACTTGCATGGCTGCTTGGTGTTTTATGCTACCCCCCTCCCCAGCTCTGGCGCCACTGATTGGTTTACAGTAATGACTCTCGTGTGTGTGGTTGAAGTAAGGGTATACGTTACGTGAAGAGCTACGAGTCGAAATCATAGTTAATAGTCCATAGTATAAGCGGCACACGTCAACCTACTTATATGTATAATAAGTAGCCAGAGCCCTCAGCTGAGTTTGTGAGCAAGCACTGTAAAAAAAAAAAACGAAGGAATGCATGCAATTCATTCGACAGCGTACACTTTCGTATGAGACAGTTTCTTTCTGGCAGCGACAAACTCATAAGCCAGCTGCAAAAATAAGAAAAAGACAGCTCTACACTCCATGCAACTGCCGCTTGGCACATCGCCAGCAGCAGATAAGCAGCTGCTGCGCACCTCATCACAGAGAAAAGAGAACTACAGAAGCCGAACTCACTCCAAGGGAAGGGGTGATTGGGGAGGGGGGAAATTTACGCACGACACATTCGTCTGATGTTACTAAACGATCGACTTCACCTCATCCAAACATGCTTTAATCAGACATCACATAAACCTCCCTGAAGTAAAATTGTACCATCTGCCAATCGGTCCGGCCTGCTGCCCAAGGTCATATAGTTCTATGGCGCACCAAGTATGGCACCACAAGTATAAGAGCTGACACGCGCAGTCTCACCGGAAAATTTCATCAGCCGACATGGAACCAAGATGGCTCGCGGGGTGGCGCTCATCAACCTCCTGCCCTCGCACGTAAGACGGCCCGCAGACAAGGAGTAAATCCGTGCACGGCCCACAGATCCTCACTTCCTCTTGCTTCCTCCACTGTGCTGAACAGTGCCGGAGGAAGTCGCCATGTATTCACAACCTATCAGTTTGTTTTGTTCCTTCCATTGCGCTGAACTGTGCTGGAAGGAATCAGCTCAGCATCACTTCTTCCACCGTGCTTAACAGTGCCGGAAGAAGGCATCAGGTCCTTACAACCCTCCAGCTCCTCTTCAGCGACTGCAAGAATGCCTTCCATACCTTCTGGTAACTTTAGCGATAGCTACCGATGACAATGTCAACCCTCTTGCCTTACATACTGGTAACGGCAAATGCATAGACACTACCTCTCTGGCAAATGTTGACCACATTACCTTCAGGATGTCTAATGCTCGCCTTACCTGCTGGTAACGGCAATAACTCGCCACTACCACTTCTGGTCGTGGCCGTTAACAGTCCCTTCTGGACAATGGATTTGATTAGTTAAGGCAAGTTAATGGTTAACTACCAAGCCGAATGGCCTTTTATAATCCAGGACCAGGCATACTTCATCTGGATTCCCAAAGGATAACTTCCGTTGTACTCTGGAATAGTTAGAAGGTAGTATAGGCCATTGTATATATACTAGTTGGAATATCTACGTATTCGCACTTACTGTCGAGTATAATTTTATTAAGTTACTGTTTTTCCCTATGTATCCACGAGTCCTTCAGAGTGAAGCAGGAAGAGACTACAAATATCGCACCACACACCCATTAGACGGCCACCCTTGCTGTGCCCCCAGGGTATAGCACGGTAGAGCCTCCACCACTAGAAAGACCTCCGTAAAGCAGCTACCAGTCAGACCAGCCTACACTCAATTCACCACAATGAACTGAGCTGGAGGGAGTAAAAGTGAGTGAAGAGATTTGGGCTGCTCTTAACAGCGAGGTCTTGAGAGCCGATGAGGGTGATTGAAGTGAATATGGAGCGGCATCGGAATGAAGGGGCAGGGGAAATGGGAGATCCCCGAGGAAACCCGCCCACCACTAGCATTGTCCGCCACGATTCCCACTTGTGAAAATCCAGTAATGCGGCCGGGAATTGAACCTGGTTAGTCTTGGTGGGAGGCGAGTCGCTCGGCCACCGTGGCCCAGGAGGGAGTAAAAGTTTGTTTTTGGATGACTGACCCATTTTGGAAACCACGTAAAAGTCTCATTGACAAGCTGCTGGAAGAAACCTAACGTTCTGTATCCACCATGTGCAACAGTGCCGGATGAAGCAGCACAGGGTAGGACTCTTGCCTGTTCGTCTTCAACCTTGGTAATACACATCACTCGGAACTTTGCCACCTACTTCATCTTGTCGAGACTAGTTTCAGTTCCTTTCCTTGATGCCCTATACGCAGAGAAAGAGTATTCGGCAGAAAGAGAGAATGGCAGCTACCAACTCCAAGGCTAAGTAAGAGTTGTAACCCTGCCATAACTGCACTTAGCAGTAAAACTCCACGGAACAAGCCCTTGCCACCCGCAAGCTAGAGAGGCATCACCTCCCACACCATTATTCCTGCGCTCATCAAGACCGCCGGAACAACCATAATCACTTGTAGCAATCACTTGCCGGAGCAAGGATATCCTGTATGGAATCGCCAACCTCTGGTTCGTGAGCTACCAGACAACCTCCAACCACAGCCCATCCTGGGCTACCTCCAGCATCACTGGTGCACCACATCCTGGAGCCAGCAGCTGACACCGCAGCTCCCTCAGGCCACTGTTCCAACAGATAAACCCATGGCAGTGTACCGTACCATCTGCCAGGCCATGACGCTGACAGTAGAACCGGATTTCATGCCTATTAGGCACGTCACACGCCCTACATGGGTTGTGTCCATCCACAGGCACTAAACTTTCACATCACTATAGGCTGTTCATGGTAAAATGAGCACTTTTGAAAGCACTGCTTAATATCTACGTGTATGCACATCGTGTATTCCTCCGCTTTATGTAAAATTAACATTGTCATGGGCCTCATCACTGTATTCATGCATCTGTCAAAAACTGTTACATTATTAGGAAAATAAATATTTTACAAATCTGCTCATCTTTACACTTCCATGCAGTAAAAACAAAAGAAAGCAAAAAAAAAAAAACTAGTTGAAGTTGTCACAAATGTTTACCTCATACTTTATCTTTGACGTTAAAATATGGAACTACTTTCCACCCATCATTACCAACTTTACTGGGCAAATATCACACCATGCACCCATTAAAATATATGCAGGCAGGGACAGTGACTTTTTTCTAAGGTTCATTTCTAAAGTGCTCACTTTATCGTGAACAGCCATTATTCTTATGCGACTGGCGACACTATTAAAACTATAAATTGACCACGGCATCCAGCTCTCAGCCTAAGGCAACCATGTAATAAGGGTTTTCATGGCACACAAGGAAGACCGTAGTGCATCATATTATACTTGAAACACTTACATTTCTTTTTTTGACTTTTGTTGCTTCTCATTTTTTGCATGGAGCATGCATGGTGAAATAAAACAAAAAAAAGTGACATTCTAAGCAGCGCTATATTTCGATAAGATATATGTACATAGAGAGCTACTTAAGTTAAGTAGTTGGTATAGCTACAAAAATATTGGTGCATATCATTTTTGATGCTGAAGCAAATAATTGACAGATGTTTAATAGGAATAAAGATTCCAAACACTGCTCATCAGGGCTACTTTTCAGGTCTGCATGCTGGCTGCTGCAAAATATGTACTTGGTTAATATATAACAAATTGCAACTATTCCATGAATATCTTTCATTCTGGAATGTTAACATATACTGGTATTCACAAATAAAAAACAACAATGTCAGTCTCAAGAATGCTATTTGTGTAAATCTTATTTAATTAAAGGTTAATACAATAAAATCTGAATTTCACAAGGCATTCTTTTGGAAAACGTTGAAAGCTGTACAGTTTAAATTACAAGTGTTATTTTACGTCAAGTTCTGTATTGTTTACGTAAGCTATAAATGGTACACAGAATTTACTTCTATTACAGCAGGATAAATTATCTTATGCTCTCTAACATCAAAGTACATAACAAAACTGAAACCCATATTCGAATTTGCAGATACTTCAGTATACAAATGCGTGAAGAATCTGGTAGCGAAACAAGACAATATATTTAATGTAAGATTACATTACTGTAGAACATCTAGTGTTCACAATGACCAATGCAGGAATGGTTCAAGTCCAAAATAAAAATTTCTGTGACTGGGCCAGTGTCCACGTGGTTTTGAGCCCACTGTAAATAGGAGACTTTGAATTATACCTATAACAATACAATGTTACCTCCAAATTCTTTTATACATGGTCTGGCATAGAATAAAGAAAAAAAGTAAATTTATGTCGTCAAATTAACTATGTAATGTAACTATTGAAATACTTTTGTCCACAGCAGCTGGGACTTGGTGAATTGTTAGTACAATTGGAAGTGGTAGCATGAAGGTGAAGTGAGGTGAAGATAGAGCAGTGGCAGAATGCAACACGAGGAGGAAATTAGAGCTCTCTGCAAAAACCCACAAGCCAATTTCAACCTCTGCCAAGATGCAGGTAACCCCGCCAGAAGGAATGTGTTCTCATATTTATTGTCAAAATGCACGCAATTCATTATCAGAAAACAAGAGGCATTTTTTACTATAACAAACCTTACCAATCACTGGAGACAAATTTATGGTTTCATTTTTACATCAGTTTCGTTTTAAAATGAATAATATTTCAAAGTTGTGGTTTTTATTCTTGTAAACATTCTGTGTGTTTCACAAAAATGCATAATTAATCACATATTCACATGATACGTGTCATATGTAGCATTTAAAGAACTACATAATCATGATTGAATATTTTATTAAAATAAAAACATACAATCAAATTTTAGGTACATATACAGCTATTTTCTGCTACAAATGTTATGTCGCTACACAATGAGCAATTCCTTTGATCAATCTCTCACCAAGATATTGAGCTCATAACGGTGCTCACCACGCACGTGTCACGTGTCCCACATGTGCGCAGAGAGACCAATAATTCTGGACTTTCACATAAATATTGTTTTCAGTGTAAAATGTGTTATGTTGTATTTGCAGGGTTTAATATGTCTTAAAATGTTTAAAGTGTTTGTTGCCATTTTAAAATTGTTTGGTTATGAAATTCTAAGTGTCCGCAGCACCGAGATTAAGAACACTGAAGTTCCGGCATGAACGCCATCATAAAGAGAAACTAAATTAACATAAAAATTCATAAGAAAATTATAAAAATGTAAAACTGTATTTAATTCAATTTGTGCCATTTTATTTCTATAATAAAATATTTTACTCGGCGTGCATAGCACTTCCGCTGTGAATCCTGTACGCGGCCACGGTAAGTCCGTACAACATTTGCCTCTGTCGAGGAGAGCTGGCGAGGTAAGACAATGTCACATATGTACTACAACTTTTGTTCACTGATGTAGGTTTCAATAGTAAATTTAGTTTACCAATCAACCTTTGCTTGCGTACATTTTGCCAGCATTATGCTTCCGCTTAACTAATTTACTTCGCCCTAGTAGCAGTTTTAATTTAATCAAGCAGAAGGAGTAAAAAGATGTCAGAGAGTTCACATGACCTGTGCAGCTTGAATCAGGCACCATCCGCCTATATTTATGGTGTTTCATTGTAATTTCTGCATTATTGCTACACTCAATTTTAAGGGATTTGTTTTTATATATGTATTTTAGGGCATTTTTCATGTTTGAATATTTTACTGCAACATTACGTATAATCACATGGCTGACAGGCGCCGAGTATTTGTATACGCCATCATTGCGTTTTGAGAGCTAATTTATGTAGCATCGTATGTGCAATATTTCATTCATGGTTCTATGTTAAATTTTGTCTGGGTTCCGTATAACTTCACATAAATGGATGCTTTTGTACTTGACCACGTGGTCATGTTAATGTTTGATTTTACCACCATCAGGCATGTTACAAGCCTGCTATCACTTAAATTGTAAAGAGAATAATATTTTGTCTGTATTGAATTTGCCGTTTCCACGAAGGAATACTATTGCAATTCCATCTGCACCACGTGGTCCACTACTAACTTCATCCAGTGGCATCCGCGCCATTTAAACTTGTTTTCACACATGTGTGTGTTTATTGTGAATACTCGTCTCGTGTCCCATCTTATTTCATGTATCTTTGAGGGTTTATGTAATTTTGTAATTGGTGTGCGGTGCAATTATTCCCGTTCTAGCCAGCTCTGTATATAGACCGTCACCACACTACTCACGTGCTGGAGGGCAAGCCCGACAAGTTTGCGTTAGTGATGCAGAGTAATCACACATGTTAATGTATCATAAGGGTTTCATTTTGTAATTCACAGTGTCTTTTCAGGAGAAAATCATCACTCCACTCTAGCGGCTGTCGACTCTCTTCTCTTGTGAAGATGGTATTTTCATACACCGCGGTGAGATCCATCTAGGCGTGAGCTAGATAAATTGCGGGGCTGGGGAGCACCCAAACGTAGTTAGCTAGACACGACCGAGTGTATCAATTTCATGGCACGTTGATTTGTACGCAAAGTATCACTGAAAACAAGTCTCACAGTGAACTTAACTCTTTCATTTGTAGTGACAGTGTCCTAGCCACATGTGTTTTTCAAGTGATAAATATGTTTATTGAAAGTTTAGTATTGCCAACGTGTTTATACCTATGCACGGGTGAGACGGACACACAGAACTCACAGCATCCCTGAGAACCCCGAGTCTCAATAGTGCGGTGATTGGGAAGCACTGCTGACGCCCAAATTACCAGTAAGTACTTGTGTCATCTTTCGTCTCGTGTCTCACCTGACGGCGTCAATATTTTAAATAAAACTTGTTAGAAGAAGTAACTAAATTTTCACTAGCAAAAATATTTTTTATAACTTTGGAATGTGTGTGTCTTAACATCATTTTCAGTGTTGTGTGGAGTAGTACCTAATATGCAGTCTGGTGTTATTTCTATTTTATAGTTACTGTGATTACTATATATCTTGTCTCCACTAACAACACACGGAGTAAAAATGGTAGGTGGGGTGACATGAAGTGCAGAACAACAGATTAGAGGCAGACATCACAAGAAACAGCAAATAAACTGTCTGTTGTGAAATCACTCAAGATTATGAACTTACTTGACACACACACTATTAACACTGCTTATCTTAACAGGAAAACACTTGTCAACCAAATAACTAAAGTTCTGTACATGTCTAAACCTCTCACGCCTATTCCAGTGAAAATGTGCAGTCTCCAATGTGGTTACACAGGATACTTATATAAAGTACACTAACTTCTTTTCTATTCACGATTGAGGTCATCAAAGGCTAATGTCAAGAGGTTCACTGAATTTGGCCAATTAATAATTCTGTGTAGATAACACTACAGCACAAGTATAACCTGTATACAAAATCGTTTAAAAATAAAAATTAAACAAACTGCTTAAAGCAATTAAATGAAGCGCACACAAGACTTGGGCGAGATAAATTAAATTCTAAGTATGTTTTCTCATGCTCTGTATTATACATCACTAAATCATTGCAAAAGAATAACGTTTTTTACATTGTACGTAAACATATTAGATAAAACAATTGTATGAAAACACTAAGGGATCCACCTGGCTGTTGAGTGAAATGTGTTGCAGAGGTTTAGTAGGAAACGTGCAATTTAAAAAAGTTGGCTATTTTCTGGAGGTATATAAACACAAAAAGCATTTAAGAAAAATTTTGTACCCAAAGAAAAGTATTCCTAAAGTTCTCATCTAAACTTCAAGGATGATTTTTTTAGGTGTGAAAATGGTTAAAATGGGTGCTATCAGAATCGGCTTTATCTACTAAATTTTCTCTCCAGAAATTTACAGGTTATATATTTTTAAACACCACACCATTCTTTTATCTCTATTATAATCCACTCACGGTTACTTCCAACTTTAATGAGGTCCTGCTAATGTTATACTTCCAGTATACTCCTCTGCTCCATGTAAACAACGCCTAACAGAGTACATATTGAAAATTACACCAAAGGGACAGGGCATCGCATCCGTGTGCACTCAGCGTAATAACATTTTGAACCTATTTCTTACTAAGTATTATCAACACACCTATTCTCTCCCTATTTTCATTTATATTAATTATAAATTAAATTTTATAACTTATACATAAAATATAAGTAAAAGTTCAATTTATCCAAAAATAAAGCAATTTTATGCAAACATAAGCGTAAAATGTTTGAGATACACAATATATTTAGGGAACAACCAATCATGTCATAGACGGTGTGATTTTTCCAAGGTCTGATTCAAAAAGTGTGAGGAAACAGTGAATAGACTGTGTATAATGTGGCATAAAAACATACAGTCACCACAACAAGTCACCTTCAGGCGAGTCGCTCGAAGAAAGACTACACATCAGTTGAGCGCCTTGCACGAAAAGGCGATGTGGCGAGTGAACTTGAGTCGGCTGTAGAGTTCACGCGTTTCAACGTCTCAAATGTAAAAAAAATAGCTGCAGGAAGGTGGAACCCCCTAATTACAGTATAACTACGTAACAACTGTGCGTAAAGTGGTCATATTTTTTCTGTTACTAAACAAATCAAAATTACGAAGAGACACACACACTACACCAGAGAATACACTGGCTGTTATGTTTGCAGGTGGCAGCACGCAACAAGTTGATATTGGTAACCCTGTTAGGAGAGCTCATCAGAGTCAGTCAGCACTATAATACACTGCACAGTGTGTGGCATACACTTCAGTCAAATTAGCTTTGGTAATAACATGCAGTAACACTTGTGGCAACAGTTTCTGTATTCTCAACTTATGTTTTCAACATGTTTTAATTACGTACTACATAGTTACATTAAGACAATATAATCTATAGTGTCTTGCATAATGGGCTCATGTTATAAAAGAAATGTAAATTTTTTTTTTTTCTGAAACACCCAATTTAAATTTTTGAATGTACTTAATTTTGTACACGAGTAATTTTATATTTTGCCAGCATAGTTTATGGTGCACTAAAAATTGCCTACAAAATACTTCATAGGCAACTAATATTTCTACTTCAGTGTTCACAACACAAGACTGACGAACTTCTCGCAGAATGTCACCCAGATATATTACTTTGTTCTCAGTTTCACAAAGGGAAAAATTTCCCTATGCAACCACAAGCAATAACTACTTTTATATTCTACACAGACAGCTATTTCATCTACAACTACTGTATTACGTAGTACATTTCTTAAAGCACTCTCCATTTACCCAAGTCATGAGTTACCACTTTAAAAATGTCAATATTGACGTATACTAAGCATTTGCAGATGCAGTAGTGGAATAGCTAACAGCTTTGCTTTTATTTATATTTTAGATTGATAGCTCCGTGTCAATATCTTCATGACAGCAGCTAAACTTCTGCCATACAAATTACAAAAATAATGCACGTTATTAACGACGTTAAATATGAAAAATCATGTTCAGGCAAGACAAAGGAATGCGCACAAGGGTTACAATTAATCTGGAGGATCCTGGTGATTGTGCTCGCCAAGATGATGGTGTGGTGGCGAGACTGAAGCAGTGATACCTTGGCGCGACACTGATCAGATGCTACCCACGTGGTTTCAGCATGGTGGATGTGTACTTGTCTTTAACCCTAATGTGGCTTGGTTTGTGGGATGGGGGGGGGGGGGGGGGGGGGGTGCCGGATTTGAGAGAAACCCTCGTTCATGACTAAAAAAATTAATCAGAAAATTACGAAATGAGATCTTAATGACCGTAGGGTGCCAGCTCATCTATGCACGGGTAAACACATGGACTCATTCTCAGGGCAGCAGCATGTCAACAGCCAAATGGCACATGTTTAAGCAGAATAAAGTTCAGGTTACGCAAATTACACAGTTCATAATTTAGAACATGTGGTTTCTGGAGACGGCTAGAACCCGAAGGTACGTTAAGTTCTAGATCAAGAAAATTAAGACGTGGATCCTCTGAAAGCATATAAAGGCAGAATGAGATAACATTCAAACAAACTAACACTGACCCTCGTCTGAAGAAGGCATGGCATTTAGGCCTACCATAGGCCGCTGCAGCAGGCAAGTACTTGCTAAGCACATGAAAATTAAAGGCGTTAAACTCTCTGGGGCCATGAATCTGAAGGAGAGGAGGATACGTACGCGGAAGGAGCAAAATAATCAACAAGGTTCCGGTACACTAATAAACTTACTATTGCAACTAAGATGTGGAGAAAAGTATTTGAAGTCTCCCGCGACGCAACACACGTCTAGCCTCTAGGCCCACCAAGAACACACCTAAGATGGTGGCCTGTTGGCTGCCGTCGTAACAGTACCACGACTGCTTGCATGCTTCTTGCGACATTGCATAGTCTCTTCCCAGGTCACAACGTGTCAGCCACATACTAACACAGCAGTGCATGCATATCATCATATACTGTGAACACACTAACATTGTCACAAAAATAAATCTTGAATTTCGCAAAATGAAAATATATGAAGCTCAGTCGCCATCAGGTTTTAGCATTGTATTTTAAATAATTTGTTAAAACAAAATATATTCAAATGGTTTTCTGCCTACAGCAGTGTTTACATTTCAAGATGTGTGTTTTGAAGCTGAGATTATTTTTTAATTTTGGTTTGTGAACCTGCTGTACTGCATTGATTCACAGTTAGTGCTGTACATAATGTCACTGTTAACATATTAGATATGATTAATGAAGTTAGTGAAACCACTAGTAGACAAATACCACAAAAAACTTGGCCACATGCAAAAAAATGACAAGTTATCCTTTTGCCAAATGTCTGATAGCCCTACTCATAATGAATGTTACCCTAATTAATTTTAAGAGTTTTTCTTCTTTCCGAACTTTGTGTTTAGTCAACTCTTAAGAAATGCATAAAAAGTGTCTGGATCGTCGCATGATAATACCACAGAGTAAGGTACTTATACCTATCTACGCTTTCATAATACTCCCATGCAGGTAAATGACAGTTCAATATTCTGTGTGTGTAAGAATTTTACTACAGAATAAGATAATTTTGCTTTTGTGTGTGGTAAATATATATTTACCTTACAAGGTTCGTGAATATAATTTTACAGTTGTAAGACAAACGTTCCGATAAATGAAGCCTAAGCACAATTTGAATTATTCTACTAAAATAAAATTATTCTACTCTCTGTACTAAAGCTACCTAATTTCTTTTAAATTCCTGGTGTTTGGAAAATTTCAAATATTTTATATTTGTGCCATTAGTTTTTTGATACTGTTTTATACACCCATATGCAGCACAAATTGGCACTGCCACAGTTATACAATCGTGTAACAGTGTGTAACTTTGTAGGTTATGTAGATTTTATAATATTTTTCAACCAAAATTTTTGTTTAAATTCATCTTTCTTTTACAAATGAATGAAGCGGGCATTGCTTATCAGTAGTTGAAGTTTTATTCTAGTGGTAATCAGTAACGCGTTGGCTTTTTCGAATTATAAAGTCGCAGCCTAGGTTACGTCAGTTTGAGATAAGTTTTTTTTCAACCTCGCTTGCCATTTCCCTTTAGTAAGCAAAATTTGTACTAAACCTTCGACGAGTTCACTGCGACGTAGTTCGTTTTGGCCAATAGGAGGAGGTTAGCCACGGCCACATCCTATTTTAAGTAAGTTTGCTAGGAGAGGGGCTAGCGGCACATGCCAAACTGAGTAGCAAGTACCTTGGGCTTTGTAGAAGATGTACTATCAACCATGATGAGAGAAGGAAGTGCCTCGCGATGCGAGCTTTGAAGTGACATTTTTACTCCTGAATTACTGCGATGCTGTTCGGTCATCTCGCTGAACTAAGTGTATGAATCTACATTTCTGGAAGATTGTTAAAGTGTTATATGCACATTTGAAAAACAAAATTCAAGAATTAATCGAAAACTGAAATTCATTTTTAAAAATTTTATGGTTCCCTTTAACATCTCTTTTGTATTTCGACTGAGTTAGTATGGGCTGTAATGGTCCAGTAACCTATTTTGTGGTAAAATGTGAATGTTACAAGTGCAGTCCATTATTCAGTTCAATATACATTATCAGTGCAAATATACATTACCACTGCAGAGACTAGGAAAGAGAAAAGTAGATACTTGCGCGGTGCGACTCATTATGTCACTGCTAGGTGGTGGAGGGGGAAAAAGAGGGAGGGCAACTCGAGCATGGTTCCACCACTTTTTATTCCCACCATGGTTTATCATCACTAAGTTACACGGTGAAGCTGGAGATACGACCTCCAGACTCCAAGATTAGCGCTCACAGCGAGCCACATGCTCGCACCGTCCCGCCACACAGACCTTGGCATCACTGCAACCGATAACCCTAGCTGAGGAGGAGTGATTTCTGCGTAGGGAGTGCTCTGAAGGCAGCAAGGATAAATATATTGAACTTTACTGAAAAATTTTGTTCCAAGAAATTTTTAAGCAGAGTTTACATGCTTTCCAGCAGATTCAATTTAAGACGCAGTTTGCAAAGATTTAAGGTAATCAACATGAATGTCAACTTGCTTATTCAGACCAACTCGACAATAATGTTGATTACAAGCTTCTGTTGGAAGTGTGGTCTTTGTGATTAATACATAGGAGTGAATGAGTACAGTTTAAAATTGATACAAGTGTGCACATAATTCTGCTACCAAAACTGACCTGAAATGTAAGCCAAACACATACTGTATTCATACATAATAAAATTCACACAACCCTAAAAAATCATTCAGAAGTAATTCGTTGTCATAAGTAATTGAGTGTAACTGCCTGGTTGCCTTTAGCTAGGTACAGGCACCTACGAACATATATGCTGCCCAGTGCCTACATACTACACACACAAACATAGATGTCCATACATTAATGTACAAAGTAAAAGAATTATCCTACACGTTAACAATGACCTACAAGTAGCTGTGGTGTACAGGAAGATCAAGCAAACAGTACTACTTCCTGTGCCAAGTCACAGGTTTGTCATAACAGCAGCCTTGCTACAGTGAAATTACCATCATCGTCGTCATAATCTAAAAAATAAACTTTTTTTCTCTAAAAAAAAAACTGCTTAAAGCTGTTCTCTGAATTCTTTGTTTCTATACTGTTGCAAAATGAAACTACAAATCCTTACCACATTTCCATATTACGCGGCAAATATACTTGTATTTAGTCCACAATTTATATAGAGGTTCCACTGTATCCGATGGGCATTATTTGGATGTTACTAGTGCTACATGCTAAAATAATCCCAGAAACTTTGTGAAATTACAAGAGTACTCTTAAGTAGATTATCACACCACAGGAAGACTATACTGTTTTACTTGTCTTTCCCTATATTTTTTCTTTGGTCCATTTACATAACGAGTCTTATACTTATAGTTGCATAAGTACATATAACTTAAAATTTAAATACAGTATTTACAAAGATAACTACAAACTAATAATCTCACCTACATAGTGTTACATACTGATGCACTAAACTGTTTTAGAACATATGCTTTGACAATATCTGCTATCACACAGATAAACCTTAACAGATCAAGCACGGCAAACTCGCCTTTTATAATACATATCTACAGGAAAACGTCGCAGTGCAAATATCCACTGCACAGAGCACCTATATGTTGTACATGTCTTTATTGGAATTTATTGTAGATAGCATTTGACTCTACGTAACAAAATTAAAATTACTACAACTACAACAAAGGAACAAATATAGAACACTTTCTTGTTCTAACGATCTGAAGAAAGATGTGAACCAACAGTTTCATACACACTCTATACAATAAACTTTCCACTCGTGTTGGCAGCAGTGCATGGATGACCACCACTTGCACACCAAGGTACCACAAATACCAACTGTCTAGTGCAGTCGTCCTGTTGAGGCTGTTGTCCGTTTGCCACACAGTAATAAACTAGTTACACTAACAGGTGATGTCTCACCTGTTTTTACAGGATTACAAAACTGCCATGGTAGTTACTAAAAGGTAAATTACTGAATAAACAAATCTGGTCAGCAGAAGGCAACAGGATACATATGGTGCATGTATAAAGTAAAAAAAAATGGCTACACATTCAGAAAGCTTGCAGAAGCTGTCCATGTGGACTTAAAAAGCAAGCTCCAGTCTGAAGAATGGTTCTCAAGCCACTATTCTTAGTTACACACACAAATGGCCACAGACTTAGGTTTGCGAAGACAACACACAGAAAATGGACAACATTTTTTTCTTCCCAGTTACTTTCGTGGAATATAACACAAATTGCAAATGACATAGCAACTTAGTGTCCTGAGATATGGAAGCAATAAATGCAACATGATTGGCTGAGAAGGAAGACCATCGAGGAACATAGTTTTGCGACATGGGAGACAAGTTTCATTTTATGTCCAAAGCTGACAAACAGCAGCACAACCAACTGTAGCATTTACAAACAGAACTTGTTCACATTTGTTCTATTCAAGAGTAAGTATTTGACAAGATAAAAGAAATAATTAAACACATTTATGAAAACACGAGAATGTTTAATTCATGGCAAACAAATGACTAATATATGCTAAATATTAACCAGCCACACCAAAAACAAATTATGTATGTAATTAGGCTTAATGGTTTCATTTCCTGCATATAACAACGCTCAGGGATTTAAGAATTGATGATCCTGAAAAGGGCTAAGATAATGACCAACAGTAGAATCACATGAAGATGATGACCTTGAATTCACCTCTGATATCTTACCCTCTGAGCAGTATGCAACTTTATTGTAGGCCCAAACTAGTGTAACTAAAACAAAATTATAAGTGTTATTTTGCAAATGAACTATTTGGAGGTGGCAGCAAGAATCAAAATGAAAACAAAAATGGCCAGGGGTATATTCACTATCTTTTCAAGGTGACCTAAATGCCCAAGATACGGATAACAGACACATTACTGTCCCTACACTTTTCAAGAGATATTCATCATGCAGTTTGGTTAAGATTGCAAATAGGCCGCTAAGGTACTCAAAATATATAAAAGGACAGGAATCCAAGTACTCACAGTCTAGACTTGTCGATCGACACACTCGAAATAGGACGACCTATTTTTTTCACACGGTTGCACGATCGCAACGTTTCGCTGGCTAAGCCAGCTTCATCAGGTGGCAAGTTTTAGGACACTGCAGAATGGTGGAAGGGCGCTGTTAGTAGTAAACCTAGGGGCCGGGTGGCAAACTAAGGTGGGGCGGGAAAACTGAAAAATTGGGGGTATATCAGATTGGTGTGGTAAGGATCTGTGATTATATGTTCAGGCCCGGCGGCTGCATGGATTTTGTTATAAATTGGTGAGCTAATTCCTAGCCTTAACTTGCAATCTACACTATCTACCAAAATGTAATTGGGCACCCATGAAGATAGGAAATTCAGTACGTCAGTTGACATGTGTTTCACGCCCTTCGGCGTAGGACCGCTGATTGTCCGTGGTAGCATGAACATAGAGGCCTATTATAACATTCTGGATAATGAAATGCTCCCAACATTGTGGTGTTTTTAGGGAATGAACCCGTGTTACTTCCAGGATGACAATGTCAGACGCCATGTTTCAAGAGCTACTATGCAGTGGTACGCAGACAACAATGTTCGCAGATTGGACTGGCCCGCCAGAGGCGGCCAAAATCCATCGCTCAACTCATGGAATGGTTGCAAGAGGAATGGCGACGAATCCCCGTGGATGTACTGCAAACACTCGTAGAGAGCATGCCAGACAGGGTGGCTGCTGTTATAGCAGCAAGAGGTGGCCCTACGAGATTCTAACGGGGTGACAACCACCGAGCAAACATTGTGTGGACAGGTGGCCAATTAATTTTTGGTAGACAGTGTACTTTCCTTAGCTTCATGCCAGGCACGGTACACAACAACTGGATGATGATACAAAGACAATGCAGCCAAGTACAGTTGTCCCCTCTGAAGGCTCAACCATCAAGGCTGCGGGAGAAGCACCGGCGACTCCCATGAGCATTCCAGCACTCATCAGGGTTGGTGGTGAAGGCTGGTTCACAAACCTCAAGCCATGTTACAGCACACACCCCATCTGCATTACAACCTGACCTCCGTATTCCTCAGGTGCCCATTGGACTAACTGCCACCGCTGCTGTTCCGACTGGGAAACTGTCCTTACCTGGTGGCTTGCAATCCTACCCTTTCACAATTCCTCTGTAAGGGTGGCTGCAGGAGAGTGTGGCTTAGCACCTGAGTGATGGACCCCTACCCCTCGCCCCATGGATGTTAACTGCCCCTCATGTCCACACAACGTAGCTCTGCACTGTCCTGGTACAGAACCCCACTGCAAGAACACAACCCGGCACATGCTGACAAGCACGACAACTGTATGTGGAAACAGAGTAACATGAGTGGCATTTCTACAACTCGCTTCCAGAACTCGCAGCATTCTCAGCTGTGTTCCACGAGTCGAGAGTCATCCACAAGGTTGCTCGAATGGTGTGCGGTACATCAACACCGGCATTTCCACTACCTGCCTTGGAGAGATGACCTTGCAATTAAACACGTGGTAGCAACTGGGGAATCTCAATCACGACACCCATTTGCTCATCCTCCACTAAAAGTTGTGGTTCAACACGTATGACAAGTGTTAATGCCAACAAGTAGCGAGACACTATAAGCAAGGAACAACTCAACTCAACACTATCTACGTCCCTACCTGCCATGACAACTGCCTTCCTTCACTTCGTACACAATTACATTCAGTGACTAGCCGCCTTAGAACCACACAACATAAAATATATGACAACTTGTGTTATTCGAGACATCCTCCAAAAAAAAAAAAAAAAAAGGGGGGGGGGGCCTCAAGCCCTCTCCATCTTTGCTAATGCACATATGCTTACAGTGTGGTTGATACTATGAGGAGAGGTTACAAATTACAGAAATGTATCTATGGTATGTATGAAATTCTTTTAAGATAAAGCCTAACAACGAATACTTGCAGCATTTGGAACCTGTTACCACCAAACATTCATTAGGTTTTCTTCTTGTTCTTAGTTTTCATAATTTACAATAATAATTAAACATCTGATTAAGTGCGCAAGTCTGTGTACGTAATCTAATCAAGTACACAGCCTCCCAGAATGTTATAGCTATGTTTTTTTAACACAACTGTTGCCCCACTTAACACAACATGTGGGCTCACCAGCAATGACTGGTCATCACTTTAAACTAACTCTAAACAACATATTAAAAGTTCAAAGAACCAAACTTAACTCTGGAAAAGTTGTTGCTTTTCCATTCCCGTCTACACATACATTTGAAAATGCCAACCTTTTAAGTAAATAAAAGATCTACCACAAATTTTCATTTTTAAGAATTTTTACTTTTTTGTTTTACTTCTTGCAATGTTAATAAAACACTGCGAGTAAATATCACACATAGCAAATATGCTTGGCCTATAATACTCAAGACTACACAATACACTTAACATCTATCAACAGTGCACAATGCACCAGGTACTATAGCTAATCTGCACAGAATTCTCTCTCACCTGTGCAAATTACATTATTAACAAGCTATGCAAACACTTGAGTCCATTGGTGCACAGTGAAAATAGTCACCGCTCAGATGACATGATCACTAAAAGTGTTTAAGTGCTTCTTAAGCCCAGAAAGTGCGCAAAGAGGGCAGAATGCTCAGTTCCACGTACATCTGTAAGACAATATTGGAGACTTTGTAATCACATGCATTATGCTGTAATATCCATTTTAGATTGTGTTTTATGTTGCATCATAACTAGAGTTGTTCCGATACCAATGCCCTTCGCACTGAATTTTATAAAAGTATTAGTGTTAATAACAGATTAAAAAACATTTTTCCTAAACTCGTTTAAGTAATGAAAATAACACCTTAAGAAATGCACATTTTCCCTTTCCAAAGTAAACACAACTACGGGACCACGAATAACTAACCTCTAAAAGTTAAAACCCTGTTTTGGGGAACCACAAAATTTTTGATTGAAAAAAGGCAAAAATTTGAAGGAAAAACCCAAAAAAAATAAGTTTGTTGCATTTATCTTGGTCCTAATTATACGTTAACATGCAGTAAAATATAGGTGTGTAATTGTTGTTTTTAGGCCTAATTGCTATGACAAAATATATAAAAAATAAAATAAAAAGTAAAGTTTGGTTTAAAACTGCAGCTGTGGTAGACAGAACCCTCTTGCTCCCTCTACTATGAATAAACTTCCCGGGCGAATGTTGCCTCAATACCATGCTACCTGGCTGCGGCATTTTTGTGTGAAGCAGCCCCTCGCTAAGCTGGTTCTGGCCTCTCAAGATTAGCTCGCTCCCTTCATCTTCTTTGATCCCCCCTCCACCCTGTGTCCATCATCCCTCCCATTAGTCACGCCGCCCATACAGCTTCACTTCCTTCCTCCTGCCATCCTCCAGCCACGCACACCCCGCTACAGTCCTGTTCTCTCTCCATCCGCTAGCCACATCCACGCCGCACCAAGTTTCCTTCCTCCCTCCGTCACAGCAGGCAGCCTGGAATTTTCTTTGTCATACTCTCCCAAACTCCACGCGCAGTGGGTCGCACTGTCGCGTCTTCTCACCTCTTCAGCGGTAGACGTAAAACTCTGGCACGATCATATAAAATACTATTCTTCTGTTAGGGAGCGAATACACACTTTGAATTATATACGATTTCGAATTAATCTACTTAGAATTATCAAGGTTTTACTGCATACACACAGAAATATGGTAATTTTTGTCTCTAAAGACAATAATAACCTGGCTTAATAGTCTACAATTGATACTAATGTATCAGCCCTGTACCATACCCGATACCGATACATCGGGAAAGGCGAAGTATCGGCCGATACCGATACTTAGTATCAGTATCGGAACAACTCTATCATAACCAAACAAAAAGTCAACAAAAGTAAAAAACATCCCTTAATAGGTTGACCCATTTAATAAACTTGTTTGTCTAACCGTTAAAAAAAATCTAGTACAATTAATTTTAATACAATAAATACCTACATTTCAAAACAAGTTCTAATTTCGTTCAAGCAATTACTAACACATAGTCTTTTAATAATCATGAACAAAAAGAATTAATTTCTATACTTTCAAATCTTCAGTGGGCAAAATCTAGTATATTCTCTATGAAATTCTAGAAATAATACATTTCAAAGTTTTTTAAAACACACATTATACAACTTGAAATGTATTAATAAATATATTGTGCAATGTTTGGTTAATTATTAGTTTCAAATACAAAATTTAGTATGCACCAATGGCCTTAATATGTATGTGCTGCATCACGTTTCCTGGAAACTAGTACAAACGTACGTCCAGTGTGAACGCAGCAACCTCACTGTGCGGTCTGTTACAATTACATGAAGAGTTAGGAACAGCACGTGCTGGATCAGTTGCGAGGTACTTGGGGCAACCCTCCATCTGAGCAGGAATGATTTCACACTGAGCTGACTGACTGTGGACACAATATCTGAAATGTGCTACGGCAGCTTAGTTACAACTACCTGATGTACACACTTGCGGGTCTCTCTCGCCACATTTATACTTACGTCACAAAATATGCACTTACAAAACAATGAAACAGCCATATTTACCCATGTACCACTACATCTCCTCATGTGTAGGACCTACATCACACACTTTGAATATTCTCCCAGAAAAAAATATTTTCGTACATTCAGTTCTAAAAACTCGTGTATCAGTGCACAGCGGTGTTGCATAAGCTATGTATTAGTAAGTTATAGTAAAAAAAAATCATGCCATGAACTATACTGTATTTACCCAGACTATATGTTCCAAAAATTGGAAAAAAATGCATCTCAAACATGGTGGGCATTATATTTGTAATTTAGGCTGTTTTGTTTCCCAGCAAAGCAGCTACTGCCTGCTGGGCGATTAATAACACTAGACGAAGATGTCACTCAATGAGTACAGTCCGAACAAGAAGCAAAAACATACAACCTAATGAGTTATTTTAACACAAAAGGCCATTTATATCATGGCATATCACACCTTCGGATTGGATATGCATAAATACAGTACACACACCATAATTTTTTCTAATACAATTACTGTTTAAAAAGTTAACTTGTCTATGGAAAACAAAACAAAGTTTAAAATAACTTCAAATGTGTATGGTTGCCACCAGGCCGGACAGGCTTGTGGACCAGCCTGGCAACTACCCTCTCCCTATACTTCCCATAAAAAATATCTGCTGTAGCCATGCACTTGTCGACCGAAAGGAAAAGCAATTTATGACATGATGAACTCTACTATTTTCAGTCTGCAACACCATAGTCTCCATGCAAGACCTGCTCGTTTACTTTTCAAATTTATTTCTGAGAAAAATGTATTTATCCTGTATCATCTGCCCCCGTGTAATATAAGCACCACACATTTTGAATATCCTAATTTTATATATATATATATATATACACACACACACACACATACATTCACGCATGCACTGGTGTGTGTGTATATATATATACACGCGCACACATACACACATGCATGCACATAATATATGCACACACACATACATGTATGTGTGTATATACACATGTGCACACACACATGCGCACACAAAAATTATTCCATATTTAAAACTTGTGTTTCAGTGCATAGCAGTGTTACTAAATGTGACATAAGCTATACAATTTTTATTTGAAATTAACAGAGCCTATTTTAGAAATACTGGCATCTCAGAATTGTGTAGGCACTATATCAACGATTTAGGCAGTTTTGCGACCCAGCAACATGCTTGCCCGATGATCGATAACATGAAGATAAGCATCACTCAACAGGGACAGTTTGAGCACGACACAAATAGAAGAGAGATTTTACCACCGAAGGCCTCATATCGTGACGCATCACACCTTCAGTGTAAATATGCATTAATACGGGAAACATGCAATTGTTTTTCTAATGTAATTACCATTTAAAAAGTTACTCCATCTACGGGAAACATAAAAAAGTTTAACAAAATTTTTAGAACATGGACTGCTTGCGTACCGGGCCAGCCTTGTGCTTGTGGACCAGTCTAACATCCAAGCCCTCACACACTTCTCGTAACAAATAAAAAATATATTTTGGTTCTAATAACGTGACATCGCTGACAAAACCCCTCTTGTCGTAGCCGTGCACTTGTGGAAGGGAAAAGCAGTTTGTCATGACCAATCCAACCTATTTATAATGCTATAATTTCTTTTAAATCAAGACCCACACCCCTATGCTTCGAATTACAGTCGTTTCTCAGAAAAAAATGTGCATGGTGCATGGGTAAATATACAGTATGTCTATGGGGCACAGAGCTGCAATGGAGACAGCAGATCACATGCTGCTGTAAGGACACATCACTGCTGTACGCAACACACAACACTACGCTACACAACACAGCACTTTCTAAAATATTAACACACTAATATGTGCTGCTATAAAGTTGGTGATGATAATGAAACCACAACACTATACAAGTCACACTCGTCTACGAGAACAATTCTAAATACACCAGTTAGGTACCCCGATGACCCTACATACAAAAATGTTAACATTTCATTGACGGTATACTGCTGTGAGGAAATATTTAGTGTCTTAAGTTTTAAAATATAAGAAATAGACAAGATTATACATTCTTATCCTACTATTTATAACACAATATTTAGTTTTAAATGAAAGAAACCTTTGGTAGAATTTTTTTACATTTGCATAAAAAAATGTGCTATACAGAAATAATGGTTGAGAATTATACATACTTACAGCTTTATAGCAAGACTCACTACAGTTGCTTTAAAGTAGAATTGAAAAAAATACTCTGTTTATACATTATCCTCTTTGAAGCTACTGCAGCTGCACTCCATGTTCAGTCAAGAGTCAGGCTGGGTACAACACACACCATACCTGTTACCTGCAATAGCACAGCAATGAAAATGGCCAATCATGCTCAATTTTGGTGTTTTTGTTTCATAAATAGCTTCAGAGAATAAAAGCCAAAGCTATGCTGTTGTTCAATGGCTCTCATGGAATCATTCACTTACACTATATGGACAAATGAGCAACTGATTAAAAATACTGTTGTGAAGTACACTTAATAATATAAAAACATATTATATTTACTTTATAAGCAATCACTTCTACATGAAATATGGTACATATAAAATTTTATGGCAAACATCTAATATTTTTTTATATAAATAAACATAAAAATACTATAAATTCAAGCCCTGTCCTCATATTCAAGATTACAAAAATTTCAACACGTAACCAAAACATTGGAGGACAAAGCCAATATCACACTATAGCAGCACTAAGCACATTACAGTACTGTATTTACTCATGTATAGTGCACACTTTTTCCCACAATAAAGGAAAACATTTCTGGGATTCGCACTAGAAAAAAAAAATGAAGGTGGACTGGTAGCCATAAATTGTCCAGGGATGTTGAGGGAGGTGGCCGACTGTCTGTTGTCTTATCTCTCACTCTTGCATCACTCCTCTCTCTTTCTCTCTCAGCGACCCCTCAGTTATGTGTAGGTAGCAACCTCGCTCTCCCCCCACCCCAAATAATGGTATCCTGTCACAGCCGCCAAGTGTTTATGGACCCCCCCCCCCCCCCGGTTCCCCTAATAACACCCACATGTTGCTGGTCGATAATTCTGCCATCCCTCTGTTTTCATGGCAGAGGTTAGCGAACCTATGTCGTATGTAGATGGGGGGGGGGGGGGAGAAGGGCCCAGGAGACTTTTCTTTTCCAGAGAAGGGTAGTGTGACATTCTAGCGCCAAAAAAAAAATACAGCTGGTCACAGCTGAAAGGAGAAAAAATAAAAAACTAAGCTGGAAGTGAGTAGTAGGAGCGGCAGGGTTTCGGAATCTGTTTTTATTTTGGCTTTTTGCACCCAAGTTATTTAATTAAAGTATTTTCCAAACATATCACAATAACCACACATTAATGTAAAAAAGAATAATTTGTTTCATACTTACTAACAGGGCGCCACAAATTTTTGCTGCAATTTTATTTTTAAAAAATTTTTCCCTGGAACTTCTTGCAAAAACCATGGTGCGCACTATACACAAGTGTGCACTATACACGAGTAAATACGATATCAACAATTCATTTATACCTCTCGGAACCAACTCAAACACTAGCTATTTCTCTGCCAGCAGCATCGTCTCAATTACTTACATCATTCTGATCCAATGATCTACAAATGCTTCAAGCCTATGACCACAAAGTATAGACCGTAACCTACCTTCGATGATACAACACACAAGTACAAAGCACATTGCGAATGTCTACCTCCCAGAGGTGGGACAGGTAAGCAGGGTCCACTACTGTGTGTTCAGACTGCAATGAGCCGACTGCGGCACCCCTTCCACCTCAACTGTAGTTGGTGCTGTTCCTCAGCACTGTGTGGCGCTCCGCTGGGTGCCTTCAGCCTCCGGGGATCCAAGTTCGCTCCAAGGTGCTGCATGCCCTTGGCCAGCTTCGAGAACGGAGACAACACCAGTTCTCTTGTCGCCGCTACTGGGCTCGTGATCGCTGTAAAGCCAGAGCGTATTGAGCGTATTGCATTTTCACTCTGCGAAGATGTGATGTTCAGACTCAGGTCTTTTACTGATGATGATCTCTGGTTGGTCAAAAAATTCTGCACGGCATCTCTAGGTATGGAGCCAGTCTCCTTGTCTTTGTCATTTGTAATTCTTGTGTCCGTTTCACTTTTGACCTTTGTGACCTGCGGCTGGTCGACCTCTCCTGAGGAATGCGATAGCTTGCGTGTGAAGTGTAGTGTGTTAGGTGGTGTTAATTTGGTAGCTGAAGGAACTTCTTGCCTGGCAGATTTCACATCTGGGCTTGTCTCATTAGCAATCTTATCTGAAGTAATTGAACTCTGCTCTGTACTCCCCAAACACTTAGGAAAATTCGCATTTTCGACAGTTATCTCAGGCGTTGTGACTGAATTATTATGAGGGCTCTGTGACAGCAAAGACGCCTGCGACACCGAAAGCGTACTCTTGTTTACCTGAGGAAGCCTAAGACTCAGATCGGAGCGGGAGCGTGACAAGCCACGGTTGTGGAGGGAGACATCGTTCACGACACAAGACAGAGACTCATTAGCAATGAACGGCATAGTTGGGTGGAGGTGTCCATCCTTTGCCAGCAAGGAGAACACGCTGGGATCTGCGACCTTCTTGCTCATAACAATGCCCACGTTGGGAACGAACAGATGTATGGAGTCGATGCCAGAGTCTGGCACCAAGGACGACTGCTCCCCAACATACAGACACATGTTATCTTCCTCCTCATCACTCGAGTGTTTACTGCTACCACAGCTGCCCCCGTCAGCTGCCAGGCCGACCTCAAATTGCGTGCGTTCTCCCTGCAACAAATAACTGTAGCCTAACACCTTCTGGGCAAACATTCACACACAAATAACTAATCCAATATGAACAAGTCGAGACAAACTAACAAAGATTGACTTGTCATTCGAGTCTAACTTTTTTCCCAGCTGGCATCAATCTACTGAATATGCAAGTATAGGTATATGTAGGTTATAAACAAACAAATATTCACACCTAAAAATAACTTTTCATCTCTCGGAAATCAATAATTTTACATTGCCAAACCGTTAAAGTTGCGTCGTAATGATAACAATTCTGTTACACGCATTGACACTATGTTGCTGTTTTTTACGTTCAGCAGTGATAAAAACTGATGATTCACGACATGTCACTTCCTCTTGCCACCTGCGTGGTGATGCTAATAAGAGAAGGTCAACAGGTACATTCTCAGTGAAATACATGAATACATACAACCATACGACACCACAAAATATGAAAAGCCTGTTTATCTCGAGGCACATCACACCTTCAGCAGAAATATGCATAGATACGGTAAACCTGCCATTATTTCCCTCATAATTACAATTTAAAAAATTTGTGTGTGTGTGTGTGTGTGTATGTGTGTGTGTGTGTGTGTATATATATATATGTGTATATATATATATATATATATATATATATATATATATATATATATATTTTTTTTTGACGTCGGGTGAGACACGAGGCGAACAATGACACAAATACTTACTGGTTATTTGGGCGCCAGCGGTGCTTCCCAATCACTGCACTATTGAGACTCAGGGTTCTCAGGGATGCTGTGCGGTCTGTGTGTCCATCTCACCCTTGCATACTTACAAACACGTTGGCAATACTAAACTTTTAATAAAATCACTGAAATAAACAACTGATAAAACATATGTGGCTAGGACATTGTCTCTACTGAATAAAAAATTGAGTTCACTGTAGACTTGTTTTTATTGATATTGTTTATACACATCAACGTGCCAATGAAATGGTTATCTCGGCCGTGACTAGCTAATTCCAATTGGGTGCTCCCCAGCCCGTAATTAACCTAACGCATGCCTAAATGGATAATCTCACCGAGGTGCGTGAAAGTGCAGCCTTCACAAGGGAAGAGGACCGACAGCTGCTAGGGTGGACTGACAGTTTTTCCCTGAAGACAGGACATGGTGAATTACAAATAACAACCTTTAATACACATTAACACAAGTGACTACTCAGCATCACTAGCGCAAACTCGTTGGGGCTCGCCCTCCAGCAAGTGGGTAGTGTGGTGACGGCCTATACACAGAACTGGCTAGGATGGGAATAATTGCACCGTACACTAATTACACAATTACATAGGCACTTGAATGATACATGAAATGAATATTCACAATAAACACACATGCGAAAACAAGATTAGGTGGCACGGATTCCGCTCGAAGTTCGTAGTGGACCACATGGTGCAGGTGAAATTGCAATATTTCTGCGTGGAAACGGCAAACTAAATTCAGATAAAATATTATTCGTGTTGAGCAATGGTTGTCTTTATGATTAGCGTTGTTACAGGCTTGTAACATGCCTGATGGCGGTGAAATCAAACATTACTGTGACCGCATGGTCAAGTACAAAAAGTATAAATTTCCGTGAAAATAAATTGAACCCTGAATAAAACTGACATAGAACCCTGAAATAAATGATTGCACAATGTTATATAAATAAGCTCTTAAAATGCAATGATGGCGTATACAATGACTTAGCTTCAGTCGGCCACGTGGTTATATGTGATGTTACCGTAAAATATTCAAACACAAAAATTATCCTCAAATACATACATAAAAATAAAGCTCTTAAAATTGCGTGTAGCAATAATGCAGAAGTTACAATGAAATGCCATAAACATAGGCGGATGGCGCCTGATTCAAGTTGTACAGGTTGTGTGACCTCTCAGACATATTTCTCCTCCTTATCCTTGATTAAGTTGAAGATGCCACAAGGGCGCAAGAAATTAATAAAGCGGAAGCATTATGTTGGGGAAAATGTTTGGCAAAAATGTAGGTAAACAAAGGTTAACCAGTAAACTAAATTGACTACGGAAACTTAAATCAGTGAACAAAAGTTCTAGTACACACGTGACAGTCTCTTATCTCGCCAGCTCTCCTCGACAGACTGTCCAGATACAAGCGTCGCACGAACCTACCATGGCCACCTACGTGGTTCACATAAGCGGAAGTGCTATGCACGCCGAGTGAAATAATTTATATTGAAAATAAAATGTCACAAATTAAATTAGGTATTACTTTAAATTTCTATAATTTTCTTATGAATTTTAGTATTATTTTAATGTCTCTTTGTGATGGCGTTCATGCTGGAGTATTAAGTGTTCTTAATCTCTGTGCCGCAGGCACTTTGAATATTCATAACCAAACAATTAAACTTAGTACAAACACTTTTAAAACATTTTAAGACACATTAAACACTGTAAGGACAATATAACATATTTTACCCTGAAATTGACATTTATCGGAAAGTTCAAATTATCTGCCTCTTTGCGCACATGCAGAACACGTGACACGTGAGCGATGTCATGGGCTCTAGCGCCGCTGGTTGTTAGCCAGCGTCAAAATATATATAGTTGCCGTCGGTTGAGACACGAGACGAAAGAAGAGACAAGTTACTTACTGATTGATGTGGGTACCAGCGGTGTTTCCCAGTCACCGCACCGTTGAGACTCAGGGTTCTAAGGGATGCTATGAGTTCTGTGCGTCTGTCTCACCCGCGCGTACTTACGATACACTTTGCATTAATAAACTTCACTACTAAACTTTTAGAAAACAATGGCAAGAGGTAGCTGTCCTTACAAAGAGAAAACACTTGATGCACAGTACAACTTCCTTTTATTATTACCACTTGTACAATAAAAATGTGCCAGAAATTTACTTGTGAATTACACTCATACGTGTCTAGCGAACTCCGATTGGGTGCTCCCCAGCCCATTATTATTCTAGCACACTTCCTAGATGGAGGACTTCTCTGTGGTGTTTGAAAACACAACCTTTACAAGGGAAGGGAGTTGACAGCCGCTAGGGTGGACTGACGATTTCCCCTGAAGATAGGGCACAGAGAATAATGAAATGAGACAAAATGAACAAGTTACATGAACACGTGTGATTATTTGGCATCACTAATGCGGACTCATCGGGGCTCATCTTGCTGCACGTGATTAGTGAGGTGACTGCCTATACACATAGGATAAAAATTATGATACAGTACAAATTACGTACAATCATACAAATACACTTGAAAAATGATGGGGCAAGACCTAAGTGGTCACAATACACATGCAAGCGCGTGAAAGCAGTATTAAATTAGATGGCGTGGATGCCGCTGGATTTGTGTTGCAGAGGATCACATGGTGCAGGTGAAAATAATGTATTTCTCAGCAAAAACTGCAAACTCTAATCAAACAAAGTATTATTCTGGTTGAGAAAATTATTCTGCTGCAGACTGAATCAGTTTTGAGCTTGTAACATACCGGATGGCAAAAAAATCAGACATTGAAAATTACTGCGTGGTCAGACATACAAATCATCAATTACATGAAAAATGCATTAAATCCTGAATAAAATTGACATAGAACCCTGAAATAAACTATGGTGCACATGATATTATACAAATAAACCCTCAAACTGCATGGATGGCGCAGATATCGACTTGGTGGCTACGAACCATGTGTTTGCAAAAGATGTGGCAGTACAATAATTAAACATGAAAAATACCCTTGAATACACACATGAAAACAAAGCCCTTAAAATTTGCGCGCAGCAATAATACAGAAATTACAATGAAGCACCTTTAGCAGAGGCGGATGGTGCGCCTGATTCAAGTTGCGCGGGTCGCATAACTCTCTGACATCTTTCCTCCCTTTCTCCTCGTTTAAGTTTCAAAAAGCTGCAAGGGCACAAATTATTAGTTAAGCGGAAGCATAATGCTGGGGAAATTATCTGGCAAAAACGTACGTAAGCAAAGGTTAACCAGTATACTAAGAATGAGCTATGGTAATCTACATCAGTGCAAAAAGTTTGAAGTGCATACGTGACAGCGTCTTACCTGGGCCAGACCTCCTACAATGACTGCACCGAGGCTAGCATCGCACGGACCTACTATGGCTGCCTACATGGGTCACATACACGGAAGTGCTATGCATGCCCAGTAAAACTTTTATATATGAAAATAAAATGGCACAAAATAATTTAAATATCATTTTACATTTTAGAATTTTCTTATTAATATTCTGTATCATTTTAATGTCTCTTTATGATGGCGTTTACACCGAAATATTACTGTTCTTAATCTCCGTGCAGCGTGCAATTTGGATTCATAACCAAACATTTTGCAATGTCAACACGCATACATTTTCAAACACTTTACAACAATTTGGACCCTGAAAAAAAAAAAACGCTGCAAATAATATTCTGTTCTAGGAAAGTTCAAATAGGAGCCTCTTTGCGCACCTGCATGTCCACGTGTCACATATGTGGTGAGCGCTGTCATGGGCTTAGCGCCGCTGGCTGTTAGCCGGCATCAAACGACCCCTCCCTTGAAGGCCAAGACGGTGCGAGCTACTCAACATTACTCTGGCGGGCTCTGCCCACCTGTTAACCAGGTCCACTTGTTGAGGGCAAAGGAAGCCTAGGAAGCCTCCTTACTCTGCGGCGTTCGCAGAGGGTGGGAGTGTAAGGTGGAAGACACTCAGCGGTGTCTTGTTTCGCCTCTTGCTAGTGACGAGCTGTGTTATGTTGACATTGGACGTAACGTTCTTCCTCACAGACTTTTCTACCGCTCCCTCCGAACCCTTTAAAACTTTCCTGACCTACTAGGCTATCCCCTGTGGGAGCCGGAAACCCTCGGAAAGGCATCTTGCCTTCACTTGTGGTGGTGTTACATACATTTTCACTGGTGTTACAACGATATTCAGCTGTGACTTCGGGAAACCCCTTAAAATTTATATCACTGGCACTGGTGGTGTTTTGGTTTATGTGTGCACTTTGGTTACCACTTTCTTCGCTCACACTTGTGATACCCTTGAAACTACCCTGATCTGCTATGCTGTCACTGACTTCAAGAGAATAACCCTGAAATGGTGTTTCACTACTACTCGTTTCTGTCCCAGGTATGTGTACACTTACGTCACCTCCTCCTTTGCTGGCTGGTGTGAAGTGCTCTGTTGAGGTTAAACATCTAAATGACGTAGTGTCGTCAGTGTTATTGTTTATGTCTCCCACGTTGTTGTCATGGGACTTGTGTTGTTGTTGTGCCACGTGTTATTGTTGTCATTCCTCGTACAACCTGGTACGCAACGTCGTGCTTGCTGAGGTATTGGGCTTTCCGGCTTCTCCTTGCCATTCTTCCCTGCAGATATACGGGCTATACGCAAGTCGTCGCGGTGACGTTTTGTGATTCTTCTCGGTCCCAACATCATGAGAAACGTGGAATTACCCATATTGACAGTCTCTCTCACCGGCTCAATCCACTTGGGTGTCAGCCTGGCACAACGGTTCTTAGCCCCTGCCGATAGCTGGTTTCTTTGACATAAAACATACATTCTGGGTACAATTTCGGGGGGTGGCCTCCTGCTCTCTGCTACCCACACGATACAATAATTTGCTTAGTTTATTCTCGCCTCTTCATGGATTCATGTTTGGTGTTTGGCAATTCCCTCAGGTGATATTGGCAGGTTTTTGAGGGTTGCTCCACGTGCACGTAGTTCGCGACCTTTTACCACTTCTGCGGGTGTTCTCCCAGTAGCCACATTTATCCTGTTCCTCAAACAAAACATTACTTCGGGCATTAACTCTGCCCACCTGGTATGATCTTCTCCTAACTGGACGTGTAACTGAATTTTTACGTCTTGGTTACAACGTTCAGTTGGGTTCAATCTGGGATGGTAGGCTGGGGTAGCACGGTGTTCTGTTCCCCACCTGGTACAATACTCTCTCCACTTCCACCCTACAAATTGCATACAATTACCAGTTAGCAAGTATTCAGAATGCCCCCATCTGGGAAAGAATTCCGATTGTATCACTTTTGCGACTGTGTGCGCACGAACATTGCTGATGGGAAACGCCTCTGTCCACCTGGTAAACAAATCTGTGGTGACAACAAGAAATCTCTTACCGCTCTTAGTGAGCGGGTACGGGCCCATGATGTTAATCGCTACTGTCTTAACTGGCTCAGTTGGCAGCCTCGGTTGTTGTGGAGCATCACCATCTGTTCTCCGCAGCTTCTGGGTGTTGCATGTGATATAACTCTGCAAATGTTTTCTTACATCCCCTTGAACCCCCGGCCAGTGGAAAAACTTTTGTACGTTTTTACGCGTTTGTTCAGAACCCGAATGTCCATGTTCTAGACTATCATGTGCGTACGTAAGTACAAGTTCCCGTTTTTCTTTCGGCACGTACGTTCTCCATCGTGTACGATCACATGGGGCCTTGGTTTGAATTTCCCGGTCCACTACTCTCCAGTGTTCTGTGTACCGCGTGTCACAGCGTTGTGCGGCATCTGGGTAGTTTCCTTGCGCTGTGCGTACCTCTCTTAACACGTCACAGATGTTTAACAAGACAAGTTCACCGGGTGGTGTGTCAACAATGTTTTGTAAAACGAAAGCTTGTGTGTGTGCTGTTTGTATAGCACGGCAAGGTGGTGGTAGTCTAGACTCCAGCACCCAGGTGCTCCGAGAAGATTCCAGGAACAACTGGCGAGGACCGTCATGCACAGCTTTATATAGCGAGGCAGCACGTGGCGTGGTGGCCGCGAGGGAGGGTGTGTGACGTCCCTCAGGTGCGAGGTTGGAGTGGGGGAAGCACTCTATGGTCATCTCTAGGCCTCACGTATCCTCGGTGAGGCTCGTGCATGGCCCGAGGCAACCGATGTCTGGTAGACACTCAGCGCGGGGGAGGTGGGAATGACAGGCCGCTGTCTTTTGCAACCCCTTGTATCCACATGTCCGGCCGCCATCCAGGATTGTGGCAGACCGTTGCTTCCATGTACAAAATGGCGTGGGTTTGAATCTCACATGTGCAGAAGTAGTACAGTAGGGTTGCAGTGAGATGAATCGTAATCGTTTGTAGTTAATTGGTATAAGTGGCATGCGTCAATTCGCCCCCCCCTTCGTTGCGATGAAGACTCATCGTGAAGGTTCGGCGGAGAAAGGCATCTTGAAGTTCTAGGCAAGAGTAGCAATATAGAAGTAAAAAAAAGTTTTGAAGTAAGGTAGGCGGGATCCTTAGTGTCGGGCTGCTTAACCGCTGTATCAGCGCTTGTTCTGTGCTTCGGAGCGGCTGGAAAACGCCAGGCGCGTGGCACGCCGGCCAGTAGTTCTGTTTCTCTCTTCAGGCGGGCTTCCTCTCTTGTCCCCGCCCTTGCGAAGCGGAGTGCTGCACGGTGCTAATGGGTGTTCCCCTCTGTGGTGAGGATTAGTGACGCGGTGTACCGGGTGTCCCAATGACCTACTTCATTTACTGCAGGTCACCACAAAAAACAACATATCATTGTGGTTATTTACAAGAGAATTATAAACATAAAACCTGAAAGAAAAAACACTAAAAATTACGACATGCTAAAAACAAGGGATAATATTAAAGTATGATCAACCCTTGCTTGCGGAAGGTGGAGAAAACGTCACTAACTATCCTGGAGCTGGCTGCAGTGTTTATGAAAGAGAAGGAAAATCTTTCCGGGGCAACCTGTGGGTCTTACAGCAAGCTGAACAGTTATTGTGCAACAGGTTAAGAGTTCGCCAACCTCAGGCCTTCCAGCACCTGGGTTAGCGGGCTAGATGACACAATGCGAGTACACTTTAATAACATGCATAAAATCGTGATAATTGGCCCACTGAGGTTACACGCTATATACATACATAAAACACTTTGATAAATTGAATTTAAGATACCTGGAACCGGGTATTACCTTAGTGAATACTTGGGAGCTCTGTGGCTCAGACTTCAGGGACAAGTCTCTGGTGGTGCACAGGTATTGCAAACATACATAAACACTAGCAATGAATAAGAAATTTTAAGTATAGCATAAAGAGACAGTCCTGCAAAATGGCATTCTTCTTGTAGGTGCATTACGACAAAATATTAAAAATCTAACTTCCTCCTGTACCTGACGGTAGTCCATCTATCTTACCAGTTCGTCATGTAAGTTCATAGAATGTTAAGGACAAGTACACTAGGAGAGGTACAAGAAAACATATTATGAAAACACACAGCCCTGCGAAATGTCATTCTTTCTCGTATTTGCCATGCAAAACGGCATTCTCCTTGCAGTTGCATCTTCACACATAACCCTTGAAAACGTATAAAATCATTAAGTGGTGTACCTACACTAATATCATTTAAAAAATCTAAAAGTAGCTAAGAATCCTGTGAACGAAGGCTAAATCTAACGTGTTAACTATGGAAGTGTGTGTCTTCTCCTATCACGTGCACTGTGGTGAGTGTCTATACGTGATACAATTGTAGAAATTACCGGCACCGTGATGATCATCTAAGTAATTCTACGTAATTACGTGGGCTGTTGGCCACTAATTATTCTGAGCCTTTATCACTGGTGACGATAAAAATGTCTACTTAATACTGTTCTGTTTCTATCGCCAACAGCGTAATGACTGCTGTTATCACAAGTTCTGTTCACACTGAGTCGAGTGTCAAATAACTGTTTATTTACTTCTCCCTCACCAGCTCCTTTGCTTTCCCTGCTTAATGACAGCTCTTACGCTGATACATACTTAATTTAAATCTAACCTAATTTGTGAATGTACCTCGGTTTCACTGTCTAACTGGCAGCTAGTTTAAATTGCACTTTGCAAATCTGTAACGAGTATTGTTCTGTGTTAAGTAGTAGTCTACGACTACGTGTGTACACTTTTGTTTTTCATCGCACATTCACTTACTTGGTTTCTGTGGGTGCGGGTTTAGCTGGCCTTCCTTTTGGGCATAGCTCGACGTACAGTGGGTACAGCCACGTGTTAACATGGGTCGCAACTGATTCTTGATACCGGCCAGGCATAAAGTCGGCCTTGGCGGCACAAGGTGGCATCAGGCATCGAGGCTCTGTATGTGGCGTCATGGCGTCTGCTTCAGCCGGAACAGAGGGTGAAGGTACAGCTACTAGGGACGTAGTGGCAGTGTCGGGGAGTGATCCCAGGTCCTCCATCCCGACTGCACGGGTTCCTACCCGTAAGGTAGGACATTTCTCTGTTGTAGCGCAAGGCAGTTGTGGTGGGAGACCGCTCTCCACCTTGCTGATGTGAGCATCCCGTTGTAGGGCCGGGTAGTTGGAGGCATTGATGTTCTTGACGTCCAGGTCCCGCGATGAGGTAGTGGGAGGGAGAGGGATCTCGACCTCCACGGTGGGCGTTGCTCCAGCTGAGGGGTAGTGGGAGGGAGAGGGATCTCGACCTCCACGGCGGGCGTTGCTCCAGCTGAGGGGTAGTGGGAGGGAGAGGGATCTCGACCTCCACGGCGGGCGTTGCTCCAGCTGAGGGGTAGTGGGAGGGAGAGGGATCTCGACCTCCACAGCGGGCGTTGCTCCAGCTGAGGGGTAGTGGGAGGGAGAGGGATCTCGACCTCCACGGTGGGCGTTGCTCCAGCTGAGGGGTAGTGGGAGGGAAAGGGATCTCGACCTCAACTGCGGGAGTTGCACCATGTGTTGGGTTGTCGGAGGCATTGCTGGACTTGGTGCCTTCTATATCAGTGGCGGATTGAACGAGAGACAGATCGGGTCTCTCTTCCTCAATGGTGCCAATGGGTTGCGAGCTCTTGAGGAGTTCGTTGTCTGGTGGTCTAGTGGCATCGATAGGCACATCCCAGTCGGAGCCCGAGCTTGCCTTCGCAGAAGGTGGAATGGTTTTACTCTTGGGCTGAGGAGTTATCCCAGGTGAGGGTGTAGGTGTCCGGGGTGGTTCTATCCTTCTCACCGATGGTGTTTCTGACCTTTTGCTGATGCGACTACACCAGTGAGGTGTCTAGCAGCCTTCGTGGTCTCCTGGGCTCCACCATGACACTTCGGAGCAGCTGGGAGCAGTGTTGCGTCATGCTGCGACTTTGTCCACGTAGCTGCGTGGCGTGGAGGGCAGTGATCTTATGCCATCTGCTCCTCAGCATGCTTCCCCGTCCGACCTCCATGGTGGCACGTAGCTGGATGCTCGTTCAACGTGGGCAGGTCTCACTTCGGGTGACCTCATGAGTTCTGGAGCGGCCCTTCAGGGTTGTGGTTCATCCTCACTGTCGGAGTCCCCTGGTGTTTCCCCTACATTGCCGGCATGCTTTTCTCGTCGCATGTCCCCTGGATAGGGACGTATTTGACCTCAGGTGGCTTTCCATATTCTTCCCCTAGCGTCTTCGAGCCAGTATACATTGTCCCTCTTTCTGACAATTGGGTAAGGCCCATCCCATTTGTCAGTGAGGCAAACACTAAACTGATTGCTGGTCTCGCTGAGAGGATGTGTTCCGTGTAACACAGTTTCCCCGAGGCTGAACTCGCGTACCCCCGTCTTGGGCTGTGGGTACGTTTTACGGATATACTCATCCTGAGCTTTCTGGGCAGTGGTAGTGCGAGCCAATGTAGCTAGTTGGACGTCTTTGGGCTGACGCATAGTGGTGGGTTCGCTGTTCCATTACCAGTCACCTGGTTGGTGGAGGGTCTGTCCCAGGAGGAGTGTACTTTGACTGGTGTCCACCGCTTTGTTAGTTCGACGACGTAGGGTAAACAGATAGTGGGACTATGTTTGTCCCAGTGTTGGTAGTCGTTTCCCACACTGACACGGAGGCATTTCTTGATCTCTTGATTCCTCCATTCAGTGGGGTTGGCCTGGGGGTGGTAGGATGGTGTCGTCCATGTTTCGACTCCCCATCCCTGGCATGCTGACTGCCATTGGCGACTCGTGAACTGAGTGCCGTTTTTCACTCAAGATCGTCTTCAGGTATCCCCTATGTGCGAAAATTTCTGCTTCCATTTTACACACTAAGGGGGTTGTTTCCTTGCTGGGCAGAGGGAAGGCTTCCACCCACCTGGAGAACTGATCAGTGACAACTAGGAGATAGCGGTTTCCCTTTGTGCTCCTTGGGTATGGTCCCATTAGATCGGCGGCTGTATGTGTCCACGCCGTCTTGGGTCTCCTTGCAGTGGGAGGAGGGACTGGGTAGGCCTTGTCACGGCAACACGTCATGTAGTTGCTGACGTACTGTCGGACGTCATGGCTGATTCCATCCCAACTATAGCGAATTCCGATGTCTAGAATGGTTTCTTGGGTCTCCGGATGTCCGGCCTGGGGTGGTCGTGGTGGCGGCGGCAAATGTCTGCTTGCAGTTGCCGTGGTACCCAGATTTCCCATCGAGCATTAGGCTGACCACTTCGCATCCACACGTCATCCTGGACTTCGAAGCGCTATCGATGCTCTTGCAAGAGCCGCCATACATCGGGGTCCTCCTGCTGGCTCATCAAGATTTGATGCTGGGTAGTTTGTAATTAGACGAGCCGGATCTGCTCATCGGGGCTTCATTCTACTTGGGGGGGTGCATCTTTTCCCCTGTCTCTTCCTCGGCTTTCTCCTCCAGTGTAGGAAAGCGGGACAGGCCATTGGGCAGGTTGTTCATTTTGCCTGGACAGTGCCGTACCTCAAAGTCTAAATCGGTAAGGAACACATCCCACAGACCGAGCTTGGCTTTGCTGTTTCTTGACTCGTGTAGCCATTGGAGGGCTTTTGGGTCCATTCGCAAGACGAAGTGCTGGCCTTCTAGATAGTATCTGTACTTTTGCACTGTACAGATGACGACTACGCATTCCTGTTCGTTTATGTGAAAACGTTGCTCCGTTTCATTGAGGCGGGTGGAGGCATACGCTATCACAAGGGGTTGGTTATTGCTGCCCAGCTGGTAGAGGACGGCTCCAAATCTGTTCTAGCACGCGTCGGTTTGTAGGATCAATGGTTGATCTCCTTGGGGTCGGTGTAGCTGCCGTATGTTCCCGAAGCTTGTTTTCAGGTCGTGGAAGACTTGCTGTTGCTCCGGTCCCCATCTCCAATGCATGTCTTTTTCCAGTAGTGGATGTAATGGTGCCATGAGTTGCGCCATGTTCGGCACGAAGTCGCGTAGCCAGTTGCACATACCCAGATACCGTCATAGCTGTCGTTTATTGGCCGGTTCGTCGGCGTCTTCAATGGATAGTGAATTTTGCTGTGGGAAGTTCCCCCTCGGGTGACACAACATGTCCCAGGTAATCGATGGAGGACTTGCTGAAATAACTCTTGGAAAGCTTACAAGTCATCCCGTGTTGTTACAAGCATTCTAGTACCTGCTACAGATGCTCGAGGTGCTCCTCCCAGCTGTTTGAGTACACAATTACATCGCCGAGGTATGCAAAGTAAAACTCTCCGATATACCCTGTCAATACCTGTGCGGACATTAGGCATTGGAAGGTGGCTGGGGCATTCTTTAGCCCGAACGGCATCACTCGGAATTGTAGGGTTTCGCCCTCTGGTGTGGTAAATGCCATATATTTGCGGCTATTGGGGTGATCCGCAATTTGCCAGTATTCGGATTCCATATCCAAGGTGCTGAAGGTCATGGCTTTGCCAATGTCCCGTAGGGTATGGGTAAGGTCGGTGGCTGGGGGAGCAATAGGGTGCAATATCTCATTTAGGCCCTTATAATTAATGCAGAAGTGCAGCTTTCCATCCTTCTTGGGTACTAGAACCACGTGGGAGTTGTAGTGTGAATTTGAGTGTTCTACAATCCCCTGGTCCTTCATTTTGTTTACCTGGTCCATTATCAGGTTGCATTGGCGGGCAGATACCCGATACAGTAGATTATAAACAGGTGTGTTAGTTGTGGTCAGAATACGCGCTGGAACATTTGCTCTTTGAGACGCATGAAAATTTCAGCCTCATCTTTGGGTATCTGTGTCTGGCTGTAGAACTGGGTTGTTAACCATGCTGGCACCTCCTCACTGGTGAATTCTTATGCGATGCGATTGCAGAACTGCTTCCAGTCCATAAGAAAGTCCCCGTATTTTTCCCCGCCAGGTTAGCGCTACACCTTTCAGGTGTAGTTGGGCTCTGTCTACCCATTGTTTAGGAGGTAAGTGGGTGTCTCAGAATTCTTTCTCGCACTTGTTGGTACACGCTACCAGGTCTTCGTGCGGCCGACCGGCTAAGTCTGTGATCTGTATGTCATCATCACGTTCGGTTGCTGGGTGGCCAGGTGCTGTCACAAGTTGTATATAGATCCGGGATGGTCTCGATCATTGGGAGTACGGGAAGTGTTTCTTCGTACATTTCTCACATTGGTATGCCATACCTCGCATAGTGATGCACTCATCGGGCCATCCTATGCACAGGTTGTGGAAGAGCTCGCTACACGTAGTGCATCTGACCAGGTTAATGCCCAGCCCAGGCAAGACATGTTGCTACAAAAGCTTGTGGGTTGTTGCCGACAGTCTTCGCAATGGTATTCGAGACCTGCGGTGTCTCGTGTCTCGTCTGGCAAACCTAGGCAGAGGTCATGATGGAAGGACTTCAAACAATACGTGCAGTCAATTCTGTATGTGATACATCTTGACATTAGGTATGGCTACATTTCAGATCTTGAGTGTCCGATCCAGAGTCATTGGTAATGTCTGATGCGGCATTGATCTCGGGATTCGACATGGTTATCCTTTCTTGGGCGCCACAGGGTTATTATTGGACTCCCCGAATTCCGGTGGGTTATTCCAGTAGACTCTCGGGTCTCGGGGTCGGGTGACCTCGTTCGGCCTCTTACTGCGCACAGTCAATTAGCTGATGCCCCCCGTTGGACACCAGAAAATCACTTGACGCACGTCTGATTAGCGAAGGCTGGATCACAGTCGTGTAGCTTTGGTTATCTTCGGTCTGTTGTGCGTACGGGTTGGCTTATATTTACTTATGGCGGGATATAGCGGTCGGACACGTAGCCTTACAGGACAGTACGAATTTTTCGACTTTACGCGTCACGAGTCCCTTTGATTGGTCTGGCTTGCGACTCGTTTTGGAGCATGGCATAAGGACATAGTAAAGAAGGGGTGATAGTGGGTATCCAGTAGAGGTAGGTATGACCTGGTGAGAGACTCGGTGCCAGTCGGAAGTACCAAGGCAGGAGCCAGAGACCTCCCCGCCATGAAGCCAAAGAAAAAAGGCAGAGTGCATCAGTGTATTGATGCATTTTCGGCAGCCTTGAAAAGATTTGTATTTGTGAGAGGAACACCATCCATACACATTTTCAGATCACTGCACAAATTTTGTTGGTACAGACAAGAGACCTCACGGAAGTGTATCAAGCTTTGTTCTCTGAACCAGAATGGCAGACACTGCATGATCATTTAGTGGACCTTAATATTGTTGGGCACTTCAATCCATCAGCAGGACCCCAATTCGGAGGTTTGTGGGAAGCCGCAGTCAAGTAGGTCAAATTGCATATGAGCAAAGTGATTGGTGAACAAATACATACCTTCGAGGAGTTAGCAACACTCGTTAATGAGATCTCAGAAGTTTTATACTCCAGACAGTTGTGTCCCCTCTTGACAGACCCTCAGAATTTGATGTTCTCACTCCAGGGCATTTTTTGATTGGAGATCCCTTTATTGGGATACCAGAACACAACCTCTCTCGCATCATGTAGAATCATCTTGATCGATGTAAATTACTCACAAAGTTAAAACAGCGTATCTGGAAACAATGGATCACTGAATATCTCCATATACTTCATCAAAGAACTAAATGGAGTGTTGCAACTCCCAACGTAGAAGACATGCTTGTCCTGATGAAGGACTCAAACTTGCCACCATTGAAAAAGGAAAACTGCCAGAATCATTAAAACCCATTCTGTTGAAGATGATGATGTCAGAGTCGTGACTTTAAAAACTCCCAACTGCGAACTTGTTAGGCCTGTTTTGAAGATACGTATGTCAGTTGCCACTAATCTAAGTTTGTATTTGTAAATAGAGAAGACAGTATTATCATGTTCCATTGACTATTGTAATCTCTTGTCTTACTTTGAATTTTTTGTGGTTGCATTTGTTGACTTTGACGCGTGTCCGATTAGCTAAGGTTGGATCACGGTCGCGTGCCTTTGGTTGCACTTAGGCCGGTTGTGCTTTCAGGGTTTAATTATGGACGTCTTGATGATGAGTGGAGGTTGGCTGCAGACGGTTGATGCTGGCGTAGTCTTGTTCTACCTGTCAGCCTGCTGTAGGGGAAGCTAAACCACCCGGCTGCTTGGCAGAGAGGCAACCAACTCTTTCCTCCTCCCTTCTTGAATCGTGTCTCACCTTAGAAAGCATAGAGCTGGTTTGGCTGCTGAGAACTGTGGGTCGAGCACTGTGGACACAAGTGACCCTAGAATAGTGTTGCCCAGTAGTGGCTGGTAGCACTACTGGGCACGGTGTCTCAGAAGGTCACCCCCCCCCTCCCCCCTTAGCACGGGGGAACCAGGAGCGTTGAAGCCATGTGGGTTACCACTGCTACTATTGGGTGTGTTTTTCCCAACCAAGACCACGTCGTAGCACCTAAGCAAATACCCCCACCAGCACCCAGGTGCTTCAGTAGGGGTACAACTGAGGCATACTGTCCCTCCTTGGGTCGAAAGTGTTTCTAGTGATTGGGGCTCCTATATTTTACTCCTCCAGTACCTGCATACTTGGTAGGATTAAAATAGATGGCCGTCTAATATATGTGTATCAGAACTGGGACCGCCTGAGGGGGGAGTCTCCAGTTAGTCTAGGGGGGAGTCTCCAGTCTAGATCGTAGTAACAATTTCCCATTCTCAGTCAGTGCCACTTGGTTTGAGGTTCTCCTAGCAGTTGATTCAAAAGTACTCTATGAATGATATTCATAGTTAGAAGAAACAAAGCTGTGTTTATTAATCGCTTAGTAAACACAGTGACTCGTGATCTCCTGCCAAGTAGACGGGTAACTGGAAGTAAACCTACCAAGTGTAGGTGTCCTGGTTCTAGAATAGTTAGGGAAAGTGAAATAAAACTGACGAAAATTACTTACGACAGAACTAACTATAACCGGGGTGTCTGTAGGAGATGGTGAAGGTGATGTGTGGTATGTCTCTAGTTACTGAAGAAGCTCTTCTGGTAACTTGGTCATTCGATTGGCGTCACTGGAGCGTCTGGTTGCGGGTGCTGCAGAGCTCTAACAGTGACTGCAATGGTAGCAACCGCTGGTAACTGCTTAAGTCTATTGACGTCAACGCTGGTAGCTGCTGGTGGCTGCCGAAGACTGTTGAGCAAAGTCCAAGGTAGGCAGTCTTGGATTGTTGCCAAAGATTGTTGAACAACGTCCAAGGTAGGCAGCCTCGGGTGGCTGTTTATTCGTTGACACCAATGGTAGCAGACTCTGGATGGCTGCTGAAGAGTGTTGGGCTATTCAAAGCAGCCTCTGGAAGGGCTGCCGAGGATCTACTAGTAGTCGGAGGGCCCCAGCACTGGAAGTGGTGGAGCGAGCTCGAAGACTCGCAGGAACAAATTGCAAGGTCCGCCGCGCACGGACTTACATAGTCAGGGTAGCACTTGTCGCAGCGGCCGCGGGGGAGAGGGCGTGTGACATCCCTCTGCTGCGAGACCAGAGTGGAGGTAGCACCCTCTAGTGATCTCTCTGCCTTTGAGTATCTTTGGTGGCGCTCGGGCGTGCCCCGAGGCGGCTGATCGCTTGTCTCAGCGCGCGGGGGGTGACATGCCATTGTCTTGCACAACCCCTCGTATCCATGCGTCCAGCTGCTCTCCAGGATTATGGTAGACTGCAACTTCCTTATACGGATTGGTGCGGGTTTGACTCACTCGGGGGTAGAAGTAGGTATACTAGGTTTGCAGTGAGATGAGTCATAATTGTAATTATATAAATGATACAAGCGGCATGTGTCAACTTGTTAATAGTAAAATGTAACATTTTCCAGCGGGCGGTATGTTCAGGCCCGAGTGATGCTAAAAAAAAAGGAGTTGGACACTTTTTCACCGAAAGTTGTACTCATAGCTAATTGGCGGCCTGAATTGTGGGAATGAAGATAATAGATAGTGAGAGACAAGTTGGTGGGCAGTTAACTTTGATCATCTGAGTTTGTGATTTGACAAAACAAGAAATAAATTGTGTTTACAAACAGTAATCGTAATTAATTACATTTTCTTAAAAGCATTTGTAATTGAGCCCAGTTACAATTTCACAGTATTTTAACCATCACTACAAATGACACAGCAACACTGTGTACATTACCTTGTAACTGACAACGGCATAAGCATCTTGTCTGGACTTCTTTGTGTTGAAACTGTGACTCAGTTTGTTGAGTTTGTTGAACTGCTGTGTCACGTTGGTAAGAGCCTTGCTGCCTGCACAACAGTCTGCCTCTAATCACAATGAACACTCAGAGAATTGAGAGAGTTTAATATAATCATTTAAGTAAAGGTTACTAGTACACCGCTAGGCTACCAATAATCTATAAAATAGGACAGAAGCTCAAGTACTCACAGTGTAGTACTTGGTAACCAGCACATTTTTTTGCGGTTTTTTTGTAGCTATGCCAGCTTCATCGGATGCACCAGGAAACTGGCCGAGCTGGCAAAACGTCACAATCATGCAACCAAATTAAAAATTTGTCTTATTTCTTTGTGTGTGCCTGTTGACAAGTACTAGATTTTGAGTACTTGAGCTTATGTCCTTTTTTAGATATTAAATTTGTGATATATATATTTTATAATATAATATAATATAATATATATGAATGTAAACATAAAGTAAAAAAATTTAAGTTTTGGCTACGTCACAAAGTTGTGGAGAGAAAAGTCTGAGTGAGGCCTCCATAGCCGTAGTGGGGTTCAAACCACTTGTGTAATTCCCTTATCGTGGAGGTTGGCTAGAAACACGACTGGCCCTGTCTTGAAGCCACAATAGTGCGACACCTTAGCTAGTATGGACAATGGAAATATTGGTAGAATGCTCTTTCACTCACAAATGTCTCCAAACGTTCTGCTTCGAAATAATCTCGCAAACATTAGTTGCTCCAACTTTGTTAACATGCAGCACTGATATTTTGCCACCAGTGGCATATCCTGAAAATTATGGCAAGGCATGCAACACAAAACTTACTTTGGCACTTCGCTTTGCACAGATGAAATAAATACTAATAACAACAAAATGAAAATAAAAGGTTGCTGGAAATGTCTACATGCTTTAGTGCCATTTTTCTTTCACTCTTAACTTAATCTGGGTCGCCTTAGTTACTTTTTCCCTTTAATCATTTTTTATCCTTTAACCACCTTTTTAAAATAAATATTGCCATGTAAATGATAAACAAAGTTAGTATATTCCACCATACTCTGAAGTTAACCTCTAAGGCTAAAATAAAATAAATTTTATTTATTGACTACTATTCCAATCGAGAGGGCTTTCAAAATTGCTCACTTTACCGTGAATAGCCTATAGTAATATTTCCGCCCAACCTTCCAACATTAGGATGAACTCCTCAGGCGAGGAGTATACTGTAAATGGGAAACTAGTAGAAGTTGTAAGAGTAGAAAAAAAAGGGGGGAAAAAATGGGAGAGTGCATCAGTCGAGTGATTTCAGGAAACCATTTAAAATCAAAATGGCCAAACTGAGAATTGACCCTTCGTTCAGTATGAGTGGGAGGTGTAATGGCAGCTGACCTGCATGTCTGAGAGCCTGCAGCTGAGTCTCGGACACGTTGCGGGTCATGTGGGGCAGGGCGGAGATGTCGAGGTAGCTGCCGGAGCCTGTCAGGCGGTGCCCAGTGCTGCCCTCAGCCAGCAGTGCGATGCTCTTGCGGCGGTCCAGCCGGCCCTGTGAGAAGGGGATGTGCGGCAGCCCCGCTATCTCCAGTGCTACCTGCAACGCCTCGCATATCGCCTTCAGAGACTCTGCAACACCACAAATCAAATCACGCCACTACCCTAACCTATGTTAGGCTACCCTCACTTGCACTGCAGTAACTCCAGTACTGCCAGCCTTCTAGCAGGGAATTATCAAAAATAGTTCGTTAAATGATACAGATCTTTGAGTACGTGAAAAACTGGCTCCAGTTCAATAACGTAGCAGCTCGAGCTCGGCTTGAAATATTTCCGAGACTCTATAAATTCGGGATTTTAGGGATTTCAGGTCCTTCAGCCGGCAACCAATGAAACATTTTTAATGAAAGAAAAAGAAAAATTTTAGAAGGTAGGTGTGTTCCGATAAAAAAATTCCTCACTATGAATGCTGATTAACACAAACATTAGGACAAAAACCAGGGCACAAATCAACAAGATTGTTTGTTTAGTTTGCTAGAAAATCAGATATTGTTCATTAACAAAACAATATTTTAAAAGGTAGATGTATTCCAGTTAAAGTTATTCCTCAGAACAGCAGATGTGAACACACACTGACAAAAAGCAAGTCTGCAAATTGACCTGAGGTGTAGCACCTGGGGAGATGGTTTGTTTACAATTGCTAGAAAAAAAAAAGAAGTTAATTGTTCACAATACAATTCTTCAAATGGTAGGCATGTTCAGGTAAAAATTATTCCTCACAACTAAACATAAGAACACTATAATGCTTTCACCCTTACTTCAATCACAATGCAAACAAATACTTCCGTAACGTTCCGCCACAAACAGCAATGATTGGTTGCAGCCGGAGCAAGTTGCTACAGTACGATTTCATGAACATAGACATCATACATGCACTCGAACGTGACAAAGTATCAAGATTATTTACTTACAATTCTAGTCACTCTGCGAAAGAGGCTCGACTCCCGCTGGATTCCCTTCCAACTTCTTCCGCCAAGTTTTCTGCAGTTTTTATAATGATTTTGTCCATTATTACATCCACTATGTTATCCACTTTATCACAATCTCTCTTCCTCTATTATTACATGTTTTATGTACTTACCCCATTTATCAGCAGTTATCTCACGTATTACTGACTGCACTAAAACCCAGACATCTCATAATTTAAAAGTGGTATTGTGATGAGCTACAAAACCTTTAACCCAACTACACACTAACTATTGGAGTTAGACTACAGAGACAAGCTTTAGCGGCGAGATCATCTATCAAGTACATAACACCACCACTGTCTGCTGTTTTCATATCGTCCATAAGTTTTACGTTTATCATACCTTCGTCAACATCAATGTTCTTTGATGTTAACCACAAAATAATGTCTGGTATTCTCCACTACTTTGTTGGCCCATGTTCAAATTTGACACTGTGATACATAAGAATTACGAATGAACTTTAACACGCACTGCAGCTTTCACAAATTCATCACACTTACAGAGAACACACTTTTCCCATTTTCTATTTTTAACTGGCATCAAAAGTTTTCCCGTTCCCCGTTATTTTTTCAGCACACTGAAAATACTTGCCGCAGACACGCCAGTCAATTCAGCTACTTGCTTTACAGCCAAAGTAGGATGCTGCTGCGAAAGATAGTTAAATACATTGAAACTATTCTCTTCTTGCCACTTTTCAATTGTTTTCTCTGAGCATGTTTCATGACACCAGAACACACGTTATGTTCACGGCACACCATTTTAGGAACTGCTGTGGGATGGCTCTTGTAGCAGACACTCAGAGCCATGGGAACAGGAACAGAGTGTCGTCAATACACGGCTGCTCTGATGACTGGCAAAGAGGGGGAACTACCAACGTACATTATCAGTTGTAAACAATATATATTACTCAAAATAAGGATAGTTTTATTCAACCTTATGTAGTAGATTTGGAATTGTAGGTTATTTAAAGGTGACAGATTTTCTCTTGAGTTCAGAAGTAGTTTGGATATTGAAAACGACAAGCGAAACAAATTTTTCTGGAACATTGAACAAAATATATCTAAATTGCAGGGTACAGGCTGGCTTATGTACCGTGTGTTTATTGCTTTAACAATAAACAGGTGTAAATTAAGCTGGTTGTGTTATCCTTTCCATGCACTTTCTTTCTGCACCTAGTTCCTGCTGTTTCCTGTTTCGACCCATTTCAGCCTATACTCTTCAGGAGCAGGTACGTGCCGACCCCCTGAAACCTATCCGACTTCGTTTGGAACCTCCATCTCCTTGAAGTGGAGGTTCTCAACCTTTCTGTGGGTGTTTAGGTCTGCCAGCTACTTCCCGTCCAGCTACCCACTTGCAGAAGGTCAGCAGTTGACACCTACGGGGAGCTCTGTCTTTACGCAATACGTGGATCTATTGAGACTTCCCACCTTCCTGCGTAGCATGGGAGCAGACCCTCTAATCCTACTGTTGTCAACTACAGTCAGGAGCTTGGGTCTGCCTGCGACTTACTGTCTGCCAAGATTCTTGCTGGAGACCAGCAGTTAGGCCTACCTCGCAATCACTCCCTCACTCCCTCCACTTCCTGTTTCCTCCAGGTCGTACTATCACCCCTTCTTTACTATGTCCTTATGCCATGCCACACCACTTGGCTGGCCAGGATAAGGCGACCAAGAAGACTTGGTTGAGGACCTAGTAGAAGAAGGACATAGTGCTGCCAGGGTGTACACCTGGAAGCAAGAAGAGGTGGCCAGAGAGAGGAAAACACCGTACAGTGCTACCAACACGGAATGTAGTTTGCAGTTTGATTTGTTGTGGCTCACACCATAGGCTGTCTCACCTCTGCACCTCAGACTGTCACCACTCCACGACTACCAACTGACGTACAAGTGGCCCGCCGAATAGACACTACTTATAATTACACCCCAGTTCGCATGCAGGCCAGATCAGCACCTTCTTCGGCACCTCCACGTGCACCACGGGCTGAAGTCGAACAGCCAACTCCAACCCGTCACATGCCTGTCAATAATCCTGTTAAGCCGGCGGCATAGGCTTTCCTGCCGTCTGGGGGGAGAAAAGCTGCAGACGCCCACCCACACTAGAACGCCTAAGGTGAGGCGACAGATTATGTAACTAAAAAGAAATTAATTTCTTTAGATTTTACACGAAGGAACAAAAAAATACAGCTCTACATAATTAATATCAATAAAAGTTCTGAAATCGAAATAACCCATTTGTTCATTTAAGATGACTAACTGCAATAATACCCAGACAAAGTAATTAAAATAGCAATATACAATTTCGACATCAATCCCACAGTGCAATTATACAAAACAAATTACAAAAATAACAGCCTAGTTCATACAGTAAACAAAAAAATATACTTGGCTATAAAAATTGAGCCACTAAAATCAAACACTTAAGGACAATATTTCATTAGGTTGCAGGTGAAGATGGTGGGGGAGGGGGAGTTATTGGGGGCATATTTACGGGTAGAAATAGTCATTCACTGAAAACTCAGTTTACATATTTATTTTATTTTACATGCAACCTTGTCTTGGCAACATTCTGCCAACTGCTCTAACAGAGACAGACAAAAATGTCTCTCTTTCAAGCCTCATCACACCTCCTGCCATCATCTTTAGTCCAGTCCTAGAGACTATCCAGCAGCACCTGGAGAACAACCCCAGTGCTTGTGTGAGTGCGAGTGTTAAGATATGTGAACCGAGAAGAGAGGAGGGGGGAGCAGTAAGGGGATGTAATTATCCGTTTAAAGTGCACGGCAGAAACCTAACATCACAGGCTGGTGTACAGCGGTGCCAGAGTTCCACGTATTGTCACTTTTACTCAAACCCCTCAAGACAACAAATATACTTGATCTCTGCTCCCTAGGCCAAGACAACTGAAAGTACTTCTAATTTTTTAAGTTTTGTTTAACACAAGAAAAGGATGATTTAATTGTGGACTATTATATGTCAAAGAATTTGTGTTTCACTACTACAGTTTTGTTTTTGTTCAAGTATTTTGTGCAACGGTCAGAGGAATACTGGCGAGTTTGCCTTCCGGCTGCAAGTCTTGAGGTAGCAGTGGTGAGGGATAGACATGCGTTCTGTGGGGACCTGCATCTCTAGATTGTACAACAGATCTCTTCAATTTCTGCCTGTATCTTAAATATTTCCGAGACCTTTTTTGCTGTCCCCACAAGTGCACTCACCAGTCACGGACTCAGTTTTTCGGCCGGAGCCACGGTACTCCACACCAAACACGTAGTGATAGATATACAAAACTGGCTGCCTCCGGTTTTCAATCCATTGGGATTCTGGCCAGCGGAGATCATACATACCAATTTTTGTGTAATTTCAAGAGGCATAAACATAGACTGGCATCATAAATATTATTTCTTGTGTTCTGAAACAGATTTGGTGTTGTGCTATGTACCATATGGCGACTACAGCCAATCAAATCAGTAATTAAACATCAGCGTATGTGTTATGTATCATAGCAGTACAAGTTAATTCTTTATGGATGTGCAGTGTGACCCCAACAGCATTACAGGTCACATATTGAAAAACAAGTTCATCTTTTGTTGCTCGGGTTTGCCAGCCAAACCGGCTGAATGTTCCACCCCACTCTGGGAACTCATGTTTTGTGTGTGTTAGTCGACAGTGGCTGTCACCCTAGGCATTTAATACACTTTTCACTCATGATAGGCATGTGGTCAGACCACCCCAGACTGCGACAAGGCAACAAAGTGACATGTCAGTATATAGTATGCTGTGATTGCTTGCACAGAGAATAAAGCACTCTTTGCCTATAATATAAATGGGTATGTATATTAGAACGACTGAGTAACAGCTAAAGTATATTCATCCACAGCCTGAAGAAACTAGCCTAGCCCGTGAAACAACACGACTGTGCATCCGTGTGGAAAATGTGTGTGTCCGACTTTTACATGCATCGGCGTGCATGCATGTGGGTGGGTGGATGCGTGCATGTAGGTGGGTGCAAGCGTGCATGCATGTGGGTGGGTGCATGCATGCAGGCGAATGCATGCATGCGGGTGGGTGCATGCATGCATGTGGGTGCATATGGGTGGGTGCATGCATGCGGGTGGGTGTGTGCATGTAGGTGCATGCATTCATGTAGGTGTAAGTGTGCATGCCTGCATGCGGGTGGGTGCATGCCTGCATGTGGGTGTGTGCAGGCATGTGGGTGCATGCATGCATGCTTAATGAAACCAACTTGCAGATGCTGGGGGGTGGGGGAGGGAGAGCAGGAGGAGACTTGGTGAGCAGGGTTAGGCGGTCACCTATCATCTCCTCGTCAGTCTTGATGGCAACCGCAAGGTTGTTAAAGAAGCGCAGGCCGGTGGAGCGGAACATGTGGTAGTAACCCGTCCTGCCAGCGATCATGTAGTGCAGGCGGATGCAGTGGTGCTGCATCCTAGATGACTGCTTGAACAGCGATATGCCAGAGTGCTCTGGTGTGCCAAACTCTATGTGCGTCAGGTCCTCCAGCAGTACGCGCTGGTACTTCGTTACCTTGTCCAGCTCATCATCATACCTGCATGCACAACCGTCCACCACCAGTGATAGTTTCACATTCCTACTTCATGGTTCACTACACACTATCAAAATAAACCCTTGAATTGAAGAAAATTCCTGCTCTTTGATGCAGATATTTGAAAGTAAACTTTGACAGGAACAGTCAACAAAATGTTACCAAATGAAAACATATACCATCAAAAGGGAAACACGAGCATTTGTGACCAGTGAATTTTGATTTGTGCTTGACAGTGAGGTCTTGAATGCTGATGAGAATGAAATGTGAAGAGTATGGAGCAGTGGTAAAATGCATGGCCACCCAACAACGTTTTCCACATTTCTCACACCTGAAAATTCAGGTGAGCCCACCAGGAATTGAACCTAGTTCGCCTTGGTGGGAAAGAGTAGTCTGACCATTAGAGCACTGCGGTCTCCCAATGTGATCAGAGAAACCGGTTCTTTGTATTTTTCACTAATTAGTGTAATAACAGACATAACAATAACATGGTTACATTTCTAATACATGTTCAGGTGTTACTTAATGATACTTAGATTCCAATCATCAGCTCCGAGGCAGTACTCACAATTTATTTCAGAACTCAAATTTTGAATAATTTTGTTGATCATTGCTTCCAATTGATGAGCCAAAAGTCTAAATGCCAAAATTAAATTCTATAAGCAAATCATTACAAAGTTAGGAGACCTTCGGAGACCTGATATCTTTACATTTTCAAACAGTCTATGGAGCACATCTGCAACATTTTGAGTTCCTCTTACGTGTTGTACCTTAAACTTTAATGAGGAGATCCTCATAATATAAATATGCACTATTAAAAATAATTACACGTAAACACCCCCCCCCCCCCCCCTTGCCATTTTACGAGTGGCCCTTTGCATTACACAAGGGTTAAATCAGAGGCCAGACTAAGTTTTCATTCTCTTTCAGGGTTAAATGTAAACTACTGTAATTAAAAAAACCAAGGCCTCAGCTATAATTGTGAACTGGCACTATAATAATGAAGGCTCGCGACACGTCACACGTAGCAGTCTAGCCAAAATTAGCTGACAAGCATGACCTTGTTCCAATTCCAACCTCGCCTTCCTGCATGGAAGTGAAGACTCCGCAAGATTCTGCGCTGCTGATCAACATCATCCAGAGGCTCCCGAAGACGTCTCCTTGTGCTTCTACCACCTACCTGGTAAACCTCCAGCAAACTCCCTTGGTAGCACGTCGTGCCGACGTTCCTTCTGGACTTCACGTAACCCACTAGATGGTGTGGTTACTTCAATTACCCTTAAGGTTGGGGCTGGTGTTTTCCCTGTGTAGAGTACTGGCCTGATAGTTTTTCGGCAGAGCACGAAGTCTCGTTCTGACAGAACAATCTTGCGTTTCAGGTTCTGAGCCTTGGACGGTAAACATGGGCGACTAAGATTGCTTGTGCTGGGCCGTGTTTCTGGCGGATCGACCATGCGTGTTGATGTTCCCGAGGTTTGAGCTCACTGATTGTTAGGTGTGGTTCGTGTCGGTGGGGACAGAGCAACATGCATGAGATATGCTATGGGTAGTGTTGGCTGCTGTTCTGAATGACTGAGGAATTCCACAAGCCACGGGTGAACTACTTGACTCAAGGCAGTTTGGTGGCTGGAATAAACCTTGTGATACTTCTGGTGTGACTGGAATGTGTAGGCGTAGGAAGACTTGAGCTTGATTCTTAGGGGTGAGCTGTCCTATCGTGGCAACAAGGGCAGGAGTCAGCTCTTGTACACATCCAGAGGAAATTAACACCTGTTTCACCTTATCCTTCAGACCACTACGTCTGGAGAAACACATTTGGAGTCAGACACACTCTCATGTCTGTGAGGCGAAAGGCAGGGCTGTGTTACTCTACAGTGAAAAACCTCGTAAGTGGCTGCCGACGAGCAGATACCCAATCACAGTGCTCGGCGCTAAGGTGCGATGAATAGAGAAAATTAGGCCTCGCTGTCTGCAGTCCCTATGCGTGGGTGTGGATTTCGACAAGGTCTTCTTGGTCTGGGAACGTCCCCTCCGTCACAAGATGCGGTGGATACAATGAACACCAAACCGACACGTTGGTCTAGAACTGTGTACCCATGAAGGCTCCGCCGTTCCACCTACCAGAGTATGTGGAATGGCTGGCCGAGCTAGTGTTTGTGAGTAAGCAAGATGTGTTTTGGCTCGAATGAGTATTGTCCCCGGGATCACCTGCGTTTCACTCAAGGGTGAGGTCAACTGGGAAAGGTGCAATGTCTACAGAAACGTGATACTCAAGGATAGGTTTCAACCAATGTTTATTTAGTGTTACTGGAAAGAAACACATAGTGACTTACTTCCTCTCGTGCTTGTCAAGAGCTTTACGGGAAACTGAGCTGTGCAGTACCGGTATAGGCGACCCATTTCTAGACGAGCAAGGGTTTGGTAGTATGGCACTGCGACAGCTACTGAAAACTATAACCGACTCCCCAACGCATTGTTGCCCGGAAAAGGCAGCAGTGTCCAGTGTGGATAGAAGAGTGGCACAGTGCTTGGATGACTAAGCAGAGGGTGACAGGATAAGTTACAACAATGGAACTTGAGGAGAGGTTTCCCTTCTGGTACAAAAGTGCGGTGAAGGAAGAAAGGTATAGCGAGGAATGTAGCTGCCGAGTACTTTGGCGGCTAACGTGGTGAACACTGGGTGTTCAGACTGATCAGTTCCGGCAGCGAGTGTGGTGGGAAAATGAAGACTGGTCCAGAGTTGAATTTTGACTCTGTATTTATACTCTGCCGGATGGCTGCCTCAGCACTCATTGGCTGGCATCTTGAGGGTGAAGTGTGGTCGCTGAGCAGGGGTTAGCGAAAAGCATAGCTCTCTGGCATGACATCACCGGTGGGCAGGGAGAATGAAAAACAAATGATGAAACATACTAGTGGTGCCATCTAGTGGTCATTATAGTACTTGTTGCCTTGAGGTGCAACAGTACAGTGGGCCGGTGATTAATACAATCTCCGCTGGCTGGAATGTCCATTCTTGCAGGGTAGACAGTACAATCTTCTGATGTCACATGGCCAATGGTAATGCAAACTCCGTGGAAATCAGATGCGTTGCAGGTTATGGTGATGAGCTGAAGTCGTCTAATTACTACTGTTGAAAACGCGTATTGTGTCAATTAGTACACACATACGTTAACAGGCAAACTGAGATCTGCCAACAGGATGACATTTGGCTGTGACAAAATCACTTGGTACTCCAACCCTCTTAGAGAACTGACTAGACCGGGTGTTCAGTTCTTCTCCCAGCTTGCAAAGGCCAGAGAGGGTCTAGCACCACTCAGGTCTGATCGACCTCTTGTGGAAGTACTTGCTAAGCCACCTAAATACCAGTTTCCCCTTGACAGCTTTCAACAGAGTTTTAATGCCTTACGCCCAGCAGGGTAATAACAGTAAAAATCATAGAAGGGCCCTGCGGGCCACAGTGAGAGAAAGATTATTAACATAACTACACCAGAAACTATCAATGGTAATAATAACGATACATCCCACCCTGTTCAGCCAACGATACCTTTATTTGAACCCCCAATATAGATATCCACTAAAGACCACCCAGCCATCGACGCCATACATCAGAAAGGGGAGGCTCTCTTTGGGCTGGACTGGCCCTGGCATAGACTAGAATTACCAGAGTCTCTGGAGCCAAGTATTTCCCCTGACACATGCATTGTCAAGATAGCTACGACTCCCACCGCACAGCTGTCGATTTAGCACTGCAGCTGGAACAATCATCCGGCTCCACATCAAACACCCCAGGCACCTAAACGACGTAAGGTGGTAACAATAGTCCCAGATTTTGTACCCTCTTGTCAACCTACCAGAAACACACTAAATAACATCGGGGCACCTCATGCTCCTAGTTTCCTCAAATGCCTCCCGTGAAACTGGCTTCACGTTACTTGACATCATTAGAAGTGAACAGAACCAAGGACTCTTATCAAGAAACCTACCAGGTCAGTTTTACTAAAAGATTTAAATCCCCCTCATTTTAGGTTGCAACTAGAATAAAGAAATCTTAATTGTATGTATCTTCAACCAGGTATTTGTGTATTTCACACCTCAGTGCTTATCCCATTTTGAACACCCTACCATGTGCACAATAGAATAGAGGGTGGAGACTCAATATAAAGGTAGTACAATTGCTTTTGATGAAGCACTTGTTTAAGGGTAGTGGAAGCAATAAAAAAATATAACTATTATTTATATATGTTTTTAGACCTAACGGAATTTTTTAAGTAAATGTACATCACTTTGTCCTTTATCATCAGTAAAACAGAATTTTACGTATCGTCTTCTAAACATTTTGTAGAAGTACATAGCGAAGTTTAAGTGGACTGTTAAATAGGATTGGTAGTTAATGAATTCACTCATGTAACAACAGGTGAAATAATATGTTCTGTTAAATCAAGCAATACTTTCAATTTCCAACCTGTCAATACAAAAGTTAATCATTCACCAATAATCACACGAAGGGATATTGATATAGTGGCCATGCCAAGAAATTTCACACCTAAAATATCCATACTACATACAAATAAATGGAAAAGTGTTTGTTTAATACAAGACAAGACAAGACAAAAAACAAAAACAAACAACACACACACACACACACACAAACACACACACACACAAACACACACACACACAATAAAACACATGTATGTGCACATTTCTGAACTAACAAACCTCTTAAAAGTCACAATTTATATGCATTTAGATAGAGTGTTCAATTTAATGACGGTGCATGCCTGAATACACTGGAATGAAGGGAAGAGGGTTGTTGAGAGGCGGTCGTTAAAAACCGAGCACAGTCCAGGGAGCGAGGCCTCATAATACTCTACTAGCAAACTTGGAATACTTCTCTAAACACTTGTCAGTAACTTTCATTGGTTCTGCTAACAAATAGGAACACTGCCTCTTGGGATTGATATCGAACTTGAGAATAAACGGCTGAGAAACTTACTTAGCCACATAATAGGAATCTCTTGTCAAAATAAGAATTGCATCCATTTCAGTTTCAGATGGGTCACCAGACCTGTAAAGAAAAATACATTATTAAAAAGCAGTTCACTCGTTTACCAGAAGCATGTTCAGACTATCTTAGAAAAATCAATTATTTACTATAAATGGCTAAAAAATGTCTACATGTTAGAAATCTTTACTGTTTACCTTTTACTGCATTAATGTTTACTTGATTACAATGACCAATGAAATAACTAGAGCACGGTTGACATATCTGGGGTGATTTTTAAGTTATACTCAACCACGAACACAACAGAAAGTTTTAAAGAACATAACGAAAGAATGACTATACAAAAGATAGAAATAAACCAAGAAGCAACAAAGTGGAGAGTAAGAGAAACATTTATTATTCTACTGGCTGACGTAGCATACGGTGCGCATGGTGCCATATCCACTGTTCAAATTTATTTTTAAATTCTTTTTAAATCTAATTTTTTTTTGCATAGATTTCGTGTTTTATTAGTTTATTTAAAATTTGGTTTTTTTTAACTGAACTTTTTATGTGGGAATGATTTAACTTTAATTATTCTCCCCAGCAGTCAGTTTCGGCATGAAAATAGTTAAACCTCCATGTTTAATTCATCCACACCAGTGCCACAAAACTACCACAACATTACTGTTTGTATATCTTTTACTGTATTAACTTTTTTTTTTTTTAATACTTTCACACATAAACTAACCGCTTTCAGGTTTTTCCCACTATTTTAATTTTTGTTAGATTTAGGTATTTTCATAAAAATGTCCAATACTTTCATATCAAATTCTAAAAGTTAGAAAGGAGCTCCAGGATTCCTGTAATTCTACCACTTAGACAACTGGCAGAAAGGTCATTCTCTTCATAGTGTGTGGTAGTGCTGACATGATGAGCTGCCTAGTTACTGGCATCCACACACTTCAGCTAACGTTTATTACGTACGCTGATTAAATTCTTGTTTAAAAAACAGTGGTCACTTGAATAATTGATCATTGATGACAAAATGTTGCATCCAGGAAGCACCAGACTATTTTGAGGCACGCTTACAGTAAAAAATATAAACAATCAATTACACAGGCAGAATTCTACGTGTAATGTAGGGTGCATGCTCACACAGGGTCTGCATCAATGAGCCCCCATGCACCCAGTACGATGTCCACATCGCTGATCAGCATCTTCTTGCAGTCCTCTATGACCAGCTTGACGTGCTCCGCAGTGGCAGCACTGTCTTCCTCCTCCACCGCTCTGTCCTGCGCCAGCATGTCCGCAGACACTGGCCTCCCTGCACAACACCCCCACATCACACTCGCTCACAGCTACCAAGTCTGTATGCTTCCTCTAAACCTCAACATAAGGTCTAATTTAACCACCTGCGAAAGAAATAAAAATTAAATTTTTCCAGGTGATTTTTACATTATGTATGTATTTTAACAGGTGGAGTTTTATTCAATAACTAATTTAATGTTTCGTACATTTTTTTTAAATTTTTAATATTTATAAGACAGTGATTTAAGGAATACACACATGCCACAGTATTACTGCAATGAAAAAAGTGTACAATTATACAATAAAATTCAGCATAAAGTTCTGCATAACAGTACTAATATTACGTTTAATAAATATACAATATTACTGCATTATAATGCAAAATAGTTCTATGCAAATCAATCTAAATACAAATCTAAAAAAAAGTCTAACCTTGTTTCATATTAGTTGTTGGAAATATTTGCAATAAGCAGTCGGCAGCACACGTACTCACCCAACATCATGTCAATAGCGGCCTGTCTGTAGGCATCTTTGAACCGACTCAGGTAGTACCTGTAGACAAATTTTACGACGCACATTACAAACACTAGACACTGCACATAACATTAGTGTAGAAGGAAACCAAACAATTATAAATAAATAGAGCAATATACATAACTAATTATTACAATGCTCTTGGTCGTCGAAGTTCAATACTGATTCAAACAAATTCAAGTATGAAAAGGCCATTCTACATAAGCACTCATCATATCAATGATGATCTGCTACTTGCAGTGCTTGCTGCAATGTTATTCTGATAATTAAAAACCAATTAACAATTTGGATTACTGGCAAGTTGTACAACCACATGACTACTGCACACGCAAAAAGATTTCTGGTGTAAATCAAGGAAGTTCCTTTCCTCTACAATACAAAATTTACAATAAATAATGAAAAATATTACAATAATCTTGAAGTGTGGTAAAGCAATCACCAGATTCAACATTGGTATTACGGGGAAAAATTGTAGCAGGTGTGGCGGGAATTTGCGTATGTCGAGATGTGCTCTGTGCTTTCCAACCAGAAGACAACTGCAGCACATGACGCAGCAGACTGTGCCAAGTGAGACGAGTTGGCTGCCAGCTTAGAGGATGGCAGGAAGTGGGGGGAAAAGACACAATGCAGAGCCACGTACAATATCCACCTATCACACTCCAGCTCTAAGAGAGCAGCTCTAGTGTGGCACGCATGTAGAGTGCAGTGGGAAACAGCGTAGAATCTGCTGTTGCCTTGGTTGGTCACTATTGTACCTTAATACAAGAGTTTCACCCCTCCCAAATGCTCCGCCAGTGACCATACGGGTCATGCGGCTGCACTCTACAACGCTTGCGCATCTCCTACAGTGAGGACAAGTGCTCTGTCCAGGAATCCCTTATTAAGAAGCATACAGGTGCAGCATGCTGAGCAGGAGACCGATGAATCATACTGGATCACGAGCATGTCCATTTCCTACCACGGCAAGCTCATGAGGGTGTTCTTGTTGCACTGCGGCACGAGATGTGCCAGGAGGTCTACACAGGAGCATTTGAACCAGACGTTATCCAACTGTGGATAATCCAGTCCACATAAGCGTGTCTGGTCTTCATACACCTCTAGTGTGTGTGTGGATCGCCAGCAATGAGAGGGGCCCTTTCTACCAGTGACTCCCAGGAGGCGGCAATATTTACTGTAGGACTGATGGAGACCAAGTACATGAAAGAACGCCGGGAGCCATCTCAGGCAGATGTCCCGCCAGCACAACAGACGTACCACTCTGCGACCCGACAGATCAGTCCCACAGTAGGCACAACTGGAGAGTGCTCCTGGCAGAGGTGGACATCACGTGTCTGCAGCCTGTCTGTACGGTGATGATGGTCAATATTGCATATCACAGCACTGACATCAAGCGATACAACATGACTGTTGTGTGCAGTTGACACCCAAAGTACGTAATCAAAGTTCTTTTTCAAGTCTAAACAAAATGTTCTTTTGCACTGAAAACCAATTCTCTGTGATAATTCGATAACTGCCAACATATATAACAAACAGCAGTGTGGTGTGTGCAATGCAAAACAAGTTTTGAAAACCAAAAATTTTGTTAGTATGTTACAGAGATCACAATCTCACAGAATAAATATCTGACATCAGAGGTAGAATAAATTAACTTGCACAATTCTCAGGCAAAGTGCAAAGCAGGAAAAAAATTAGACATTGGAGGAATTATTACACAGACATTTTCCAAGCTTAATTATAACAATAGCACTGGGTCTTCAGTAGTCGTGTGATTATCATAGCAGCCTCATACCAACATGATCCAGGTTACATTCCCTGGAAACTCCAGTTGGGATTTTCTGCATTTGAAAGACCTGAGTGTTATTAATGGCAGACGGGTCTTCTCTGGGTATTTTGATTTCTCCTCCTGTGCATTCTAACAGATCTTCGCCCACATCATCAGAGGTGAACTAGAGTGGTCATTGAGGTCTCCATGTTGGAAACAACAGTGGTCCCAGACTTGATGTTTTAAAGGGTAAAATGAGCTGCCCAGAGGTCTAAGGGTATACCATACCTCCCGGGGAAATTTTCACATTCAAACCTAAATAATGAGTTTCTTTTTAATTTACCTATAACCTCTGCAAATTATCTGAAGTACAAGTTTAAAACTTATTGAAAATTTTTTACATTTTTAACCTATCACTTTTCTTTCGTTCTTTGCAACCGGTTTTATCCCATGGGACTCTTATTCTCCTGCGAACTCTTAACCATTCCTGATAATTATATTTGTTAGTTAAGATTGGAAATAGGCTGCTCGACTACTAAAACTATATAAAAGGACAGGAAGTCAAGTACTCGCAGACTTTGATTCCTGTCCTCCTATATATTAATCACATTTCTTTGTTCCACGCAGGTCTAAAGGCTTCCAGCTGTGAGGACCTCCAAGAAATTCCCAAACTCCCAAACCTGGTCTGTATGTCCCTGCACATCACATCTTACCTCAACCACTCTTCAGCCTCATCTCGCATCCTGTACTGCCCCCAAGGCAGTAACTATCTGTATATGTTACAGTTCACTCAGTGTTTTAGACTACCTCATAACACACAGGCAAACACACACAGCTTTCGTGTCCGTGTTGTCTCAGACTGTCTGCGATCGTATGCACATGTAGTTATGGTTTAACTTCACCTATTGTAGCCTCGACTGCCATGCAAAATGTGCGGTGGCACTAACACACATGTAACCGTTAATGCAAGACGCTGAAGTCTGACTGCCACATCTCTCCTGCAATCTGCTCTCCAGGTGTCAGAAATTATGACCTCAAATGCAGCCTCACATGAACACAACGCTATTCACAGAATTCTTACACGTCTTGAAATTTCCCTCATGATCAGTCGTAACTGCAAAACAACCACTAGTTTGACTCATGACGTTTGCACCAGTCTCAGAACTGTACTACAGTAGAACCCAGGGTATGCGTTCACGTCGAGTCTGTCAAATCAATCCAGGCAATTGTGTGGCACGTCTTATCTGACCCTCAATGCCGCGAGCAACCCTCTGCTACTAGTGGCCTAAGACTCCTAAAGTGATTGCCACGTACCCTGTTCCAGCAGGCCTAGGTAAATGGTGGAGACAAACACTACCGCTAGTTCCCAGACAACTGGTCATTTCTCCCAGCCAACCCAGTCTCTCTATGCAGTCCACAGTGTGAGCCACATGTAAACATTAACACTGCACTGTGTACACCTAGTGACAAAACACACATGTATATACTGTGACACTGGCCATGCAGTTACAAATACCAATGTGGTGCTAGTACACTAATTCCTGAAGCCACGAATATAAAAATTACATTTAAATAAGACCTTACCACATGAAACTACTATTCCCAATATGCCGTCGACATGACTGTCAAGTACTCTGGCCATTGTTTACATTAGACTACAGGCAGGTGTAGGCAGGGATACTGTTTCTATGGCTGATTTAAAATTTGTTTAATAGTGTATTTTAAAGCATATTATTCTCCAAAATGACACATGTCAGTAGCACTACTAGACATTTATCCTTATACACAATACGGAGCCACACAGCCAAACCATACAGACAAGATGTGTGATACTAGTCCTTCAAATAACATTCACTTGTTCAAACTAGCCTGTGGAGCTCAGACAAGGTACGATCAGCAAGATATTCTTGAGGATGAGTCAAAAGACCACAGTAAGATGGTAACTGAATGAATCTGATGGCAAAGACATTTACATAGAAAAAAGGGGGTGAGAAATTAAAATTCAGGAAGGGGGTAGAGAAACAGCGAAGAGAAGGGAAGGGAGGAGAAACTGCAAAGGGTAGGGAAGGGAGGAAGAGAAAGGAAGAGAGGGAGGAGAAACTGCAAAGGGTAGGGAAGGGAGGAAGAGAAAGGAAGAGAGGGAGGGGGAAACAGCAAAAGGAGAGAGGGAGGGGGAAACAACAGCAAAAGGAGAGAGGGAGGGGGAAACAACAGCAAAAGGAGAGAGGGAGGGGGAACAAAAAAAAAAAACAACAAAAGAAAAAAAACAAAAGAAAGGAAGAGAGGGAGGGGGAAACAACAGCAAAGAGAAAGGAAGAGAGGGAGGGGGAAACACAACAAGAGAAAGAAGAGAGGGAGGGGGAAACAACAGCAAAGAGAAAGGAAGAGAGGGAGGGGGAAACAACAGCAAAGAGAAAGTAAGAGAGGGAGGGGGAACAACAGCAAAGAGAAAGGAAGAGAGGGAGGGGAAAAGCAAGAGAAAGGAGAGAGGAGGGGAACAGCAAGAGAAAGGAGGAGGAGGGGAGACAACAATGATGAGTAAGGGAGGGAGGGGGGGAGAGAAATGGCGTAGGGGGATGAACAGGCATCAGAGGCATATAGCTCCATATGTTGCTGGGCTCTGTCTAGCTGCAAGCAGTCTATTTTTCTGATTCTTCTACCCGCTTAGAAGTATAACGTACCCACTGCATCATATAGACATTTGAGTACCAAGTTGGTTGGTTCAGATACGACAGGTTATGACAATCTGTCGCCTGTCACATTCTTCCGAGTAACTGCATGGTTTTAAACCACGCAATATCAACATTTGGTAGTTTCATTAACTTTTTTAAATATTTTGTCGGTTTATAAACTGTGTATAACTTTTCCTGACTAAATAAAACTGTACTTTGTGGTTGACAACTACTGCAATACGCATGCAATTCTCCACTTGTTAGTCATAGAGGACTGGTGTTACTTTAATATCAACATACTGCATTCAAAAAAATTTTTCATGCCAAAACAATTTCTTACTGCACATACAGAGTTTGTATACACACAGCTTCCAGTGGCTATGTTACCATGGAATAGCAGTCAAAATTCTCTGCCTGGATCTAGGCATGCCTCTTTCTTGCATGCTTCCAACCTCAACAGAGCATTCTACAGCCACTCATTTTGACTTTATTGCACATCCTTGATGTTTCACATGTCCTCTTGTGTGGTTCATTGGCCAATAACAGTCCAGTTGTATGGAGAGCATTACCATTGGTGCTACCTAACACTAGAAAATAATACCTTATCTGTACATGTTTGGCACAGCTCCTCTCTCTTTATCAACTACTTCCCATTTCCCCATCTCTTATTTCTGTTCATCGTAAGGCAACCATCTTGGTCACCAAGGGCAGCCCATGGTACATTGTGCTGGTACATTTGCCTTACTAGGTATTGAAATATCAGTCTTAATGTTATCCAATTTAATATGCCATGTTAATATTTTATGAAAACTGTTCATAAATTAAGAAAGGTACTATTATAAAATTTTTAATAAATGCTGACTCCATTATTAAGTTTGTCTTGAGCAGATACAGCTACATTCAGCATTAATTACACCACAGTAACTATGATCTTACCGTCACGTCTCCAACACCTTTAATCATTGATCTTTATTACCATCTTTGTCTCCGACCATTTCCATCTGCTTCACTTTGTGCATGTGCTAAGCAGTAATCCCCACACACCCCACCTAGCGTCACATGAGATTTTGACAAAACGTGACCAATTTTGGTAAACAGAACATATTGAGATGTAATACTGATGTCTGCTGAGCTGGCACACTACAAAGTGGAGTATGACACATGCTATTTGCAGCTTGGCATCGGTGCTCTGTCGCGTCGAATTGGCACAGCTGGCGTCTCCTACGAAGATGTTCCAACTTGGTAGTCAGAATGCAGCTGTTTACTACCACAATGCTAGAGTGGGAAATTTCTGTGGGTGCATCACAGAACTTGATATTCACATCTCCAAAGCAAAAAAAAAATTTAAAGCTGCTGTAAATTTTGTATATATATTCAATAGTGTGAAAATAACTAATATATTGGTGGTTTATTATTTTGAAATGATGGTTAAATCCCCTGATTAAATTTGGAAAAAAAATTAATTCGGCATTAAAAAAAAAAGATTTCTACTGTAAGCTATTCCAACGCCTTGAAATAAATTTGATTTCTTATAATAATTGCATAAATAAAGAGCTATATACTGGTGTTTTGCGTTAAATGATTTTGCTTAAAACTGTTCAAATGAAACAATTACTTGAAATGATAAGATTCAGAAGGTCAAAAACAGTTTGAAAGAGAATTGCAGAGAGAGAAGTATGTTTGAGATGGGGGGGGGGGGGAGGTTTTTAAAACAGATTGGTGGTAGATCTTACGAGGTGTTGAGAGCTAATAAAGTTGAAGCGATAGATGGATGTGTCTCGGTCACCTACGCATGTTGGTCCCTTGCTGGATTGCTCTACCTTTAGTTGTCCACAGGAGGAGATGATACAACAGATCTTCTTTTATCAAGTTTGATCAAGATGCAGACCACCACAGAATGATGCCCCATCTCTTATTCACCCATGAGTCCATCATTGAAGCTGTTATGCCTCCAGGCATACGGAAAGACTTGAAATATACAATTACATAGCAGAGGACTTGATCTCAGATTTAATATACTACAACTGCAGTACAGCTGGACACAACCTATCATTTTTTAAATAAACCTTTAAAGAAAGGCCCTGCTCTTATTCGCATATACAGAATGTGGTGAAAGGCCCTGCTCTTATTCGCATATACAGAATGTGGTGAATTAAATGGCAAGTAACTAGGGTGTAGGCAGTACACTTCAAAACAAAAAGTTCTAGGTTCAATGGCTGTCGAGTTGCTGAGCACATGTCATTGTGTCCGCTGTTATTGGTTGGTACACTTCTGTTGTACAGCATGTGGTAGATACCGATGCTCACCATATTGGGTCTTGTGGCTAACAGACATCAAGACTCACCACCCCTCCCCCCCAGGCGACCTCTATCACACAGCGTTGGGAGGAGCACCGGATAACATGGGACGAGTTGGTTCTCGTGTCGGGGTCTCACTTGGCATGAGGTTAAGGCACTCTACCACCTTGTCAGTACAAGCAGGCCGAGACAAAGTGGTTGTCTTCTTGGGTGGAACCGGCAGCAACAGCGACGTGGCACGTACCAGATCAGGCTCTGCTGCATACTGGGTGTGCAGGTGGCTGACCTCTGGCAAACAGCTTCCCCTTTCTTCCACACGTACACCTGGTTTGCACATAGTTTTGCGCTCTCCAAGCCTCCAGCCAGGGCTAGACCCTGCTTTATCTTGCTCAGCCCTATGATGAAGCATGAGAGAGAGAGAGAACAGAGAGGTGGACAGTACGTGTTTCAAAGGGTAGGCATGGCCTGAAGGAAATGAGGAGTGTCTGTTGGATGGGATAGGCAGGCCTGGACTACTGGCCTTCAGTCAGGTGGCTTGGCGAACCCAGGTACGTACCTGAGAAGGCAATAGTCCAAGGTAGCCACTGCTTTTGTGCCATTCAGGAAGATGAACTTCCCAAGTATCGTGACGAGACAGTCTGATGTCACACACTTTTTCTAGGGGTTAGGCAGTTTATATAAAAGTGTACACATGTGTTAACCCTCTTTATCTATCCTCGACAATATCCTGACTCACGTCTCAATTGCTGGGATTAGCTGATTTTGACCAAGTTACTAGTCACGCATCGTCTGTGAAGGTCATGCGAACAGCAGCTGAAGAGTGATGGTGTCTATCTCCCAGACTACGTGCTGACACACAAGCTAACCAGGCCCATACTATACACAGACATCCTGCCGATGCACGAGTAGAAATTCCTAAGGTATTATCACTGCAACAATGGTATCGCTCCATTTGAAGGCCACCACCATCACAAAAGTACGTTCCACATATCACAGAACCTCAAATATAAAATTTCTTCTAGGGGTTAAAATCCCCAAGCTTCGGTGCAATCTGAACCCTCTCAAGGATTATACTCCGAATCCTTGTTCCTTCGATGTGGGGAGCACATCCCTTACGAGAGCTAGCTAAGGGTTTGTGAGCGCTCTATGACATCAGAGTTATGGTAACTCATACTTTAAGATTTAGTAATGCTCCTGCTACTCTGGGTAACGAGGTCCGAAACCTCTACATGTGCCCATACTGTAGCAGACTTCTTGCTTAACCCTTTTTGTACATGTAATAGGGCAACACTGTATGAGGTGGCTTAAAACACTTCAGTATTTAGCTTCAATTACTGAACTGTGATAATTTGTAAGTAATTGCCCATAAGCACGATTGTTCTTTTCAATATGGTGTTTCACTATGGTTTTATAAAGATGAGGCTATAATGGGCCAACATGGTTGCCTTCCCCTATTGTTTGTGACATATCTTTGCATGCCAGAATATGATATTTCCTACTACAGTGAGTTTGTAATGTAGGTTTGTTGGGTCAGCACGGCACCTCTCCATGGTAATTTTTTAAATAAACTATCGAGTGAAATTGCCCTTTTTACATTAGCAAACTTGCGTACAACTTGAAATCTTGCTTAATTAAAGGTCTATTAATTTATTTTATGATGTACTCTTAAAACAGTGAGTGTACTATAACATTATAAAATACGTATAAAAATTTTCCATTAATGCGATGCTTGTGTGATTGCGTTGTTTTAGGTGATTTAAATGAATTCTCATAATTGCTTCGCCAGGATTTCATGGTGTGGTTACTGATAACATTAAACTTTTGTGGCAATCTCTTTAAAGTGTAGTAACACTGGAGTTTAATGTACCTGAAGTAATTTTGTGTACGAAGCAATTTTGTAATATGTCGTTTTAACTTTTGTGTTAATGATTTCTAAGAGAACTGACCTCAAATAAAATTTTAAATGTTGCTTATGCACAGATGAGCTGTGATATTAATGTGAAAAATGACGTGCGACACATTTTGCGCATTGGGAATGCGCGCACTACTCACATACTTCATCCAAAATTCGAGCATGCCCCTCATAACAAGGCAAGTCATCATTCCTCATCATTACAACAACACGTGCCTACAGGGCATGTTGGTGCACGTCTAGAGAAACTACAGACACGGGGCCTGAAATTTTACTCTTCATCAAGAAACTCCAAGAATCTGTCATCGCTGTCGCCCTACCACCGACATGGGATTTTACTGTTGGTTGAGATGTCGGCACCCTCCAGGAAGGTCAAGTTAGTTCCTCTGTTTGCCACTGGAGGACAGCATCCTGTCTACTCCAGCAGCACAGCCTCCAGAGCCTCTTGCCGAGGCGATAAGGAATGTCAACGTCTCCAGCCGAGGCGATAAGGAATGAAAGGTACCTCTTCAGAGTACCAATATTTCAACCCAAGCGGAGAGAGGCTAGCCACCCCTATGAGCAGACAAGCTTGTAAATTTAGTATAAAACGGCCAGCATAAACCTGGCTCAAGGCACAAGCTAAGCTGTTGTGAGATGAACATCGCGCTCGTGACTTCTCACTCGCTGGGAACTGCCCGCGACTTGAGGACCAGCGAAAGCTAGGTGCATCTGGAAGTGCAATGGGATCATGGCAGCTTGGGTGCAAAGACTATCCGCAACTTGTCGTGTCCCCAGGTGGCGGATAGGGGATCCCCAGGCTCTGGGGTGGCTGGGATTATTTCAATACCAGCCTGTGGCCCAAATGGCCGGTACAAGAGTGCCGCCATCATGGGCGTCGGAAACCTAGGCAGCTGAGTACAAGATGGTGAAGCGTGTCTGCTGGTGGTGGCCCAACTATCAAGGTGGAGAGGGGGATCTCGATGTGCTGAAAAATACGAAGTGTAGTGATCCTCCGTGCTGGATTCTGTGGATTGCCCACTGCAAATGCGTGATGAATGGATTGGAATGCATAGGACCTTGGAAGCACCCCGATGTTACCTTCCACTCCTGGGCCAGCGGATTCGCCACCACTACTGGTAGGTCTCGGTTGTCTTGAGTTTCCCAGACAGACTGCCTATTTTGGAGGATGAGGAGGGTGTGGTTGCCCTGATTGCTGGTCCCCACTTTCACCAATCGAGTGGAGATCCTGATGTCGGCGCGGAAGAGCAAAGATGGAGTCTGTGCCATGGTTGAGCTGTCCGGATTTCCGATGCACACGACGAGAAGCAGGGATGGCCCTGCATGCTGCTGACAATGCTACAGCGCTGGTTCGCCTGCACTGCAGTATTGACAGTTGTTCAACTCCAAGGTTGCCTGCTCCTACGTCCACACACGATGACTGGCATCGGCATGGGGGCTGTTCTGTCCCCCGCAATACCCACCAACTGTGCTCTCATTTCATTTCACCCCACGTTAAACCAACAGAAGTCTTTCTTCCAGAACTAACAAATACCCTACTTTATCCAGCCCTAATCCAGTTAAAAGGAATTATGGTTATCCTCCGCGACTGTTGCATAGATTTTCCACAACCTTCTCCGCTTTGCCTGGTTTCCTATGCTCTTCCATCTAGACCCTTCCTTTTTTGGGGTGTGCACATGGTTACGATTGCGGCTATGGCATTACAACCTTGCTTAGCCGTGATGCACGAGCCCATTATGATTAAACCCAACCTAAGGCATATAAGGCTTGCCCTGAGACGCATCCCATTCTCCAACCGACTTACCTACTATCATGCATGCTGGAGGGCACACAGAACTGTGAAGGTACTCACGTTGGCGTAGCAGAATTTGGGGAGGCTCACCAAAAAAAAAAAAAAAATGACTCAAGGCAGTTGCTGTGCCTCCCAGCTTGCAAATGCTGGAGGTACCAGTACGGGTAAGTAGCAGCCAACCCCCTCACTCAGCTTGCGAAGGCCGGAGAACTTTCATACGGGCACTGCCCACACATTTCGGAAGACTGCTCCATAGACTCACTACTTTACGGCAAACAGCAGCAGCCACCCAACATCATCCAAAGAGCAGCTAAGACGTCACCCACTTCTACCACCGCCCCTCCCTCCTGGTAACCCGCCAGCTCTCCCTTGGTAGCATATAGCGCCGATGTCCCTTCTGGACCTCTTGTAACCCACCGGATGGTGCGGTTACCGCAATTACCTGTCTGGTAATTGAAAATTTGATAAGGTTCCTGAAGAACATCACCTTGTTAGAATAGGCACTGTCAAATGCGCTAGTTAATTTCAGATCTCATTAATTATTACACATAGACTTTGCACAGGTCACCTTCACCCCATTTTTAATTATAGGTAGCTTCCATAAAATTCATTTAGGAGATAGTGTGGCATCATCAGGTTTCTTCCTTATTACGTAAAGCAAAATACGTATATATTTACTATACTTGTGTCATTTTAATGTAATTTGTATAACCCTTTTACCTAGTATTTTAAGTTGACGTATTGTTGTTCTCTTACTTCAGAAACATAAGGAAATTAATTTTTGCTTAGAGGAAAACCTGTTAGCCGCTTGTATTCACTAAGGTAGAACACCCGCACATTAAGAGGCAAACAGAGATCTTCCAACAAGTAGACCTTCAGCTGCGCCCAAAGCACTAGCAACACCTAGCCTCTTAGAGAATCGACCAGACCGGGTGTCCAGTTGTTCTCCCAGCTTGCAAAGGCCAGAGAGGGTCTAGCACCACTCTGGCCTGATTGACCTCTTGTGGGTTACTCACCCAGGGCTCAGTAATTCGCACCACCCTCAGTTCAGTCTCAGCTTGCAAAGCCCGGACGTTGGGAACACAGGTTGTTACCACTGTGTCCTGGAAGTACATGTTAGTGTTGTTCAAACTACCAGTTTCTCCTCTACAGTTCACACCACAATTTAAATGCCTTAAACCTAGCAGGACAGTCTCAGAAAAAGTAGAAGGGAGAGATGTCGCGGAGATAGAGAGGGATGGAGGGAGGGAGAGATAGAGGGAGGGAGAGATAGAGAGGGAGGGAGGGAGGGAGAGATAGAGGGATAGAGAGATAGAGAGGGAGGGAGGGAGAGATAGGGAGGGAGGGAGAGAGAGGGAGGGAGGGAGAGATAGAGAGGGAGGGATAGAGAGGGAGGGAGGGATAGAGAGGGGAGAGATAGAGAGGGGAGAGAGAGATAGAGAGGGAGGGAGGGAGAGAGATAGAGAGGGAGGGAGAGAGAGATAGAGAGGGAGGGAGAGAGAGATAGAGAGGGAGGGGAGAGAGAGATAGAGAGGGAGGGAGAGATAGAGAGGGAGGGAGAGATAGAGAGGGAGGGAGAGATAGAGAGGGAGGGAGAGATAGAGAGGGAGGGAGAGATAGAGAGGGAGGGAGAGATAGAGAGGGAGGGAGAGATAGAGAGGGAGGGAGAGATAGAGAGGGAGGGAGAGATAGAGAGGGAGGGAGAGATAGAGAGGGAGGGAGAGATAGAGAGGGAGGGAGAGATGGAGAGATAGAGAGGGAGGGAGAGATAGAGAGGGAGAGATAGAGAGGGAGAGATAAAGAGGGGGAGAGAGATAAAAGAGAGAGAGGGGGAGAGAGATATAAAGAGAGAGAGAGGGGGAGAGAGATATAAAGAGAGAGAGAGGGAGAGAGAGATATAAAGAGAGAGAGAGGGAGAGAGAGATATAAAGAGAGAGAGAGGGAGAGAGAGATATAAAGAGGGAGAGAGAGATATAAAGAGGGAGAGAGAGATATAAAGAGAGAGAGAGGGAGAGAGAGATAAAGAGAGAGGGAGAGAGAGATAAAGAGAGAGAGGGAGAGAGAGATAAAGAGAGAGAGGGAGAGAGAGATAAAGAGAGAGAGGGAGAGAGAGAGGGAGAGAGAGAGATAAAGAGAGAGAGGGAGAGAGAGAGATAAAGAGAGAGAGAGAAAGAGTAGAGAGAGAGAGGTGTGTCGTAGAGAGAGAGGTGTGTCGTAGAGGGAGAGAGAAAGAGTAAGAGAGAGAGGTGTGTCGTAGAGGGAGAGAGAAAGAGTAAGAGAGAGAGATAGGTGTGTTGTAGAGGGAGAGAGAGTAAGAGTAAGAGAGAGAGGTGTGTCGTAGAGGGAGAGAGAAAGAGTAAGAGAGAGAGGTGTGTCGTAGAGGGAGAGAGAAAGAGTAAGAGAGAGAGGTGTGTCGTAGAGGGAGAGAGAAAGAGTAAGAGAGAGAGAGGTGTCGTAGAGGGAGAGAGAGGGAGAGAGAGAGAGGAGGAGAGGTGTGTCGTAGAGGGAGAGAGAAAGAGTAAGAGAGAGGTGTGTCGTAGAGGGAGAGAGAAAGAGTAAGAGAGAGGTGTGTCGTAGAGGGAGAGAGAAAGAGTAAGAGAGAGGTGTGTCGTAGAGGGAGAGAGAAAGAGTAAGAGAGAGGTGTGTCGTAGAGGGGGAGAGAAAGAGTAAGAGAGAGGTGTGTCGTAGAGGGAGAGAGAAAGAGTAAGAGAGAGGTGTGTCGTAGAGGGAGAGAGAAAGAGTAAGAGAGAGGTGTGTCGTAGAGGGAGAGAGAAAGAGTAAGAGAGAGGTGTGTCGTAGAGGGAGAGAGAAAGAGTAAGAGAGAGGTGTGTCGTAGAGGGAGAGAGAAAGAGTAAGAGAGAGGTGTGTCGTAGAGGGAGAGAGAAAGAGTAAGAGAGAGGTGTGTCGTAGAGGGAGAGAGAAAGAGTAAGAGAGAGGTGTGTCGTAGAGGGAGAGAGAAAGAGTAAGAGAGAGGTGTGTCGTAGAGGGAGAGAGAAAGAGTAAGAGAGGTGTGTTGTAGAGGAGAGAGAGAGAAGAGGAGAGAGGTGTGTCGTAGAGGGAGAGAGATGTCGCAGAGAGAGGTCATCAGAGAACTGGCAGAGATAGCCGAAGCTGGCGGCTAGTTCCCCTCTCGTGGCTGAGGGCTGGAGGGACTTGTTGCGAAGCGGGTTGCGGCACCGCAGGATGCATCAGCTGGGCTGAGCATGGGCTTCTAGGCAAGCTGTGGCAGCAACAGTTACATGTGCTGCTTAAGGATGTCCCAATGGATCTGATATACCACATGTAGTTCATGCAAGCTCAGGCACTGTTACACATCAGTAGTGGCCAGAGCCTACCTAGATGAGCCATTTCCACACAGGTGGATGGTTGATGCAGTGCTGATTGTGTGGCCTGCACATTCTCCTGATCTGAATACAGTGCTTTATTATCTGTGGAAACATCTCAAAACCAATGTTTATGCAACACCTGTTATAGATACTGCCATGCTTCACCAGTGTGCATTCAGATTCAAGGTGGACATTTCAAGCACCTGTTGTAAGAGTGAATTGTTGCTGGTACACAGGTAGATCTACCGTGACATGAACATGGGTGTATCAAGTAATGCTATTAACAATCCCAGCAGAACCTTGGAAGGCCTAGGTATCATCAAAACCTGAGATAAGTTCATTTGAACTTTTGTTTATAAAAGCTGTTCATGGTAAAATGAGCACTTTTGAAAGCCTTGCTTAAGATCTACTTGTATGCACGTTGTGTATTCTTCCATCTTATGTAAAATTGTCAGGGGCCTCATCACTTTATTCGTGCGCTGGTCATGCGAAACTCAAACTATTATAATTGTAAATATTTCACAAATCTGCTCTTTTATACACTTTGATTAATTTAAAAAAACATAAAGCGAATGAAATTATTTAAGTAATCACAAATGGTTACCTAACACTTTTATTCAACTTTCAAGTATGGAACTATTTTCCATCTGTCGTTACCAACTTTACTGGGCGTAAATCACTCAACGCGCCCATTATAATATATGCAAGCAAGGGCAGTGACTTTTCCAAGATTGATTCAAAAGTTCTCACTTTACCGTGAACAGCCTCTAAGTGTATTGTTCATACACAAATATTATTCCACATCTACGAACACATTCTGTATTAACACACTTGCTGGCCCGCTGCAAGTAAATTACGCAGCAATGTGTGGAAAGTAGTTCCATGTGTTTACATCAGACTATAAGAGTAATGTTAAAATGTGCAAACATAAATTTCTGTTGGCCTGCAGTTTGTTTTTAAAACAAAGTAAGAACTGGCATACTAGCAAAATATTTACTTCATATGCAAACCATTTCCCAGTTTCCCAAGATTACAAATTGGGCAGAAAATTAGATGTTATGCAGAGCTTTCAATAGAGATCAAATCAACTGAGAACAAAATTTATAGATAGCTACTTCATGATTTCCTGAATTTCCTAGTTTATCTAAAGTCATGCACAAAAAATAATATAAAAAATAAGAGAACTATAGTATGTACTAGGGGAATACATTTACTATTCCTTCTTTAACTATGAACAGTTCACACACACAGCTTGATCAAACTTATTTTTAAGTATCTCCATTAAAAACCCAACTGAAAACTACACACTACAATAAACACAAAGCAAAAGCATCTACAGCGCTATAAAAATTATTTACTGAATTCTTCAAAAACTAATTCTAAAATCATCATGTTGCAGTATTCATAAAAAATTTTGTCTACAGCAAGCATTCTTAAATAAATACTTTAAAACTAGAAACTACCACCACAATAATTAAAGGACAAACATTACTCATTCAGTTTCTGCTATTGCACTACATTCAGGAACAATACAATAACAAAAATTTTAATATCAGAGAAATATAGTAGCTGTTAACTTCGATAACTTTTACAGCCAATATACTAAAATCTTCATGGTTCGTAAGCTTACATCAGGTAAGTACCATGTGTGTATGAAACAAAGGAAACTGTACAAAGAGATCTAAATACATGTATGTACATATTTACACTATGTTAAATCAATAACTAAACCAACATATTTGGTTTTCAAATGGTTAATCAACATTAAATCAAAATGGTTCCTTTATCAACAACATAACACTGTATTATTTACTAACTTAAATGTACAATATTTTTTGTTTGTTTTATTTTAGAGCACTTATAAGACTTCTCTTAGCAGGATGTGAAAGCAAAAAAAAGTCTTCTCAATTACAGGTTATGTTATAGCAGTTCTCGCAGAACCATCTTCAGCTGCAAAGAAATGAATGAGAAATGATCACGTCAAAAGAACTGCGGTATTACTTTGTTTTGTTATACCTATCTGAGGACACTGCACTACCTACAAGAACCAACTTCGCCATTGATAATGTATCACGTTCATATCTTGAATGCTTCACATTTCACGACATTCTCCTGCAAGTCTTCTGGCGTGAGAGAATTTTCCACAGACTTTCATGAATTTCTGGAGGCTTTGGTAGTCCAATCTTTGATGTTCTCAGAGTTGAGAAAAATTTAATGCGGCATTACTTATGTGTGTGCCAGTTCTTGAAACTACCAAGTACTGCTGAATGCTCTTCTCTTTACCTTCTCTGAGCAGCTACTGTATCGACATCACATCTGTCTACAGCTTCGCTATCTTCATCACCCTCGGGCATGATCGCAAACTAGATCGTTCTCATCTAGCTTACACATTTGTATCGCCAGTTTATGTCACCGTGAAAAGACTGGAAATTGTGAGCTTATTAAGGAAGTGTTAATATACCAAATATGAAAATGATGTATATGTTTGTTAAGTAAGAAGTCTTCTTAAACAATTTTCAAAAGTATTTTATTGCAATTGATAAAAAATGTATTTAAACAACATAATCAAGCAGAAAGAAATACTACTTAGTGTAGATGTATGATAAACATTGCATTTTGCTTTAAGAATATTGATAACGATATAAATAATAAGTATTATTTATTAAAAAATATGAACAACATTACAGAGGAAAATTTATTGTATCAGCAAATTGGGAGTGAATGTCATTGTTATATAATTTCTGCAAGAAAGGCCACCATGTGTTCTTTACTTGTAAGTGTCCTGTAGAAAAATTACTTGGCAAATTGAATGTGACAAGAAATAGTTGCTATATGCTCAAATCCTAACAACGAAATGTAAAAGTGCCCTATGCATTGATAGAAAAGTCAACACAACTTTTGTGGGAGAAAAAAAAAAATTATATATATATATAAATTTGAACTGCTTTAAAGGCATGCCATGAAGGCATTCCATGTTTCAATCAGGTTGCAAGAATATTTTTACAGTCTTACACTTTTCAAGGGACTGGGGGGGGGGGGGGGGGGGGGGGGGAAAGTTTCAAAATGCACGAAAGTGTAAAAAGAGTGAAACTTATGCTGTAAAAACAGACATTGCTACCAAAAAAAGTCAGGAAAGTGCAAAATCTGGGGTTGTAATACAGAGGTTCCACTGTGTATAAAACAACTGTGTATTATGATAGATAACAAGTGCTCCAGCTTTCTGTAATTACACACATTTTATACATGATTTGCTCATGGAAAAAAAATTGAGCAGTCGTACACATGTTTGAAATATTATTGCAATTGACATTTTGGAACTAGTATTATAAACAGCTGGAACAGGGGTTCTTAACAATAGAATTATAATATTACTATGACAATTAATAAAAATATTTCCACTTCTTCGCTGTTGCTCACATTTACACAATTGTTATATAGAATCTTAACATGAATTTTTAACGTACTACAAAGTGTATACAGTTAGAAGTAAATATGTACATGATAGCAGAAATGAATACCGGAAATGATACAATACATCACTGTCATTGCACATTTTTTAGGGTAATATTGTACATGGGAATAACCTTAATTTTTAAATAATTTATATGAGAAAGAGTCTAAACTGTTTAATAACAGTAACACGAACAGTCTCCAAAATATGATCTCTTTTTATCGCCGCAGATATTTACAATGATGGACATGTGTCTTGTGGAATGAGTCAATGTTAACATCACACATTTTTACAAATACTGCTAATATAAAAATATGCAAAGTTAGTGGCAGCTTTAAACGACTTAATGATTATGGTTATGTTCTGAGGTTAGTAAGCCTAATTTCATGGAAATAAGCATTTTGTTGTTCTGCGAATGTGGCTTAAAATCATATGGAAACACAAGTTGGGGCTCACGTATAAGTAAATGAAAATTTAGCACACTATTTTATTAACTGTATTTAGCTTCTTACCTTATACAAACAACTTCTTTAATGCTCTGCCAAGACCCAGTTTGAACTATGTCTCCATTTGAAAGAGTCACTTTGTAAGAGAAAAACATTGGCCATAAATAAAGACAACAAAATACACAATCCCAATGAGAACACACCTTGTCATGTAATACAGAGCTGAGGCAAAATGTATTTCTGGACCAAGGGCAAGATCAGAATAATAAGCGGGTGCGACGGGCAACGGGACCAAATCATCAACAATGTTCACCGCTACTTGAAGCTTGCTGGCACAATTTGCCAGATCCTCTGCATCTATTGGCTGACCCTGGGCAATGTCGATGGCCGCCTGCCGATACGAGTCCACAAAGTGGCTCAGATAATATCTGCCAAAGGTCCAACAAACTGATTTAGTTAACTGCTCCTGTTAGTGACGCCACACACTAACTGCAGTAACGTCTAGTCTGTGTTGCTTTGTTTCAACGTACGTACCTGCTTACAAGATGGTAGGTATGGTCGAACTACTCTACGCTTACATCTATACACAAGGCTTACCTGGGACTCGAACCCAGAACATCGCAGTCTGAAGGTTAGAGTTGCAATGACCTTTGCCATACTGCAACACGCAAACTATATATAAGGTACTGTACTGTTCAAAACATGTGTTTCAGCCCATTCACTGAACTGTAGCTGATCTTCAATCTGGGAATATACTACTTATGTAAAACATACTACATTATGTTACATGTGAGCCCTTGTTAGCTCAAATAATTTGTATGTACTTCTACTGTCTTATTAAGAAAAACTACTAATACAAATAACAGGTAATAAAACAAAAAAAGATATTGATAAATCAGAAACAATTAAACTTACTACAATATTACTGTAATAGAAAGCTGCTGCTAACACAATGTTGTCTACTTACTTCACAACATTGTTCGGTGGATGTGATCCCTTTTCGCATACGTCATAGTTGAAGTAATGCCTATCACACCTGTTAAAGCCTGTTCACGATAAAGGGGACTTTTGAAATCAACCTTAGAAACATGTCACTGCTCCTATCTGGCATACATTTTAACGGGTGCACCGAGTAACATGTGCACAGTAAAGTTGGTAACGATGGATGGGAAGTAGTTCCATATCTTAACGCTGAACAAAAAGTGTCAGGTAACCATTTGTGATAAACTATTTCTTTCGCTTTGTTATTTTTTATGCATTGAAGATTAAAAATTAGTATATTTGTTACATATTTACTTTTTTAATATTTCACAGTTTCACTTGACCGACTTATAAATACAGTGGCGAGGCCCATGACAATGTTAATATTACATGAGGCAGAAGAATACACAATGTGCATACAAGTAGAGCTTGCGCAGGGGTTTCAAAAGTGCTCAGTTTAGCACGAACAGCCTTTACCAAGTTTCTGTTGCATTGTTCTTAAAATTTTCTTCTTCTATGTAAACTTTTTATTTTAAACTTATTATATTCCTTTGTGGTGACAAATAAAAAATGCAACACCTGGTCACCGGCACCAGAGTTAGACTGTGTTGGTACGTATCAGCACACGGGCAGAGGCTGTAATGTTCCCTCCTACGGGAACAACCAGACAGAGCTAAGCAGTGTGAAAGACAACATAAATTTATAAATTTGCTTTACTGATCTGGCCATACATTTATGTTTTCCAGATTTTTTTTTTTTAATTACCGTATTTCGGCGTGTATAGGCTGCACATTTTTACAAAAAAATTACTACAAAAAGTGGGGTGCGGCTTATATACGAGATATCTGCATTACATTTTTTTTTTTAATTTTTTCCCCAAAACATGTTTAGAAATTTGTCAACATACAGTGCACCGATAAGACGCAATTTTGTGTTACATGTTGTTGTGGTTTTGCTTTCTTAAGTCATGTTACCATCTGCGGAATAGTAATTGCGCAATATATATTCTCAAACATTGTAACATAACACAAATTTTCTGCCACAAATGTTTCGTTGTAGGGGAAGAAATGAAGTTGGAATTTATTACGTTTGTACGGAATCGTGACTTAACAATATTTACAGGAATCCAGTGCGGCCTATACTTGAAATATTAATTATCCCTCATTTTTACCAAAAACTGCTGGTGCGGTCTATACATACATGTGAATGCAGAAATGATTCCTTACTACAGATAATAGCTGTTTCCTTCCCCGCTCCTAAATATCTGCTACTGCTCTACTGAGGAACTTGCAGTTTGAAGGCAGCGATAACATTTGCAACTGCAACATCAATTTGTGAAATGTTTGTACAAAGCTCTATTATCCTGATAAGTGACTTAGGTTGCTCCATTCCTGTTCTTTGCTAGATGGCTACATTGTTGCTCGAGCTTACGTTATGTCATTTGTTTTTCTATTCCCAAAATACAGTGTAGTGGTTGAAGAGAATGCCGGTTACGGTATCCGTGTTTTGCACAGGAACGAGATTTCTAGTGCGACTGCTACACTAAGATGAACAGATCAGCTGGGCGACACTGATAAGAACTTTTTATATCGTTTCTGTCCTGTTAGTGATCAGAGGGTCAAAAATGCATTAACTGTCCATGACTGAATTTTGGTGATCATACCTTAGTCACAATAACAGCAAAGTTTTAGTATTCACAGATAATTACTAGTTAAGCAGTCATATGTTAACTGCACACTGTCACTTGGTGGACACAAGTTCATCAAATCTTTGTTTTTCCAGCTTAGCAGATGGCCACGTAGAAAAGTTTACACCACCCTCACACATGTCATTAACATGTGATAATAATTTATGCTAATGCAAAATTTCATTATGATCCAATAATTAAATATACACTGAAACATACACAATGTTAACATTAGCAAGTTAGCATACATTCAAACCATATATGAATGAGTGTAGTTTGAGGTTACAAAATTCTTGTCTCGTATTTCAAATTAATTAGGTTTCACTGTATACACGACCCTCTTCACCAGATTTCATTACCGCATTTTAAAAATCACTACGTGATGTGGGAGGCTTGGGCGGCTCTTGGCAAGGTCTTGAGAGCTGATAAGGATGAAGTGAGGTGGATATGGAGCAGTGCCGGAATGTAAAGGCAGGGAAAATGAAAGATCCCTTAGAAAACCTGCCAATAAGCGACACCATCCAGCAGTTCCCATATCCGGAAGTGACTAACACCTTTATAATGTACGTCTTTTGGTTATGTAGTGTATTTATTTTTCACGCTTCCAGTTCTGCATAATATTTCTTGTATGAACTCGTGTAAATATTGTTACACATGTAACTAATGTAATTTCAATTTTTTAAATATATATTTTATTTTGATTTTTATTTTTACATTTAGGATTTTTTTTTTTAGTTGTACGGTGGGAATCATATATTGTTTAACATGAGTAAGTTTGCTAGTTTACATTTTTGTACTTTTCTTCATATAATTAATTTAATTAAATTTTTCAGTTTGGTTTTCAATGTTTCTGATTTTATTAAATTTTTGTATCCATTTCGAGACCCTATACTGTAGGATGTTTAAGCAGTTAAGGCCGTTGAAAGTGGCTCTTGAAGGGGGTTTAAATTATTTGAGCTTTTTATTGGCGCACAGGTTTAAACCCTGGCTGGAATGACAGACCCTTAAACAAGCTCGAATCAGTTGTGCATAACGCTGTCTCTTCCATCAGCAGCCATTCTAGACAGACGTAGGATAGGACCCTCACCTGTACATAGGCGAAGGTTAGGATTTCATTTCGTTTGTTAGGGTGTTTATAGACTTCCCCCAACTCCAGACTAAAGTTATTTTGTGTTGGCAGCATAGAATGAGGGCTAGAATTGCCCTTCTACTAGGATATTGAGTTAGGAGGTATAAGGTCTATGGTATGACATAACGTACATCAGAAAGGAGACTTCACGTTGCTAAGCACTCTACCCTACGACTCATTGAGAGCAGCCTACAGGTCCTGTCCTACCTAATATATATATGAACCCAGCATCAAGACTACACTACAAATCAGGTGGTTAAGTCAGTATCCTGTTTTGTTGCCACTACGGCAAGCTTACGCCACCATATTGAAAGTTACAAGTGCTGTTTGGCCCAGCATTTTCTCACTGCTAGAGATAGTTTACTCGTGTTTTCCTGAGCTAGACAAAAGTATTTTAAAATGCAAAATAAGTGCAACGTAATATTTCAATGATCTTCAGAAACAGTAACGTTTTATTTATTTTCTAATGGTGAACATTAACTTTGACACTGGTAAGATATACATAAGTACGTTAACTTTGCGATAAGCTATTCTAGGCATGGTCACTTTTCGGCTGCAATAGGAGTATGTTATCATTTAGTCCTTTGCAGATTGCTACTAGGATCTTTAAACCCTGGTTCAGAATAATTTAAAGTATAACTTTTGCAAGGGAAAAATGGAATAAAATATTAATGGTAAAAGTAGCTACGCGAGGTGCCGATCGTTTCTCAGTAGAGTTGCATTTCCATAAGTCCATTTTATGTTAATTTATGATTATTCTGAGACTCTCAACTAAAGAATACATTAACTACCATAGGTGGCTTGGTTTGGGCTGACGTCAAAGAAGTGAACCAGTATAAATGTCTGTTTACCTATTGTTAAGAGCGAGTCTGGCAAGGAGTTGTTTGCAATTATAATTTTATGCATCAAAGAACCCAGCCAACTAATCTGCTTGCCGTAACCGCCAGGGTTCACAAACAGCATCATTTGATTAACACGGAATTGAAATATCTACATGTGTACTTGATAGAGTGAATACCAGTTTAACCTCGTATCATATGCAAAAGACAAGTAAGTATTTGTTGTTGAATATATACATAATTGATCCATGCTTACCTGCCTACACACTATATACCTTATCATATTCTGGCTATCCCAGCGTGTTTTGTACAGCAAGTTACTGTACAGTAGTATTATATTTTTCTCGTACCTTATGACCCAGCCGGGAATCAAACACTGTTCGCATTGGTGGGAGATGAGCACTCTAGCCACACCTCTAAATGATTATGAACATCGTATTACAATCACTAGACAAGGATATCCATTGCTTAGGAACACCACAGTTCAATGAACAATGGTAGCTGTGTAGCCCCTCCGGCCACTGACACAACCAAACCCAACATTTGAATTCTCAACCTACAGATGTCTCTTAAGAGCTCAGCCTTTCAGCTGTACATTTTCTAGCGATGGACAAGTTTGATTTTTACAGCTTCTAGTCAAGTGGTATGAAACACTAGTGAGTTAAGTCAAGTACAGCATAAAATTTTCAAGTTAAAATTGAGTGTGCACCATAAATATAAATGTGTACCCTTGTACACTGGTGTATAACACCCACCTCTTATAACTTCCTCCCATTTTTAAGGTCGTAGGTTAATAAGAAAAAAGTTTGGGACTAGTTTTTACTAATAAGAATAATCCTTTGACTGGTTAAGTAATTCACAGTGCTGCTTTTCCCCCTCCTACCATGACGTGCCACAAACACTGTCACATACATATATCAGCCTCAGCCTCTGGTGTACCGTAGCGCAGACCATGCCACTCTTTCCGCCTGTACCATTCCTATTCACAAGCAAATCAACTTCTTGCAGCCTGAGAGGCCAGCAATCCTCACAACACCGCGCTCCCGTCTGAGTGGGTGGCATCGGCACCCCTTCGCCGGAGGGTGCCGATGTCTCAGCCAACAGTACAATTTTACGTTGGGGGTTGGACATTAGTGTGATTGCTTCTTGGAGTTTCCGGGTAAACAGTACAATCTACGACCACGTGTCTGTAGTCACTCTTGATGTACGCCAATGTATCCTGTACAAGCATGTCAAGTTTATGTTAATTTTTTATAAACAGGTTTTTAAAACTTTAACTATGAGAAAAATCTTGGCATGTGTACCGTATTCATATGTATTTCTGCTGAAGGTGTGAAGTGCCATGAGATCGAGACCTTTCGTGTTTAAATAGATTGTATGTTTGTGTGTGTCTATATATATATTATATATATTGTGCTGAGGCAGTACCTATCAACTTTAACCGTTATCTGTCACCCAGCGCAGCAACAGGAAGTGACATGTCGTGCACTGTTGGATTTTATTACAGCCGAACATCACAACAACCAAGAGTCAACACACACAGCCGAGTTATCATTCTGACAAACTTGAGTGGTTGAGAAATGTAAAATTACTAGGGTTGTGCGAATATTCTGTATACCGGAACAAAAAACGAAAAATTACAATTTTAGTTTTGATGAATTTTCGGGTGTTCGATGATTGTTCATTTAGTGTATCAGAAAATAAAAACTTTTCCCTGTAAATCAATTTGTTTATTTTCATTATTTTACAACTGAAGTAACTACAAAGAACAAAAATTTTAATGTACGCAGAACTCCTGTGAATAATGCTTCTTATCGTACACTTTTTTGGTTTGATTTTGCAATCAATTTGTTAGAATTAATAAGTTGCTAAAATGTAATGAAATTTGTTAATCTTTCATTAATGACATTTTTAATTTTCATTTTAGTTTCACGAAAGTTCTTAACAAACATTAGTTTTTGTATCGCGAGAAAAAGTCACATTCGCACAGCCCTAAAAATGATTGGTTCTCGAGAAATAAAAAGCGATTCTTAGGTGCAAATATTTATTAGTTTATAACCCAAAAAAAAAAAAAAAAAAAAAAAAAAAACACGACTCGACTTGCACGTTCAAACACTACTTGAATGATGAGCCGACCTCTGTTAGTACGATTTCACTCGAGTTTTCACCCATCACTAGAATCTTCTATGGTGGTTCTACAATAGAATTTTTGTTAAAATCTGTGTAGTTGGAAAAAAAATTTAAACACACATTTACAATTTAGTCAACTAAATTCAGTAAAATTACTGTAAGTACTCGCATAGGTTCTGCCTCCAAAACCACAGGAATTTACAAGCAATTCCAATATTACTTTTTGACTTTCATGTGCTTTTTTTTTAAAACCACAAAAAGCACAGATATGTAGAAATTATCAGGGGATCCATTTAAGACATGGTATTACGGAGTTCCACACTTTGAAACGTTTTAGTTTAATAAGACATTTAAAACAGATCACCCTATAATGCACTCTGTTGCTGTATCTCAGTTTATTATTTTGAAGAATAAAATGTTTTTACAATTGTTACAAAAATTGAATATAACAGTTGGGAACTTACCTATTTGCGGAGTTCATGCCATCCTTCATGAGTCCAGTGAACTTCCTCTCTCCAGTTCTTGTGTAGTCGCCCTGCGAGCAACATGTTCCTGTATCAGGTCATCTGCTACGCCTCATCTCTTAGACATTATAAACACATCTGCCAGAGCCACCGTACCTTGAGAGCATTGGTCCCTGCGTACTGCTTGCTGATGATATCTCCATTATTTGCCCACAGCAGCTGGAATTTGTTACGAATGTTGGTCGGCATGATTCCATCCGGTGGAATCAGTCCGAGCTTCGAGAACTGAATTTCCATCACTGCTTTACCGATAGCCGTCTGGTTACAGAAAAACATCACATTTGGTCAAAGAATGCTATTATTTTACTGCTATATGCTTTACTCATAGTGAGCGGGTATGAAGAGTGGATCCTACAGCAAGAATCACCACTTGAACCTTACAAGGTGAATTTGTACCAGCCTGTCACTGGTAAAGGTGGTTCATGATAAAGTGAGCACTTTGAAATCAACCTTAGGAAAAAGCCACTGCCCCTACCTACATATATTTGAACGGGTGCACTGAGTGACGTGCACCCAGTATAGTTGGTAATGATGGAGGGAAAATTGTTCCACATCTTAACGCCGAATAAAAAAATGTTAGGCAACCATTAGTGATAACTTAAATTATTTCTCTCACTTTTGTTTTTTTATGCTTCGAAGTGTAAATATGAGCATACATGTACAATATTTACTTTTCTAATAATTTCACAGTTTCACTTGTCCGACGCACGAATAAAGTGATGAAGTCCATGGCAATGTTAATATTACATAAGGCGGAAGAACACACAACGTGTATAAAAGTAGATCTTAAGGAGGGCTTTCAAAAGTGCTCATTTTACCATGAACAGCCAATAACAGCTGCTACTTCCCTAACATGCAAAATGTTCACATTCAGCTCCACTGGAAACAATGCACCTCAATACGCAAGCACCAATAGGCTAAATTTAAAATTTCATTTACAGAAAATGTTCAATTAAAAGTTAGTAAACAGAAGTGGAGAGGAAAGGTTTGCACAGCTCTTAACAACACGGTCTTGAGAGCCAATCAGGGCGAGTATGAAGCAGTGCCGGAATACACGGACAGAGGAAACTGGAGATCCCAGAGACAACCCACCAGCCAGTAACATTGCTTGAACTGAGTCTCACACGCAAAAGTTTGGGACCTATCAGGGAATGAATCCAGTTCAATTTTGGTTGGAGGCAAGCACCCTAATCACAGTACGAACTGTAGCTTTTAAGTAAATAAAAAATGTAATTTCAGTTGGTCACCCCGCATACTTCTGGAAGGCTATTTCTCACTTGCTGCACTCTCAGTTTGGTCAGACATCCTGCTACTGGGGGCTTATGGAACTGAGGGCCACAGCTCTGTTTTGGGTCTTCAGATCACCTCAGTGGCGGTAGGAACAACTGCCATTATTATTGATGCTTCTTCTCTAGCTACCACTTGGTCGTCGTGATTAAATACCTCAGCCGTAGAGAGTTGGCTATATGTACTAGCAACTAATTGAATGAGACAGTTGAGTAGATGATTTGATGCCAGGCTGGGTCGAAGGGATTTCCCACGTTGCATACATGAAGATTAACTTTACCTATTTCTTAAGAATGTGTGTGAATTTTTAGAATGGTTTGCATGAAAATTAGGAGAGGAATTACTTTTCAAATTTCATTGTAAAACAACACAGTGACAATTAAAATGACAAATACATATCACTCATTAGCCTTACATCTTGCAGTGAAATTAAGCTCCCCGCTAAAATAGAACATACAAAACTTCCTCAAACAAGAGTGGATCAAATTGCCACAATAAAAAAATTCCCTCTTAATTTTTCACAATGTTTAATGAGGAATGAGGGGATTCAGAACATAAATATAATTAGTCTAATGATGCTGCCCTTGTAAAATAGTTCAAAATTTTATTGATGAACAGGGAAAATTAGGTACTTTTTTTTAGTGGGATTTGCTGTTGCAGGGTAAGGCCAAGGTACTTCCCCTCCTGGACGACGGTGAAGCCGTGGTAGTCCCTTGAACGGGGTTTTTCCTGGTGCTCGAGTTTTTGGCTTCGGCCATGTCAACAATTCTGCTTTGGGTGGCACACAGGCAGGCGAGGGGCAAGTGGGTTGGAACGTTAAGTTGGTGTGACAAGGGCGCTGACTACCCTGGTAACATTAGCTGACCGGATGAAGGTACGTGTCAGCAGAGATGATGTGTGTAGTACGTGCCAGAGGAGGTTAGAATTAAAATTGGGGCTTGCCAAGTTGGTGGTTGACTTTTGTTAACGTGCAGCCTCCTCTTTCTTCCAGGAATATATTTGGTTGTCAACTGGGCCACTTTCCCTTCGTACCCCAGCCTGAGCTAACTGTAGTTTGGCAGCTTTGCCCTGTCCAGCCCTATAATGAGGCATAAGGTGGTGGGATAAGCAATTAGGTTGATAGTGGGCGACCAGTAAGGGGTAGACACAGCCTGATGGGCAGCACAGCAATGTCATGCAGACAGAGCTCTCAAACGAACAGCGTAAGACTGATGCAGGTTGAAAAAGTCTGAAGTTCTTCGGGCAAGACGTGAGGTCTGGGAAAGCATAACACCGCACTGAGCAAGTAGACTGGCATGAGACAGCCTTGTACTGAGGACTGCTGGTGCTATTCATACTTGGCTCACAGAACCAGTGCGGGGGTTGTGGTGAGGAGGGGAGATGGAGGGAGGGGGGAGATGGAGGGAGGGGGGAGATGGAGGGAGGGGGGAGATGGAGGGAGGGGGGAGATGGAGGGAGGGGGGAAATGGAGGGAGGGGGGGAAATGGAGGGAGGGGGGGAAATGGAGGGATGGGGGGAAATGGAGGGAGGGGGGGAAATGGAGGGAGGGGGGGAAATGGAGGGAGGGGGGAAATGGAGGGAGGGGGGAAATGGAGGGAGGGGGAGAAATGGAGGGAGGGGGGATGGAGGGAGGGGGGGAATGGAGGGAGGGGGTGATGGAGGGGGAGAGGGAAGGGGAAGGGGGGAAGGGAGGGGGAGGGAGGGGGGAGGGGAGGGGAGAGGGAGGGGAGATGGAGGGGGAGGGGAGAGGGAGGGGAGATGGAGGGGGGAGGGGAGAGGGAGGGATGGGAGGGGGAGGGAGGGAGAGGGAGGGATGTGAGGGGGAGGGAGGGAGAGGGATGTGAGGGGGAGGGAGGGAGAGGGAGGGATGTGAGGGGGAGGGAGGGTGAGAGATGGATGGTAGAGGGAGGGATGGTAGAGGGAGGGATGGGAGAGGGAGGGAGGGATGGGAGAGGGAGGGAGGGAGGGGGAGAGGGAGGGATGGGAGAGGGAGGGAGAGAGGGGGGAGAGGGAGGGAGAGAGGGGGAGAGGGAGGGGAGAGAGATAGGGAGAGAGAAGAGGGAGGGAGGAATATTGGGAGGGAGGGGGAGGGAGGAATATTGGGAGGGAGGGGGAGGGAGATGGAGGGGGATAGGGGGAGGGGAGAGGGAGGAAGGGAGGGAGAGAAAGTAATAGAGTGGTGGAGACTTCCCCTCACGGGCCAGATGCTGGTGGGGTAAAGCGGCAATGTGATGTGAAGCGGGTTGTAGCACAGCAGGCAGCAACAGCCGGGCCAACCACCCTGGCTTGGAAGGCTTCCTGTGGCATGTATGGCGTAGCGGCTCTTCAACAGAGTGGGCCGTGGCTGTGGTGGGGCTAGATGAGTGAATGAAGTTGCTCATGGTGCATCATCTTCCTCACAAAATGTAATTGAAGACAAATCTCAACTGTCTTTGTATTTTCACGTTACTAACATAGCTGACAAATGAAATCTCTTAAAAATTTTAACAGCAGGTATACTTAAATTGATACACAAGGAACCTTAGAATTGATAAAATTAGAAAAAGTGTACAAACTGGGTTAAATCTCAAACTTGGTGAGTTTCTCGAACTGTGAATGTTCTTGCCTTGGCGTAACTCCATAGCACGAGTGTTACATATCTCAATCACTGGGGAGTGGTCTGAAAAGTTGAATAAATCAAACATTTTCCTGAATGACCAAAATATAATAGTGAAACAATTTGTCAATGATTGCTAGGTTTCAGTTTCAGGAAGCTGTAGAAATGGTAGGAGGTGTCGTCTCACCTAGGATATTGCCTCGTCACATCAAGTCTTGGGGCACAAAAACATTTAATTTAGGGCATTTTAGGACCTCTCCTCAGAAAAAAAAAAAACTGAAGTAGTTCTTGGAACGCTTAAAACCCATAATCTTAGGTTGGTGCAGATATCTCAGAAAGCTATTGAATGGAACCGTAAAAACGTGTAAAAATTTAGGTAAAGAGTGACACTCAGTCAAGGCCTTCAGAAGCTCTTGCAAAAAACTGTAATCATAGATAAATCCTAAAAAATCAACTTAACTATGAAAATGCATAGCTAATTGATGTATTATTTTGTCACTATTCTAAAAGGAAGATTACAACGCATAAAATATTCATACGCCATGAGTGACATTCTCTCGTATAGCCTTGACACAGCTGCGGCCCCCTCCTATGTAGAGCAGTTACGCTGTCCACTCCACAGGACCTCTTCAAGCCAGGGATGGCTTGCCCAGCTGTTGCCACCTGCTGTACGGCTACCTACTTCACATCACGTCCCCTTCAGTGCCATTCTCTTTTACTCTCGTCTATCTACACCCCGCAAACTCCACGCTAGTTCTGTGCAACAAGTATAAATAGGACCTGCAGTCTCAGTTCGAGGTTGTCTCGCACCAGTCCACTTGCCCAGTTTTACTCTGCCAGAGAGCACACCGACAGCTGTCTCGAGCCAGTTCAGAAGCATGCCATTACTCTGCCCAAGAGCCACCACATATCATGTCTCTCCTTCTCAGAACATCACGCTGCCTGAGCATCAATTGACTTCAGTTCGTCACTGTCTTTCGTAGTCCAGTCGAGAGTTCTACTCTGCATGACACCGCCTCACTGCTCACCAGCATGGCAAAGCCACCATGCTTCCATCTACCTTGTAGCTCACCTACAGCGATCATGAGTACCGAGTACCACTAACTTTGGGATGCCCTCACCCCCGCACTAACCATCTTCCGAGACTAGGTAACACCAGTTTGAAACTTAGGACCGGCTGTTCAGGCCTCAGTCAGGGTACAGGCTGGTTTGTGTGTGTGTGATTGGGCAACCAACCAAACAGCCATTTATCTAACTTGGTTGAGTCATCTCTTCCAGCACACTGTGATTTCCCGCACCTTACTCCCGCTACATCACTATTTCATTACCAGTCCTAGTAAGACTCTTCTAGGGTTAGCCATGAGCCCAACCATCATTCCTTCTCTCTCCCCAACAGTCATCTGTCTCGAGAAGCAGTTCCAGAAGCTCATCTTCCTGGGCTTCACCTGAGCAGTCCCTATCACCCCAGTAAATGCCTGGGTCTGCCTGCTTTGTCCTGCATGCCAGAAAATTTGCTTGGAAAAGAAAGGGCAGCCCCCAAGGAGCCTCGCTCTACATGACACCTGGGTCTGCCTGAAATGTCCTGAGCGCCATGGAGCCACGGGAAGGATGCCCTAGCATTCTTCTCCAACCTCCAGTTTGGTATTATGGGTCTGCCTGCGACGTCTCTTGTGACAAGCCATGGGATTGAAAGCCAGTAAAATAGGCTTCCAACCCTGCCTTACTTCCCCATCCTTCACTCCATCAAGTTGCATCTACCCCTTACTGGCCACCTGCTATCACCCTATCTGGTTTACCAACCCCACTTCCCTCATGCCCCATTATAGGGCTGGATGGGGCAAAGCTGGCAAGCAGGGAATAGCCCAGGCTGGGATACTGGAGGAAAGTGGTTCAGTTGGCAAACAAGTATACTCCTGGAGGAAAGAGGCGGTTGCACGCCAGAGTGCCTACATCTGTGACCAGCACGTACAGTTCTATCTCCAGCCTTATCTGGCATGTACCACATGCAGTACTTCCACTACCACCAACACCCTCGAAGAAGATGTTTGCCTTCATCCGGCCAACCAACATTACCATGTTCCTACTCGTCCATCGCTCGCCAGCGCCCCACCCAAGGTTGAACACTCAATTACAGAAGTGGCCAAGCCAAGCAGCATAGGCACCAGGAAAACCTCCGTGCAGGCAGCTACCAACCACTGCTTCACAGCAGCCCTCGGGGAGAGGACCCACTGCCTCACCCTCCAACTGCCATTTCCACTAAGGGTAAGTGAAAAGAGAACAATATTAAGCGCAAGTTCTTTGCAGCAAAACTATTTCATGGAGCAATTAATGTAATCCAAGTACAAAAATTAAAAATTTTCAAGAAATATGTAGTTTAAAATTCTAGAAAAAAAAATCTGTTTATAATACAAATCTGCAATCTTCGGGTCAGGAATAAATTAGACAAAAATAAAATTAAATATAAACTTTAAAATACATTAAAATATAAACACTGTATAAAATGACGGAATGTGAGCCATGTGACAACAGCTTGGTAAGAATGACCAAGTAGTTCCTGGAGTGGTTACCCACAAAGCCAAGCATTGCAGCCAATCACCTGGACGACGTTGGTCCTGTCGAGGCAGTCGATGCAGTTGATGCGGAAGACACCCTTCTGGCTGCAGATGCGGCCCTCCTTGTCCTCCCAGCAGTAGCCCACGTCCTTGATCACATCCACCAGCTGGCCGATCAGCACAGACACATTCTCAAAGTGCATCCCGCGACTGCAACAACACAGCGCACAATCCACCTGCTCACTTGCTACCATTCTCATACTCTGCGACTACCACAACCACACAAAGAGTGTTTAGGAGTTGAAAATTATTAACATACACTTATTATTACTACTTATTTTTTGTTGCAAAATGAAACAAAAATCTAGAAAAAGAATGAAAATTATGATAATTTACTTTAGCAAAACTAATAAAAATAACTATCAAAATCATAAATCTATATATTTTCTGTACAAAGCTCAAAACTGAACACAAACTAATTAACCAGACTATAACTCAAAATAATTGTTTATTTTGTCAAAACATTACGACTATATTTTCTTGGTAATTGTGTACACTCTTCACCCACCTCTATTTTTTTAACTATCAAGATAAAATTTAAAGCCAAAATAGCTAACAAAGCATTATCACAAGTAAACCAACCAAGCGTAGAATTAAAAAGAAAATATTGGCAACATAACACTCCTGCGACTTCACAAAACACTTCAGCTGAAACCACACTTCGTGTCAAAATTACTTTTAAACAGTCATACAAACCAATACACTATGTTAAAATTCTCATATTTGAGATAAAAATATATAATGAAGGAATTTAAAAAAAAAATTGTTTGGTATTTTTATCAAGTGGTCATTGACATATTGTCATCAAGGCATAAAACATCCTGAAAATGAGGTAAAAAATTCTTTGGCTTTAATCACAAATTTTTAAAAATTGACACCTCACCAACTAGGTGTAGGCCTCAAAGCACTTATCCCCTCTGTTAGGTTACGTGTCGGGGCTTACAGTTATTTACAAACAAACAGTTCTTTCTTCTTCGTTTTTTGTTGTGGTTATTTTTCACTGCCACCAACTGTTTTTCTTTTTATTGCACACACTACCATATTGCACATTGGCAAACACTGGTGTTCGAAGGGAAAAACTGTTGTTTTACATTCCATTCAGCCGGACGTCATGCAGCCAAACTCAGTCAAAAGTGGTTAACATTTTGATCCTCCAGGTTGGGTCAGTGATTCAGATAGTAAATACAGTCTGCAGTCACATGTTTTTAATGTGGTAATGCTGGTACATTGGTATATTTCTATGTATTTGTGACTGTAAATGTACTAGCCGATCAGGCTAGGTTACGACAAGTGGATTCAAGTTGTGCAGCTTTATTCCAGACTCGCAGCAGAGATTTGCAACAACTGAGGAGTGAATCTGAAGAGAATATTCTGCTAGCAGCACGAGTATCTGAAACTTATTTGATTGCAGAATCAGACTCCAGCGAACGGCAATTGGAAGAATTTGATGTGGCATATAGCAGGATACAGGAAGTTTTTCTCAGCTTTCTTGTAACTCAAACAGAGCAACTATAGTCCAACCATGAAAAACCTTCCCATTTAAAGCTTCAAAATTACAGCGATTGACATTTTAAGGGCATAGTCACTGAGTGGACATGTTTCTATGACCTGTTTTCCTAACCAACCGATTGCAACCACCTTTGAGCCACAGCCCTTCAGTTTGCCTAGCTCTCACTCACACCAGCCAGTCGACCCAGGCCAAACCACAGTCTTAGGCGACGCGTCACCAAGGTATACCGTTTCGAGCCGATCCTCTAAAACGCAACGTCACACTCACAGAACCTGACTTTGTGCCCTGCCGAAAAGCTTCCAGGCCAGTCCTCTACATTGGATGTGCACCAGGGCCACATAGATTAAAAACTGGACCCCCGCCAGAAGGTACGCGTAACCTAGCCCCTGAACGATAACTCCCTATTGTCTTACGGGTGTCACGCGGCAACATTAAAGATTTTCACCATCAGTTAAACGAGGTTCTCCTGTACATGATGCTGTGAGTGGCTTGAGCACAATATCCACGAACTTGTGGTTCAAAGCATCACGACCAAAATTAAACATCTGAAACATTTTCAAAGATCAAATTTGAAGTAATCAAATCACCAATCATTCACTAAACAACCTAGTGAGAATATTTCACTTCAGCATAAAATGCTAATTATAGCACGGTATAGAACGACAGGGGAAAGGTAATACAGTCGACTCTCGATGTATCATCATTAGAGTTGTTCCGATACCGATACTCCAATACCACTGTCGACACCCTGATACCGAAAACATAATGCCTTCGCATTTAATTCTAGGAAAAGTATTAGTGTTAATAATACATTAAAAACATTTCTCCTAGACCCTTTCAAATAAAGAAAATAATGGCTTAAAATAGTGTGTATAATTTATTGTAATACAACACAAATTGCAAGCTGAGCTAAAGCTTTCAAACCCTCTGAAAATGCAAATAATATGACACCAAATGCAAGTCAAATTTTAAATGTCCTGCACGCACTATCAGCTAAGAGTGTATGAAGTTATCAATTGGACAGTGTCATGTCTGTTGGATTATGAGGGATTCGGGGGGGGGGGGGGGGGGAGAGAACGACCTCTCCACGCCGCTACTTGTTGGCAACACCTTGCATACGTGGTAAATGTATGTCTTTTAAAGTAATAAGTCATATTTTACTGCACAGAAAACTTGTAATGTTAAGACATAAATGAGGTGATTATAATTGATTTCTTCACGGTCTTTAATAATTAATCATTCAAAACCATGTCCTCCGATTTTCCCTGTCATGAGTTACACTGCACTTTGCTCGATGCTTACCTACCCATTATTAGACGGTAAACTGTGTCGAGTAGACACTCACATATTATCAGTTTATTCAAAGACGCGTGTCTATTGGAATAAATTAATATAAAATCCTCCTATTTCCCCGCAAGAAGTTACTGAAAATGAACACTTCTAATACAAGTCGCTCTATGTTTAAACAAATTTTTGCTGACAAGTGGTAGAGTATATGCTTTTGGGCATATAATTTTATTCGTGAAGATGCTGCCCTTTGAGTTAAATAAATATTAAGAATTAAAATCATGTTAATTTTACGTCAGATAAAATGAAACACCAACCTTACTGGATAAAACTACCTTTAAACACCAAAGAAAACATCTTTACAAATAATAATTCCTGGTTAATCTGTTTTGCATAACATTTTCATGTGAAAGCATTTGCTTTGAAATACAAGTGATTGTGGGTGCAACTATTTTGAGCGGCGCATACCATATTTACTCGTGTATAGTATGCACCATGATTTTTGCAAGAAGTTCCACGGGAAATTTTAAAAAAAATAAAATTGCACCAAAAATTTGTGGCACCCTGTTACTAAGTACGGAACAAATAATTCTTTTTTACATTAATGTGTGGTGATTGTGATATGTTTGTAAACTACTTTAATTAAATAACTTGGGTGCAAAAAGCCAAAATAAAAAAATCCGGAAACCTTCTTCTCTTTATTACTCAACATTTCCATCTTCGTTTTTTTCTCCTTTCTCCTTTTAGCAGTGACCAGCACTCTTTTTTGCCATGCTAGAATGGGGGAAAAAAAAAAAAAAAAAAAAAAAAAAAAAAGTCTCCTTGGGCCTCCTTCTCCCCCCCCCCCCCCCCCCCCTTTATAAACATGGCTCACTAGCCTCTGCCATGGAAATAAAGAGGACTTGGCAGAATTATCGACCAACAACATCTGGATGTTATTTGAAAATGGGGGGGGGGGGGGGGGGGGAGCAGAGAGAAGGGAGAGGAGTGATGTAAGAGCGAGAGATGAGACAACAGTCCGTCCCTCCACTTCCCTAAACATCCCCGGATAATTTATGGCTACCACTCCACCTTTTTTTCCTATGTATAGCACACACTCCAGAAATTCTTTTCCTTTATTTTGGGAAAAAAGGGTGCGCTATACACGAGTAAATACAGTATTTGTTCTTATTTTTGTTTTAATGTGCAGGGTATACAAACCTAAATACGGCAAATTTTGTGCATAAAGAAAGTAATAACCTGACTTTATTGTCTACAACCAATACGCAAGTATTGACCCGATACATAAACATAGGGAAAAGGCGAAGTTTTGGCCGATACCGACACTTAGTATCGATATCGAAACAACTCTAATGATTATCACATGTATCGATAAACTGCATCCGCCAACGATTTTTTGTGGACCCGGAAAAATTCCTATGTAAATAATGTTAACATAAACCGCTTGCATCGTTTATCGCATGGTGTATCGATCTAAGTATTTGGGTCCCTTCATCTAATATTACCTGCAACTATAGTTTTTAAGCTGGTTGTTTATGCAAACTTCTAGTAACTGGATGTGAAATAAGCAATGTGCGCCATCAATTATCACTGCTCTGTGGGGCTTTGTCTCGTGTATTCCCAACACGTCTGTCTGACACTGCGGCCATGTGGTGTGAGTATGGCTCGCTACTTCCCCTTACACGTCGATGAGAAGGGAAGTGGTTACCTATAGCAACCAGCGTGGTGACCTAGCGTCCTCTCTCCCCCTCTCTCTCTCTCTCTGACTCTCTCAGCTGCGCATTTACCTTCCTCCACTCACATGTCATCGAGGGGGGAAACTGGTGTCTAGCAAAAGGAAAAGCAAGAGACTCGGCTGCGCACGCTTGCCTTCACATGTCGGCCTAGAGCAAATGTGTGCCTGGCGAATATAGAAATTTTATCAAGATTATGCAACGCTCCAAATAGTTATATTTCAAAGCAAATGGTTTTGCCGGAAAATGTTATGCAAAACATTTTAACGAGGAATGATTATTTGCAAAGATGTTTTCTTTTGTGGTTACAGGTGGTGTTTTTCCCGTAAGGTAAGTGTTTCATTGTATCTGGCGTAAAATTAACATGATTTTAAAACGTACTACGTATTTTGGCGTGTATAGGATACGTGCATATATAGGCAGCACCAGAAGTTTTTGATGGAAAATTTGGGATGGTAAATATTTCAACTATGTAAATATTGTTAAATTTTGAATCTGTACAAACATAATAAATTCAAACTTAATCTCTGTCCTACAAAACTTTTGTGACAGAAAATTTGTATTATTTTACAATGTTTACAAATATACATTGCACAATTACTATTCCACATATGGTAACGTGACTTGCGAAAGTAAAACCACGGCAACATGTTACAAAAAAAATAGCATCCTATCAATGTGCACTTGTAGAGCCACAGAGGCTGTTCCTAACTACGTAAGATATATCTCTCTTGTACAGCAGAGAAATTATTTTCTCATGATAGGTGAGCTCCAACATGTTTACATTTTACATGTGCGGAATGAAGGTTATTTTGTTTATGAATGCAAGTGAACAAATAATTCCAAGAGTGGATTTTTTCCCCTTCCTCCTCATTCTCTTTTTCTTCTTCCTCTTCCCTTCCTTTCTTTAAGTTAAAATATTAAAATGTACTGTATGCTGACCCATTTCTACATATGTTTTGGAGAAAATTTTTTTTTAATGCCAATATCTCATATACTACTTCATGTAGTAATTTTTTTAGGATCAATTAATAAAGAAAGTAAAGAAATCAATTATAATCGCCTTATCTATCTATTTTTGTCTCAAAATTGCAAGTTTTCTTTGCAGTAAAATATAATAAATTACTTTAAAAGACAGACATTTCCCACAGGCGAAAGGTATCGGGAACAAGCACTGGCGTGGAGGGGTAATCTACCCGGGCCACCACTCTGCCACCAGCCGCCGTGAACATACTGCCCAATTGATAACTTCGCTGTGCTCTCTCTGTAGTCCAATTATCTGTATTTAAAGACCACACTCACTAAAAGTCCACATGTATTGAAATTTTCGTCAGTCCCGTGAGAATTAATGGATAGATATTCCACTGTAACTGTAAAAAGGACATTCGTTTTAGGGTCTGATATGCAACATCTGAGATTGGAACACGAATGATTTAAAGTATAATGATGTATACAGTATGTACTTGGGATGTGGAGAATTGAGAAACTGTCACGTGTGAGCAGCAACATACCAGTATTCGTGAAAGTCGAAGGTTGCGTACGTGATGGCAGGATGGTTGTAAGCGATTGCGTGATCAGTGTACGCGTCCCATATGACTCTCTCCTTGCCCATCTGTTCGACGAGGTTCACAATGCACACAGGACCATACAGTGACAACTCCTCTGTGAAATGCTTTGCAAACGCCACTCGAGTCTCCTGCTCCCCTGAAACATCCGACACGCCAACTATTAGGCAATGGCAAAATAAAATGGCAAAAAAAAAAAAAAAAAAAAAACCACACAACTGATTCAGATCAGTAAATGAAATAAGTAGCAGTTCACTTTCCCACATTTACACACGGTTACGATGGCTGACAGCCTGCTATTCCTATCCAAATGCATACCTGTTCTTCTGGGCAGCATGGAGAATGAATAAGGTGAAACGAGATGGGTTGGAGAAGCAGCAAAATAAAGATGGGGAATGGACAGGAGTACCCAGAGTAAACTCCACTCCACAGGCAACTTCCCACACGATTATCCCTGAACTGGGAGGTTGTGGTAGTGGTAGACTAGTTACTAACCATTGGCCAAACATTGGGCATGGGTCATTATGGCAAGACAATGAACATTTTAACTCGCATATTCTCTAGAATTACAATGTGTTCATTGGTTTCAAAACACAATTATTTTAATTGTATGTACAAACGCACTGCTTGTAATACACAGAGTTGCTTCAGAAAATATTTCTCAAGTTTTCAGTCAGGCTTCTCTTGACAAAAAAAAAACGTTATCTACATCCCTTCAGAAGTTAATCATATATTAAATTTTTATTGACAGTAAGAATTATAAAAAAAAACTATTTTAAATAAATAAAACTGTTCAGCTTTGCAGTAAATGGCAACAGTAACTGTTCCTGTTTATACTGTCAGCTACAAATATATACCATGTAAATGGCCAGCAAAAAGAGAGCTGCCAGTTTCTTATTATTGCTGTAAAAACAATTTTGTGTGTGTGTGCATGCATGTGTATGTGCATGAGCACATGTGTGTGTGCATGTGCACATGTGTGCGTGTGTGCATGTGCACGTGTGTGTGTGTGTCTCTCTCTAGAGAGATTTTGGTGGTACTTAACATCAAGGACTTGAAAGTCGATGAGGTTGAAGTGAGGTGAGTATGGAGCAGCGCCGGAACACAAGGGTGGTGGGGGAGGGAGATCCCCAAGGAAACCCACTGTCCTGCGATACTGTATCGGCCGGAATGATTCCCACGCGCAAAAATCCGGGAGAGTGTAGAAGTGAACCCGTAACTTACGAGACAAATATTGATGTATGATTCTGTGAGTAGGATTTGAGTAAGAATGGTGTTTTGTGTGAGAGAATGAGATGAGAAGAAAATATGTATTTACACTTTTATACCTCAAGGCTTCTTTAACCTTGTTCTTGCCATCTAGACGACTTGTGCACAAACAACTTGCAAACTACGGAAAGAAATATGTCAGTAAAGAGAAAATATTATATTATTACCAAAAATTGAAGAAGAATGGTATTGATAGATAATTGAATTCGTTTGTCTGCAAATAAAAATAATTAAAAGTGTGGAAATAAATTAAAAATTGAGGTTAAGTTATGTGTGAAATGGATTAACTTTACTGCAAGTAGGATAGCATGTGCCTAGAAAATACCACCATCAGCATAGTACGCAATATAAAAAAATTAAGAAAATAAAATACATCAATGCTGCTTTAAATTGACACTAAAATAAAAGAATTCAAATATTAAAATCCAGAAGTAGATCTCCTCATGTGTCTTTAAATTGTGCAGTTAATTGAGCTCCATTCCATGATAAATGCTAATAATTTCTCACTTCTCAATGATCAAATTTTTTCTTACTACATCTCTTAGTACTTGATGCTGTCGGGTGAGACATGGAAACAATCACAATACACTTTTACCCGTTTTGATGAGTGCCAGCGGTGGTTCCTACACACTGCACTTTGAGTCAGAGATCTCTAGGGCGGGGATGCTGTGCATTCGTCTCACCCGTGCGTACTTACGAAACAACTTTTATACCAAACAGTGCAAGCAAAACACTTGGAGGAGCTAGGTAACTGACGCTACAAAGACTTGCAACTTTTACACTACGAGGTATTTATTCTTACCCAGTTACACCATGCCAGAAAATGAATTAAGGTGTTTACAACTCGGACGTGACTAGCCAGTTCCGGTGGGTGATTCCCCCAGCACGTTACTCAACGTGCGCACTCCGCATGACTGATGCTCCGCGGTAATTGAAGAGATGGCCTCTACAAAGCAAGGGGCCTCTACAACCACTACAACCTAGAGACAGGACACCGAGTATGAGGTGAACACGTGCAATCATCTATGCCGCTAACGCCAACTTGTCAGGACTCGTCCCCGAACCACGTGGTGTGTGGCGACTGTCAATAAACATAGCGGGTTAGGGCAAAAAATAATAACGCCGTACAAAACTACACAAATAACACTTAATGAACATGGGGCACGATATGAACAGGCAAAATAAACACACAATCGTGTGAAATTAGTCATTGGCCCGGATGCCACTGGATGAAGTTCGTAGCAGACCACGTGTGCAGGTGTGAAAGTAAATCTGGCCAATAGTCATCGGCTCGAATTTGCATCGGCATTGGAAAAATGATTTCTGTACTCAATAAGCATACAAAAGCTCTTAGCATGCCGGATGGCTGGGAATTAGGAATTACACGTACATGAAATGAGCGCGTGGTCATAAACAAAATGTATCACACATGAAAAATACAAGAATCCTGAATGAAATTAATACATAAACCCCGAGATAAAATTATGGCACACAAAATAGAACAAGAATTAGCTCTCTTAATGTGGCGATGGCGCAGATACGGGTTTAGTGGTAGCTAACCACGTGACCGTGGGTGATGTGGCAGCAAACAAATTATGTATAATATTTGCAATTACGTAAACTTAACCACAAAGGGAATTGCAAGCAGATCTACATTAATTTAACAAATTTATATGATTTCCTTTTACAAATAGGTGGAAAAATTACATTCTTAAATATGAAATATTGTAGCTGTAATAGTGTCGCAGATGTACTACAATAAATTCAATTATAATTATTATAGGTTGTCTATCAATTTAAAACAAATGGTTCCTTTAAATACAGCTTAATAGGTCTGCAGTGGAAATATTTTAACTTAAATGTATGCTTTGATTGTTAGTTCTATTCTTAATTAAATGTATTGAAAAACATGTAATCATTATTAAAATGGTAGCTGTTGTTTCATTCTTGAAAACTATGCACAAATGGCTACGCATAACACATTTAAAGACCTCGTTTAAATTTACAACTGGCCAAAAATTGTTTTTCACTTCAAATTAATTATAGAGTTATTCTCTCTTAGGTATCGTAGCAAACCAATAATTATTAATTTACGCCTTTCTTCATTCATGACTCTGCACAAACTGCCTGAAATGGACTGGGCCTGTGACAGCCATCAAAACAGTTTTGGAACATGGCCCATCCCCAGACACCCAGGAACGGGCGCTGCGCCGTGTGTTCCCGGCCTAAAGAGAAAGGGCCTAGCCATAAAATGGAAGGGCTTTGCTGGGAAGCAAAATGGCTGAAGTCACGAATGGGTATATAACACCCACAAAAGTTTTAAAGTGTGACGGCGGCTAACAGCAAGTGGCACTAGAGCTCACGACGGCCAGCGCTCACGTGTCACGTGCGCAAAGAGGCCGATAATTTTGAACTTTCCTACAAATGTTAATTTCAGTGTGAAATGTGATATATTGTCTTTACAGTGTTTAATATGTCTTTAAATGTTTTAAAGTGCTTGTACTAATTTTAACTGTTTGGTTATGAAAATTCAAAGTGACCGTGGCACCGAGATTAAGAACATTTAATATTCCTGCATGAACGCCATCACAAAGAGAGATTAAAATAATATTGGAATTCATAAGAAAATTGTACAAATGTAAAACAATGTTTAATTTAATTTTTGCCATTTCATTTTCAATATAAAATGTTTCACTCGGCGTGCATAGCATTTCCGCTTATGTGAACCCTGTAGGTGGCCATGGTATGTCCGTGCGACACTTGTATCTGGACAGTCTGTCGAGGAGAACTGGCAAGGTAAGACACTGTCACGTGCGCACTACAACTTTTGTACACTGATGAGGTTTCCATAGTCCATGTAGTTTACCGGTTAATCTTTGCTTGCATAAGTTTTTGCTGGACATTTTCCCCAGCATTATGCTTCAGCTTTAATAATTCTTAACACCCTTGTGGCATTTTTGACATAATCGAGGAGGAGGAGAAAGATGTCAGAGGTCACACGACCCGCACATTTTGAATCAGGCGCCATCTGCCTATGTTTATGGGTTTTCATTGTAACTTCAGCATAATTGCTACATGCAATTTTAAGAGCTTTATTTTTATGTATGTATTTGAAGGTAATCTTAGTGTTTGAATATTTTACGGCAACATCACGTATAACTACGTGGCTGACTGAAACCAAGTCTTTGTGTTCACCATCATTGCATTTTAAGAGCTTATTTATGTTACATTGTATATGCAATCATTTATTTCAGGGTTCTATGTCAGTTTTATTCAGGGCTCCATGTATTTTTCATGTAATTTGATGCTTTTTGTACTTGACCGTGCAGTCATAGTTTTTTTTGTTTTCACCACCATCAGGTATGTTACAAACCTGTAACAATGCTAATCGTAAAGAGAATCACTTTCTCAACACAAATAATATTTTATCTGAATTTGGTTTGCTATTTCCACGCAGAAATATTGCAATTTCACCTGCACCACGTGGTCCGCTACGAACATCATCCAGCGGCATCCGCGCCACCTAAGCTTGTTTTCACACATGTGTATTTATTATAATTATTCATCTCGTGTCCCATCTTATTTCATGTATCATTCAAGGGTCTATGTAATTGTGTAATTAGTGTACGGTGCAATTACTCCCGTCCTAGCTGGCTCTGTGTATAGGCCGTCAGCACACTAGTCACGTGCTGGAGGGCGAGCCCCGACGAGTTTGCGTTAGTGATACCAAGTAATCACACGTGTTAATTTGTATTAAGGGTTTTCAGTTGAAATTCACCACGTCCTGCCTTCAGGGAAAAACCGTCAGTCCACCCTAGCGGCTGTCTGCCCTCTTCCCTTGTGAAGGCAGTGCTTTCACGCACCTCGGTGAAATCATCCATCTAGGCGTGCGCTAGATTAATTACAGGTTGGGGAACACCCACGCGGAATTGGCTAGTCATGACAGAGATAGTCATTTCATTGGCACGTTGATGTGTGTGAACAACATCAATAAAAACAAGTCTACAGTGAACTCAATTCTTTTATTCAGTAGTGACAGGTCCTAGCCACATATGTTTTATCTATTGTTTATTTCAATGATGTTTATTGAAAGTTTAGTATTGCAAACATGCTTGTAAGTACACACGGGTGAGACAGACGGACACACAGAACCCACAACATCCCTGAGAACCCTGAGTCTCAATAGCGCGGTGATTGGGAAGCACCACTGGCGCCCAAATTACCAGTTAAGTATTTGTCTCGCGTCTCACCTGACGGCATCAAGTGTAAGGAAAATGGTGCTACCATACAGCCAGGTTAGACACACCTATTTCATTGTGATTAGCTTTTCTTTAAAAGTAAATCAAATATATGGTATTCATATAATAGCATTTCTTTTTGAAGGGTTTGTCATAAATTCATGCAAAAATACTTTCAACCTAAATAATTTTTTCAGCACTTCACAGCGGCAGTCTTGAATTCAGGTTTAAATATTTTTCCCTCAAAAATATTTTTTTAGGAAGGGATCTTAGATTCAGATTCGTCTTCCTTTCCAGTAAATACGGTAGTCCTCTTTCTATCTGATATAGTTCCCATTTAAGATGGTTCTTTGTACACGATTTCAAAGCTTTCGGCATGAGACCGAACTAGCAATATAATTCCAGTAATATTTGAAAGAGCCACACAAGAAAATATGTACGTGCCATCGTGAAGCCAGTCATAAGGAACGGTCCTACAGTGCACATCCGCGCAAACGACTAGACTCAATGTGTCCTGCTGCTTAACCACATCCGCTTGGTTACTTGACTGATACAGTAGCTCGCGTTACTTCACGTATACAATTTAAGAATCAAAATATTTACATGTAACGTTAATTTGAGAAATTAAATGTGGCTTACTTTGATTCAAATACACAAGAGACACTGAGATTAATTAAGCTAGTAAGTAAAAGGCACTTTACTTCAATGGGAGCATGATTTTAATATATCCACATAAGAAATTACAGTAAAGCAAAAATAATATTAAAATAGCAATAGCCATGGTTTCTACCATAAGTTACTTTACCATTAAATAGCATACAAATTAGCTGTGGAATTTAATAGTATATAATCAAAGCAAATCAGGTAAAGGCTACCTGTTACATTTACTTTAAGTCAGTTTGGTGAATTACAGTTTTTACCCGAAAGGAAGATGACCCTGAATCTAAGACTACCTCTTCCTAAAAAAATATTTGAAGGAAAAAATTTAAACGTGAATTCAGGACTACCCCTGTGAAATGTTGAAAAAAATATTTAGGTTGAAAGTATTTTTGCATGAATTTATCACAAACCCTTCAAGAATAAATGCTTTTATATGAATAATATAATATATTTTATTTACTTTTAAAGAAAAGAGCTAATGACAATGAAACAGGTGTGTGTACCCTGGCTATATGGTAGCAGCATCTTTCATACACTGTAAAACTTTTTAGGTGTAATATATTCATCACTTGAGCCATTTTGCTACCCAGCAAAGCCCTTCCTCTTCACAGTTAGGTGACATCAGATAAGGGGACCCTTGTCATAGTTGACAGGTACAGTCTCAGCACTACAAAAATACATACAATCATAGGAGACACTGTATTTAAGCACAAAACGAATTTGTCAAAATCCTCTCTCTTATGGCACGCCAATTTTTGGAGGACTAACTGCTACCTGAGTAAAAAATAATGACTAGAAGTCATTAGTAATTTTGTGCATGTAATACAAACTTAAATACTGAACTAGCAATGTCATACATTCATGGTATTTGTGCCTAGGTTTTGAATTGAAGACGACCCCTTATTTTTTCTATTCCTTTTCTGTCAAAAAAAACTCTTCTTCCTTTTGGGTAAATACAGTAATTAAATTAAAAGAGAAATTTAATTAAAAGATAAACTAGCAGTGGAACCTAGCTGTACTATATGGGGTATGTCCAGAAGGGACCTCACAATATGTAACTGGGTTACTCAAGTGGGCTACATCACCATAACCTTGGGGTTACCTGGACAGTGGAGGGTAAGGAGAGGATAGGTCGACGACGTAGAAGGTGCTCGAGGTTGGTGACTGGAGGAGCTCCTTCAGAGGAAGACTACATCTAGAAGAGTGTCGTCGTGGTAGGTGATGCAGGCGTAGATCTGCTGGTCCTAAGTCAGGTGCCCTTGGTCTTCACAGCCTAAGAGGATGATGCAAGATTATGTTATCCAACTCCCTCCGGCATTGGCAGCCTCTTCAGGAGTGGATAAGTGACTCTGGCAAGCCACCCCGAGCAACTGCTCAGGCATGTGTTGACTCGTCTTTTAAAGTGATCTCTGTCGATAATGGGTGCTTCGAGGGGAGTTGGGGGGGGGGGGGGGGGGGGGGGCTTGGCCCCGCCTCCAAGAGGTGGAGCTTGTGACTTCTGCCACCTTCTGTTACTCAAAGATTTCACTGGTCAGTATCAACTATTGTTCCGATACTGCTGAAGGCAATGATGGCCACTGATGGTCGCATCTGAGAGGTACCCTGCGCGAGGCTATAACTGTTGCTCAGATAGCTGATTTTACTGGCGTTTAAAACATCAGTGTTGTCGGGTAAACACTAGATTTGGCAGGAAGTTTGAGTCATGTTCGAGGAAATTATATTAAAGGAAAGTGCAGGTGCTCAGGAAATCTCCTATAACATTGCGGTGCCGTCAAAAGATACCCAAAAAGCAGTAAAAGGTGAGTAACATTTTTTAATGTTTTAATCCAAATGCTGTATGAAAATTAGTGAGGTTAATGTGTCCGCCATACTTGTTTATATTTTCCTGCATGCAGGAATACTATTGCCAGACGCTAGGACACAATCAGTTTACTGATGAAGAGAAATATTTGCTGGCTACTGATGACTGTTCCCTTATTGCTGGCGAACACTGATAAACCAACAGAGATTTCAGTGCTTGTCAGCAGTAACGGAAGGCGACCGTCGTATGCATGGACAAGTGGATATAATCCATTCACGGTTACTTCAGCCTTTTCTGAAGCCCTGCTGGTGTTCTACTTCCAGGATATTCCTCCGTCTCGTGCAAACTAAGCCTAACAAGTCTGGTGAATTACACCAGAGGGACAACGCACCACATTCATGCATACTCAGTCATAATGATATTTTGTATAAGAACTGTTTCTCACTACACGTTACCAACATACCTATTTTCTCAGTTTTTTATTCAAATTATTTAACCAATGGAGTATTATAATTTATAGTTAAAATATGAATAACATTCCAATTTAAGAGAAAAAAAAAAGTAACTTTTATGAAAAGTATAAAACGTTTGTGAAACAGGGCGTATTTAGGAAATAACTAAACATGTCATACATGGGGAGATTTTTTTAAAGGTTTGATTAAAAAAGGCCAAAGAAACTGTGAATGGACTATACCTTATCTCGCCTCTGCACTCGACACTTGGGGTGCAGAACTTCCAAGCTAAGGGCACATGTGTAGGCTCTGTGATTGGAATGAGTTTCTAGCGGCACCCGATTCAAACTGGTGCACTCTGCTGCTGGCGAGTGTGCTGAAGTAAATAACTTAGAAGTGGGAAGGGCAACGATGTGACACTTTCTTGCGTACACAGTACAAGCTAGGAGCACGAGGTTGAAGAGTCTGTGTCAACGTTGTGGAGTCCCCCGTATCCTGCCTCCAGTACTGAGGATAGACTTGCACATGAAACCAACCCTCTCGTATGGGGCCAAGTCTTGATACTGCAGTATGCTATATCTAGCATGGATTTAGTCATGCGTCAGGTTGAAAAATTAAGATTCATCAAAATATATGCAAAATAAACATGATGCTGTCGGTGAGACACAAGACTAACGATGACAATTTACTTACTGAAGATGGGCACCAGCGATACTTCCCAGGCACCGCACTTTGAGACTCAGGGTTCTGAGGGATGCTGTGGGTTGTGTGTGTCCGTCTCACCCGAGGGTCTTTACAAAACACTGGTCAATACTAAACATTTTATCACTGAAAAATAGGAGGGAGTTTTGTTGTTCTGACGCTACAAGTAAACACACAGGTTTGCACTGAATACATACCATTTATTGCTCTCCAACTAGAAAGTCGTGCCGGAAAAATGAGTTAGTGATTAAGTACTCAGATGTGTCTAGCAAATTCTGTTGGGTTCTTACCCCCAGCTCGCAATTAGTTTAGCACACTCCTAGGTGGATGATTTTTCCAGGGTGTTTGAAAACACAGCCCCCACAAGGAAAGAGCTCTACAGCCACTAGCGTATACTGTAGGTTTTTCCTGGAGACAGGACACCGAGAATTACAAAATGTGTCATTATTTGGCTAAGCTGACGCGGACTCGTCGGGACACATCTCCCAGCACGTGGTGAGTGGTGACTGTCTTTGCACATAGCCGGCTAGGACGGAAATAATGTCACTGTACAAATTACACAAATAAGGTTGATACAGTATGGGACACGACATGAATGGGCACAATAAACACGCAGATGCGTTAAAGTATGTTTAGGTGGCGCGGATGCTGCTGGATACAATGCATAGCGGACCATGTGGTGCAGGTTTAGTTGCAATAGTTTTCATAGAATTCGGCAAATTGTCACTGGAGAATGTGGTAGCGGTATTGGGAAAATTATTACCCCGAACATTTAAGCATTTAGAGACTTGTAGCATGCCTGATGGTGGGAAAATCAAACATGAAAAAGACGACGTGGTTATATATACAAAAGCATCAATCAAATGAAATACACGGAACCCTGAATAATATTACATAGAACCCTGAAATTAATTATGACGCACATGATATTACACAAATATACACTTAAAGTGCATGGATGGCGCAGATACTGACTTGGTGATATCTGACCACGTGGCCTTGGGTGAAGTGGCCGTAACACACTTAAACATGAAAAATACCCTGAAATACATACATAGAAATATTGCCCTTAATATTGCATGCAGCAATTAAACAGAAATTACAATGAAACACCTTTCACATAGGCGGATGGTGCTTGATTCATAGTTGCGTGAGCCGCGTGGCCTCTCAGACATCTTTCCTCTTTCTTCCTCAATTATATTCAAAAAGCCACAAGGGCACAAATTATTAGGTTAAACGGAAGCCTAATGCTGGGGACGTATGCAAGGCAAAGGTTAACCGGTATACTAAAAATGAGCTATGGTAATCTAATCAGTGCAAAAAGTTTGAAGTGCGTACGTGACAGCGTCTTACCTCGCCAGCTCTCCTTGATGGACTGCCAGGGCCAGGGGTCGCATGGACCTACCATGGCCGCCTACGGGGTTCACAAAAGCAGAAGTGCTATGCACCCCGTGTAAAACTTTTAGCATCAAAAATAAATGGCACATAAATAATTTGCATACATGATCACATTAAACTTTTAAATTATGAATTTTCTGTGTTCGTTGATTGTTTTTTATGGAGGCATTTACGCCAGAATAGTAACATCCTTATTCTTCGCGCAGCGCACATTTTGAATTTTAACCAAACATTGTACAACATTTTAGGAACATACATCTTTAAAACACTTGGACCCTGAAATAAAATAAAGGACATAGTTTACCCTATAAATAAATATCCCGTTACAGGAAAGTCCAGGTTATGGCCTCTTCGCGCACATGCGTGCCCACATGTCATGTGAGTGGTGAGCGCCGTCATGGGGTCTTAACGCTGCTGGCTGTTAGCCAGCGTCAAACATATGTTAGTGTCCCAAAACGCATATGTAGCTGATTAGAATACCTGAAAATTAACATAATTATATGCTCTCTCTTAAACCCTGACAAGCGACCCTGCCATGAATATGAAAACAATTCACATTGTAGCTGTGTTCAAATTTAAAAAAAAATTTGTACCCTAGTTTTGGTACAACGTAATTCACTGTGTTAGCCATATCACAATTCAGAGAACATACAGGTCAACTGTGAAGATAGAAGCCAGTGGCATCACACAGTTCAGAGCAAAGAGGAAGCAGTGGGGAGTTTTAGTCTCCTTGACAATAAGATCAGATATGGGGCAAGGTGCTACGAGAAGCAGGAACTAGGAAGGAACCGGCCATGGTCTTGACGCGTGATGGCGAGTAAGCTCGGCACGTCACAGTCTACAAAGGGGGCTCTCATGATGGTTCAGGCCGAGAATCCTGGATGGGTTCATGGACTGATTGTGGGTGCGCTTTAGATCTGATGGAGCCGGCGTACAGAGCCTGACTGATTGGGCGGCGGCAGGCTATGTAGGCGTCTAAGGTGGGGTGAGTGGCAGTGGATGCTGGCTTATCTCCTGCAGATTGGCGTAGCTCACTACTGGCATGCTGTAGCGGATGACTTTCCAGACCCTGTTCACGGGCGGCTAGTGTGCAGCTGGCGATGGCTGGTCCAGGGGCTGCTGGGCTCCAGGTGGCTGCAGCAGGTGCTACCCTCAGGTAGATGGCGCTGGCAAGGCCCTGTCCTACGGGCAGTCCCGCAAGCAGATGACAGGATGGGATGTGCCGACAATCTTGCGGGATGGCTCGAACAAGTTACTAGGGGCGATTGAGGAGCGAGGTTTCTGCAGTATGTGGGCGGCTTGTGCTTGATCCCAAGCAGAGGAAAGACTGAAGGCCAACTGGGATGGATTACCTGGCAATTGATTGGCTGTAGGAGCCATGGATGCCTTCATATCGGTCCACTTAGTCCCTCCTCGTCAGGTGAATTGCATTAGGTTAGGTACTAAGGGTTGTCGTAGCAAGCAAAGGGCAGACGACAGTAAATACCTAGCTAAAAGTACCCAGATGTGATAATGTTGCACCTCGTTGGGCCTGGTGCTTGATCAGCGAATCACATGTGTTGTACGTAGCAGGTTAGCTGACTTGGGGTGGCAGTAAAGCTTCATCGTGAGTGGCTCAGAGGCTACCGGGTCACACCTTGTCAGGCCTGGCACTCCCACCAGCGAATTGCATGTGATGGATGGAGTGGGTTAGCCAACTTGGGCGGTCCAGTTGCTTCCTCGTGGAGTGTACCTAGTAGGGGGCTCTACCATACGTGTGCGCCAAGTGCCTTTGCGCACTGGATCCACTGTATAGGTGGCCGGTGAATCATGTGGTGTTTTGAGACGTACAAACTACACAGTTAAGGGATCCCGCAGTCCTACCCTAGTATCGGCAATGGTCTGGCAAAACCCGGTCACCTGCCGCTTCCTTAGGGGGAGGAATTTACAGGGGGGTTGAGAGGTACGAATCACCCTTGGAATTAGAAAGCAGTGTGTCAACCTGAAAGTATTTATTCTTGGAAGAATGGACACTGTGACCCGTACTAACTCCTAGGCTTTCGTAGTTACCAAGCAACCGTTGGAAGTTACGTTACAAACATGTGAAGGGGACCTGTTAAATCAAGAGCAAACCTAGAGCAATTAATAAAGTAGTTGTGAGAACGACCCAAATCTTACTGTTCCCTAGTGTGGTCCTGATGGGATGGGGTTTGACACTTCCAAGTGGAGTGTGTGTGTCTGGGGTTGAAGCAAGCTTTGCTGGTAGTAGATCCGTTGCGGGTGAGGGCCATAGCACATCAGTGGTGGGGCGAGCTGAGTTGCCAAGGCAGAGGAAGCCAATGCAATAACTCCACAAAAATTGGTGCTCTGGGGGCTTGTCCGGCCCTAAATACAGACTGGTGTCTTCCTTCTGGCATCCTCAGCCAGCCGGCTACTCCCTGTGTGGGCGGCTTCATCCCTTGCTGTGCTCCCTTGGCGAGGGTTGCAGGTGGTATGACAGCGCTTGCTTACGGGCAGGCTGGCTCTGTTCAGGTGCCGAGGCAGGGCCACATGACTGACATGTATTTTCTATTGTTACTGGTAACGGTGGGTAGTATTCATCTCTTGGGCATATCAGTCCATGTTCATATATTGGTGAGGATGTCGTGGCTTCCCGCCAGATTAGTTGAAGTTGTAAATGTATACATAGTGCATTGCCAGCTACGCATCATGCATCAGCGTGTATGAAGGAACCATCCTAGCATTTGCCTGGAGTTATTTAAAAAAAAACCCTGGAAAAATCAAATTAGGATGGCTGGACCAGGAATCAAACATAGGGTCCTCTCCTCATGAATAAGAGTCCAGTGCGTTATTACTGCACCACCTTGCTGGGTGACAAAAGAAAGTTGCTCACCTCTGTCAATGCGAGGCGGGGGGCGGTACTTGTAGCCCGGTTGGGACCAGAACACAGGGACGGAGCCGCGCACCTGCACAAAGGACACCTGGTGGTGGTGGTAGCTCACTATCTGCTCTGTCTCCACGTAGTTGGCACACTTGCCCTCCTCATCCACCCCTCGCCGCTTGTAGCGAGTTCCTGCCCTGTGCCGACTGCGGCGTGAAATCAGTATCAGCGTGAACGTCTGACAACACACACACCAGCTGACTTACACACTGTATTTCCTCCATCTCACTCACTGGAACAAACTACACTTCATCCTAGTTGAATCAACTTGAAACAAAAGTGGAGTGAAACAAGTCCAGTCTCTAAAGTGAACTGAAGCATAGAATCTAGAATGGAAGTTTACTCCAAACATGTGACTGGACAGGAGTCAAATATACACACAGAAGTGGTCAACATAATGAACCATTGTTCATAACAGATATTTGGAAGTCAAAAATAACTCTGGAGCTGTGAAGTAAACTGAGATTGCAGAACCTTGATGCTAATCTATAGTATGAATATTGTAATTTTGTTATTTATGGTAAATGAAGTGAAGGTCATTAATTTTGTGTTTAGTAAGTGCCTAACATAAATTAATGATTCAGGAGGGGCTGGAACAAATGCATATGAAATTCACGTATATTTATGATTGCTCAAGGCAATTATATATTTTAGCTTGAAGTTATAGCCAATCTAACGCTTAGGTAAGATAGTGAGATTGATATGGCTAATATGAGCATGTGTTTTCAATTTTTTTTCTGCAACTGCTAGTTAGACCAAAATTGAGACTCCCATCAGTAGCGACTTTAGTGTAGCGAGGTCAGTAAATTGCTCCCAGAGTTGGGAGAAGACTTAACACTATTAAGCACATAGATCTACCATACATCTAGAGTACAGTTCACTTATCAAATGTTAACTTGATTTTGTACTGATGAGTGCCGCTTACTCCTATATACCATAAACGACTACAGCTCATCCCACGTGCTTCACTACTACAGGAAACAACTACAAAAGATGTCTAGCAGGATGTGTTCCCAGGAAGGGACATGGAAGTTAATTGGTTTCCCGGACAGTTCCTGACCTGCCCTTCTCTCTCTACTAAGAGTATTTAAACCCAAGGAAGGAGCGAACCAAGCATGATGATTTACAAATGCGTAGAGTTGTTTCAACTCAAATGTACCTGGTATACACGTAAAACAAACTGTATTTGAAGCGGCCGCGCAACACGTCAACTTCGCTGATGCACCCAACGAACAGAGAGTCGCCACACTGCCAAAGTTCGCAGAGCTTACTCCAGGCAAACGTAACAGAAGCATATCATGCCTCCCACCCGGGCCCACCACGCACTCCATAGTGAGCCGCATAAGGCAGTGCACGGCCGAGGTCCAGTAGCTCGCCTCAACAATTCTTGTGCTGGAGCTCTCTACTGTCCTAGGCCCTCACGGTCCTCTCCAAGAACTTCCAGTTCTTCAGTGGCTGCTGCCACCACCTACCAGAGGCTTCTACAACTCCTGGTAATCGTAGTCACCAGAAGCTTCATCTGCAAGAAAACGACCAACGACTAAACACTTAGTTGTCAAACCTCCTGGGTCGTCAACTGCCACTACTTGCTGGTAGTGGCTCCCCTGTTAAAGTTAGGGCCTCTTCTAGGCAACCCTGAGTGTATTAGTTACATCAGTTTATCTTTTACCCTTGCACCTTAAATAGACTCACGAACAGGTCACCTTCACCCGTAATCTGCGTAGCTTATTTACTTCTGCAGCACAGACCTATTGGTAGCACGTACGAGTCACCTAAGTATTACTACAATAATTACTTAGTCTTAACATATCCGAGGGTTCTTTGTTCTAGACGTGTAACCTACCTGTCACCAGTATTCGACATAAAGAGGGCCAGCAAGAGACTGAGTGTTATCACAAACCTAGAGTAGGACATGAGACAACCTTCAGGAGCCTGTCAGTTATACACACATCTCATATTTCGACGGCCACCCGTTCTGTACACCTCGGTGCACAAAACGGTAGAGCCCCCACCACTAGGGGACACCCCACAGAGGCAGGACAGCCACCTCACGTTGTATAGCTGACTGGAGCACCTAGTTAAGGTGCTGGCAGAGGTATCTGCTTGGTATTGGGGGCTCTAAGTTTGTGGACTACTCCTGGCATTGGCAGGAAGGTGGTTTACGAACTACACCTCCAGATGCCTGCACTGTTTGAAGCTAGGGAGCGCACCGCCAACCATTGTCGGCTTTACACGCCTAAGTTAGGGATACGTCTATCGTTTGCCACTTTCAAGAAATTTAGCATGTTATACACCTATGCCATTCAACAGCCGGCACGGAGCTCAGAGAGTGGAAAAGAAGGCAGAGTTCAGTGCCACCAAGAGGGTCTGTGCGGCAAAGCTCGTCACACCTGGAATAGACACTCCTTGAGGGCAGGCCCAAACCGTCAATCACGCGGGGAAACCAGCATCTCCCGTCTGGAATTACGTGTTTCACTCCGCCCCAATTAGGACTGGCTATGAAGTACATTGGGTAGTCTGGGCCCTGGTCATCGGGAGACACACCAGGCTCGGGCAGGGAAACCCACACTTCGGCAGCTGTGCTGTAACAGACTGGAACTGCCAACATCTGGCTGAGAACTGTAGCAGCTCTACCAAGACCAAGGGGATCCAGGACTCCACATGCCCCGTCTGCGGCATGACTTTGGCATCTTCCAAGAACATCCCACTGAGCTCTGGTAAGTCTACTTTGCCCCAGAGGGCTAGTGTCACTGTGAGGCATATTGCTTGGCCAACTATACCCCTGGTGACTGAGAATAAAGGGAACTGAGTCCGTAACGTAAGCGTGACTGACCTAGCACAGAAACAAAAGTCTCTTGTACGACCGGGGTTTTAGTGACACCTGTCAGTACATATTGTGTATATATAATGTATTTAACAAACTTAAGTCTTTCATACCTAATTTGTTCTTTGGTTTGCGCTACCACCAAAGTATACTTATTTATCATTTTCATGACAAATGTAATGCCTTTGTTCAAGTTTACATTTCAGTCCACATATAAAATTCTACTGTACAAAAGTTATATGTGCCTTCACATATGAGAAACGAAATGCAATTTACCTCATAGCGTGGTTTCACAGCTTCATATCCCACCTCCACTTTGCAGTGCTCAATTTGAACAAAGCCTTGAATGACAGGCATAATCCACGGGTCTGCGAGACGACTCTGTAGATGAGAACACAGAATTTTACAGAAGAATGCCACTATAACAACACTGAACATAAGTATGAATATTTCATGTCTTACATTTAGAGAGATGATATCTTGCAACATATGTTTGTTCCAGAAGAATCTGTCATCCACTGTCTCCCACAGAGACCTCCGCTCGTTGTTCACATTCCTCAGCAGATCACACTGTCGCTGTAGAGTGTTGGTCAGATCTCCAGACAGACAGTAGTAAAATGAGTCCGTCTCGGTGAAAATCCGTTGTAGCTCGTCCAGGAACCTCCGCTCAAACTTGTCGCGGTCTTTACTGTCTTTCTTCTTACTTGACTTTACCTGCAATCAGCATCATTTAACCCTCAACTTTGACAATTTCTTAGGTTACAACATTAAGTCTGTAAAAAGAAGAGGTTACCGCAGTTAAGTTTCGGTTTAGTCACAAAACAGTCAACTACACAGAAGTAACATGGTGTGGTGATTCCTTCCAGGTCAATGTACTCTGTTCCTTATTGTCAGCACACTGCTACAAAACAGGCTTTGTTCAGGTAGCCCCTAGTAAGTTGGTCTCAGGACACTGATTGGCAGAACACCCTGCACATGAAGCCAGAGCATGAGGTCACTGTCAAGACATGCAGGTGGTCTTTGATGCATACATAAAATTCTACTTGTTTCTTGGGCACTTTACTGTTCAGTTTACCATATATTAATTTTCCTTTGACTTTGTAAAAACTTTAACTTTAAAAAATAACAGTAGTAGAACTGTAAACTATAACAGAGGAGTCTGTGATTATAACACCTTTCTGGTATATCCCACAAACAGACAACACAACAGCAAATGTCAGAACCTCATACTAACCCCACAGTTCTCCTGCCAGGCAAATGTATAAGAAAGACTATTTCCCTTTCGTACATTTAAAAAAAAATGTGCTCTAGCAATTGTCTGCCTACAGAACTACTAACACAAAACTAGAGGTAGTAATAGCGAATTAATTTGTCTGTTGATTCCACTCATCTCTTGTGAGACAGTAACCGACTGCTCACACCACGTTAAGACAGGGAGATACTGTTCTACATCTTCCCCATCAGCCCCGGTCCATGATGCTGTGCTATATGGCTTGGGGAAACTTTGAGCATTAACACACCTCTAGCCTGTTGTTGAAGCTGAACAACCAAGTTTGACAAGTTTCACTCACCCTCTCAGGGCGAGGCAAAGTGGAAATCCTCTAGAAAACCTGTCAATCAGTACCATCGTCTGGTACTCTGTCAGAGCTGATCCTAATACTCTTTGATGGGAGGCAAGTGGAGCGTCACACAGTAAAGAGTCCGTGCATGGTCCCTCCTTCCACACAGTGACCAGGTAGGCCCTAGTAGAAGTATGTGGGGACACAGACACGAGATAACATTTACAGCTTAATGCTTCACCCGTAGTTTCCATCTCAGTGCCTCTGCGAACTGGGGTAAATTTCACCTTTTCATTACATTCTGAGAATTTGAATCCTGCTATTCTTTAACAACCCTGGTTTGGTTCTACACAGTTTTCAGGATCTTCTTGCACCTGGGTTGCTACAGGTCTGAAAAACTCTTACTGAGGCAGATATCACGCATGAAACATCATCAAGAATGCCACATTTGCTCCTCTATTAACTCGATGTTAAACTTCCATGCCTTACTACCCTCTTCCTATCTTCCCTAATGAGAGTGAACCTCTTGTGAAGAGTTACTATCGCCATGATGTTACCTGATATCCACAACTACTTTCGGGTTCAACACCCCACCACCACACAAATCATCGTTATCCAACATACAAGGAAACAAATTACTAATCTATCTTGTAAGTTACACAGCCAGTAACAAAATGTGACACACATCCTCAGTTCACCTGCGATGTGGCTAATGCTGCTGCCTGCTGTGTCGTCGTCTTGATGGAGCTGGTGGCAGACTTGATAGCTCCCAAGGTCTTGGCAAAGGCTGCTTTCTGCGGCACATCGAAGATGCCTGCGCCGGAGCCAACTGCCCCCGACTTGCTGACACCGCTGTCTTGGTGCTTCCTGCAGGGAGACAGCCCCAGGTTGGTGCCGTCTCCAGCCGCGCTCAGCTGCAGGAAGGCAACCGACTTGATCTTGTAGACAGGCTTCCCTCCCGGAAGGTCACCAACCAATGCACACTCCTTGATGAGCACCAGCCTGCTGTCTATCACAGACGGCAGCTCAATTTTTCCAACTATTCCGTAGAGCACACCAAGGCAGTCCGGGTCATTTGCCGATGCTAAGTCCCACCCTAGTAACAAAAATAAAAACTTAGAAGCCTAGCCAAGAAACATTTACAAATATACATACGTCTCTAATAAAAGCCAATGAAGAATTAATAATGAAAGTTTGGTGTTCAGAAACACAACATTTGGAAGCACACAACATGCACACCACACTTTGAGGGCTGGAGGATGTCATCCCCTCAGTTACCCCTCCCAACCTTTCCCTTTTCATCCCCCACCATCTCGCTTCCACCTCATTAAAGAAGAGTTGAGAGATTTGGGCAGCTCTTAACAGCAGTCTTGAGAGCTGATGAAGGTGAATGAGGTGAGAATGGAGAAGCACCAGAATGCAAGGGCAGGAGAAACAGGAGATCCTCGAGAAAACCTGCCAACCAGCAGAATTGTCTGTCAAATTCCCACTTGCGAAAATCAGGGGGCGACCCAGCCGTGCAATGGACCCGGTTCGCCTCAATGCGGTAAGCAGGCTAACCCCTCAGCTACTGTGGCCCCAGAGATAATTTAACAAGAGGAATACATTAGGCCACTTCTGATATTCAATAAGGGTTTTGGTAGTTTTGAGTTTTCAAGGGGGAAGAGGGGGTGGGGCTTTCTTCATTCCCAATATTTCCAAAACTGTTTAACGTATATTACATTTGACACACTTTTTAACTCCAATGGTTCCGAACACATATCGGTGTAATGAAGATCTCACCTCAATTGTACGATTTTAAGGGAGGGGGCTTGATACCTCCAAAACGGTTTGAGATAGGGTTACGAGGCCTTCTACTATGATTCTCTAAGGTGTCAGACACCCTCAACAATGTTAATTTTTCTGAATCTAGGGGGATCATTTTTTTTTTTATTTCCTCCCTTTTCACCATGAATTCTTTCATGCATTGTTCTACACATACTCAATGCGTAAAAATTTCCCGGCTGATGCAATTTTTTTTCCTTTTCCAACAATTTACCAACTACGAATAGCACAAAGATACAAATAAGTTTGGCTTATGTGAGTTACGTCAACCCCTGGTTCCACTACACTGCTGGTTACGTCAACCGCAGATTGAACTACTGCAGGTTACATCTAACACTTGGTCTGCTAGCATGGACTACCTCGAAAAGTAGTGCTAAAGTTTAAATTTTTATGGATGTACAAATAAAATTACAATCTCTTGAAAATCATTTAGTAAATAAATAAAGACTATAACGGGATTAATAAACTAGAGTACAAGGACAACAGCGTCTAGTTTGTAATCTATAATTTGTTTTAGAATCTTGACATTACAAGTCACGAATTTAACAGCAAAATGGCTATCCAGAAAATTTGCTTACAAGTGAACAACCATCGGTTCTGCCTGCTCTGTCTATTTGGCGTGATCGGCATACATGTGAATCCGGCTTAAGTGATTTAGGATTCTAGTAACATAGTTATCTTATCACTACAAGTTAAAGCGAGGTGACCATGGATGTGGAGTTCCCAACCATATCATATTACACCGACACATTTCCTCCTCTAGACCAGGCAAGGTTAACAGGACCAAACAGATTCAGTGCGAAGTATGGAGCAGGTGTTATGTTAACAAGACAAGTCTTTCTTTTGTGAGATTTATATTTTCTAATTATGAATCATGGCAGCAGACCACTTCACAGTGTATATGGAGAACTTAGATGAAAATAAAAATTGTGGTAAATGCTGCTTCTGTGAAGGGATTGTTAAAAACACAGAAAAGGAGCGTCTTAAAGATCATAGAAGTATTTGTTGTAGAAGAAACCTTCAAGAACCAACATTTTCAGAATGTTCACCACCTACATCAGGGATGTCAGTCTAAGAGATGGTGGACAATCCTTCGGAACAGGAGGACCTAGAAGCCAGCTGTTGCAGTTCAACAATCTGTGCTGACTTGGATAAGGATTCTACTGCTAGTCACCCTGCAAAACAATCCTTCAGCTCTACATATGGAGGTAGGTACACTAACACGTTATATTGACCAGATAAATGCTTCTGAAAAAAAAAAAATTGACTTAGCTCTTGCAAAATTTGTTTTTGGTTGCAACATTCCATTTAGCGTTGTGGATAACAAGCATTTTAATAACATACTGTAGAAATTGTGCCATTACTACCAACCTCCTGGACGAAAAATGATTTCTAACAGACTACTTGTGTACGAGGAAGAATCTAAACTAACATATGTTAAGCCTAACTCACTTTTATGGATGGAAAAATGAATGTAGTAATATGAAGAATGTTGTAACAGTGCTACACAATATTAATGCAAGTACAGTACTGGAAAACCAAGATGTATGTTTTCGGAAGCTTTTGATCCATCAGGTGAGTCAGAGACAGGAAATAAATTGTGTGAATTTGTAGGAGACATCTGAAAATGCCAAAACACTGTATAACACACATATCTACCGTACCGTGTCTGATAATGCCAGTAACATGGTAAAAATGAGCAAAGGTCATAAATTATGGCATTCTGCGTGTAACTCGCACACAGCAAATCTGCTGGCTAAGGACCTGCTACCAACAAACGTGTCACCAAAAGTAAATCAAGTTCTTAAAACATTCATTCAAACATCCAGATCAGCAGCACCAACTAGAGTTTGTCTTGCAGGGACACCCCCTGGCGCTCTTGCAGTGACACCCCCTGGCACTCTTGCAGTGACAACCCGCTAGCGCTTTTGCATTGACACCCCCTGGCGCTCTTGCAGTGACACCCCCTGGCGCTCTTGCAGTGACACCCACACCCACTGGCGCTCTTGCAGTGACACCCACACCCACTGGCGCTCTTGCAGTAACACCCCGCTGGCGCTCTTGCAGTGACACCCCGCTGGCGCTCTTGCAGTGACAACCCGCTGGCGCTCTTGCAGTGACAACCCGCTGGCGCTCTTGCAGTGACACCCCCTGGCGCTCTTGCAGTGACACCCCCTGGCGCTCTTGCAGTGACACCCCCTGGCGCTCTTGCAGTGACACCCACACCCACTGGCGCTCTTGCAGTGACACCCACACCCACTGGCGCTCTTGCAGTGACACCCAATGGTACTCTTGCAGTGACACTCGCTGGCACTCTCAACAAGATGCCTGTGCTTCTCTGAAAAGCAACATTACAACAATGCGTTGACGCCATTGGGTGAGACATGAGACAAATGGTGACACAATAAACTTACTGTAGGTGGGCGCTAGCAGTGTTTCCCAGTCATCACACTGTTGAGACTCAGGGTTCTCAGCAATGCTGTAGGTTCTTTTTATCCGTCTCACCCGAGCGTACTTACGAAACACTTTGCATTACTAAACTTTTATCACTGAAAACAATGGCAAGAGGTGGCTGTCACTAAACACAATCTTTTCAAGGAAAGGGGTCACAGCAGCTAGGGTGGACTGACAATATTTCCTGAAGACAGGGTGCAGAGAATAATGGAATGAGTAAGTGAATACGTGTGATTATTTGGCATCACTAACACTAACTCATCGGGGTACGTCATCCAGCACGTGGTTAGCGAGATGGCAGCCTATACACATAGCCGGCTAGGACGGAAATAATGTCACCGTACAAATTACACAAAATTATACTAATACTACTGGGACATGACAATGGTCACAATAAACACGCAAGCGCGTGAAAGCAAGATTAGATGGTGTGGATGCCGCTGGATAAGTGTTGCAGTGGAGCATGCGGTGCAGGTGAAATTTCAGTATTTATCCGCAAAAACTGCAAATTATGGTCAAACAAATTATTATTTCCATTGAGAAAATTATTCTTTGGCAGACTGAATTGGTTTTGGACCTGCAACATGTCGGACGGCAAGAAAATCAAACCTTGAAATGACTGTGTGGTCAGACATAAAAGCATCAATTACATAAAAAATACATGGAACCCTGGGTGAAAATTTACATAAAACCATGAAAAAAATTATAGTGCACATCATATTACACATATAAACACTCAAAGCACATGGATGACACAGGTATTGACTTGGCGTCTATGAACCACGTGGTCACAAATGATGTGGCCATAAAATAAATAAACATGAAAAATACCCTTAAATACATACATATAATTAAAGAACTAAATATTGAACATAGCAATTATACACAAATTACACTGAAACGCCTTTAATATAGGCGGATGACGTCTGATTCAAAGTTGCGCAGGCCGCGTGGCCTTTCGGACATATTTTCTCCCTTCCCCTCGTTTACATCTTAAAAAGCCACAATGGCACAAATAATTACGTTAAGCAGAAGCATAATGCTGGGGAAAATATCTGGCAAAACGTACACAAGCAAAGGTTAACCGGTATACTAAGAATGGACTATGGTAATCTACATCAGTGCAACAAGTTTGAAGTGCGTACGTGACAGCGCCTTACGTCGCCAGACCTCAGACAATGACTACGCCGAGGCAAGCATCTCGCTGACCTACCATGGCTGCCTACGGGTTCACATAAGCGGAAGTGCTATGCAAGCCATATAAAACTTCTATCTTTGAAAATAAATGGCACATAAGCAATTTAATTAATTATATAAAAATTTAGATTTTTCTTACGAGTTTTCTGTATTCTTTGAATGTCTTTTTAGGACTATGTTTATGCCAGAATAATACTGTCCTCAGTCTTCGAGCAGCGCACATTTTGAATTCCTAACCAAACATTGTGCAATATTATTATACGTACATTTCACATATTTAGACACTTGAAAAACCTAAAAAGAAAACAGACACATTTTACACTGCAATTAATATTCCGTTATGGGAAAGTTCAAATTGGAGCCTCTTTGCGCACGTACATGCCCACGTGTCATGCGAGAGGTGAGCGCCATTATGGGCTTAACACTGCTGGCTGTTAGCTGGCGTCAGCGTAAAGTGGCAGCTAATGATGAATCGGCAAAAATTTCAACATTAGTGAAATGTCTTATTTGATGAATATTTCCTTTCACAAGTAAATGATACAATTGCACTCTTGGATCCTGTGAGCCAGCTACCTCAAATACTTCTCAAAAGTGACAGAGCAGTGTCACTGATGCAGTGGAATTGTGGATGACCCTACAGTTATCTGATGGCCATGATGACAAGATACATCTTCTTGAGAAGAGTAGAAATAAATCTCTTAATATCTATAGCATGGCGGCAAATGTACTTCACCCACAATATCAAGGACAGAATCTTAATGAAGAACACCATGACCACGTGGAAGGATTCATATTGGAAACATTGGATGCAGAAGGTCTCGTCAGTTTTCAACAGTACCATCAAAAAGCCGGAAAATTTGATGATCTTTTGGACAAGGGTGTTAAATCTCCAAAAATATTCTGCTTTTTCGCCAAGAGCCACCATAAGAAATTAGAAGATTTGGCAAATAAATTACTAAACATTCCAGCTTCGTCTACGCAATTGGAGAATATTTCCCCCCTGGTATTTTTTGTCCATAATGATAACAGGAATCGCCTTTCATTTGAAAAATTAAAAAAAACAGTACATGTTTGTTCTCTCTTAAAATGAAAGATCAAGCGTGTGATGATTATAGACTACATTTTTTTAATACATTAATGCCATTGGGTGAGACACGAGACGAGCAATGACACAAACACTTACTGGTAATTTGGACACCAGCAGTGCTTCCCAATCACTGCACTATTGAGACTCGGGGTTCTCAGGGATGCTGTGAGTTCTGTGTGTCCGTCTCACCCGTGCGTACTTACAAACACATAGGAAATACTAAACTTTTTACTAAACATCACTGGAAATAAACATTTAATAAAATATATGTGGCTAGGACCTGTCACTACTGAATAAAAGAGTTAAGTTCACTGTAGACTTGTTTTTATTGTTATTATGCATACACATCAACTTGCCAATGAAATTATGATTATATTGGTCATGACTAGCAAACTCCGCTTGGTTGCTCCTTGGCCCGCAATTAATCAAGTGCACGCCTAGATGGATGATCTCACCGAGGTGCGTGAAAGCACAGCCTTCACAAGGGAAAAGGGCAGACAGCCGCTACGGTGGACTGAAGGTTTTTCCCTGAAGACAGGACACGGTGAATTACATATTAAACCATTAATATATATTAACAGATGTGATTACTCTCAATCACTAACGCAAACTCGTGAGGGCTTGCCCTCCAGCACGTGGGTAGTGTTGTGATGGCCTATACACAGAGCCGGCTATGACAGGAATAATTGCACCGTACGCTAATTACAGAATTACATAAGCCCTTAAATGATACATGAAACAAGATGGGATGCGAGATGAATATTCACAATAAACACACACACGTGTGAAAACAAGCTTGGATGCCGCTGGATGAAGTTCGTAGCGGACCATGTGGTGCAGGTGAAATTGCAATATTTCTGTGTGGAAATGGCAAACTAAATTCAGACAAAAGATTATACTTGCTGAGGAAATTATTCTCTTCACGATTGCAGTAGTTACAGGCGTGTTACATGCCTGATGGGCGGTAAAATCAAAATGTGACTGCGTGATCAAGTACTAAAAGCATCAATTTACGTGAAAAATACATTGAACCCTGAAATAAATTATTGCACATATGATTTTACATAAATAACCTCTCAAAAAGCAATGATGGTGTATACAAAGACTTGGCATCGGTCGGTCACGTGGTTATACATGATGTTGCTGTAAAATATTCAAACACAAAAAATTACCCTCAAATACATACATAAAAACAAAGCTCTTAAAATTGCGTGTAGCAATAATGCAGAAGTTACAATGAAATGCCATAAACATAGGCGGATGGCACCTGATTCAAGTTGTACAGGTTTTGTGGCCTCTCAGACATATTTCTCCTCCTTATCCTTGATTAAGTTGAAGATGCCACAAGGGCGCAAGAAATTAATAAAGCGGAAGCATAATGTTGGGGAAAATGTCTGGCAAAAATGTACGTAAACAAAGGTTAACCAGTAAACTAAATTGACTGTGGAAACTTAAATCAGCGAACAAAAGTTGTAGTGTGTACGTGACAGCGTCTCACCTTGCCAGCTCTTGACAGAACGTCCGGAGACAAGCGTCACGCGGACCTACAATGGCCGCCTACGGGGTTCACATAAGTGGAAGTGCTATACATGCAGAGTAAAATATTTTATTATTGAAAATAAAATGGCACAAATTAAATTAAATATTGTTTTACATTTCTATAATTTTCTTATGAATTTCAATATTATTTTAGTCTCTCTTTATGACGGCGTTCATGAAGGAATATTAAGTGTTCTTAATCTTGGTGCCGCGGGAACTTTGAATTTTATAACCAAACAATGTAAAAATTGTATCAAATATTTGAACACAATTTTAAGATATATTAAACCCTGCAAATACAATAGGGCACATTTTACACTGATAATATCATTTATACAAAAGTTCAAAATTATTGGCCCCTTTGACCACGTGCGGGACTCATGACACGTGCGTAGTGAGCGCTGTCATGGGCTCTATCGCCGCTGGCTGTTAGTCAGCATCAAACGACACTCCCTCGAAGGCCAGGATGGTGCGAACACTGTAACATTGCTCTGACGGTCCCTGCCTGACTGGTTGCCTATTGAGGGCAAAGAAAACATGGCCTCGGAGGTCGTCCTTTTCTGCGGCATTTGCAGGGAGTGGGGGTGTAGGCAGGAACAACAATGTGGGTACGCGGTGGTGACTCGGCTCGTGTCTTGCGAGTGCTGCGTTGCAACTTGTTGACACCTGACGCCACACTCACTGCCCTACTAGTTTCCCCAAACCCTTTCAAACTCTCTTGCCCTACTACGCTCTCCCCTGCGGGAACTGGAAAGCCTCTATAAAAGGCACCATGCCTTCACGAGTGGTTTCAAGATTTACATTTACACTTTGGTTACAACCAAATTCAGCTGTGCCCTGGGGAAACCCCTTAAAACTCAATTCACTGGCACTGGTTGTATTGACATTTACATGCGCACTAATGTTACCACTTTCTTCGTGTACACTTGGGAATCCCTTACATTCAATCTGATTTGTTGTGTTGTTACAGGCATAAACAGATAAACGGTGTTGTGGTACTACCTGTCTCCATCTCCTCACTACTAGGTGTTGAGTGTTCTGTCTGTACGAAACCCTTAAATGACAGTTCATTCCCTTGGCTGGATGTTCCCGTGTTCGTATTAACATTTCCCTTTTGTACTCCCTGGTGGAATTCTCCGAGCTCGCTGTGGTACTGGGCGTAACGTCTCCTTGCCTCTCTTTCCCACAGGCAGTCTGTCTATCCGCAGGTCGTCCCGATGCTGTTACGTGACACGTCAGGGTCCCAATTTAACTAGTTACGTGGAATTTCCCATCTTTTCCACCACTCTCACTGGTCCTGTCCATCTAGGTGCCAATCCAGTAAAGTACTTCTTCACCCTGGCCGAAAACTGGTTCTCTCTTACGTACACGTACATCCTGTGTACAAGTTCAGGTGGCGCCTCTTGCTATCTGGTACCCACACAGTACAATAACTGATCTGGTTCGCCATGGCTTCTACATGTATTTGCGCCTGGTGTTCAACAATTTGTTCAGGTGGTCTGGGAGTGTTTTCGCGGGGTGCTCCAGGCGCACAGAGTTCACGACCTTGTACCATCTCGACGGGTGTTTTCCCGGTTGCCACATTCACTCTATTCCGTAGGGAAAACATTACCTACAGGATTGATTCAACCCACCTAGTATGGTCCTCGCCTAACCGGACATGTAATTGGATTTTGACGTCTTGGTTACGTCTCTCGGTTGGGTTAGCCCTCAGATGGTATTCTGGGGTGGTACGGGGTTCTGTTTCCCAACTGGTAGAGTACTCCCTCCATTTTCGCCCTACAAACTGTGTTACATTGTCTGTCAACAAATACTCTAGGTTTCCCCACCTTGAGAAAAACTCTTTCTGCATTACATGTGCAACTGTATGAGGACGAACATTGCTGACGCGGTCCAACGGGTGAACAGATCCGTGGCAACAGCAAGAAATATTTTCCCAGTTTTCGTACATGGGTACGGGCCCATTATGTCGATAGCTACTGTTTTGAATAGCTCAGTTGGCAGCCTTGGCTGTTGTGGAGCGTTGCCGTTTGCTCTCCGTGGCTTATGGTTGTTACACGTGATGCAGCTCTGTACATATTTCCTGACATCTCCCTGAATCCCTGGCCAGTGAGGATCCCGGGTGCCCATGCTCCAAACTGTCATGCGTATACTTTAACACAAGTTCCTGTTTCTCTTTCGGTACATACGTCCGCCATCGCGCACAATTATCAGATGGTTTGGTTTGTATTTCCTTGTCCACTACCCTCCAGTGTTCTGTGTAGCATGTGGTGCAGTGTTGTCGGCGTTGCGCGGCATCTGGGGAATTTTCTTGTGCAGTGTGGACTTCCTTTAACACGTCACCTACAGTCAATGAAACAAGTTCGCCAGGTGCTGTGGCAACAATGTTTTGTACAACGATGGTTTGTGTTTCTACAGTTGGTATTACACGGCAAGGTGGTAGCACCTCTTCCCACTTTGAATCGTTAGTTACCGTTAGAGTCGGGCAAGGATTTCTCGACAAGGCATCTGCGAGCTCGTTTGTTTTCCCCACCACGTTTTCTACCTTGAAATTGTATTCTTGCAGTAACAGCACCCAGCGGGCAAGTTTGCTTTTCCAGTTGTGCATTCCTTCTAACCATACAAGCCATTGGTTGTTTACTTGCCCAACCCTGCACCGGATATTATAACTCACATTTGAGACCCTGTGACCACCCCACTAGCAGCAAATCGGCTTACCCGCACTTGGGTTTAACAACACCGATACCGTGCCAGGCGTCAATTGGCACCCCTCTGTTTGGCTAAATCGGACTTCCTTTATGGATATCAATCTCATGTCCATCAATTGGCGCCCTCCCGTGTGGCTAAACAGCACGGTCACGTGGGTGACCAAGCCTGGAACCACCATTTTCCGTCGTTGGCGAACCTGGAGTGTGAGGAGGCCGCCATCATTGGCGTCATGTTCCAGGAACTCTAACTGTAACGTTTTCCCTCACTCCACTGTTTCCACGTGTTTTACTGGTTGTCCGCGTACAGCAGGGGGAGAGCAGAACACCTGCTCGCCCAGGCCCCCTGCACCAGCCGCGACAATCACAGTCTTAAACATTGTCCCCGTGCATGGGACAAATACGTGAACGGAAGTGCCAAAGCCCCCGTGAAAATCTCTGAGTAACCATGTCATGCAACGGCACCAGGCAGCCACGCAAGTGACATGTTCACGATGGAGTGTTGGCGTGCAATTGGGCATGGAAATTGCAGAAAAATGAAGGCCAGTGACCCGTTTGCCAAAAACGAATCAGCAGCCATCATCTTTAGATGCTTTCCAGGGAGAACTTTGTCATCTAAGCCAACACAGTATATGCAAACAGCCAGATGTACGTGTGCAGTGACCAACAACAGACAGTGACATGAAGGACCAGAGCATGATCTAACGTCCTGCACACATTGCTGGAAGCAACAACTGATGAAATCCCTCAACATCACAGAGAGAATTGGAGTGTGAACGGGACAATTTGTGCGCTAGCAGTGCTGCATCGCCCAGGTGGACAAGTAGCAACCGCTCAATACCAGTGGATTACACCATCACGAGACACTGCACAATGCCAGGTACGAGTAAAGCGGAAAGTTGCGGCCATGCCCCCGCCGCGTACCGCATTGCTGCAGGACGTCATGAGCCGGTGCGGGTGGAAAGGTTTCCCACCGGAGGGGACATTTAATGCAGACCGCGGCTCGCTCACGAGCCCTTGTCAACCTGCGCTCTCTATCTAGCGGTACTAGCAGGAACTACATGCCGCAGAGCACTGGCTATGCAGCGCACCACCGCAGGCCAACAGCCACCAAGAAGACACTTGTGTCAGAGCAGTGCTTTTTAAAGCCACAAAACGTAACTTCTTTAAGTAAGTAATTTGTGCATTGCCACATAGCTTAAAAACAGCCCCACATTAAATTACCTACCAGCAAATGAATAAGGCAACATCCTAATTACTGTAAATCCAGGCAGCTGCTACAGTGCCAAATAGTGACTATGTGGGCATGTGGATCTCAGCCATCCGACAACATTTTGCAAAAGTGTTTAGTGTATCAAACACAAAATTAAGGGAACTTCTGGACTGGTAGTGAGCCCTTTTTATAAAGGAATTTATTAAATCTCTAAAATTGTCATGTTTATGTTCAGTGCAATGCACAAACTTTGAACAGCGCAACACAAAATTACTTTAAATATTTTTCAGAAGTTGAATATTAATTTATAGTGTACCAAATTAATACAGTTTGTTCCTTTTTAAATTGCCAGTGTGTTTCTGTGTCCTTTTAGGAAACAGAGAGAGTTATTTCACAAAAGTAATTTTGCATATAAAATTCAGGTAAATGTAAATTTTATATGTTTTGTTTATTTTGTTTTCAAGGATATGGCATGCCATGCAATTTGATTTATGTATCATCCAGTGTTGTGTCTCATATCATTCACGTTAATTATTTTTGCAAGGTATTTTCTCTTCTGGCACGGCATCAGTACCGAGGCGTCACCTATGCCATGCCACCCTCCATAGGGTTAGTTTGACTGGCGAGAGGGCAGGTCGCGTGGAGGTGAAGCAACTTTTACAATGATCAACTAGCTACAATACCTTCATTTTACTGGAACATTTTTCTTTCACTTCGTGCACCTACAATTATGTCACACACACACAATAACACAGTCCATTTTAATCCCTTCTTATGTTTTAAAGTTTGGATGGTCTTTTACCTACATAATCATGTGTAAATGAGAACGGGCTAGTGTACAACTGGATTCCACAGGTTTGTTTATACGTGTGATGTAGTTAATGTTGTCAGGACACTGGTCGTATAGTTGATTAGGTTGGTAGAATTAAAATAAAAACCAATATCAGTAATTCGCAACAGCTGAGTATTTTTGATTCCGTACGTTGTAGGACTGTATATTTATTCGTATCGTAGAATAGTATAAAATTATGCCTAGTTGTCTGCTCGTTCCGTTAGTAAATAAGGTAGTAGTTTGTGTGCTCACAGTCAGTTTTATTACACATCAGTGGATACGTACCCTATAGTGTGATAAAATAGTATGCATTATATCAAATGAAGTAGTATAGATAGTGTACGGAGCTAACATAAAAGTATGTGGTGCATTATGGTGGTGTGTTAGATGTATAATAATATACGTACCATAGTGTAAATGATGAGTTCGTCCGTCGTCTAATGATGAGGATGGGTGTGGCATTGCATGTTGGCAGAAAATGGATATGCTTGGTAAACGTTAAGTGTTAAGATGTTTAATTACAAATGTGTGTATTGGGTGCTATAAACAGTGTTGCAGTTAGGTAATGTTAGGTCAGGATTCTGTAGCAGGTAACGAGACTTTACCATTTGTAATTAATAATTGGATAGGTTTTACGTTTGTAGTGGCATGCAGAATTAGGTTGTTGTACGTAGGTTCTGGGGTAGTATTGCGACATTAGTGCCTGTCGCTGATGTTTTACTTGAACTTTTCTGGCCGTGCGCGTGCTCCTCGGACGACCCCTCCCTCACGAGCTCTCCCTCCCTGCCTCCTCTAGTGCTCCCCCTTCCTCTCTCCTCGCTCTATTTAAGCTCTGACACTTCCTTCTCCCTCCTAGTTCTGCTTGTTCCCGACCCAGTGTTGTGGCTTTGATTATGATAGGCGTCACCCAATGTTCTGTATGTCTGCAATGTCAATGAGGGCTATCGACGCCTGTGAATTGGCAATCTTTGAACCGCAGCAGATCGTCACTTGTTAGCCAGTTAGTGCCCGGTGGAACAACGTTTGCTAAAATTCTGCATAGTTTCCACAAATTTCTGTGGAATGCGTCACATTAAATGAGTTTGGAGGTGGGTGTTTGCACAGTTATTTTAGGCAAGCAAGTTGGCAAGCGTTTGTTCATCACCGCATAAAATTCAGTGTAAATTTACTGGTTCTATTTTCACATTTGGCCATGTAAATATAAAAGAGTTTATATGGTAATAATTCTGGGTAATTATCTATGTAGGGGTCTAATTGCCTTGCAGTCTGACTGTTTTCTGAAGTATTTAGAGTTTAGCCGGTGAAGTTTTTAGTGTACACCTTTTGATTGACATTTTGGTTCAACGTAATTTTGTGCTCATGCTTGATGCACATGAAGTTTATCTTGTCTGCCGGAGAAATTCCAGATTGGATGGTTGGTGGCTATGAAAGGGCACTTGTCGCCCAACAACACCAAATTAGGGTTTCAGCATAGTTCATTAGTCGTGGACAGTAATACAGGCTGTTGCCTTAAAGAAGTTTAATTTGAATGAATTGGATTGGTATGGAATGTGATTGATTGGACGTGCGCCAAGCAAACACAGTAAAAGGTTCACCGAGATTTCAGATGTTGAACAGTCAAACATATTTTCTGTCAGAAAGACTCTTAGTGCTCTAACATTTTTGAGTAGAGCATACTTGTTTGTTAGCCAGTCAGCTGTGCAGTTTTGACCATTTGATTCTAGGAGTGGTGTCGTCGTTCCGTTCCGAAACGTAATAATCTATGCTTATGTTTAGGCATTTATTGGCGATCAGTAAATGAGAGCGAAACATTTTATGTTAATGTCCGATGTTTGGTTATTAAGTAGAAACGCAAGGTACACAACAGTGACCAAGAATTAAAGTGAAAACAGTACAATTTTTCTTAATTGTCAACACTCGCTACTGGTATTCTGCCGTGGTTTGGCGCTGCAATATTTAATGTCATATTTTTACGTATAGCGTAGGCGCACTGTCGTCAAAAGACAGGTGATGCAAGGAAGCCCAATTTTTTGAGAGAAATGTTTTACATGCTGGTGTGCATATTTTTAATAATTTAGCATGATAAAGGGTATTAATTGTGTGCATGATATTGCTCTAGTCTTGAGGCTATTTTTTTCAAAATACTCTTTGCAAGATTTTTAAAGTTTTGCATGATCTTGCCCTTTAAGTATAACGTATCGTGGAAGGCCACACAAATGGGCTAGTGGCTATTCGATGGGTGAAAAGGTGTAATGTTGGTTGTGATAGGCACCCTAAAAGGAAAATATTGTATCTATTTTTATACTTATATTTTTTAATAATCATAGTGGTCGGAGTTTTGAGTGTTGTTTATGGAACCACAAATTCTTTTGATTGAGTGAAATACTATGAAATACTGTAGCTCTTGACAACGGTCATTGGAACTGTTAATGTACACACTTACTAATTTATTCTATTGTATTCAAAACATGGTGCAAAGAAAAGTACACAAAATGCAAAAAACATATGTGAAATAAAATAAGTGTTGATTACAATACTTTGTGTTTGAAATAAATGTTATTCCCTTGTGGTCCTCTGTACGGCACAGTATATTTCTGCGGTATTCAATTCAGCATACTGTACTGGGATTCATACTCCAGCCAATATAAATTACACTACTATCAATGCAAATGACTCCGTCTGAGTAATAAGAGCTTAAAAGATTATGGGCGTGAAAAATACACTATCTACCAAAAAGTAATTGGGCACATTTCCACAATGATTAATCGATGATTGTCACCCTGTTAGAATCTCGTAGGGCCACCTCTTGCGGCTATAACAGCAGCAACGCTGTCTGGCATGCTCTCTACGAGTGTTTGCAGGACATCCACTGGGATTCGTCGCCATTCCTCTTGCAACCATTCCATGAGTTGAGCAATGGATTTTGGCCATGCCTGACGAGCCCTCACCCGGCGATCCAATTTGTCCCAAAGATGTTCTATAGGGTTGAGGTTGGGGCTATGGGCGGGCCAGTCCAATCGGCGAACATTGTTGTCGGCGTACCACTGCATAGTAGTCCTTGAAACATGGCACCTGGCATTGTCATCCTGGAAGTTGGGAGCATTTCATTATCCAGAATGTTACAATAGGCCTCTGTGTTCATGCTACCACAGACAAACACCAGCGGTCCTACGCCAAAGGCCGTTAAATACATGTCAACTGACGTACTGAATCGCCTATCTTCACAGGTGCCCAATTATTTTTTGGTAGATAGTGTATACAAGACTGGATCTCTTCAAACGTCTTTATATATTACTCGTAATGACAAGTTACAACACATTACAACATTTAATTATGTCTAACGGGAGAGAAATTTAGTAATGTTATTAATTCCTAATCAGTAAAGCCACTCTGTCAATCATCTAATAATGTCCTTCCGACGTATCTTTGGAACCAATTCACCTTGTAAAGTTGCAGAAGGCTGCGTCCCCTCGACGTAGCAGCAGCGACGGTTCTGGCACACCCCTCTCGTGGTCCTTCAGAGGTCGGCCACTGGCGGACGTCCTGACAGCATCTCACGTGTCTGGCCTTGCCACGAGCCCCGTGCTGGCCTATATTGCAATTTGTTTAATGTCACGCCCACTGTTTATTCTCACCGCTTGTCTCGATCCCTGCGTCCTGCTTTCCTGCTTGGCGAGATGCTGCGTTCACACACGAGCATTAGCTAAGGGTGCGTTCAGACCACTACAGTACCGTATAAAATAGCACAAATTGTATTTACCTATACAGCAAATGTGACTGTGTGCTAAAATAATCCTTTCAAATGGTCAAAATATGACCCATTACAGTGAATCTCAGATACGTGATACGTGATAAGCAAGGTGTGGCTGAACAACCAAAAACTTTGATTTGTCATTTAAAAACATCATATATTAGGTGGCAAAACTAACTTATTGACTATGATCCCGTTGTGGTTCAAGTGTGCTTCTGATACACCATAAATGGTATTGCGCAGTACACTAGGGTGGATGGGTTTAAGTCTGCTACTCAATACCATGTACGTTAACGTATCTTACACTTGGATTGATGGACTCGGATGTACTTCCAGATACCATAGGACATGGTTTTGTCTCTCACATTTGGGCGGATGGGCTCAAATGTACATCCCAATACCAACGTATGTACTAAATACTGGAAGTGATCTGCCCGAAAACACCCACATGCCCGTGGACGACTGTTCGATTGTGAGAGAAAAGGGATGGGGCAACAGTAATAACCATATGACATCGGCGCCATGTTGGTGACGTCATAACATGCATTTAAACACATGGTATCAGGTTGTACACTAATCCCACGAGGACTTCGCCGGCACTGAAACTCTACATGCCACCAGTAATCGACAATTTGTCTGCAAAATACATTGTGATTGCTTGTGATTCAGTGAGCGCCGGACACACACACAGCACATACAAACAGGTGAAGTTAAATTAAATCTTATAAAAGGAGGCAATATTGAAAAAAATATTTATATCCAAACTGTAATGTATAGGGCTAACAAACTACATGTACACAAGCCATCTTCAAGTTATTTTTGGTATATATTAAGAGAATATAGAACGAAATTGCAGCTGAAAAACCCAATTATTTACTAAAGTTCGTTGAGACTTCTACTTACCCATTTTGACTTGAAAATCTCCTGTTACACGATTCCACCACAAACCATACTCGCCTTTTACAAATATGTAATACTGATCGGTCCTGAATAACTCCATTTTTGGATACGATTCCATACCTGACATTTTAACTCAAATTTTCAATCCGAATTACTTGACATAGACTGGCTACACCCTCTCGAACGCCTCCATTTTGTTTCAATGGTTACTTTATTTGGCACTAAGTGGTATTTGAATGTGATAATATGAAACCTTAAGTATCAATCACGGACCATATAATCCAGAACTCCTAAACAAGCACCACATTTTATTCGTCCACGTCTTATAGCTATACGACTGTTTGTAACTAACGTAAACAACATGGGGAAAGCCGTCTGCTACCAATGAGACTCAATGTTGCCAACGTTGTGAATATTTTATTCTTATTGAGATTCAAAATACATGTATATGTGAGGTAAAGGTATTTTTTTCCTTTGCGGTGGATATTGTTTGGTTCATATATTGGCCAGCGTGGAAATAATAAACAGCTTTCACCAGTGCGCGCATCATTGCGTCATTGCGATGCAATGCCATGTAGCTTGTGGCGTGGTATAAAGTTTTCTACAATAGGAAATTTATGAAATCAACTGTGGCTGAAATGTCTCCTCCTGCAGATAGCGACTTATGCAAACAATTATCACAACTCATTGAGAAATTAACTCATTCTGGTGAAAAGTCCCTCGAAGAAAAGAGCTTGAAAGAAGTGAAAAATCTCTGCAAGTAAGTGTTAAACCAACGTACAGAATTCTAGTTATATTTCGTAGTAAGGGGGCCCATCGCATCCATCTAGAAATCATTTCAATTCTCAGGAAACATGATTCACCAGAAATCGTTTGCAGGTTAGGTTTCTAAGTGGTACTGTTGATAAGATCTAAGGAAATGATGAAACAAATGGGTAGGGAGCTTGAAAGGAAGATCAAACAGGCAAAGAATGTATTTCTGGGGAACATGGTGGAAGAAGGAAAAGGCAAGGAATGGGGGATATTGTTAGGTGGTTAAGGGGTGGAGAGGAAGGGATCCCTCTGCTAACAGGAAGGGATGGTAGGCATGCGACAAATGACCAAGAAAAATCTGAGATGCTGCAAGGACAGAACTTGTCAGTGTTTGAAGCAAAGGAGTGTTGGAATAGGGCAGCAAACAGTGTTCGGGGGGTATTAAGTGAGTTGTTGATGAGGGGTGGGAGATAGAAAAGGTAATTAGGGGTTTGGAGAACAGTAAGGCAGGGGGTCCAGATGTGATAGGAAACGCAGCACTAAAGTTTGGTGGCAGGGAGTTGACAAAATATTTAGAAGTGCTGTTTAAAAAGTCCTTAGGAGAGGGTAAGTTACCACAAGATTGGAAGGATGCTATGGTGGTACCTATACACAAGCAGGGAGAGGATAGGGAGAGGCCTGGCAGCTGCAGACCGGTGAGTCTCACATCAAGTACAAGAAAAGTAATGGAGAGGCTGGTGGTGCAGTATATGGTGAGGGTTATGAACAATAGGAATTGGTTGGCGGAGTCCCAGCATGGTTTAAGGAGGGGATACTCATGTGAGACTCAGCTGGCTGGGTTATTAGAGGTTCTGGTGCAGGTAGTTAATGAGGGGAAGCAGGTGGATGCCTGCTTCATAGATTTTGAGAAGGCATTCGATAAGGTGCCCCATGGGACAATGATGAGGAAAGTGGGGGAGGCAATATCGGAGGAAGAGGAGGTTACGTCAGGGAAGCGTGCTGGGCCCTCTGTTATTTACCATAATGGTAAATGACATGGGTTTGGAGATTAGGGGAAAAATCAGATTGTTTGCAGACGATTGTGTTGTATATACTGATGTGGGAGAGGGGGGCTGAAATTTGCAGGCGGACATTGATAAGATATGGTTGTGGACCAGGAAAAATAAAATGAAGATAAATGTAAGAAAAACTAAGGTAGTGAAGTTTACAATGAAGATGATGATAAGCAAGGACATGTACAGATGGGAGGGACAAGAGATAGAAGAAGTAGCAGAATATAAGTATCTAGGGATTGCACAATGGTACGGCCAATGTTAGAATATGCTGCAGCAGTATGGGACCCGTATGTGGAGGGTTGAACGGCTAGTCAGGATGTGCAGGGTGGTGAATGAAGAGGGAGGATGGGGAGGGCTACACTGCAAGCTAAGTAAGGGGGTGTTTAGAGCAAGATGGTGTGGAGGAGAAGGGAGCGGGGTAGGCAGTCCATGCTTGTGAGGTCTGTGAGGGAGTGGAATGTGTTGAGGGAGGAATTGGTATCTGTGAGAGGGGTTGGCAAATTCAGGAAGGGAGTGGAAAAGGAGTTGGTTGGGTGAAGGAGAGTTGAGAGAGCATGCCACCGGGTGGTAGCCTAATTGCGAGTGTATGTATGTTTACCGGTTTAAACCTCTGTGCAGCACTATAAATATACCACGTAAATGACATTTTACACATTAAGTATTAATTGCAAAAAGTATTCTTATGTGTAAAACAATTCTGCGTCCCCATATAAATGTATTCTACGTAAATTATACATATTTTATATTATAAATGGGGCATCTTGATCACCCTCCTCCCTATCACATTTTATTTTTTTTTACAGAAAACTTCTTGAAGCCCCTCGAAAATTCCTAGTAATTATGATTACTAATAATCATATCCAGGTATTATTTTTCCGATTTTCGAAAAAGTCCCTATTCATAAGAATGACCAAAAATGTATATCTTATGTTATTATATTTCAATAGGTATAATTAATAGTACAATTTAATATTTTAATTAAAATTTTTACATCTTTTATTTAAAGTTACATAGTTTTATTATTTTTCAGCAAATAAAAATATTAACGTATTTTATTGTTAGTCATATTATTTAATAATAGAAAAATGTGATGATTAATATAACACTTTAAAGTAGTTATGGCTCTCAATAAATTAATTTAAAAAATGAATTTTCATACCAAAACGAAAAAATTATAAAGAAATATACTGATCTATGTTAAATAATATATTTCATTTAGAACACTATGATAATTTATTAAAGTGTAAACTTTTGCAGAAAAAGGAAGTGGACGTAGTTTTAATTCTTGAAATGATGTTGAAGTGTGCATAAAAAATATATAATCTGTTATGAATTACTTCTTATAGGCCTATATATTTAATTAACAAAACAAAAATGAAAATGATTGGAATAATGTCAAAATTGAAAATAATTTATGTTATCTATTTGACTAAATTATTTTTATATCCTATAAACAAAATCTACAAAAAGTACAGAATTATAAAGATGTTAAATTAGAATGAAATTACAAAATAAATGTTAAAATAATTATGAAAATTGGTAATAATCCAAATTTCAAGAAGTAAAATAATTCAGTAAATGTTTATTCAGTCTGTAAAAAATAAAACTAATAAAAAGGGGATAAATATAAATTTGCTGTCTTTTACTAATTTAAAAGTAACATTTTTGTATTATAAAGGTTTATCAATAATTTTTCACTACAATATAGGAAAATAAACATGAAATATTTGCATATGAAATATGTTCAAGAATTTTTATTAATGAAATATTTAGCTGAAGTAGAAAAAATCGTTATGTAAATAAAGCAATAAAAATTAAAATGTAGGCCTATAAAAATATATTTTAAAAAAATTTAATTTGTTATGTAGACTGCCCCTTTTATGATTTGTCACTTTTGAATATATTTGAAGAAAAATGATTAACATAAATGATTTCTGGAACCAACAAAATCATACAGGCTATAGCGTAATAAATAATGAAAAATATGATATATATTTCATTTGTTTCATAAAGTATTTAAGTGAAAGTTATGAAGAGAGTAATTTATTTTGGGGAATATGCAGCTGACATTTTTTTTAAGTTGAAAACAAAATAAATAAACTACTAACTTATGTGTGTCGTTGACAAAAAATATTAGTTTGAGTGAATGTGAATTTCTTAATTATAATTGGTAGGCTATGTGACATGTCATATTTGTAATAATGATTTTAATACAAATCCCATTTAATTTTTTTTTAATATTATAATTTTAAATTAAATATAGATATTTATTCATCAATTTTACTAAAGGAAAACTTGAGAGAAGATGATATTAATTTAATCAAATTAGTAGTTTAAATAATTTACAAATTTAGAGAATTGTTTAGAATTATATAAAATTTAATCAATAAAATAAATATGTTTAAAAAATAATACACAAATTGGTACAAATAATGAAATAATTAATAATACAGACTCTTCAATAAACAAAGAAAATATAATTAATGGAGAGAAAATATAATTATCGAAACATTGTATTAAATAATATAATGTTGTACCTCCTCACCGTCTTAGACCGAACCTGTTGCGTTGACTGCATGTGTGATGCAGTATGGAACACTCCGTGCAGTTGTAATTATGCAATTAATACTAATTTAATTGGGACATTTGGTTCAATTTCTTTTGTTTTAAGAGGAATTTTACTTAGTTTTCAGTATTTCAGATTTTTGGCCATGTTTAATTTAATTTATCCTTTAAAAAATTTATGATTTTCCTGTAGCCCCTGAAGAAAAGAAATAAATGATTCACAACTTTGTATAATTAATAGGAAAAAACTAGATGGAAATTTTCTAGACATTCACCATTGTGATGCAGATATGTGTCATGGAAAAACAAGATTGAACACGAAAAAAAATTTAAATAACTTTTATTTAAGTATTTTTTTTGTGTTTCAATTTTGTTTTTCCATTACGGACATCTGCATCACAATAGCGAATGTCCATAAGTCTTCATCTAGTCATGCACCCCCACTGCACCATTCATTCAAAGATAATAGAAATATGTTGTACATTATTGAAATTAAAAATTAGGGACTATGTGTAAAAAAAAGTTTAAAATTATGAATAGTTTACTGACTCAACATGTAATCAAAAACCTTGGTTTAAGCCACATATTGATAAAAATACTAAGATTTAAAACTAAAATTAATGCTCTTGAAAAATATGTTTATAAGTTGGTACTAATTCAATTTATGTAAAAAAAAATTTAGTTAGTTAATATTAGGTCTATAACTAATGGTAAAAAATTTGAAAAATTATTTTCTAAACCTAAGTAAAAACCTATTTCAGCACTGCACTTTGTAAATATTATGAAACTTATTTATTATACTTGGGATGGCTTCTTTAGGGGTGGGTGTCAGAGGTGGCTGCTGGTGACTGCCTGAGTCATTACCCTGTCAATGTTAATAAATTACTGTTTTTGACTAATGGTGCATTCACTACACTGGGATTTTAATAAACGTGATTGGCAATTGGTGTCCTTACTTGCTAACAGAATTGGGTGGAAAACACTGCTCAGCAGTCACACATTCTGTCCAGATGTTTATTGAAACTCAAGATTACACACGTAATCTTACACACCATGTTGAACAACCAATAGGTAATGATACGGACATGACAAGACACTTTACGTTGTTGGGCCACCAGTGTGCTTTTCCTCTTTTGTGACAGATATTTCCGACTTGAGTTTGTACGTGATGTGGGTTGTTGTTGCCGTAGCACACTTTACTGGGAGACGTAAACAATATAATAGACTCACATGTTTCAGTGTTTCAGAAAACATGTGCTAGTGCCGGGCTGTGGTTCCTTTTTCAATTCCCACTAACAAATGCAACTTCCAACTTTGCTTACCCTCCACATGTATCTACATTTTTATAATACCTAACGTTAGTTATAAAAATAGAAACGAAATGAATGTAATAATAATTAAACTGAATATTATTTGGAGAGCATATTAGAAATTATAAGAACACTCCCATTTTCCGAGCACTTTCAATAACTTTCTAAGTAAAATGAGGACTGGAGGATGTAAACAGAATGACTGCTTACCTTGCTGAAGGAACATGGCAGCGTAACTCGCTTGCGAGTTTGATTCATCGCTAGTCACTACCGTTTGTGGAAATTATTACTATATAGCAGCACTATGCGTGTACAGCGCGGGAGTTACGAAAACTTTGTTTCTCGAATCGGAAAAGGGAAACTCAGATTTTGATTTTTTAAATTTTTAAAGTTAGGCGAAATCTATAAAGGGTTAAACATTTCCAATATGTATAGGGTAAGCTTTGCTTACGTTGCGTCTATGGAATAAACGCCACTGCATTTGCTTGTCTTGACACCTTCCCACCCTGCTCTCCCAGTGTTACGCTGCACTTTCCCTTAAACTCCCCCTTGCACTATGTTACACTGCTCTCATTCCTGGGGGCGTTAAATGGCAGGAGCAGTGGTCTTATGAGGTAGGAGGCTGGACGACCTCAAAATGATGGTGTTCACAGAGGTGCTTGTAGTTATTATTATGAATGAAGGTTTCTACTGCAGACGGGATTTGAGCTACCTGCTGCCCAACCCTTCAGTATGCGTACAATATGCATTTTGTCCAATGTGTTGACAGTGAATTTGTTGCATGTGAGAGAGAGGGTCTGGTAATTAGAAGTTGACGCCGTTGGGTGAGACACGAAGACGAACAAATACACTATTTAATTACTGGTAGATGGGCGCCAGCAGTGGTTCCCACGCACTGCAATTTGAGACTCGGTGATCTCAGGGATGCTGTGGGTTCCGTGTGTTCGTCTCACCCGAGCGTACTTACAAAACAATTTCGATACCAAACGTGTCACTTTCACACACTGGTGAGGAGCTGGATTCTGACGCTACAAGACTCCGTAAGTTTACACTGGTAAGATTGGATTTATTTAACCAAGTACATCTCGTGCCAAAATGAGTTTTACGGTTACCTTGGACGTAACTGGCCAGTTCCAGTGGATGATTCCTCCAGCGCGTTACGCAACTTGTGCTCTCCTAGATGGATGATTCTCCGCGCTGTCTGAGAACACAGCCTCCATAAGGGAAGGGGTCTATAGCTGCCAGGGTGGACTAGAGATTTTTCCTGGAGACAGGACATGGAGGGTGAATATGACCAATACCACGTGCATTTATCCTCTTCACTATGACCTACTCGTCAGGACGCGTTCCCGAACCACGTGATGTGTGGCGATGGTCAATACACATAGTGGGTCAGGACGGAAAATAATACCGCCGTACAAAAATTCATAAATATCACTTGATGAACGTGGAGCCCAACAAGAACAAGTAAAATAAACACGCAGGTGCATGAAAACAGTGTTATATGGTACGGATGCTGCTGGATGAAGTTCATGTGCAAATAAAAAATGCATTATTCCTCGTGAAATTCTGTAAATTGTTACCTGCAAAAACGATAGCTGTGTTATGAAAATTATTCCCTTCATGATGCGAGCATACAAAAGCTCTTAGTGCGCCTGATGGTGGGAAAATCCAAACTTATGAATTGACCACGTGGTCATTGCACAAAAAGCATCAAACATGAAAAATGTGTATTATGATAATAATTTACTCTGCGTGTATAGCACTTCTGCTTGTGTGAACCCCATAGGCAGCCACTGTAGGTTCGTGCAACCCCTGCCTCTGGGCAGTCGTCCGAGAAGAGCTGGCGAGGTAAGACGCTGCCACGTACCCACATCATATTTTTGCACTGAGTTAGATTTCCGTAGTTCACTTTAGTTTACTGGTTAACCTTCGCTTTGTGTACATTTTGCCAGACACCCCCAGCATAATGCTTCTGCTTAAATAAATTTTTTGCAGCCTTTTTAGCTTTTTGATTTGAAATCGATGGAAGGCAGAAAGATGTCGGAGAGGCCACGTGACCTGCACAACTTTGAATCCGGTGCCGTCCGCCTATTTGACAGGTTTTTGCATTGTAATTTCTGCTTCATTGCCACGGGCAATATTAAGGGTAATTTTGTATGTATGTATTTCACGGTTTTTGTCATGTTAAATTGTTTTACAGCCACACCACTTGTGACCATGGGGTTAACTGCTGCCAAGTCTGTGTTGTGCCATCATCGCACTTAAAGTGTTCGTATTGATACTTTCTTGTGTGCCATAATTTTCTCAGGGTAATATGTTTTGTTTCATTAAAAAGGTTCTTGTAATTTTGCCATGATTGATATTTTGTAACCGACCACGTGGTCAATCACACACGTGAATATTTCTGCCATCAGGCACACTAGAAACGCTTGAGTGTTTGAAATGCAATCGGAATAATTTTCTGAAGAGCACCGTAGTTTTGTCCGGCCGGATTTCTATGAATTTTACTGAAATATTGCCATTCCACCAGCACCACATGGCCCGCCAAGAACTTCATCCGGCGGCATCCGCGCCATGTAAGAATGCTTTCACGCATCTGCGTGTTTAGTCTGCCTGTCCATATTGTGTGCCATATTTTCTTATCATTATTTGTGTAATTTGTATCGTGACATTGTTTTCGTCCTAGCCTGCTAAGTGTATAGACAGTCACCACACATGCCACGTAGTAGGGAGGTGCGTCCCGACAAGTATGCGTTAGCGACGTCAGTAATCATACATGCTAGTGCTCATTTGTAATTCTCCGTGGCCTGTCCCCAAGAAAAATCTACAGTCCATTCTAGCGGCTGTAGACCCCTTTCCTTGTGGGGCTTGTGTTCTTAAACACCCCGGAGAAAATCATCCATCTATGATTACGCTATAGTAATTACGAGCTGGGGAAATTATCAAACGGAGTTTGCTAGACATGTCCGAAGTTAATCATTAAATCATTTTCTGGCACAATATGTGAAAGTGGTAAAATATAAGCAATTCTACTAGTGCACAAAATATGTTTCTATTTAGAGTCAGACCAGCCATTTTCCGCCTTTTTCTGTATTAAATGTTTAGTAATGACCAGTGTTTTTTAAGTATGCTTGGCTGAGATGGACACACAGAACCCACAGCATCCCTGAGAACCCTGAGTCTCACAGTACGGTGTCTGGGAAGCACCGCTGGCGCCCATCTTCAGTAAGTAAACTGTGTCATCGTTTGGCGTGTGTCTCATCCGACGGTGTGATTTTTTTTTTTAGCTATCTCATTTTATTTGGTAAATGTTGACATTGTGTTGATGTGTTGTTATGGGATACATTTATATGTTATTGTTACAACTTATTTATTCTGTTATGTTTAAACATTTTTGTTCCTATGTGTGATTATTGTATTGTTTTAATGTGTTATTTATGTGAATACGTTAAATGTTGACTTAAAATTATTATTTTTTGACCTAGTTAAGTTAAAGACCAAGCAATAAACAAATTATTAAAATAAATAACTGACCTTCTACCTGTGAAGGGTCTCCGTGACCCTCCTCAGTGATGCACTTTTGTATTACAGCAGTTTATCCTCAAGTTTGCCATGGTATTTATCATTAACTACAATGAAACCGGGGCCGCGGTGACTGAGCAGTTAGCCTGCTCGCCTCCCACCAAGGCGATCCGAGTTCAATCCCTGGCCGGGTCACTCCGGATTTTCGCATGTGGGTAATCGTGCCGGACAATGCAGCTGGTTGGCGTGTTATCTCGGGGATCTCCCACTTCTCCCACCCCTTCATTCCGGTGTTTCTCCATTCTCGCCTCGCTTCACCCTCATCGGCTCTCAATACCTCGATGTTAAGACCCGCCCAAAGTTCTTCTTCCTTACAATGAAACATATTTTTACACTTCTGAAGAGATCAAGGCAAAATGTAAACCAGAAAAGTGCAAAAAAATAAAATATTTGTATGTACATTGTGTGGGACTAGAGAAAGTAGGTGTAAAATACAAAAATGTGTCAAATCAGTGTACATAATAAATGAGTTGTATTGTGGTTGTGTTCTGTTGCTTGCAATAATGTAGCTGCTAGAAAACTTGTGCAATGTTACTTCATTAATTAATACTTTCTTGAATACACAAGGCAACAGGACAACAACTACATGCCAGTTTCACCATTGGTTGAAGATAATAATGGACACTGTACAACATGTGAACAAACTTTACACACCGTAACCTTACTATGTGTAATCAAATATTTTAATGTACTTTGCATATGTAATGTAGCTTAACCGTACTGAAAGCCACAGTAATACATCCAGACAATTGCCTACACTAATTAATGTCTCAGTTGAAGATATCTTAGCTTTTTACCCTAACTCGCACCAGCAGTTCATGACCAGCAGTTCACGCTAATGTGATGTCATTGCATGAAGCATCTTCAGAACAATACAGTTGATGTGCGAGGTTGGCCGGAAGTATAATGATGTGTGAAGTACGTAGATTTGTGTCTGTAAAGGTTACTGAATAACTTGTTTGTACAATTTCTTTATTACGGTTGTGACAGAATACAACCTGTATTTGCTATGCAGATGTGGTTGTATTACTGCGTTCAATATTCTCTAAAGAAGGTAAGGAATTAACATGCGTGCATTACTTCACCAAGTGTTAGAATTAGAGTTGGTTCAATACCGATACTAAGTGTCGATATCGGCAGATACTTGATCAATTTTTGAAGTATCTGTATTGGGTATGGTATTGGGCCGATACATTAGTATAGGTAACAGACAGTTAAATCAGGTTATTACATCCTTTCTTTAATCACAAAAAATTACCATATTTCAGCGTGAATAGGCTGCACATTATTATAAAAGAAATTTAAAATAAAGAACAAATGAATAGCTTTTCACTCGTGCAATAATTTTTTCACTCGCATTCATAAACAGAATAACCTTGAACGGAATAGCGACATAACGATATTTACAGAAATGCAAAAATTAATTGCGAAGGGCATTGGTATCGGGGAATCGGTATCGGAAAACATGGTATTGGAACAACTCTAATTAGAATAATGGTCAGTATCGTAGGGACCAATAAAAATGTTTGTTTGATGTCACTGGCAGCAGCTGTTTATGTAACTACAGGATATAGTGTCAACAAGGAATTATGTCTCTCACCGGGATGCTGTAACTGGAAGGGTTCGAGTATACAGCAGTGTGTGTTATTGATAGTATTTCTGCAATCAACTGAAAATTCACTTTCCTTTAGGTTGTCAGACAGTTACGTGGAACATGCATACCGCCTCATCATGCACCAGTTAGAGAAGAACCACGCAGAAGTACGTTTCAGTGCTTTCCAGTTGTGCAGTGAGATTTTCCAGTAAGTTGAAGTTCTAATGATCTTCATTATGATTTTAATAAAAAATATAATTTTTATTTAGCTGAGTAATCTATAATTGTGCTATTTATTACAGTATAACATCACAAACTCGACACTTTGTAACTAGACATTCCGTAAAACTCAACAGCTTCACAGGCTGTATGTGTCATGGCATGCGTTGTTGTCCAAATCTGTTTTCACACAAAAATAAAACTTTTTTGTACAAATACTGATAAATTTTTGAAAGTAAAAATACTGTAAGTTTAACTATTTACATTATTGTTAAAAATAATATTCCATAAAATACTAACATATTTTATAGTTAAAATTTTTTTAGGTAATGTTACGTAGATTTTCCCTATTTTATTTTATATTTTGTATTAGTATCTGATGACAAAGTGTGTTTGTTTATGCCTTTCTTCAAGTAACAGGCCCTTAATGACATGTTTACTCTTAATTTAGTTAACCTCTACATTTCTCTGACTGAACATGTTTTATCTTCGCACCTTTTACCAGGAGTCCAGAAAACCAGTAACAAAACCCTCATTATGTGAGTGGACAACAGTGCAAACTTGATCCATAGGACCAATGTAATTGCTACAGAAACATTATAACCATTACACGTGTGCACACACAGCCTTCATTGTTCAGTGTCCAAGATCCACTATCACTTTTTTCTTTCAGTATAAACAAACAAACCGAGTGCAACCTTATAAAGTTAAATATCCTCAACATACTGCCCACCAAAATGGGGTTAACCCCCCTTTTCATATGTAGATATTTACAATCGGCTGTTCGACGATTCACTGTAAAGGAAGTGGCTACAGCTTCGTCACTGATGCTTAAATGTTCCTTGATCAGTACGGACACTGATGACCTGGACTACACCATCCTTCCCTGGGTGAAGACCACAGATTCTTCCCAGGTACCATTTGAGGGTTGGTAAACTGTCATTCTTGATCACCATGAGATGTCCCCTCTTTCATATCTCTGCACTTGCAAGTTCACTTGAGTCGCTGTTGCAGTGTGTTGACATTCTCAACACTAAATCTTTTCCAGAAATGTATTGCTTTTTTGACGAGTTGCCAACGGTTCACTGCAACATGAATTAGGTCTTAATTATGTGGTGCAGTAAGAGGTGATCCAGCCAGGAAATGACCTGGAGTTAGTGGCGCTAAGTTGTTTGGATCTCCACTGAGAGCACACAGTGGGCGAGAATTTAGCATTACCTCCGCCTGGTTGGTCGAACAACATGGAGTACTCTTCAAAGGTGAGAACCTGGTCACCAACAACATGTCTCGAGTAAGTCTTGGTTGCATTAATTCCGGCCTCCCATATGCCACCAAAGTGGGGTGAAGATGGTCGATTGAAATGCCACTTGATGCTCCTTTTTACCAAACCATCTGTATTGTTTGCGGTGGCCTCCCTAGACTGTATTTGTGTACCCTAGTTGCTGTAAATATCACAACACTGGCCACAACATACAAGTCTGTCAAAGACAGTGAGAAAAGCACTAGTGCTCAAGTCTTAACACCACCTCAAGAGGCACTGTCTTTGTTGACAGGTACACGAAAAGGCTCAAGAATACAGTGTGAATCCTGACATCTCTGAACTGGTGATGTTTTGTGGTAAACGGGCCACCATAGTCCACACCAGTGTGTGTAAATAGTTTTGCTTGTTTGCATGCAAAATGCTGGCGAATTTCCTATTACTGGCTGATGAGATGTTGGGTATGTTCAAAAGCATGGGATGCGCGTATCAATTGTGCCATTTATTGCCCGGCAAGGAAATAATATCCAATATTGCTGCTGTATAAGAGCCTGTGTTGTTTTGAGCCCGGTGTGTAATTCCAAGAGTTCATAAACTCTGCATGAATAACTTCACCCAGAAGACCACTGGGATCAGCTAACCCATAGGGTCAAATTGTAACCGGAAATCACAGCTTAGTTTCACTCACTCAATAGAGACTGACTTAAAGGTGCCATATTGAAGGGGGAAAAAAATAAACGAATTACAGTCTTGGGCTGATTACTCAGTTTTATTTTAAATTCCAAATCACAAGTTCACAATCCTAAAATAATTCAGAATTACGAACAGAATGAGACATAGAAAACCGAACAGCATCACAGTAGTTAGTTACTTATTGGTGATGTCACTTTACAACTTGCATATCGCGAGATAATCGTGAGCATGTAGTCCTCCCATCACAGCTGGTAGAAATCTATCTGCACACAACAACACTCGGAGCTGAGGTCACCACGTGCCGACCTCCCTCCTCACACCTGTGGTCCAAAAACGTGACCTAATATGGGCATAGCGTGGCCGTAATCTCTTCTGAAGCCTATGTGACCCTCGTGATCACCACCTGCTCTCTATCGAACTGCATCGCAGAAAATTTTATGGAGCTTCTAGAACATTTTGGAAAAAAAACTGTATACAATGGTAGAAGAAACTTTTATCTCTAAGTGTTAACACAACCTGAACTACGACTTCAGAAAAAGCCAGCGCATGACAAATAAACACTTGAACATGGCCCAAACTTAAAACATTGATAAAATATTACACTCCTTGCACAAAAAAAATTAACCAAATATTCTAATTAATTATTATTAATAACTGAATCATTACAAAATATACGAGCAGTGTTCGACAAGATGGTTTGTTCAGTGGAAGTCATTTCAGCCGGTTGCACATGATACGAAAATACGTCCATAGCTGCTTCCCATTCTAAACCCAGCACCTTTATATGCTTAGTATCCTGCCTCGACAGATGAAAGGGGAACTTCATGATGGTTTCGGAATGGTTTCTAACAATTTGGGATGGTTGCTTGACAATCCTCAGTTCAAACCCACCAAGTTGCAACAAGTGAACCAGATATGGCTGGAGGCTAAGTGCATCCTCCACTGTATCTACCGCAGTCGCAATATCGTCACCAAATATGTCATTGAGATGTACTTCGGCTGCTGCATGATACCTATGACCGTTGTCCAGTGCCAGCTGATGCAGTGATCTCATGGCAAGATATGTCGCAGCTGTAATTTCCTTAAGTCGCTGTGTTCAGCCTGAAATCAGTGATCAAAACGTTTCGGAGAGTCTCGCCACGACACCATTTTGTAATGATGGTCATCAGGATGCACTAGGATTTGTCTCTACAATTTGTTTGTGCCTGTGATGAAAGCTACTGAATGTGTGTGAAATTTTAGAACTCGTGTCAGTGGATTCCTTTCTGCAGTTTTGGTCCTTTGTACAGCAAGTCATTCATCGACCTCCCAGTTGACTAGGAAGCTGAAGCATCAAAAACCACCCTCAGTTTCGTAGTTGGGCTTGATTCCTTTCTGACAAAGTGATATAGACTGTAGTAATTGGAATTTTTTTGTCTGCGTCAGTAACTCGGTCTATGTGGGAGAGTTCTTCATATTCCTTCCTGAAATTTGTGTGATTTGTTTCACAACACTGTGGAACTACGAATTACCAGGCACTACCTAAATTCATATCATTGCCAAGTTCTGTCCAAACACAACAAATTATCTGTGCTAGTAAGACCAAATGTTTTATCTTCTCACTTCGTAGCAGAAGTCTAGAAGACCTGTAACAAAAAGCTTGTTACTTGATCACTGCAAACTTGATCCATGGGACCAATGTAATTGGTACAGAAACCTTATAACTGGTACATTTGTGCACACACTCTTTGTTGTTCAGAGCCCAAGATCCACTGTCTTATTTTCTTTCAATACAAACTCACAACCCCAACGCAAACCATATAAAGTCAAATGTCCCCAACTTGATACGTTCGTAGTCCACATTGGGTCAAGTTTCCGAGCTTCTGCCATACTATTTCTGTGTGTTAAGTGTCATGTACACTCACTGATTCCTGGAAATATTAGCTTGCCAAATTTTGTTTATTATTTATTGATATTTTGGTCCCAATATGAACCTGTTCATTGCGGGACATAAAAAATGTCAGTATAAAAAATTAAAGTTTGTCTTAAGCATATATAAGTAAATATACAATAATATATGTGATATACATATATACTATGGTATTGGCTGATGGAAGTAATATTCTCGGGACTAAGTCTTCTTGCTTCCCTTCCTTCCCCCCCTTCAATCATGTGCTGCAGGCGGTCTCACGTGTTCCGTAAGCTGGTGGTGGCAAACCTGCAGCATGTATTGGCAGTGACTGTGGAGACATGCCCTGACCGCCCCCTCCCTCCCCCAAGGTCTGCTGCACTCGACCTGAAGCGCCTGGCCATACAAACCACACATGAGTGGAACAAGATCTTTGGCAAGAAATACAAGGAACTGCAAGTGGCCTATAACTTCCTCAGGCAGTGTAAGAAGGTAAGGAAGGCTCTGGCTTAGTGTTTCATTATTTATCCAAGCTGCAGTACCAAGATACGTAAGCAGTTTTGAGTCGGGAAGAAATATGCTGTGGTATACAAGTTTAGATTTGAATTTAAACTTTTATATAGTATCTGTGTTTAAGTGTAAAGGTTCATTCAAGTCATTTCAACCAGAATAGTGTGTTGCTAAATGTTTTATATTAAAACTGATGTTCTCATAAATTGGCTGTTTTTTTGTTTTTTAAACACTAGTCCTACTGTGAGAATTGGTGTGATGGTAATGTATCGTAATAGTTTCACATACAGTATTCGCTTGGACACGTGTGTTTTTGTTACGAGGTACAAAGTAATCTTAACAGTTCTGAGCTTGCCAAACCACAAGTGAAGGAAAACTATCTGTCAGTTCCATTTTAATCCTGAATGATTTCTTCTCAACCCTACCCTTCATTTGTTTTATTTATTTATTTTGCGTAGCACTCGTCAATTGCTATTTGCTTGTTTAAAGACAGAAGGGGATATAGAGCATCTCAAAAGTTTTACAAAATAGAAAAATTGCAGAATCATACAAATAAATAATACAACTCCAGATAACATGAATGTTTCAATGGCAATACATATATTAAAATTATAATAACGTGTGTCAAAAATATGAGAAATTCCAAAATAAACAGAATAGTTAAGTTGTTGGTCACAATAAATTCATTATTTTATATAGTATCATAGTTTTTGAATTATGGCATGTAAAAATCACAATTTTAATGTTTTTGGGACGTACAGATAAAATTAACTAAAATATTTACAGAAAATTTAGCAAAGGCAACTTAAAGGTAATGTATTAATTCATGCTACAGTATGCTCAGCAAAATTTATTTTACAAAAAAATCATAGTATATCAAGTATATACAAAAATTATCTTATTTGAAGCAATTTTTAAAAATTGCGAAATCATTCCGTAGCATCGTTTCAAAAACTTCTTGAAGTAACTCGTAGCTTATTTCAATGTCAATTATCTCATTTATGTGAGTTAGGTTTTATTGTTGTACGTCCCAAAAACACTAAAATTGTGATTTTTGCATGTCAGTATACAAAAAATGTGCAGTCATAAAGCGAGGAAAATAGAATTAGCGTGTAATGTATGCAAGTTGAGCAACATCGTGTAAAAATATAAGAAAGTGTTCCACAGTATGTTGTTTGCATCAAGTGGTGAAGGGGTACATGGAATCAGGGTAGCACCATGCCGCAATTTCGTGCATGGCCACGCGGTGAGCAAAGACTCTTCCTAAGGTCATGCCATCGCCACATCGCAGGTCGGTTGACACCAGTAACTCTGCCGAGATCTTCTGCTCCACTGTTGGCCACAGATGCCAAGAGCAAGTAGGTGGCTGGGTCACTTAAGCGTAGGAATTAAGGGTGACCATGTACACATTAAATCCAAGCCATCCAGCATTTAATTCACAATAAAATAACTGTGCTTGGTGCTAATTGAACTCCGTAACAATGACAGCAGTGGAAAGGTGCTGCTGCTTAAAAACACTTGCACGAGACCTTGTCTGCATCAGCATGAGATAGATGCTAAGTTACGTACGAAAGGAAAGTCTTGAGGCGACACAATTATTTAAGGGCCCTTCGATTCAACGGAGGGCTGTAGCCAGCAATGGCTATAATTAAAAGAGGTTTTGAAAGGAATTATATGGCAGAATGACTAGTTCAGTGTATACGAAATGGAGGCCCCGTAGGCCACGTGGCACGCACCCGTCCAACTTGAATTCCATGGAGAGACTCCCAATGGCAGTCGGAAGGGGGCGCACGAGTCTGCACCAGAATTATCGTGCTGTGCAGAGCACGTGCATGGAGAATTAAGTGTGATTGAAATGGAACTAACACAAATTATCACTAGTTTCCAAAAAACATGCACAGCGGTGCATGGCAAAAACCAATACATAAAAACCTTAATTAATAACATGAACCCTTTTTCTAATGTTGTTTTCGGCCATTGGCCGGTCTTCAGTACACTCTACACACACGCAGTTGCACCAAACACATGCAACACACACATCATATGACCCTGCGTCTTGAGCGCACATAGCTCATGATGGGCTTATGCCAGCGAGGAACAAGGTCGGATGACCAGTATTATCTACGATGTAACAAATTTCCCTATGTATTCATATGTATTGTATGTATAATATTTGTTACATAAATGAAAATGTCATTTCTGTGTCTGGGAAAATTTATAGTATTCGTCCATAGTGTAAACAGCATGAATTTTGAGGATAATTTTGGTGTTGCTTTTAAATTAATAACACTCAACAGGAAATGCATTTTTAGGTGTTAAGTAAGGTAATGTTTTAAAAATTTCTATCACAGAACAGTCTCTCCCGGAAAAAATGTAAACAAATTTACAGGAATATGTAAATAATTTTTGTTACGTGTATTATTGTTGTATAACTCACAGTTTATTTCAAAATTATATATACCTATTATCCATCGTGTAAGATTCATTTTCATAAATGTACTGACATACAAGTATCAGTATTTTAAGATCTTTAACTTCATGCATGAGTCAGGTTTCTCTTTATTACACAATATTCAAAGAGCCTTTTTTCCTTCTGATTCTTTGGTTGACCTCTAATTTCCCTGCTATGGTAGTTGCTTGCCTAGCGCACTGGTCTTCCACTAAGGGCATCAGAGTTCAATTTCTGTTGGGTTACACCCTGATTTTTGCATTAAGGAACATGGAGGATCTTGCTGTTGGCTGGAGGATTTCCTTGAGGTATTACTTTCATTCCATCGCTGCTCCGTCTGCATCTCGCTTCACCTGTATGGGCGCTGAAGACTTGTTGAGCACCTGCAGAGAATCTCTTAACTTAGCTCAGCTCAACTCCCGAATGCTCGTTGCTGTTGCAAGGCTGGTTGTGCATCAGACAACTAGAAGCATCGTGCTTACAGTGGCCTGCCATGTTCCTGCCTGCTGCAGCCAATATGCAAGCGGGGTTGGAGAGATTTGGGTGGCGTAACATTGATGTCTTCAGAGCAGATCAGGGTGAAATCAGGTGGGTATGAAGAGGTGCCGGAATGCAAGAGTAGAGAAAATGTAGATCCCAGAGAAAACTTACCGACCTACGGCATCATCCGGCATGATTCCCACATGCGAAAATCTGGGTGCAACCCCACCGAGAATCTAATCTGGTTTGCCTACACGGGAGGCGAGAAGTAAATATGGAAGAAGGGAGAAAAGTAACTGTGGTGACATATGCTAGACCTTTTAATTTTAACTTGAGCTTAACACTGGAATAAACTGACGTACTTTCAGGTGGACTTCGCTGCTTTGGAAATTGAGGCAGCTGCTGAACGAGCACGAAAGCAGGAAGCTGAGAGGAGGATAAATCTCAGGAATGAAGAGAACATTAAGAATGTCATGGTGGAAGTTAAAGGTTGGTCGACCTAGCAGTCTATTCTCGCAATATTTTATTATTTCCAAAGTAACACTTATGGCAGCAATTAATTATTTCTTTGTAAAGCTTAGCTTCATCTTGTTTCAGAACTGGAATCAGAAATGCTGGCCTCAATAGCTGCCCTGGAGAACTGTATATCTCTGTTGCTGCCGCCACCAGATGAGTTCTTTATTCATGACAGAGAGAGTGCACCGTGCTCAAACTGCAGTGTCCTAGGACACACTGCTGCAGATGTAGTTGGGACTTCATGTGTAGGACCGGATAGCGGCTGTTGTATTGTGCCTCATGACGACAGTGTTGTGAGCACTAGCTCTGAGTCTGAAGTTGAGGACAGAGAGGAAGAAGAAATAGACTTGAGAAGACATGGAATGTTCAACACAAATTACAATATTGAAATAAAACTTCAGCCAGGTGAGTGCACAGTATAATTGCCTTACCTGCAAATAAATTGTTTCAGTAGGTGTAACTATCCTGTATGATTGTCTTACCCAATCATTTTCGCGTCTTAAATCTTTATTTTAAAGCTGAGATAAAATAATCTTGCTAAACTACATGTTAAAAGAATTTGTGTAGGAATAAATATTTTTTTAGGCCAAAGTAGAATTTTGGGGGTTATCTTATTTTCAAGATCCTCATATTCTCTTCGGGTAAATGTAAGTAACATCATGTATTGAGCTGCAGCCACAGGCATCGCCACAGCTAGCAAATATTGTGATAATGGGGTGGTTCCATTTGAAGGACCAAGGATTAAGTAGCAGTCAAACTTTCTTAAGACGTTTTCTGGGGGACCATGCTTTAAAAACTTCTTAAGCGGGAAAACATCTTAAAAGGGTTATTATAACTGTGTTTTTCTGTAAATGATATCATCGGCACATAATACGTAATATGAATTTTAGTGTTAGAATTACTAGTGTATCTCGTTAAAAAAATTTTGAAGCAAGATAAAATTTATTTATTTATTTTACAGTAAATATGTTGGCCTACATGAACATGGTAAACATTCTTATAGGAAGATAAAAATAAACACAAAAATATTTCAAACTCGATTGAGAAGAATTTGTCCAGTGTTGTTTGCTTTGATTTTTTTTCCATATAAACTGGCTGTATAAGATTCCAGTTCCCAGAGGTTCTTCATTATATTTTCTGGGACATCAGTTACACTGCTTAGATAGCGAGAATAGGCTTCCAAGTGCTGCATGGCTTCTGAACATGTCATTGGCTTCTGAGCATCATCATGTTCACTGTCATTTTCATTTGCATCACAGGGTTGTCCAATCTGCTCCATGGATGAATTCTCACTAGACTTGCAGAACTTCACAAGGGGGAAAGTTGTCATCTTCTTTCACATAATCATTAAATGTTGAAGTGACACCCAATCTTTCCTTCACTTCAGCCCAGATCCTGTCACTTTCTTCCACTGTGTCCAATGAAACTACAGGCAGTTCTTCTGGCATGGTGCTGAAACCTGCCTTTCCAAAACAGTTCGCAATTGTTTCTTGGCTCAACGAATCCCATGATGCGGCCAACATGTGTATGGCATCCAACAAGGAAACTGAGTAAACTGTTTTGGTTGTCATTCTTTGCAACAATCTGGACACCAGGTGCTTTCGATACATGTGCGTCACAGCTCGGATGATGCCCTGTAACACTGATGTTGAGTTGGCTGGCAGGAACTCAACGTGCACATTTTTCAGTGTGTCTTTAAGTTTTTAGGGTGTGCTGCACATTGGTCGTATTACTGTACCATGAATAGGAATGTTCAAAGCTCGTTTCTGCTGAAACCACTCCAAAAGTATTTCTTCAAGTTTGGAATATTTTGAATTTTTTAACTTCTTTCGGCGAGGTTGTGCTGCTACAGAATGCTGATGAAACTTGTCTCGTTTGGCCACAATACTGTTTAAAGTAGAAACGACAACTGAAATTGTTTGGCAGTTGTCACACGAGCCAGGTTGGGATTACTGCTTACATAGTTAATGATGTCCAATTTTTCAGATACTGATAATGCTGTACATTTAATAATAGGGTTAGACATTTTATCTTCCATCTTGCCCAAGTCTACTGTATACACTAACACTTAAAAACAACCTCTTTAACCATGTTTATTACACAAAGAAACTGTAAAATACAATTTCGGTAAGTTTGACCATAGATCACGCCTCACAAGGTCGAAGGGAGTTTTAATGAAACGTAAACCGCACACCAAATTTTTACACTAATGTTCAACCAAACATCTGCTCGCGCTCGTATTGATCCAGAGACACTGTTATAACCCGTGCCCATATTATAACGGCCATCTTGTGAAACCTGAACAGCACACCGCAAGCTGATTAAATACTCTGGCTGTTCACTTTACTTGTAGGTACTAGCGCAAATATAACATATTTTTTCAGGCGCAAAATCTGTAGACAGCTAATAACTGCTGTAGTTTGTTTTAAGAGGATTTGGTGTCTTATACTACTATTAATTTTATGATGGACATTTTCCACAGTTCCGCTCATATGTATTAAAACATTTGGAAAAGGTTTAGAACCAGGGGGAAAATGTGATGCAGGCGGACGAGCCGCTGGCTATCGTTCATTGGTGCGCACCCAATGTTTATATTGGTAGTTGTTTTAGAAAAAATAGGGTTAGGAAGCATAGAATCTACAATCTACATGTTGTTTTGCCTCGTCGAGAGAAACGTGCTATGTGAAATATGAAAACAAAAGTTTTTTCCTAAATTCGGCACCATAAAATTAAGGTGCGTGAATTATGCCAGGGCGAGAATTACGACAGAAAATACATATTTAAAGTTCATAATCTTAAAAATGGGTAAGATTTTTGAAAAATGGTGTGCTTTTAAGCAGGAACATTTTAAGTGGGATAAATATGCATTACATGTATAAGTTATTGTTTTGGGGCATATACAACACAGTTTCTTAAGCAGGAAACTATCTGAAGCGGGAACTTCTTATACAAGTTTGACTGTATTTTAATTTAAGTGGTCAAGGCTGATGTGCGACCTGGGTTGATATGGATGCCAAGCCTCACCCACCCTCAGATCCTGGAAGCAGTTGCTCCATTCACTGGTTACTTTAATGACTGGGGCGCCCTTCCTCGGTAATTCTATATCTCGTCCTTCAGCTCATGGAGGTGCCAAGATGGCACCCGGTCAAGTAGTAGCATGGTTAGGGGAGAATGTTGTTGCAGAACTAATAGGCTTAGCTGACGGCAGATGCCTGGGGAACGTTAGTTGATGTTTAACTGCTGTAGTTGGTGTAGGCCTGATTGGCTGTGGACAGTGTTTAGGCGAGGTCAATGGCAAGTACAATACTGGCCTCTGCATGTAGAAGCACCCTGGACGTAGTTACACCCTGCTGAGCTGGAACTGCTGGCCCTGGGTGGAAGTGACTGTGGTGTTTCCGGACTGCAGACAAGCAGCTCTCTCGCACAAGTTAGTGTAGACCCTCTGACAGTCGGCCCCTGACCCACGGATCATTGGGCCTGAGCAGTGGTTATCTTCTCGGCCTATTCCGTCCCTGCTCTATGGTGGGGCATGTGGCAGGGTAGAAGCTCGGGCTCCAGTGGTAAGACAAGGTGGCCTGAACTGAGTCTGGTAAGGGCAGGCCTTCCAGAGCGTTAGAGCCTCTCTGTTGCCGGTGCCACAGGATCAGTTCACTCCCCAGTGGAAGGCATCCGTCCAATGGTGACGAGCCCTGCTCTCTGATTGAGTGATGCTAATGGAAGCAGCATATTATCATTGGTAGCTAGTTGCTAGGCTGAGTAAGGTAATGGTTCCAACTTGGGGGACGCACGTAACCCTTGCGGTGGTGGGAGGCATCGCTGCGCCTATACCTCGGACTGCTCAATGAAGCGGCATTATTGCGGGTAACCACGTCTTCTTCAAGTAGGTTTTGTACTCACTCAGTACCAGCGATGCCCAAGCAAGTGGTGTTATCGCTGGTAACCCGTTGCCCAAACCGAGGTAGAGAGCAGTTCCCCATGTGGCTAGTGTAAGTCTGAATGGCTTTGAGTCTCAGATCTTGTCTGAGCCTGTGAGGGGATGGGTCACTAGGAAAGAGCAAGATGAACAGAATGGTAAAAGACTGGGGTATGGTTTATGTGAGTTTATTCAGAATAGACAATGTAAACCCCAGAATGTTGAAGGGCAAAGTGAGGGTGACCCACGACACCAGAGTACTAGGCGCCTGGCACTGTTGTCAGCACAGTGGTACGGACTCCCTATCCTTAGCCTTGAGAGAGATGGGCCAGTGCACGAATCACTGTGTATAGTCTTGCAGGAAGAAGTTTGGTGGCTGGACAGCACGGTGAGCAGGTATATCTGCTAGGCAGGTGAAAACAAACTGCTCTGAGGGGTCTGTGTGAATTATATTTATACCCTTCTGGATACAGGCGAGCGAGGGGGAGAGAGCTTGCCTCCCCACTGTGAGAGTTGGTTGCATGTTCTATACCCTGGGCTGAATGGCCATGCCAAGTGGCAGGGCGTAACCAGGTTGTTATAGTCCATTCACAGTAGCTTCAGGCTATTCTAAAGCCCTGCTTAAGTTCTACTTCCAGGATATTACTCCGCCTCATACAAACTAAGCCTGGAGAATTACACCAGGGGACAACGCACCACAGTCTTGGGCAATAATTGTAACAGTATTTTATATTATAAGTACTATTTCTCACTAGGCATTATCAACATACATATTTTCTCCCTGTTTTTCATTCAGATTGTTTATAAATGAAGCATTATAATTTATTGATAAAATAAGAATAACATTTCAATTTAACATAAAAAAATTAACTTTTATGAACCCAAGTATAAATCGCTTGTGATACAGGGCGTATTTAGGAAATAATTAACTACGTCATACATGGGGAGATTTTTCAAAGGTTTGATTCAAAAAGGCAGAAGAAACCGTGAATGAACTATAAGGCAGATGCACATGAAGTGCAGACTCGAGCAGCAGCACACCTCGCAGGTTAACTTGACGGTGATGGTGTTAACATGGCTGGAGTCTGGCAATAGCTTGGTTTGGTGTGGGGGGAGGCTCAAGCAGGATCACGGATGTTGCCATGGTGCATCAAGGCTAACACAGATGTATCTGCGATACAGTGAAACCAACAAACAAAATAAAAAATTTGGCAATCCCCACTCTAGCACATGTTTTGGGATTGTAACCACAGGGAAGAATGTTAGTGTGTTTCCACACTTTGCTAAATGATGGTCATTTGTAAACCCTGGCAACCTCTTGGTCACACCTCCTGACAAAGGAACATGATGCGGTAGTGAGCACAGCCTCCGAGGAGCCAGTTACCTCTGCTTTAGTTCCCCACATTGTCCTCTCATTTCGGCGTCTATGATGTAACACTGAAAAAAAAAAAAATGAAAATCCACTTGTGGTTCCCACCTGAGGCAGGGTCATGTATGGCACTAATCGTAGCTGACTGCCTCTGCCCGAGGCACAGACTTGTCACTCCAACCAGCCCAAAGAATGGATGAAGTGAGACCAGGTGGGGGTTGAGATGCAATGGAATGAAGATGTTGCAAAATGTGAGAACCCAGAGAAAACCCCTACACCGTGGCTGTGTCCTCCACACTCCCCACATAACGCCCATCCGAAAATATCCCACCTGCCATGGCCTGAGATCAAGCCAGGGACCTCAGTGGTGGGAGGCTTGTATCTAACCAGGTGAGCCAACTGTGGGTCCCTGATGTAACATTATGTATCATTACAAAATATATATATATTTATGTTTGCGCTCTTTTCATGGCTTGTCAGCTCATTGTTCTTGTTGCAGGTGATGCAAATAGAGTAGAAGTGACTGAGGAGAACTCTGTTATAGTTGAAAATGCCAAAGATCACTTCACTCTCATCAGTAGACGGTATTTGCCATGTGTTAAGAAGTGGATTGTCATCCTCACTAAGTCATCAGGTAAGAGTTAGTGATAAAGAGGCGGCAGCTCTGCCATGCAGTACTTTGCTGTGATGTGTTCCATAGCTAGTTCAGTACGCAAGGTGACAGCAGCAGTTAGCGTTACTGTCAGCTCAGTGAGTGTGTAACAGAGAATGGGGAGAGCACTGGATTGGACTGGTGCAATCCACAGTGTTGGCTGTTGAGAGTTTTACCTACTGGCGCATGAGCAATAAAAAATTTTTTGTGTGCAAAGATGTTTTAGGTACTCATTTCAACTCCAAGGATTTTTTTTGGCATGATAATGACTGAAACAACTGTTCATGAATCAGTTTCAGCTGCTAAATTTTCTATGCAGAAACTTTAGAGTTGTGTTTAGACATGCGTGATGCTTTAATGTGTGTTAGTCTGCCATTGTAACATAGGGTCACTGCTGAAAGTTGCGTGGAGGTGAGGCGCCGAGGAAGAGAGTGCGTGCCAGTGGAGCGTCTTGTTCATAGAGGCAATGAGTAAAGTTTTGAGTGAACAAGAGTTGGCAGAGGCTTCAAACATGCAAAACAGCTGCGGTAAGTCAGAGCCCTCAAGTTCACAGGCAACGTAGATTTTCTTCGAGCGTTTTTATTGTGAAATTCATATTTATTTTCATTTCACTTTAGTGAAGTTTAAAGTAGCCACCCAAGAGTGGAATAGTGTTACAGCGAAACCTCTTTAATACATACCTCTAGGGACCCTAGTTTTTTCAGTTTGTAGTAATGTGTTTTGTATTAACAATTGTTGGACATAATTATCAAAACTTTCAAAAAGTGTAAATTTTAACTGTGGTTCAATTTATTGGAAAATAAGACATTCTTATCACCAGTGGACTTGATAATACATTGTAATACAAAATAAAAGATATCGCTTTCCTGTCTTGCTTCAAGGGAAAAGAAAACATTTTATAAACGAGATAGGCGTATAAGTAAGGCCATTACAGACAAAGAAAATCACTCAAAGAAGCAGAAATGGGAAAAGAATTGGCCATGGTTTTTAGTAAGTGACCATCCCAGCATTTACCTAGGGAAATCTCAGAAAATCATTGAAAACAAGCCAAGGTGAGCATTGCTATGCTCTCATCCAAGAACGGAGCAATGGGGCATGAAACCAGCCTGCTATAAAAGAACAACAACAAACCAATGGGAAAAAACCGTAATGTAACTTTCTGGCGTGTATACCTGGAAAGAGAACACACGAGATCTTTTGCAGTTCACTTTCAATTATTATTTTCCAAAATCATAGCTTGAACACGTGTTTGGCAAATTCAGTAACAGTAGGTGTATTAAAAACACACGAGAAAATTTGCTGAGACAGCTTGAAAACACACTTTCATATAAAATATCTATAATACATATATAGTTTTGACTATTCCAATAAAATACATGCAAACATAACAGCCCTAAAATATATGTTTTGAATTAAATGCACATTTAATATTTGGCAAAATTAAAAAATTTCTTAATACATAAAACTTGAATATTTCCAGCACATTTCTTAAATAATCATGCTCAAAACTTTACCAACATTTAAAAGTCTTGACTTTATCATTGTCTGAGACCAAAGGGGTGAAATCATTCTCTTTTTAAAACTCTAGACTTTGTCACATTGGCAACTACTGAATTATTCTTAGACAACAAGTGTCTCCACATGGCTTGCTTAAAAACTCCACAAAGTGTAAAGCCATTAAATTTATTCCTTTTAATTAATTGTGAATGAAAATTGTATCACGAGAATCATTTACATTTACGTGAATTTTTATAAAAGTTCTTAACATGTTTTTTGCACAAATGCAAATTTAAGTTTCTTTCTATATTAAAGTATCCGTAAGTTCTGTTGTGCAAAAAAAAATCATTAATTTTTCTATTAATCAGTTTACTTAGATAAACCCTAGCCGTGCTGTCCAGCTCTGAAATTATCTATCTCCTACAGGACATACATCATTCCCTTTATCAGACATGCTTACCTGAAGGAACATTCTTTACAGTTCTGTGATATTCAAAAATTGGGTAGAAAACAAAAACACTTCCAGTGCTGTAGTAGTCTCTGAGAGCGCTGCTGTCAATTTCAAACTGCCGCATTACCACAACATGACGCGATGCTAGCGCTCCCCTGTGGCACTTGTTGCAACCACCAAGCCGGGCGGCCATGCCAGTCTGTGAAAGACACCGTCACGGACGGGTGCACGCCACTTTGTCGATCAGCTATTCTTCTGTGCCGGGCGCCGACCTTGCCCATAAGCAAGGCACCCACGTAGAACTTCAAGTTGTTGCAGTGAATAAGGTAGGAAGTATTCTTCAAACACACTCCACATCTAAATTTAGTAGGATTTCTTACCGGACGTTACTACGTAGCTTGGCCAGGCCGGGGCGGAACGTGGTTAGAATGGGCAAGCGTTGTGTCAGGCGGTGAAAACTTCCATTTTTGAGATGCCTCGTCTCATCCTCCACCCCCGAAGCAATGGTCCCGGTGAGGATCCGAAGGCAGCAGTCAGGATCTCTGTCGAATTGGCCAGACTCGACAAAGGCCCCAGACCAAGTCTTCCTTCAGGAAGAAACCAGACACGAGATTCACAGCATCCAGCCTCTATGCTCGGAAAAAACCAAACCGCAGGCACCAAGAATAGACAACATTCAATATCCATAACATCTCAACCTCCTCATGAGGGGGCACAGAAGGTGAACTCCTGGGAGTCCCTATTAGGGATGGGTTGATACTACATTTTCTCGATACTCAATACCAGTTTTGATAACAAAACATTCTCACGATACTCTATACCGATACTTTTCTTGATACCAAATTAAAATTGTCATAAACACAAAACAACTTGGTCAAGAAAATTGCTCATTTTACTAATGTCATTACCACACACTGAAACTGTATAAAAACCCACATTTCCCTGGAAACTCGACCCGCGAAGGCTTCTCGGAATGCTTGCGGGAAGCTTTGGAATACTCGCCAGCCGAGATAATTATGGTATGCATTTAAAAGTTGCTGTTAATACGTATAATGCGAACTGTTGGACCTAGGTCAAATTTTATGGGTGTATTGGGATGCCCAACGGATGCTGATTAAATTATGGCATGCTTTTCTAAAGTATAGTACGCATTCCATAAGTTATAGCACACTCGTGCCATAATTATGGCATGAGAAAATGTGTATTAAATGATTAAATTATTGTATGCTGTTTGAAAGTACCTTACATATTCCGAGAGTTATGATACACTCATACCATAATTATGGTATGAGAAAATGGGTGTAAAAATTTGATACTTTTGGATATTCTCATGCGTTGCTCGATACTTTAAAGTATCAATGGTATTGAGAATCCCATCCCTAGTCCCTATCTTTAACATTTGCATGGGTAAAATTCATCTATATCTTAAAACAACACAAAAATCAAACACATCTTAAATTCAATATAACAGTGAAACACTATATGATGACATGAGTATGAGTGGAGAAGGCAACCCTAGACCTCTCCCTTCAACCTATAAACAAACAATACACAAAACTCTGATTATAATTGCAAAGCTACATACAAATACACATTACACAAAAAATCCCAATCCAACACTACAAAGGAAAAGTTCAATTCCTGTGGTTTCAGTATGCTTTTCTTAATTTGAGGTACTTAACTTTAATTGTGTAACATGAGCTTTGTTAAAGCTTCTTGAACCTGTTACAATCTTCCAACAAAACCATCATAGAAGAAAGAAATATTTTAATCCTGAAAGGACCCATATATTTGTGCACTAGTTTAGGGCTAAACTGGGCCGCCTTACTACTTAGATAATGTGTTTCCATAAACACTTTGACATGTATCACGTTATGCCTGTCCTCAGACTGTGTAACCTGTGCGTGTTACATGTGGAGTGGTGAAGTGTTTATTTTGTATATTTTATTTTATGATTTGTTGTGGCCTTTTTTAATATGTAAGAAATTCCTAGTGCATTATTACGCGTGTCATGCAGCGAAAGTGTAACCACGTGTTTTGATGGTTTTTCCCTTTCCTTGATATAAAGTGTTTGAGTATTTCTGTAAGATGAGTGATGTGTACTACAATGCGTACATGAAGTGTTATAATTATTTGAAGTGCAGGTTATGACATTCATTTGTTTTCAGTGCATCATAACATTGTGTGTCTCGTGTAACACGCCCCCAAGGGAATGTGCACCAGGCACAACAGTGTGTGCCCACATCATGCATTCATTTAATTTACCTGTCCAATTTATATATTTTGTTTTATAAAATTAAAATATAAGGAGTCAGTATTAGACAGTGAAATACTGGGCAGTGCCAGTAATAACAAATGTCACACATTACCAGAGGCCATGAACCTTCAAAACGTCCACATGACCGTAGTCCGCAAGCAACACGCATCGTGGTGATTTTCCTAATTTGTATTTAAGAGTGTTTAGATGAGTATTTATGTACAGTGTAATTAAGAGAGCAATTTCCTGAATACCTGTATTTTATATGAATAAGAATATTTTATATAATGTACCTAATAAAGGGACAAATATGCTAGTTGAAAATACCAAGTTGTTAGGTTTATGGTAAGTAAAAGGACGCGACGTCACGTGATGCATGCTAATTTGAGGAATGTTTTGTTATGTATAATTTTTGTTAAAATAGTAAAATGTTGTGTATGTTTGTATTATCATCGCCATTGTTCATGTGCAATCATTTTTCACATCCATCATCATCATTTTTTTTTTTTTTTTTTTATTTTTTTTATTTTTTTTATTTTTTTTTTTTTTTTTTTTTAGCATTCAATAGAGTAATTATTTAATCATGGAACCACAATTTGTTTTGCATTAGCCTGGGGAGAGGGCCGCTCCATGGTCCGATCCGTTTGTGCATGGCTAGACCATAAATTTCATCTTTAATTATCATGTAGGTGTTCGCACCTTTTTCTCAGTGTAAGTATCCTCCCACTTTAACGGAGGAGATTTAGATTTTTGTGCTTCTCAGGAGGAAGTGAATGAATAAAACTTGGTGTTGAAAATATGAGCTCGCACACATCTTTATTCCATAGCCGCGTCTCAGCTACTTTGTCCGTTTTCATGAATTTCATAATAAGGTGTGATGGTGGCCATAACAACCTGTCAGGAGTGAGAAAAGCATATAGGGGGTGCAAAAATACCCCCTGCTAGACCAGGCATTTATTGGATTTAGTTCTACAGTATTGGCATCTCCTGCAGACGCAGGACATCAGGGAGGGCCTCGTGGCCCGTCGACACCACGACCCCCAGCAGTACTCATGCTCTCCGAGCTGGTGCCCTTCAATTCTGGCCACTCACAATCTACGTTTATCATGTCCACCAAAACCCATTTTCCCTGATGTACCAGTCCGTAAGACGTCAACTTTATCTCCAACTTTTAAAGAAACAGAACCACTATTACTATTATGTATTGCGGCTAACCTACAATGGCTTCCTCGAGGTCTTTCTTATCGATGACTTCCCAGCAGAACTCGTGTAAGCCCCAGGTTTGTATGAGGGGATGAAGCAACCTTCTTCTGAAGAACACTTGCGGGTGGCTCTTTCTTCATTGCACTGCTAACCACATTGTTGAATTCTAAAGTTAACTGGTGTAATACTAATTCCCAGTTCTTGTGGGTACCAGTTTGAAAAGCCATTGAGACTACCTTCGAGTTCCTGTTATAGTGCTCCACAAGATTCGCCTTGGGGTAATGAGTCATCTGGACTAGCTCAGGGCTGTCACCAGCCCCGAAGCTTAAATCCTGGTTCTTGTATACAAAAATCCTGTAAAATCCTGGAATCATTTGGTCAAATCCTGTAAAATACTCGGAGTTAAAAAAATCAGCAAATTACAGAAAAAAGTTTACATGGACGACGTTCACTAAAATGTTTAATGTAATTATTTTTGTTTGGAGTGTAGAAATCATGGTAATTCTTTTCTCCACTCACACGTATACTTTTATGTATTAATTTGGCATTAATTCTTCAAAATCAGAGAATAAAAGCAGCACTCAAAATATACTTTAGTAATTAATTTTTAAATTTAGGTCATGGCAACTTAAGCAATTTTATGTTTTAAACTGATCAAATAAAATATATTAAATCTACAAGGTCATGAGAATCACATTTCTCAGCATAGTTCAAGTTTGTTCATATTCATAAAATTAAAAATTATTAGTATGTATAGTTTTAAAATTCAGCACTCCCTTATTTTACTGAGAGTAATATTGAAGCACTGCCAGTTACTGGGTTATGAATGTTAAGATTTCTAATACTGATATGACAAGGTGTAGCTGAGTGTGGTGCTTGTAAAGCCTGTCATTCTGTGACCCACATACAAGCTGTAGGTGATTATCTCTTAAAGTTCCTGTCACAGCAGGCAGCTGCAGTGGGGTGGGAGCTACATATATATCCCTCCCTCTCCCCCTCCCACCCACTCCCTCCCTCCCTCCCTCCCTCCCTCCCTCCCTCCCTCCCTCCCTCCTTCCCTCCCTCCCTCCCTCCTTCCCTCTCTCCTGTAGATAATTATCTCACAGCAGGGAGGCACATCCACTAGTCCCTTTGTGGGCCTGCAGTGACAGTCTGTCAGTTTAGTTCTTGGAATAAGAACAGCAACTGCTGACTAAAAATGGCAGCAGTTGAGCCCCTCTTACTCCAACATTGCTATCCTATCATCCTTTGGTTTTGCCCATAAATGAAAATATTGGGCCTCACTGTTGGCTAAAAAGAAAATCTGTTGGTGTAGAAAACTTCAGACCGATTCTACTTTTTACTTTCCCCTCTGCCAAAAATCCTCTTTACTGTTGATAGAGACACACCCATCACAGCAGTTGTTGCTTCAGAAACATTGTATTTTAAGCCGTACAACAACTTCTTTTCTTTTAGATGTGTCGCAACGTTGTAAACAATTTCACGTGCCTGTCCTCATAAAGGCTGTCCGGGAATAAGGTTAGACTTCATTCCCGAGGGTGATAGGGTAGGCTCACTTGTATCCTGTAACCAGAGTCCTGACTTGACGCGCAGAAGCAAACCTGAGTGGAACTCGTAACTGATCCCCTCCACTTCTCCTAGCGCCGACCACGTCACAGCTGTGTGCACCATGCCAACAACTAGGATCTCTGTGTCCCGTGTATCTTGCCAGACTATACCCCGTAGAAAAGCTAGATTTTTCATTTTGCCAGAGAAGTAGTATGTGATATTATCCATTACCAAGTGGACAGGAGACCCAAAAATCGAAAGAGACGTTGACTCAATATTTTACAAATCTCAACAGATTTCATTGAACGTAATGGGATAGGGATCCACATAAATTTTCTTATTAATCCGGTGATCACAAATTATGCGATACTCCCCAGGAACCTTTTTAGGCAATAAAAAATGATGGACTTGAATACACCCTGTCAGTGGGTTCTAAAGTATCTTCCTGTTGTAAATCCTGAGTAATATTTCTATATGCTTGCATTTTAGGTGGAGCCACACAGTACGGTACTGACCAAACGGACTCATTGTCCTTTGACCAAAGCACTGTCTGTTTTTTAATTATAATGACCCAACTTAGCTGTTACTAACTCTGCAAACTCTTTTTGCAAATCAGACAAGTCTCTTTCCTGATTATTATTCTGTGCATTAACTGTCACCAATTGAAAATTAAACCGCTTCAATGTTATGGAAACGGGCTGTGTCTTGCAAAAGCCAAAATTAACTCCCTATTGGAAATATTAATACTAGCACCAATCTTGCCCAGAAAATCAACCCTTAACAACAACTTGTGACTTAGTCCTGGCAGAACCCTAAACTCAAATTTCCATGAGAATTGCTCAATGTTGATCTTAAATATCGCCACTCCCTGTGAGCTGATCATGTCCCCATTGAATAAATTAAACCCTATTTCTTCCATTTTGTGAACTTTTATAAGTCCTTTTGGCATGGTCGTCAAAAGATAATTGCGATAGTCATGATTGATTAATGAGCAGGTTGCTCCAGAATCTAACAGTGCAGCTACTTTAACCTGACCTGCAATAATTACCAGAACATAGAATAATCCAAGTTTTACTGTGAAACATAAATAATTCACCGAGTGACAACCCATCACCTTTTTCCTGTTTGGGCATTTGGCCTTCATATGCGTCTTTTGTTCGCAAAAGTAACAAATCACCTCATGGAACTTATTCACCTTAGATGTTACCTCTCCTACGTCATCTGTTTGAGTATACCAAGTTCGCAATTTTACTTTGCCTTTATCGTGTCCTTCTTCTTGGGTTACCGTAAAAACCGTTTTCCGGCGGTAGTAGTCGTTAGCTACGTGATTACTTCTCCTTCAAATAATATGGAATTTAGATTGTCCATCCTTACCCTCCTCCTTCTTTACCATCCTTACTTCGCTACTCATCTGCTCAGGGGAACAATCCCTTAGGGTGCGCTCTACCTGTGTTACAAGGGTAAACAGTTGTGCTTAAGTGGGTGGGGGAGGGGGGTTACTAGAAAAAGTAAAGAAATTGCAATTTTTCAAGAGCAAATTATGAAACATTATTTGTGTAAAATATTCCTCGGAACGAGACAACCCAAGTATACCTACTAAACCAAGAACTTATTTAACAAAGTCTTGCATTGTCCGACTAGGCTGTTGGCGATATTCTAACAATTTCATTCACATGTTTACAATGGCTACTTAACTGGTAATTTGCTTTAAACAAGTATTTATCAAAAGTTCAGAGTCCCAATTTTCCTCTCTGGCATTACAAAAGGTGGGTTGTAAAATATCAAGCACCCTAAAAGTCACCGCAGCATATGTGACCTGCCTTGGACAGAAATTTAAAGATATTATGGCATTAAGTGCCACAAAAAAGGCAGTTAATTCTGATATTTTATAGTATAATTCAGACGGTACATAACGTAAAGCCTGTAGGACTATGCAGAACTCACCCACAACTGCTCTAGCGGTACCATCTGCCGTCCCTTCACGTCTTGCTAGAGACTGCGCCTTAATCCACAGTTCAGCTATGCCGTCAGTTTCCGGAACTTCCTCACCCGCTTGCTTAAGAAGTTGGGCCTGCTCCACTTAGTTTCTGAAGCCAACCTGTAGACATTATGGTAATTAAGAACCAGGCAACAAACGCTATAAAAATAGCCTTCTGTTTTCTAAGTTGTAAATATTGTGATTTGATTTTTACAGAAGTTACAAGTCTTGCAAAACAGCTCATGTGTATGAGAATTCAAAATCAAAATACAAGCCAGAAAAACAAACGCTCTGCTAAATAGCAGCGTGTGCAGGGAAACTTTGCTACACCCTTATCCAAGAGAGGAGCAAAGGGGCATAAAACCAGCCTGCAATTCAAGAACAAAAAAAAAAAACCAATATGGAAAAATTGTACTCACCAGCGGTATTGTTTAAACGTAGAATTCTGACACACCTGTAATAATCCCTGGTCCAGGGAAAATCCTTTAGGCACTTTGGTAGAAAAACTATGCTTCCAACAAACTCCATTCTTGTTGCTGGTAATGTACACCTTTCCTCAAGGCCACTTTATTGTTCAAAGTCCGAACACCCAATTTTAACTTTTAGTTATTTTAGCATTGCTTATTCAAGTGTGGAGTGCATCATGGATAGGAAAGTTTTACCCTGTAAACAATATTGTACCATTCCTGCGTGACACTGTACTTGGCAGGGCTGCGGTGGCTCAGCAATTAATTTGCTCGCCTCCCACCTAGCTAGGTCTTTCCTGGATTTTCGTAAGTGGGAATTGTATTGGTGCAATACCGCTGGTCAGTAGGTTTTCTCAGGGTTCTTCCTTTTCCCTGCCCTTGTATTCTGGTTCTATTGCATTCTCACCTCATTTCACCCTCATCAGCTCTCACGACCTCACTGTTAAGCGATACCCAAATTTCTCAACTCAACTTTACTTGGCAATGTAATATAACTGTATCCATGTACAATTATATACATCTTAACGACAGCAAACAAAGGTAAATTCTGTCTCCAGGGATGCCTGATAACTTGAAAAAGTTAGTCGATTTAAAGCAGTCGCTTGAAGTGGTGGTGTCAAAATTCTTGAAACTGGATCTTCAGAACATCAGCCAGATTAGTAGCGATGAATCCTCAGACTCTGACTTTGAGGATGTCAAAGAGAAGGACTGCTACGAGGAAACTGCCAAGGCGGCTCCTGTACCGGCCACGGAGGTGCCGTCTCCCGTGAAGATCGGCAGGAAACAGGATCTTTCCGAGTGGAACATTGCACCTAAGGAACATGAGAAAGAGGTATGGAAAGCTTTATAATTAATTAATATGTAATTACATAATAGTAATAGATTTGAAAAAAGAAATAATCTAAAACTTGTATTACCTGACGAAACATATGAAGTGTTAGCAAGAGTGAAATGTGCCTAAATATTTGGTTTTGCATAAACATTAGTGTTAATAAAAATATGAATTGAGAATTTAGTTAGTGCTTAACAGAGAGGTCTTGTGCTCTGGTGAAGGTGAAACAAGGTGGAGATGGAATAGTGGCGGAATGTAAGGGCAGGGGAAATGGGATTGCCCTGAGAAAACCCGCTGCCCGGTGGCAATGTCCACCACGTTTCCCATGTCAAAATCTCAAAAGTTGCGTAACCTCGTTCTCGATCCTGAGAACTCGGAAAGTGCCACATAATATAGGTAACAACTGAAGTACAGCCCCACATTAAAACTGATAAAGCCATTACTTCTACACGTGGCATGAAAGGAAAATTTTAGGATATTACACTTGCTGATAAAGGAAATGGGGGAGTTTAACTAACAGTCAAATGAAAAACAATTATATAATCAATTAAAATATATATAAACTGCAATGCTACAACTTTTATTGCTGTACTAGCTTGTGGTCAAAAATGAAATGTCCAAAGTGAGACAGTGCATTCCTTGCAGCAGTTTGTATTTACAGTGAACTCCTACTAAACTGTAATCCTCAGGACTATCAAATACATGGAAATGCTAACTACCCCTGAAAAAAATGTTAATTAGATTTACAACATTTCAAAAGTACATCAAGCCGAACCAAGATTGATTAAAATTTATATAAAAGGACAGAAACTCGAGTATTCACAGTAGTACTCGCCAACAGGTACACACACAGAGCAGGATGACACATTATTCACGTGGTTGCACATTCGTGACATTTTCCTGGTTGAATGCCGTACAACTGGGCGCCCGATGAATCTGGCGTAGCCAGTGAAACATCACGATAGTCCAACTGCATGTGTGCGTGTCTGTTGACAAGTACTAGACTGAGAGTACTTGAGTTTCTGTCCTTTCATATATTTTTTGTAGCCTAGTGGCCTACTTGTAAACTTTACTCGAATATTTATCACAATTGGTTTGATATTCTTTAATTCAGATGATTTATTTAGAATCAACATTTGCATATACAGTAAACTCTCAATTCTGGAAAATGGTTGTTACGTTAAAGGGATTGTTATTAAAAGAACTTTTTTAGTTAAATTAGTTTCATGGTTTCTAAAAAAAAAAAGTTGGGAGCTATTTCAGGGGTCTTATAAATGAGAGTTGACTAGTGTATGTCATGAAACCTACTTGCTTCCATTAGGTACTTTTATTGAATTTTCACCATTCATGATAATATTGATCATGATGAGAATATTGTATTGTATTCACATCAGCACTATTTGCCTCCGTCCTACACCCGCCTGTCGGTTGCTACCCTGTTGTCAGTGTCCTCATGTGCTCTTCCTTCCACTATCTCCCGTGGCAACCTATCTTATAACTTCCTTACTGCTCGTGGTGTCTACGACTTCACACACTAGCCACGTTGTTCGGCTGGGATCAGCACACTATCATGTCACACCACAGCCGTCTGCCCAGCTCGCACGCCCGGCCAGCCCAAACACGTGTACAGACATCCTACCGCTTCAGCTGCTCGGGCGGGCGGAAGTCTAGCTCACATTAGCCTAACACACCTTCAGGCCATAAACTCGACTCATAAATAAAATTTAAAACTAAGTAAAAAAATATAATCCAAAACACTGCCAAGGTCAAAAACAAAACTGAAATTTTCTAAACTGAATCAAAACTAATTAATCAAAATCAAAAACAGTATAACACTGATATTAATGAAAAATGTATGTTTTAAAGTGTTGAAAATTTACAATGTAAAAATATCACTATGTCAGAAATACATATTAATCTTGTCTAATATTCGAAATCTGTTTCCCCTGCCTATCCATGTTTATTTACACCTTCAGCACCTTTCTTGGCATCTCCTTGTAGTGTAAGGCGTAGCACCGAGGTGCAAAGTTGTAGTTGCATCTTCCAAAAAAAATGCTGAGGATGCAGCTGTAAAAAAAAATTCCAAGTTGCTGGTTAGGTGTAGAATTTTTTAAAGGTACAGTCTGCGTGAACTCAGCTGTAGAACCTCCACTTGGTGCAGTGAGTTCCATTAGTGCAGGAACTGCGAACCTGTTCGTGGTTTCTTCACACTTTTTGAATCAAACCTCTGAAAAATCACCCCATTTGTCACTTGCGTGGTTGTTTCCTAAATATTGCACTTAGTGCGCACAAATTTGATGCTTTGGCCTTGTGGTGTAATTTTTAGACTCCGTTAAGCCTTGTTTACACATGACGAAGGAATATCCTGGAAGTAGAACTTTAGCAGGGCTTCAGAAAAATTGGAAGTAACCAATGAATGAACTATAGCCATTATTACACCATGATGGCATAGAGTTTCTGTGTCGCAGGACCCGACGACAGCCCAGTCCACAATATCAAAGCTGCTTGTGTCCAAGGCTTCAGAAACGTGTGGCAACACGGGGAAGGGAGGTGCTGAGGACCAGCACGACAACTTGTCAACATGTGGTGAAAGTTCTGGAAACAACACCAGTTTGAAGATGGACTCCCAACCTTCAACTTCGAAAACAGGCGTAGAAGAAAGGAAAGCCAGATTGTTAGCCATAGCGCCAAAACTACCGTATGATATTGATCTGTACCACTGGGAAGATGAGAAGCTAACGGCACCCACCATGCTTGCGTAAGTTTTTATAAATGGTACTGAATAATTTTATGTTTTTTGTACATGTGAAAAAAAATTAGTACTGTAAAAATTAAGTCATTTTGGATGTAGGCAGTGGGAGAAGAAACGAGAACTAATTTAACTCATTTGAAGAGCATGTCTGCTGATGTGGGTCCCCAGCTTACCGGGTTAAGGTGAATTTGCCTGGCACCTTAACTCAATGCTGACAATCTGCAGTGCTTGGAGATTATGAACTTACCAATAGTTTAACATACCTAATTGTTTCACTTTTTATGCTGGCAGCTCGCACACTTTACACACACTTGCTATTGCTGCAATAGGGTGCAGTGCCCGAAGTACTCAGAGGGACAAAGCAAATAAAACACTTGTGATTATTAAAGACGTATACTTACTCTTGTGGTACATATGCACTTATGCTAATATGTCAAAGTGATGCAGACCGGGTGCTATGGTCTGCCGGTGACCATTGCTGTTCAAAAGAGCCTAAGCCATGGAAATTATGCAATATTACGCTGTGTGTGTGTGTGTTAAATCCTGTTTACAGTTACAGGAAGCAGATGGTCATCCCCTCTGCATTAAATAACATAAAGGTTCCATTTAAATTACATAGTATTGAAACGAAACTGAACGCAGCCTAACATGAACGTGCCGAGGGGGTCTGCACGGAGCGAAACTCTTGTGCTGCCGGCTGGTCTGAGTGTTGAAGTCAGGCTAAAATCAGGGCGTCTGCTTCCGCTAATGGTGGCCAAAGCTGGCACCAAAATTTGGTTGAAAAATAACATGAATCTTCTTAAGCCTAAGTAAAAAGCTACACAATACAATTACATGATGAATGACATAATGGTGACATTATCATGATTAATTGTCAATTACGTGTGGGAATGTGACATTATGGGGGATGTCACCACACTAAAAAAATGGAATAAGAGCTTTGAAGCCGTCATAGGCAGTCTGCTGAAAAGAACATATATAATTACACTTCTACACAATGAAAATAATAAAAATAATAAAAATGACTGAAGTAATGGTTTTCGAAAGTGCTATACCATTTCCGGTAGGCTTCGCCAATAGGTAAGTCCAAGTGTTCCAGCTTGGGTCGGCTGGTTGAGTCCCTCCCTGGAAAGGGTTATGAGTAGCCACGCTTGATTTAGGTTTTAATAAAGGAATCACATTTAATGTGTGGGCTACTGTGTTTTTTATTCTTTTACTTGCATCTGGATTTTATTCCTCACTGTTTACATGCACTTTGGGTCATGTAGCACTGATTTGCCAGCCAACAGGCCGGTCAATGTCGTACAGTTAGGAAGGACGCCGGGCATCGCGGTGCGAGCTACACAGACGTTCCCTCCAATTGCCAAGGTGCCTGACAGCTGTGGCATTCTGGAGCACCCTGTATGCTTCCGCTTGTCATTCTGGTGAGGCACATAAAGCAAGACGAGTCATGTAGTACATGTCGACAAGGCGGATGTGTTCCGTTCTCGCCGGCCCATACTGACATGCTCGCGGACGAGTGTTCACTTCGACCCGGTATCAGCTAGGTGGTGTAAGTGACTGCGGAGGTGCAAGTGGTCACGAGAGCACATGTGGACGCATGGTTCACGTCAAAGAACTGAAAGACTCTGATATAGTGTGTAATGCCGAGCCTTAAGCAGTATTGTGTGTACGTTCTGTACACCATGTTCTATGTTCTGTATTGCTTATTGATTATAATGCTATCGCTTTATTAGTCCTCGAACTGGAGCATTGTCTGTCAAGATTGAGTCATCTTCCCTAGTTTATGTTGTCGGATAGCTGTGCTCCACAAACAACATTATTTGTCAGCTGTGGTCAGCATTACACACATTGAGTTTAACATTGATTTATTATCAAAATTAGTAATTATTCATTATCACTCATTGTATTTTGTTCACTATGTTGAAGGCTAACAAGAGAAAACTCACAAGAAGCTAAACAAAATTGATATCGCAGAAAATTATGTCATGTCAGGATTTCAAGCTTTTTTTGTTGTAAATATTGGCATCATTTTCGTAACTCTTCAGGAAGTCAAAATAAACTCAAGATCAGGAATTTTCATTGAACAGTTATTACAGGATCTCCTGATTGTTGATAGCTTCTACTAAGCATTTGTGCTAGGATTGCCAACACTAACCCAAATAAAATCATTAAAAAGTTTTATAACAAACAGTTTTAAATAATATTTATGTTGTGCAAGTCAATATCAGTCAACATTTTGTCTGAACATCTACAACAAAATATTAGTTTCAACTATAGTCATTATTCAGAGTGATTCCAATTCTGATTTAATTGGCTGTAAAACCATAGACACTAGATGAAGACGGATTTTTCATTGTCTGTGCATGTACCCAACACTGAGCTAGCCCACACTTATACAACTGTCAAATTCACATGATACGCACTGATGAATATGTTTGTTTATATGTAATTTAATTTTCTAAGCCAAACTATTTTTTAGTAATAAATTTATTTTATCAATTTACATTTAATCAAACTGCATTACAAATTGGTTAGACGAAGTATACAAATGTCTCGAAGCACTTCTTGTTTACTAAACAGTGCTCTAACATCAAATCCTATACACACTGTTTACGATAGTCTTACTGGCAGGAAAGCAATTCAATGTTGGGACATGGGAGACCGGTTTTTCACAGTTAGTGTGATAATACTGCGTCATATTCACTCTATGTTTAAAATGGACAACACTGACACACACTGGAAGAAAAGATACTGTACAGATCTTGGTAAGCGTAACTTCTATGGATGTACTTGTTGACGAATGCTACTTATCGGCATCAGTTGTAACTACCTATTGCCATTAGATTAGAGTATCTGGGTAAAAGTACCTGTCATTTCAGAACTAGTAAATTACTGACACTCTTTATTACTATTCAGTTGATTTTAGAAGTCCGAGATACACGACATAATGAAGTCCCTTCCTATGTCCATACGGGCTAATCCTTTAACCCTAGGATTTAGAGAAATCCCTTACAATATGGGACAGTTAGCGGTTCTAATTTGTGTGCCAAATGCTCAGAGATGCAGATTCTTGCAAGAAATGTTTGTGAAAAATGTTATTGTGGCTTAATTCAGGGAATTAAATCTGTTCCATAGTTAAATACTCCATTGAGTATGTGTTCCATGTGCCCTGAGAATTATATAAGTGCCGCTATCAGGCGACTGCCTGAAATGAGTGCTGTTTTGTCAGCGGTATTTGCGCCAAAAGAGGTGTTGTCCCTGGAGACAGTGCAGGAATTATTGCACTTTACATGTCTTTATTTCAGTGCAGTTTGTGATTGTAACGTGGGAAACAGACTGAACTCGGTGGGGTTGCAGCTGTGTTGGAACATTCTGTATTCCTGGTGTCTGTGAAGCAACTTACAACTCACCATTAACGTATTCACAATATCACTGGGAGCCGTGATGATATGGTAACCAAACTACTTGCGTCCTATTAAGGCGAACTGGGTTCAATTCCTGGCAAGGTCACCTGAATTTTCGCTTGTAGGAAACATGATGGATGTTGCAGTTGGCTAGTGGGTTTTCTCAGGGCATTCCCACTTTCTCCACCATTGTATTCCACCGCTGCTCCATCTTCACCCTCACCAATGTATTGACCAACACCTTGGCACAGTTTTTTGATGATTGTGATTAATGTTTCTGTGCTTCAGGGTGAAGGCTGAGAACTCGAGGTTCTGGTCGGCGACGAACATCGACGAAATGGAGGAGGTGCCGGTCCCAGAAGGATCAGCCTGCTTACGCACGCGTGTCATAGAGTTCACTGGGCAGTTTGAGCCAGTGACAAGAGCGTGCCGTGCCCCGCTGGGGAACGGGAAGCTCTGTCCTCGCCATGACAGGTACAAGGTGAAGTATTCTCGATCAAGGAACATTTGTAAATTTTTACCTACAAAGCTAGCTGTAATTCCTGTTTCACCAGTCACTAAATATCTATTGTCTCTTAAAGAACCTCACTGAATAGAAACTCAGTCTCATTTTGAACTACTATAAGTATATAAAATTTGATGATAAAATTCTTAGGGCCATTTTCACCAACAATGAATAAACTAGGTTCCAGCAAAGTGGCCCGTAAGCTTAAGTGACTCTTAAGGATATCGAGGTGTTTCACCATTATAAAACTCAGTTTTGTAAGCGCGTCTTAGCTATGCATTGCTTAAAGAAACAAGTTGCAAATATTCTCATGTTGGTAGTAGTGTGTTGTGCTCATGTGACTAAACGAACCAATGAGAATTATTTCAAAGGGAGTAAAAAAAATCTTTTTTTCCCTGAAATGTTATGTTTACTTTTGTTATGAGCAAACAAATTCTAACCAAATATTTGTTTTATAGAAAACAATTAAAGCATTAACGTTTGCCTGGCGAATGTTAAGAATAAATTAAAATAGATGTCACTGCATATACGAAAAATATGTTTATTTGATTTGTTCAACTAACTACGCGTATAGAAATTTATTTATGTTAAAATTACATGCGTGAATAGAGTTTTTAATTTTTCGAGGTTAATTTATTATCGTGAAAGTGTTGTGTTGTAATTCTGTGATGTTCTGTGATCTCGTTTTTATTAATTATCAGTGCCAAATATGATTTTTCACAGCGATAGTTATCCATGTAAGCCTGGGCCGTTTTTTGACCAGCCAGAATGTTAATTGTCTGATATTTTATCTACTCGGGTAATGCTTTAGACTTGTTACATATATTTGCGTAGATTTCATCAAGCATTCATATATTCAATGCTTTATAAAAATAATACGTTAGGTTAATGATAAAACAACACTAGGCCTACATTTACTCTTTTAAAGATTCGGTACAAGTTTCATTTGAATTTATTTATTTTTAATACACTTTTTCAGTGACAGTATTGACCTCGGTTGCAATTTCGAAATCCTTTATGCACTGCGAAATGTCTCGCTGATAATATTTTAAGCAATTACACTGTGAAGAAAATACATCTCCCCATTAAGGATGTGTTGGCTTTCATCACTAACCAGAATTGAACTTTCTGAAATTGTGAGTTTGTTGATAATAACATTAACGATAATCATGTGCAATTTAGAAAATTTGAATAAATATGATTATCACGTCACGCCTGTATAACATCTTTGGTTGGGTTCTTGTTACATTTTCTAATTCAAAACAAAGTTGAATGTGTGCAAAACTTGTACTCCAGATTTGTCATGTGCAGTAAAACGTAAGTGTAAATACATTATATTATGTCCAGTCTCTAATTCAGTCAGAGTAATAGTATATTTTTACATATCGTACATACAGGCATAATGTACACACATTTTCGCTGTAAAAATAATGTGGTGTAGTGAAGGAAGACATTTTTTCCATTTATTTCAAATACTTTCATAGCTCGTGCGTACTCTACTCAATAAAATCATATTTTATCAATCAGCTACCTGCCTTTACACCCAATTTTCTATGTATATTGGTTTTACCTCTTTTACATACGTGGAAAATGCACGCACATATACAAATATGTGCGTGCCACAAGTTTTGTTTTTGACCATCGTCGTAGGTTATTTCAGCAAATAATGACTTGCACCCAGACTCAAAAACATTGATGTAAAATAATTTCTTATTTTTGTTTGTAAAAAATTTTAATGATGCAACTAAATCAGTGTGGTCCAACTGACAGCCCGCAGGCCAAATGCGGCCCGGGGCCATTTTGTCTGGCCCGAGATAGTATTAGCTATTTTACTTTGCTAAATGCCTTTAAAAAAAATTCTCATGCATTTTCTGTCAACTCCCCATTATTTTAATATTTTTTCTACCCAATATTTAATTGACAATGATGTTACATTTTAATAGTGAATGAAGAGCAAAAGTTATGTTCGTGTTATCAGGTTTTCGTTTCCCACGGCCGCTGCTGGTATCACTGGCTGTGCTCAGAACTGTTATACTGGCCCGCGGTGTGTCTTAAGACTAAATTTCTGGCCCGCGACTGAAAAATGTTTGGACCACACTGAACTAAATACTTTATAACACATTTGGGGTTAACTACACGCAACTTTTTCAGTACCAGCCATTTTACTTTTAATTTGTTTACAACGATTTAAGATGTGCTTAAGGAGTTGGGCATCCGATTTCGGCTGCTTAAACTAAGAGCTGCTTAAAGCATTTTAAGAACAGCTTAATGTTGGTGAAACAATACAAGGTGCTAGGTACAGCTTAGTCAGTGTTTAAGTGGTGCTTATATTTTAAGATGTGTTGGTGAAACCCCTTAGGATAGTTGTAAACCTGTTCTTTGTGACCAGTTTCTGAATTGTGTTATTGGAATATTATCTTATACATTAAAAAATTTCTTCAATTAGCTCCTCAGAAATAGGATGGACAGTATAATTGAGACTTAGGCTGCTTTACCTCCCAGTGAAGCTTGCTGGGCGGTTAGTTACATAAGGGGAAGCTGTTGGGGTCAATGGGTACAGTCTGCATGCAGCACAAATACATACAGTGGAACCACGATATTGCGAGTATGCCCTATAGCATCACGTCCGCTATTGCAATAGTTTTTAAAAGCACCCTCATTTACCCTATCATTTGAAAAGTACCTAATTTTGTTTATAATGAGAATCTGTTAATGAAGACTTTCATTATAGCGATAGGAACATTTGTAAACCATATTTTTCAAATATTTAAACATTTTGTATCGCAAGTGACATCCACCCATTTTCCACGCCCGAGCCAGCCTTTGTTAGTCTGTGTCCTGTGGCGACACTTGTGTTACATGTAGAAGTAAGCGAAGAGGCACGTGTGGGTGTAGTAGTGAGAGAAATAGATGGGAGGGGTACGAATGGAAGCTAGACAACGCCAAGAGAGGCGGGGGAGGATGTTGTATATTATTTCCGGGTAGGGGGGCAGAGGGGAATGGTAGGTACTGTGGAATGTAGGGTAAGTCGTGGCAACGTGGTGAATGGTAGATGGGGAAGGGGGGAGCGTGGAGCGTCCGGTGAGGATTGGTCCGGGAGGAGGGAACGGCGAGAAGTGGGCGACGAGGAGGCGGCAAGATGATATCCGCCTACCTTGTAGGATAAATTTTGTTGAATAAACAAATTGTAAACCTATGCTGGTAATTCGTACTTTTTTATAGTAAAACAAGTTAAAATCATAAGTTTTTCATTTTTTTGTAAATGTCTGTTTTCAATGTTGACATTTTCATTTCCTTCAAAATATTATTCCTGATCGCCAAAATATTTTTCTAACATACCATAAAGCTACGTTTGTTTACTATTGAATTGTAACCTGTGTTGTCTGCGGGTTGGAACAGAACAGGGAAATAACATCTATTCATGGTGCCAGTCCTTCCCTTTACAAAGATTTACAGTGTCTACACACGGGACTGCTGTTTGCTTTGAGAGAGTGCAAGAGAGAAGTGTGGTGTTGGCGAGCTCAGAGCAGAGTGTCTAGGGCCAGGTGGAGAATGGAAGCTGGTAAAGGCCTCAAAAAAGGGGGCCAGAGAACGGGAAGTGGGTAGCGGGCTGAGAGAGAGGAGGAGAAAGAGAATCGTGAGAGGGGAGAGAGACAGGAGTAGTGTAGTAGGAAACAGAGGGAAGTATGGAGGGAAGTTCAGCGATCTCCGGGCTTTGTGTGTGTGAGTGTGAGAGTGTGTGTTAAGTAACGTGTTGACTGGTAGGCAACTAACTCCCTCATGCCACCCACAAACTAGAGGGGCGGGGGGGGGAGAAGAATGGAGGAGGAAGCAAGGTCGCTCCATCTGGTCATTACACAATTCCACTGTCAGAGCGTCGGAAGCGTCAGACTTCTCAATTTGTTTGTATTAACTTTTCGCCACATACTCCTAGTTTTACGGCATTACTTAACACAGGATATAAGACTTCTATGGCCGTGCTCCAACTTGTTCACATTTTTACGCGTGTTTGATGGTGTGCGGTACCAACCACCAGGTGGGTTCCCCATTGCTCTTCACAGTATATTTGGTTGGGTTCTAATGGGTAAATTCAGTCAGACTGCAGCTGCTGCCTCCAGTAGTGTTGTTTCTCTCTTTGTACTGTCTGAGGCTTCCCTAACAGACACCATCCGCAAGTTTTGGGAGAGCGAAGAAGTACCTTCTGATCAACATTGTAGCCCAGAAGATATTGAATGTAAGGGTCACTTTGTTGAAACCCATTCGCGAGACCCAGAGGGTAGATATGTCCTGAGATTACCTTTTAAGGAAAAGGAACCAGAGTTAGGAGATTCCTGCAGCTTTGCTGTCAAACAATTGCATCAACTGGAAAATAGATTGCATAGTCAGCCAGAAATCAAAAGGGAGTATTCCAATTTATGGCGTGAGTATGAACAACTTGGACACATACATCCAATTATGAATGGAGTAGGGCACTCTCCTTGTTATTATATACCACATCACTATGTGTTTAAAGAATCCAGTTCAACAACCAAGTTTAGAGTGGTGTTAGATGCTTCAGCGGCTTCCACTTCTGAAAAGTCTGGTAATGTTCTTCTGACTGGACCTAAACTTCAGAATGACATTGTGGACATTGTTACACATTTCTGTCTCCGTCCTGTTGTAATGACCACAGGTGTATGTAAAATGTATCATCAGGTACGCGTACATCCAGAGGATGCATCTTATCAAATAATTCTGTGGTGCGAGTCCCCTGATCAGCCAATACGTGAATTCTAACTAGACACTGTATGGTGTGTCAGCAGCTCCTTTCATGGCTATGAGAGCCTTATAACAGCTTGCAGTTGAGGAAGGTTGCTTGTATCCCAAGGCAGCTAAGGTCATGATGGAAGACATTATTTGTTGATGATGTCGTGAAAGGTGCAGCATCAGTTGCAGAAGCCCTCAAGTTGCAGCAAAAACTGATAAATCTCCTAAAGCAAGGGAGTTTTGAATTAAGAAAATGGTTCAGTTATAGCCAAGCTGTCTTAGATGCAATACCAGAAAACCACCGAGAGAGTCCACTTAGCTTTCAAGGAAATAGTGAAGTGATCAAGGTACTTGGTCTCCAGTGGGACTCAAGGTTGGATGTGTTTTCATATAATAGTCAATGACCCAGCGCAAGAGTCACCAAACGAGCTATTCTTTCAGACATTGCTAGGTTGTATGACCCACTAGGGTGGCTTACTCCAGTTGTAATTCGAGCTAGGATTTTCCTCCAAACACTCTGACTGTTGGGTGTGTCATGGGATGGAGCTCCACCTCGAGATGTGCTGCAGGACTGGCAGGCTTTCATCTGCCAACAAGATGTTCTCAGCAAACTGTCCATACCTCGTATTGTGTCAGCACCATAGTCAGAATATCAACTTCATGGCTGTAGCGATGCATCCAATGAAGGTTATACAGCTGTTGTATACCTACGTACTGCTCATCAAGGTGGAGTAAAGACATACCTGCTTCTGGCCAAATCACGTGTTGCGCCACTTAAACAGTCACACTTCCTCGACTTGAATTACAGGCTGCACATTTACTCATTAAGTTACTTGAGTCAGTAATGTCGACCCTTTCAGAACGTATCCACATTAGCGGTATTACTGCATGGTGTGACTCAACAGTGGTCCTTGCCTGGCTCAGGATTCCTCCTCATCGTCTGAAAACTTTTGTGGCAAACAGAGTCGCTCGTATTCAAGAGAGCAAGATAACTGTCCAGTGGAGACATGTGCCTTCTGCTGACAATGCTGCAGACTGTGCTTCCAGAGGACTCTCACCCTAAGATTTACTGACACACACACTTTGGTGGACTGGGCCTAGCTGGTTAATATCTAGGAAAGAATCGTGGCCATGTGGAGGAGTAGCAACTAGCATTCACAAAGGTGAAGAAGAGCTAAAGCAGCCTAAGGTAGTCTCATTGGTTGGACATTGTGATCCAAACCTCCTTGCAAGCCTCTCTAGGTTTTCTTCCTGGTCACAGCTTCAGAGAGTGCTTGCTTATGTATTAAGATTCATTTCAAACCTGAAGGTGTCGACGCACTGGTCCCCTTACTGTCGTAGAACTTGATGCTGCTAAGATGTGCCTGAAGCAGATTCACCGATGAATATTTCAGCTCAGAGCTTGAATGTTTGATTTCAGAGGGTGAATGCCCCTCTGGTACTGGTATTATTGAATCCATTCTTGGATTGTGATGACATTCTGCATGTGGGTGGACGTTTACAAAATTCACAACTAACTTACAAAGCTATACATCAAATCTTACTGCCCAAGAAGAATTTCATGACAAATATGATAATTGATTATTATCATCTCTTGCACCTCCGCGCTGGTTCCAATGCCACACATGCAGCCATTCATTGCGAGTACTGGATTATGGCAGGGAAGGGATCTGTCAAGGCCAGGATCCATGGTTGTATAAGAAGCCACATGTTCAGGGCCACCAATATACAGCCATTGATGGGAAATCTCCCACCAAGTAGGGTTCAACAAGCGAGGCCATTTCTAAACATTGGTGTTGACTATTGGGGCCCATTCCAAATCAAACAGTCGCGTGTTCGGAACAGTTGTGTATCAAAGGCTTATTTGTGCCTATTTGTTTGCTTAGTGACAAAGGCAGTACATTTAGAAGTTGTTTCTTCTTTGAGCACCACAGCTTTTCTTGATCCATTATGTAGATTTACTGCTAGGCGAGGGCAGTGTAAAAATGTTTTGCAGACTGCAGAACAAACTTTACAGGCACACACCATAATTTCAATGATCTACAGAATTTCTTAAGTGAGAGTGGCAACTTGCAGTGTGTTGCGGATACCCTTGCCACTCGTGGCATTCAGTGGAACCTCAATCCCCCATCTGCACCACATTTTGGTGGGTTGTGGGAGGCAGCCATCAAATCTGCTAAGTATCATCTGAAAAGAGTTTTAGGCCATTAGACCAGCAGGTTCTAACATTTGAGCAGCTGTCTACTCCCTTTGCCCAGATTGAAGCTGTCCTTAACCTACGTCCACTGTGTGCTATTTTGTCAGATCCAGATGACTTAGAGGCCCTGACACCAGCACACTTCCTTGTAGGCACCACCCTGACAGCACCTTCAGTTCCAAACCTTACAGAGATCCAGTCAAACAGAATGGACCGGTGCAGCTGGTACAGTGTGCCACTCAGCACTTCTGGTAGAGATGGCACGAGGAGTACCTGCATATGCCAACCATGTGGGAGTGGACCAAGAGTGAAGGTGAGGTGCAGATTGGCGACCTTGTCCTTGTCAAGGAAGACCATTTGCCATCCCTGCAGTGACAGCTAGGACGTGTTGCAGTTCTACATGCAGGCAAGGATGGAGTTTGCAGGGTGGTCACCATTAAGCAGCATCATCAAACAGTGAAGTGCCCAGTTATCAAGTTGTGTCGCCTACCTTTTCACTGAGAACCACATATATCATTGTGACGTACAGATTTTATAGTTTGCTAAAAAATGTTATTTTTGGTGGGCGGTATGTTTTGGTTTGTGTCAATTAGTGTATTTACTTGGATTCGAATTCAAACTTGGCGCCAACTGTTGCGAGTGCCATGGCCAGTGGCCATCTTGACTTGTGGTACTAATCTATGAATCAAAGCAGTTAGTTACCGCTACTCCGTGTTGCTGGACGTCACGCAGCTGAAATGTGTTACAAATATATTGTGTGGAAACAGATAGTGTAAATTATAATAAAAGTCCAATAAGTGATAGAATTATCAGTGCATTGAATATTCACGAGTGAGTGGCTGATTCTATGACATTATTACAAAAAACTGAAATTAATTTGATTAAAAATCAAATTAAAAAACTTTTTAGTGTATAATTGTTTTCCTTGCATTCAAATAAAATACTTTATTCAATAACGATGAGTCTTGTAGCTACCTTTGTTTAAATGTCTGTGGGGGTGCTTTCACTACAATGAACTTCACTACAACAAACAAGCAATGTTTCTGGTCCCTCTAAGTTCGTCAATATAGTTTAATGTGCTGCGGGTGATGTTGCTGTCCATTCTAGCCTAGCCAGAGCTGCTACTCCCTTCCAAGTAAACACATTAAGCTGTACATGCCACAGGGTGCCCTTGTAGTTGAAGTCCAGACTAGGTACTGGTCAGCTGATGCATCCTGCTGATCCACAGCCTGCTTCACGTCACAGCACGTGTGTCTACTCCTTCTCCCTCTGGCCGTGGAGGGGAAATGCAAGCCCAGCTTCAGCCATTTCTGCTACTTCTCCGCGACTTTTCCGCCACCTGCGCTGGACCCGTGCTCTGGGTATATACAGAAACCGCAGACTAGTGGGGCTGACTCTTGCAATTCTGTTGTAGAATGTCATTCTGCCCGGACACGTACCGACTTCATCTTTCATTGGCTGACTCTCGCAGCTCAGTTGTAAGGTGTCACTCTGCGTGGACGCAGACCGACTTCACTAATCTGAAGGCTGTTCTAGATAAAATGAGCATTTTTGAAATAAACCTTAGAAAAAAGGCACTGCTCCTAACTTCATATTTTTTAACGGGGGCACTGAGTGACATGCACCCGGTAAAGTTGGTAATGATAGACGATAAGTAGTTGCGTATCATGACTTCAAATAAAAAGTGTTAGACGACTTTTTCTGATGACTAAATGATTTCTTTTTGTTTATGTTTTTAATGCATCAAAGTATAAAAATCAGAACATTTGTTAAATACTTACTTTTCTAATAATGTCACTATTTCACTTGACTGACGCATGACTAAAGTGATGAGGCCCATGACAATGTTAACGTGCATACAAGTAGATCTTAGGCAGGGCTTTCAAAAGTGCTCATTTTACCGTGAACAGCGTATACCAGCTAGCTATCACAGTTAAAGAACGTCATGCAGCTCAACAACTCACTGAAGCCTCCTGTGCTTCACGGCTACCCAGCTAGCCTTGCTATTACAGCACTCACGAATCAGAGTACCAACTACTGTGGTCACCCTTGCCCCCATGCATCAACGTCTTTCGAGACTAGCCGTCAACTTCAGTTGGCAACCTAGGATTGGTCCTTTAGGCCCTAGTCAGGGTACAGGCTGGTTATGTGCATTGACTATTTTGGCAATAAACACAGGATTCTTATCAGGTGCAGTTTACCTTGCAATAAATATTTTAAGTCTTTTGTCTGTACCATCATGGAAATGAAATTTCATTTAAATCCAACAGTTTCCTTGTGGCATGCAAATTTTTATGGCAATGAGTGTAATATTGCTTAGTCAACCAATTCAGATATTTCTATAGTATACGTTAATATGGGCCATGGCTGCTTTATTCCCTGATCATGTTCGTCTGTGCCACTGGTTTTATCGCCATTAATCCACTGTCAAGATGTTAAAACACAACCCTCTACTATCAGTGTACTGTCAGTTTTGCTAATTTATTGAACACTGATTATTATAATTATTATTGTCTTGAGATTTTAATCAGTGGCCAACTTGCATAAGGTATATTCTTCGTTTCAAAGCTGCTTGTTGTAATCAGTGTTCCTTTCTACTTTGGTCTACGTCTTTCTGAAATTGTTGTAGGCCTTTAAAAATTTTTAGTAATTTAAAATAATTTTATTTTATAATGAAGATATTTTTTGGAACTGTTTCAGTGTCCTTTTCACGGACCGATAATTCCAAGAGACGAGACGGGAAGATGTGTGAACGCGGGAGATGAGAAGCCATCAGAGAAGACTTCAGACAGCGAGGCTCCAGAGTATCCTGACTGGCAAGATCCACAGCTGCTGGCCGAGATCAAGGTGTGTGTGTGGCCATGTGTGCGTAGATGTGTATGTAACTGAGAGCTCATTCACGTGCTGTAACAGTGTCTGATGGGTCTAGTTTGTAAGATGATAATAGCTGGATGTATAAAATGCTAGGCTGATATTTTCTGGTGATAAATTACTAGTGGTGTGTGGGATCCCGAACTTCGGGAAAAATTTTGGGAATACATAACGATTTTCTCGTCGGGTGAGATATAATTTTTTCGCAATATTTTCGGGAAAAATTTATGTTACATTTTTAGGTTGTTCCAACTAAATTACAAGTCGGATTTCATACGATAAGCTTTATATCGACTCTTACACATGCGATTATGATTTGATAACTCAAATCTTGTCAAGAAAATTTCTTTTTTCCGCTTATTCACAGATTTCAAAGTTTGTTGCATAAGCTAAAATAATTTTTGTAGGTCTTTTTTAATATGGATGTGGTTTAAAACTATTCATAACACGCCAACAAATTGTCTTTGTTTTTCTTTCGGAATGTGTTTGTTTTTAATTGTGTGCTGTGCTCGCTTGTTATTGCGGAGACGTTGACAAACTCCAAATGTAGCAAATTTTCTATGAGAGAAATATAATTAATTTACTTAGCTACTTTTAAAATTTCGTTATTGATTGATGATTAGCTTTGTTTGCATACAGATTCTGTATGATGAATTCATAACCTGCCTGATGTGACTTGATTTTGATTGCAGTTGAACTATGTGATTAGAAGCGTAACTGTTTACGGATGTTAAAACTTCCACTGAAAATTAATTTGAGTACATTTGTGTCAATGTACATTTTAATACCAAAAATGAAACGAATAATGCAAAAACTCCTTAGTAGACGTCATGAAATTATAAGAAAAATAGCAGCGAACTGAAAACATGAAGGCAATGTTTTCAAACAAATTTAAAGTGAAATTTTTCATTTTCATGTCGTAAGACCAATTCTTTTTATTTGAAAATTATTATAACGGATTTTTCCATTAGTATTTTATAAAGAAGTGCTCCAAACCCAGAGGATTAATTCGTAGTGCAACAACTAAGTGTATAAAAATATAGAATAAGACTTCTAGCTCAAATCTAATTTTTAGCACACACAGTCATTATTCTTTGTTTTTGTTTTGTTTTAATGGAATAAGCCCTGATAGAATGTTATTCGCAAGATCTAAAAACCCACAAACGCCTTTACCTAACTTAACATATTTTTTCCTGATTTTTTTCCAAATTCCCACGGAAAATTTAAGTTTCCCGCCCGAATTTTTCCCGATGGCAAAATTCCATCCCCGCACACCCCAAACAGTAAGCTGTCTCCTTTTTCACGTGAAAATGTGAATATTTTTCAGTATGTCAAATTTGTTGTAAACAAATGCTGCAACTAAATTACAGGGATGTGCTGAATAGGTATAAAATATGTGCTTATTGCAGTTTTGTTTTTTTTTTTGCACAGGCATCAACAGGAATTGACTTAAAAATGCCTGAGAAAAAGAAAGGAAGAAAGAAGAAGCAGAAGAAACCCAAAGAAAAAAAGTATCCAGGTCTTACTGACATCAAAGTCAGACAGAATACAGCAGTCAATCGTTTATCAAAGAAAATATTAAAAAAGTAAGTATTTTACAGCTCTTGCCACATTGGTTGCAGGGTAGCAACTGTTGAGGAGACAGTAACATTCCAACCATTTGAGCATACAAATAATTAGCATACCTGTAAGTTGAAACTTCAGTCCCAAGTTCAACAGTCATTATAACTAAAAATATTACTGTTATCATTTAGAAGTAATGAGGCAGTTAGCTCACCCACTGCCCATCAACTAAGCTGGCAAGCACTGTATATGTTGTATGCTGACCAGAATGCAGTTTCTGCTTCTTTAAAAAATGAGATTTGTGCAGACTGGAAACTTAAGAACTTATTTGGGTAGTTTTTTTTTTTTTTTTTTTTTTGTATGTAGGTAAGGGAATTCATGTATTGGTGTGGGATTAGCATGTTAACCTCCCATATCAGTAATCTGGGTTTCATCCCCAGCAGGTTTGTGATGTGTCATTTATGGTGAATGTTTTCAGCAGGTTTCGTTGGTATACTGTGTTTCATCGCGTAATGGGCGCACCATAATTTTTTAGTGCTGGAATGAGAGGAGTGGTTTGTTTTGGGTGGCTCTTAACAGTGAGATCTTGTGAGTGAATGACTGTGAAGTGAGGTGAGTATTGAGTATAGAGCAGTACTGGATTGCAAGAGCACTGGAAATGAGAGATCCCAGAGAAAATCCACTGACCAGCTGTATCATCTAGCACAACTCCCACATGTGGATTACTGGAAAGAGCAAAAATGTTTTGCCACTTAAGTTGCTGTCTGTACAACTTTGCAGTTGAGCCAGAACATATAAGAATGCACCCTACTCCAGACTCCCCTTTCCCTTTGACCCCTCACAAACAAATTAATGGGGAGGGTAGTTCTATGGGTTTCCTCTTCACAAAGCACGTAGGGGACAAGTCGAAGCAATTAAGGCCAAGACTATTTGTAGCAGAAGATGACCAAAGTGTTTTTGCCTCCCTCACAAATGATGCAAATTTGACCCTATGTTATCCACCGTACAGCCAAGAGAGAGAGAGGGCACAATGATGTCATGATGGTTGTAAGGCAACAACTTCCCCTCTTGCATGGCATATAAAAGGAGGAAGAGTGAACATTGCACTAGTTGCTAGGCAACCAACTCCCCCTCCTGGCAGGTGCATAAAAAAATTTTTAGCATAAAGTAACAGTCGAGCATGCCTAGAAATAGCCAAGGGTGAGAACAAAGCACTTGTACCTTACACACAAGGCATGTAAGGGGCGAGGAAGCAAGGTTGCACTGTGCAGAGCAAGAGATGAGAGAACAATTAATGCTACGTTTGGTGATGGACAATACACTTCCTTTACAAACAAATAACTTAAGGGAAATCTGCACTGTTTATGGGAAACATGTCAGGTGCCAACCAAAAAAATAAAAATGTGTTACATTAAAAACTCACTGTTAATGTTTTGTCAAGTATGTAAGCAAAATTCACTTGATGCATGGCGCTCTCAATGCTACGACTGCGCCCTATCTTGGAGAGCATTATCATTATGGACCAGTCAAGTCATTCTTAAAACAGTAATTGAGGTTTGACAGGGGCCTACAGGGTACATTGAAAATCCCCAACTGATACTACAGACACGTGATCCTAGATTTCACTGGTCACCACCATGCCTCCAGAAGCCGTCACGTCACCACCCCTCTCTGAAGATTGAGATTGTACTATCTACTGGATCACCGGCTCCTCTAGGACAGTAGCACCAGTTCCATAGCGTGTCGCTGGAGAGCAGCACACAGCCCACTGGAGCATTACAGCCTCCACGAACGAGCACGCGGCAAGGCAAAGATATGTCAACACCTCCGCGCAAAGCAGATAAAGGATCCAGGCACCTATGTGTGACGTCAAAACTTCCAACCCCCTTGAGACAGGGTCAGCTTCCCCCTTCACCCTTCTGAGGACCTACAAACTCAAATATTCAGTATAAATAGGGCGTGCAGACTGAGCCTCAGGGCATTCAGCTGCGAGACCTGAAGGTGTCAGCTAAGGGTAAGTGCTAGGCCACCCTGTTCCCTACTGTAATGGCCAGGAATATCCTAACAGGGTAATACAGTAGATCCATTTGTCTGCATCGGTAGCCAGCGACCTACAGAGGGTCCTCAATGGTCAACAGCTCCGGGAGAACCGTCAGCAACCAGAGGGTCTCCACCTCTTAGGCGACCTCCAGCTCCAGAGTTCTTCGGACGTCAGCACCACAAGAAGGTCCTGTCAATGCCGCTCTTGTCACCCTTCATTGGTAACCTTTCCTCTAGGTGTTCCTTAGGTCACAACGACAACATTCCTGTCTGGATACTAGTCACGCCCACTTCTTCAGCACCCTTTTGGTGTTGAACCCCAATAGCTAGGTTCCTTCAGAACATTATCTTATTAGGGAACTATAATTTTACTTGTGGTTTTAATTGAATTAACTTTGCTAGCCAACTCTTGCAGCTCACACGCACAGCATTACTTTGCTATCAGGTTGTCTTTGCCTTATGTTAGCTTCATCAATTTTCAATTAATTTAAATTATTGAAATTACTAGGAGAGTGTGCCCTCACTTGATTTAATAAGTTTATAGTCAGATGTATTTTGAAATTAACTTTCATTTGTTTTCATTTTAGGATTGTACCTTTCTTACATTTACGCCCTTAATGCCACATGAAAATCTTATATTGAGGAATAGCTGGCATATCGCGTATTTGGCCACTGGCAGAAATGCACACACTTTAACGGCAAACCAAGATCTGCCGCTAGGTAGTTGTTCTCGGGAGTACCCAGATCACTAGGAACACAATCCGCTAGTGGAATCGAGTTATCGAAGTTAGTGATCAAAGTTTCTCTGTACTTTGCTGTACCTCACCTGGGAACACCTGAATAAAACCACTGTGACATGTACACTCTGTGTATTCCACCCACCACTGTAAGGCCGGGCCAGGAATAATAGTGTGTGCAAACCCGTTGGAAAGCCAGTATGTTCAGCTGCATACGTTAGGGTCACTGGTTACACCGGCTCATTCAAAATAACTTTGCTTACGGCATACTCATGCCTTATAATAAGAAGGGAGGAGTCAAATACTGATGTAAGATAGATATTCAAAACCTGTCAACGAACTTGTTGAATCAATTGCTGTCCAATTATAAAAACCTATTGAACTGTTTGAACGTCCTACTCAGCTACCCAAGGGATTGCACCCAATACACCTAACTACAGCCAAGTACAGGAATGCCATGTTATGTCTGGATCCTATTTGGTGAAAACACCCTCCCAGTCAATAATTACTTACCTACCTACAACTTTGAAGAATTCTTTGGCACCACTACGCTACAGCTAACCCTGGCCACTGTGCGGCCGTCACCAATTGCATCAACCAGCCCACAAGGAAAGTAGCAACACGACCATGCATTACTAAAGTAAAACCTCAGAAACCTATAACCCTCACCATTTTAGATTTTGTCCCCATAAGGAAGCCTATGAGGCCGATATACAACGGTAAGGCCCCTCATGCGTAACTAAAATCCCCCTTTAAATCTGACATTTTAAATGTCATTGCGTTGGTTGAAGCCCTCCTCGGTTATTAAAACACAAACCTCTCACAAGCTCACCCCGAGCATCAAGTTCATATTGACATAGCAGATTCTAATCCCAGAATGGACACTAACAAGTCCCTTAACAAGAAGCACCTGTCCCAACATGGCGAACACTCCACGTAGCCGGCACACATGCTATTTTGCGTGAAGTGTTTTGTGTTTGTTTTGATTAAATTCACATTTCCTCAACCAAGAGGAGTGGACTATACAAGCTACACTGTTAATAGTCCCACTTCACATTTTGAAGTAAAATTTTGGTAAAATGTGAGAATATTATGCAATGAAATACAGTATTTCCATTTCTCCCGTCTCTACATTCCGTCACCCCTCCATCAGCACTTCAACAACACTGCAGGCATGTGCAATTGACTGCATTCTCCTATCATTTCATACATGCCCTGCATTCAAGGTAGGAACTTTTTTTTTTTTTTTTTTCATAGTTACTCTCTGTAACACACAGATGAACTAAGCTGTATGTTTTGTCTTGAATGTAGGTCGACCATGAAGAGAGTTGTCTCTGCCTTGGACAAACAGGACCGCAAGAGGTTCCGCGACAAGTTCGGAGACCAGTTCAACTACATGTACTGAACACTGTGGGTGAGAAGAGCACTCCACCAGAATAAATGTTGGCAGTGGTGTTTGAGTGAGTTGCTTTGAGAACCATAGCATGCCAGCTGTGTTGGGGGTTACCATACATCTTCGAAGATAAAATGATTGCCGTGGGGAAATCAGGAGCACCAGAAGTGAAAATTCACTGGATCTACAGTCTCCTAAAAAGCATTTGGACGGAGAAGAGAATACTAGAGGTGTTGTGTGCTACTGTGTGCGAGGTCATCTCGGGAGGAGCATTATGGGTTTATGGAAGAGAGATCAAATAACAGAGGAAAAGTATTTGGGAGAAATCATGTTGTGGTATTCCTGGATGCAGAGAGGGCCAAAGATAGCATTAGATGATATGTTTTTGGCTAGCTGGTCGGATGAAAATTGCTTATATTAACAGAAACAAGAGTATGTGCAGTGGCGACAAAAATTCTGAGAAAGTTGAAAGAGGTGAGTTTGAAGAAAGCAGTGGAGTGAAAAAAGGAAGTGCACTGCCCCCCCCCCCCCCCCCGGCTGCTTATAATGTCAGAGAGGATTGTGGGTAGAGTGGAAGGAAGAAGGAAAAAATGAAGGCCATGACATTCATCAGTGATCTAATGATGTCAGGATACATGGAAGGTTATGTACAACTAGAAAAGGACCAAACCTTGGTAATATTTTTTTGCAGTAATTTCTGAGTGCATACTGTGCTGACTAAAAGAAGATGCTATGAAGGTAATGTTGTGAAACATATTTTACAAGGTAACTAGTGCTCAGAAAGCTGCCCAAAAACGCTTTAAGTTTTATCCCACACATTTTTATAAAGTTGATTTTTTAGAACAGTTATGATGTAAACAAATCAGGAATAGGTTTTTAAATTAATATAAATCTTCATTCCAACAAGGAAAAATGGTCAGTAAATTGTCACCATTTACTCATTTTTCTAGCAATTTATTACAAAACTTTTTCAGTACCCCATGTACATATTTATTGTGAATTGTGTACAAAAATAATACAAATAATTTTTTTGCCGCGGAGATTAGGCTACATACAGTGTAAAATATTTATACATACTTAGTCAACCAATTTTCAAAAGTTCTGTAGTACTTGGATACAATCTTTCACAAGGGCAATTCTAACATGTTACCTTTAAACCTGTTTCAGACTTAGTTGCTAGTCTTTATAGACCATTGAATCACCTTCCAGCACGACTGCTATGCAGTGATTGTGGCTACATAACAAGGTCCACACCTCACATGAGCTAATTTACAAGATTTCAGCCAACTGTTGTTACTTTCGACAGCAGTTCCTCAGTCTTATTGTAATTAGATTTAACAGTTCACATACACTACCAGACAGAGAAAATGCCACACCATGAAGGAATGCTCAAAAGCCAAAATTGCATATATAGAGATAAACAGGATCAGAACATCTGAACAAATTATTAACTCTCACATACAGCCAAGGCTCCAGTGCCCTAAAATACAGAATGAACAGTAAGTAATGGGACATTTATATTGGGCAATAGATTACTCGATGATAGATTACGGATGTTTAGTCCATTTGGTGAATGTTCGAATAATGTCCTAGGGTAACGTGGACCGTTTATTGTTGATCTGAATCCACAGTTCAGCTTCATTTCATGAGTGTATTCAACCTCCATCCAATTATGACCCACATGTTCTCATTTGTCGAGAGATCAAGAGATTGGGGCCAGCAACGGAAGATGCTCTGCACACATTTTATTGCCATGGACCACAGCATCTCATCAACATAGCAGCATACCGTTAATGAGCCTGTTATGCGTACTAAAGCCAAGTGGCTGTTTGAGCGTATAGAACCCCATACCGTGACCCCCAAGTTGATGGCCTATGTGATACTCCACGACTGAGAAATATGCCCAGTGGTCACATTGCTGCCAGACACATCGTGATCATCATTGGGGGAGTGAAATGGGCTTTGGTTAAACATCATTCTAAACAGTGGTGGCAGTTTGCTGTTAAGAGTAGCCTTCGTAACAGATGGCTGGACAGCGAAAATTGCCTCAGCTGATAAGGCATTGACTTTTTTTTTGTAGCCTGGGCAGGAATATTTTTTACTAGTAGAAAGAACATATTTTGTGAACAAACCTATGGTTTTTTTCCATATTGGTGCATTCAAACTGCCCTGCATGCATTGCAAAATGTTGCCAGCTGTGAATTGTGGAGTCTGCCGCGATGATCTATGCACTCTGATGTCCGCCCCCCCAAACTCTGGTCCCGCTACGATGATACATCTTTCCTCCTTTGGAAATTAAATTCATCTGATGGTTGTTGGATCATATTGTGTTCGAGCAGTGAAACAACAACAACTTCTTTCGAATTCTCTTGTCTGATGGACTTGCGTATGACAGATTCTTAGAGGCATTACAACACCTTGTTCTTTCTTCAGACACAGTAATAGCCATAACACTCACTCTGCACTGCCATTACATGACATATTGGATGAATTTATGTACTGGTGGTCTGCCTATATGATACATGAGGTTGGTATGATTGATCAGATATGGTCAAATTCATAATAGGCATTTGTACATTCCCTCTGCACTTGCCTTCATGGTGTGGCATTTTCTCTCAGGCTGTTTATTTTGAGGTTTACTGCAAAGACACCAATTATATACTTAAACATGGAATGTTATTTAATAGCAGTGGACAGAATATCTTGGCCACACACCTGTACGTAGGTACAATAAAAAAGGTAAAATTGTGGCACATTTTAGTCATGGAATTTTATGTTAATATAACAGTAGAACAGTAATGGGCCACTTACGTGCACACAACAAAAATAAATTATTAGCACATATCACTTGATTACGACAATTTTTAGTAGTTAAAATTCTCACTTTGCAGAAAGTTCTATTCTTGATGTTTGGGTGCAGTATTTAACACAGCATTAATTTCAGCAGGAAATTACGTAGGTACACGGATAAAGTTATGAATTCATCAGTTATTACTTGTGTTGCGAATGATGAACACGTGCTATACAAAATCTTAATTTGGCACATATTCAAATAGTGAGAATTCAAGAACAGTAACCTAAATTTTATGGTTTGAACATTGGAAATGGGGTGGTGAATTTTAGTTAATGAACAATTGCTGAATGGAATTTTGGCAATCCCTGTTATAACATCCCCTTTTATAGCATTTTCCTGGTTAATTAGCTACCTTGTCTTTCTCTGCAAACATGTATAAGGTGACATTTCTTGGGGGGCCCCCTAAAAAAAATGTTATAATGCAGTTCTGCTGTATTTGACATACACAATACCTGTTTGTAGTTTTCAAGATCTCACTGAAACAGTAACAAAGGATGATTATGTTCAGTTCCACTGCCTTAAGACATCCATGCGGAATGTTACTGCATTATGGGTGAGTGCCGTTACAAAATCAGTAGGACCATTCATCTTGAAACAGAACTTAAATGTTTCATCAGCATCTCATAAATATATTAGTGGTACATTGTGTTTGAAGTGAATTAATCTGTGTGAACAATTTGTTTGAGATGGTAATTTTTACACATTTATCCAGGTCAAATGCAGTTGGTTATGGAGGAAATATGTTTGATATTGGTTACCTAATCAACAGAAGTGCACTCGCTACACATGGAGAAATTATGTTTGTTACAAACCTGGCATCAATTGTGGAAAAAGTATCCCATAATATATAAAAATTTAAGATGGAGGCATCCAGAATGTGACCAAGGTGTAATTGGTGGTACTGGAGAGTACAAAAAGTTGGTGGACAGAAGCAGTTTGCACTGTGTTGGAAAGAAAGGCAAAGCAGCTAGTGCAGGATCTGCTTAAAAAAAAAGTGTAGCATGTGTGCAATTACAGACGACGTAAGTGTGCACGCTATTAAGTGTCATATGAATATATTTAAGTGTGTCACTTGTCGAAGGACAACATATTCCTGATAAGCATGTGCATGGTTGTAAATTTCTGCAGCGTGTATATGTAGTATGTATGTGAGGCATTCATTAAACACATTTCTGCAGAAAGTTGGTGATCAGTGAGGCCACCCTGTCAGGGTTATTCAAGTGTACATGGTGAGTGCTTTCAACTGTGTGGTACTCAAAGTATTTTGCACTCTTTTGAAGAACATCAGCTATTTCTAGATGATTTTCTTCACTATTGTACTTCAACCCTGCATCTGCCCTCACGTAACACAAATTACACCTGATGCAAGCAGCAAACTGCAAGATGGTATTAAGTGGCCAACTAGATATGCTGCTGTACTTGATACAAATGTCCCTGTTAAATCTGTATTTGTCACCTTCGAACTTCGTCATTCCTCTCTCCAACAACACTGCACCTGATGCTTTTATCACCGAGCAAAATGAACCTTTCTCAATCGCTGAAATGGCTTCTTCATATGTATAGGTTGTCAAATGAGTTTACTTGTGCATCTGAAATGTCTTCGGACGAGACTACTACAGGCTCGAGAGCTTCAACACTAATCCAGCTGGACACTTCATTAGGATATGTACACGAGTACATAAAAGCCACAATGCATCCAAGCGAGTGTCCCATTAGACACACATCTTCCCAGCCATAATGCTTCACAATCCGCCTCGCAAACGCCATGTAGTCTATCTGGTAGTAAGGCTGGCCTGGCGGGAAGTGCGACGACAGGCCGTGCCCAGGGAAGTCGACGGCAAGCGAGCGGCAGGTAACAGGGGTACCAATGTGTCCCATGTACCTGCGTTGTCTTGCCAACCATGCAGACAGAGGATGGGCTTCGTGTTTGTTGGGCCCCACCACCTACCTGGATACAACACAGCACTAATGACATTACAACTGCTTCACTTGGATTACAGCATTTACCTCACTTCGCAGTAATACTGCACTGCTGTGTAGGCTCATGCAGTGGGACAGTGTAACATACAAGAAATGTAAGATATCTCAAGAATTGGCTGCTGAAAAAGTATAATTTTGCATAGAATATCGTATGTTCATTGCTATCAAAAAAATTTATAATACATACAAACTCCTGCTGCTGCCGTTATCAATAATTGTTTACGATTAGCGTAAGTGGCCTTGGCATTTACATATATCGAGATAGGGGTCTTGCCCTACAATGTCGAAAATGTGCCACTCATTGATTAACCAGCAACATTTTTTTTTTTTCGATAGATAGATAGCATAAATAACTAGGGATGGGTTGATATGCATCCCCCCCCCCCCCCCCCCCGATTCTGAGTATTCTGATTATTAAAAATAAGCATTTGCAATGTAATACTCAATGTGTGTAAAGAAAATCTTTCACATAGTAACATTTATTTTTTTCTAAATTCATAGTACAGTGAAAATATTGGTACTAAATCATAAGTACCTCTGTGTCAAAGTTTATCAGAAGATATGTCAATGGTAAATTTTTGGACTAAAATAAATTTCTGGTTTACGAATAAAGTTGATTTAAGAAAAAAAATTTACATATTGTGCTTTAAAAGTGTTGGAAGTAAAAATGCAAAGGAAAACCACTTTGTAGTAAGACTGAAAGGACCTATTTTGAATGTGTTTAAGCTTAAGTAAAATCCGAATTAAAGTATTATAATATATTGCTGCATTAGAACAAACTGTACATGTTAATTTTTGAATTTAAGTACGCTATATTATATTCACCTTTGGGAAGAAAAAAAATCATCTGATACTGAATTTTTTTTTTTTTCCTTCCCCCGGCTCCAGGCTGTTTTTGAAGTGTGTATATTGGTTGATTGAATATTACATGTTTTCTTCAACTGCTTAGCCCATCTTGCCAGCTGTACGCAACTTTCTTTTTATTTAGCATGTGTATTTTAAACCTGTATCAGATTTGAAACAAATGCTTATTATTTTGTTTGGGACATGTTGGAAGGTTTTATTTGTAAGATTATTACAATTTTATTTATATTAACTTAACACAGCATTTTCAGATAGATGCTTATTTCATGTATGTGTAGAAAGCCATCAGCAGTAAGACACCAAAACTATATTTAATACATGAATGGAACACTTCACGAAAAAGGTGCTAATAACATGGAAAAAAGTACAGTCATGGATGTGAACGACTGCATACGCGTGCCAATGATGAAGCTGACACTGTTGTGGCACTTAGTGCTACATACCCACATATCTATGAATATTTGATGCACAGTTTTTTACATTAATAGAAAAACAGCAATTCCAACGTAAAATAAATACAATTAAATGAGATGTATCCGGTACAAGCATATAGGTAATTTATATATATTAACGCACCATGCCATGTGTTATAATGAGAATTACAGTTACCAATGTAATTCAGTTTGGTAAATGGTGGTTTGTTTACGTTTTACATTGCAGTGTTAGGATGTTACGATCGCACTTGTATTTTAGTTTCGCCGTGAAATTCATGTTAACAATTTTTTAACATGTGTTATCTGTTTTGAAGAAAATTCTTAAGAAAAATTTTTGTGCATGTTGAACACACACAGTCAAATCTCAAGATTACAACCTTTCACTCTTTCCAGGAATAAAATTGGTATTTTGAAAGAAGGCCGATTTTGAACCACTCCCAACCATTATATGTGAAAATTGCATTAAGATGTTCCTTACAGCATTTTAGCAATGCTTCTGTAGCAAAATTCCACGTTAATTTGTTAAATACAACGAATTGGTTCCTATGAATTGAATTGTAAGATAAAATTTTACATATTTTGATACTATGCAAAATTTTACATATTTTGATACTATGCAAAAAAAAATTCCTTCAGTGTTTAATTGTTTCTAGAGTGGAAAAACCAGTGTTCTTAAATATATTAATTAATTTTAATATTTTGACATCTTCCAAGAGAAATTATACCCTAAACAGACATGTCGGTCCTCCCCAATCTTCGCAAGGAAAGGGGTTGGCAGCCACTAGGGTGGACTGCCAATTTTTCCTGAAGAAAGGGCGCAGAGAATTATGAAATGAACAAACACGTGTGATTATTTGGCATCACTAATGTGGACTCATCTTGCTACACATGGTTAATGTAGCAACGGCCTATACACATAGTCGGCTAGGACGGAAATAATATCATTGTACACTTTACATAAAATGGCACAAACTCACTTGAAATATGATGGGACACAACATGGATAGTTACAATAAATATACAGATGCGTGAAAGCAGATTTAGATGACTCGGATGCCGCTGGATATGCTTCATAGTGGATCACATAGTGCAGATGAACTTTCAGTCTCCCTCTGTAAAAACTGCAAATTCTGTTTAGATAAATTATTATTGTTGATAAGAAAAATATTCTCCTGCAAATTGTAGTGTTTGTAGGCTTTTAGCACGCCTGATGGTGGGAAAATCAATCTTGGAATAAACAGCCTGGTCATACACAGAAAGCATAAATTACATAGAACCCTAAAATAAATTACGGCACATGTGATATTACACAAACTCTCAAAGCGCATGGATGGCACGGACGTCGACTTGGCTGCTATCAACCATGTGGTTGCGAGTGATGTGGCCATAAAGCAAATACGAAAATAACCCTGAAATACATGCATCAAAATAAAGCCCCTAAAATTGCGTGCAGCAACGATACAGAAATTACAATGAAACGCCTGTAATCTAAGCAGATGGTGCCTTATTCAAGTTGTGTGGTCCGCGTGGCCTCTTGGACATCTTTCTCCTCCTCCTCCTATGTTCAAAAAGCCACAAGGGTACAAATTATTAAGTTAAGTGGAAGCACAAGCTGGGGAATGTCTGGCAAAACTTATGCAAAGCAAAGGTTAACCGGTATACTAAAGTGAAACTATTGTAATCTACATCAGTGCAAAAAATTTGTAGTGCGTACGTGACAGTGTCTTACCTCGCCAGTCCTCTTTAACAGACTGCCCAGAGGCAGAGGTTGTGCGGTCCTACCACTGCTGCATACGCGGTTCACACAAGCGGAAGTGCTATGCATGCCGAGTAAACATGGCACATAAAATGTAAAATCAATATTTAAAATGCTTAAGTTTTCTCGGGAATTTTCTGTATTCTTTAAATGTGTCTGCATAACGGTGTTCACGCCAGAATAATAGTGTTCTGAATCTTCGCACAGCACACATTTTGAATTCATAACCAAACACGGTGCAATATTATCAAACATACACTTTAAACATTTACATACTTGAAAAACCCGAAAATAAACAAGACCCATAATTTTACACTTCAAATAAATCTTCCGTTATTGGAAAGTTCAGTTTACGGCCTCTCTGCGCACGTACATGCCCACGTATCACATGAGTGGTGAGCACAGTCATGGTCTTAATGTGACTGACTGTTAGCCGGCGTAACCACACATACTATAATTATCTGATTCAACTGTATTATTAAATAGTCTCAAAAATAAATACCGTAATTATCTAATACACCTGTCATGGCCTAGCCTGCGTATTCCGCAGGCTAGGCCATGGAAAGTCATATCAGATAATTACAATATTTATTTAACGTTACAGCAATTTCTTTGAAGTCGCAAAATAAGTGTGTACTGCGCTATCATTTTCCTCAAAAGTGGATTACAGCGTCTACTGTGGAAGCGAAGGAGACTGTTGGTTTATCATTGTTTAAATGTGGGTTAGATGCCATCCGCCATTTGGTTATATATATATATATATATATATATTATATATATTATATATAGTGTGCGTGCGCGCGTGTGTGGTAAAATTAGCAATTTTCTTGGCAAATTTGTTTTGTGCTCATGAACACTAAAATTTGGTATCAAGAAAAGTATTATCATGAGAATGTTTTGGTATAGAATCTGGTATCGAGTAAATGTAGTATTAACCCATTCCTAATCATAATTGACGATGTTGGCTGCTGGAATATCTGAAAGTAGTTCTTCCAAGTGGTCAAAATATGTATTCACTAGTTCTGGTGAAATCTCAGCATGAACATGCTTTACATCTTCACAAAACCAAACAGACAATTGAGGGTGGCGCTCAAGAAAGTTTAGTAACCATTTATGACCACGACGGTTCTCCTTTAACTATTTTTTGTTTTTCTCTTCCCAGTTCAAATAGGACTGGACAATTTTACGTGCATTTGATGGTCTTAGTGGAAAACCCCATTCTGCAGAAAATGTTAGGGCTTTCACTAACTTGGCTTCTTCATCATCACTGAAAGCTGTAGGCCTTCCATACTGACCAAAGTGTTTTTTGAAACATTATGTCATTGACCAACAGCACGAACACTAATACCCTCCTGTACGTCTCTGATGGCACTTGCCATAGCAGTTTGAGTATTTAAATAGTTGGCTGGGCTTTTTTCTTTTTTTTTCCTGGGCATGTTTGACATTTCCTGATAAGACACATTTTTTATTAGAAGCAGATAAAAAATACAAACATAACCTTAAAACGAATATAGGCGCCTATACTTATTCTGTAGCTTAAACATAGCTGTTTCACAATATAACAACATACGATTATTGCCACTGTAGCAAAGGATTATACTTACAAATACGTTTTGAGTCCAGTTATAACAATTATACTTGACTGTCTCAGTAAAATAATTAATTGCTCACAATTATACACAGCAGTGCCAACTGCCACTTTTCAAAACAAAAATAATATTGGTACATACAAGAAAAATTATAGATGGCAGCACATTCTAATAGACTCTTTCTGACTCTGTCTTTACCACACACTACGGTACTGTGTACAAAAAAAAGAATAACTTGTTTGCTGATGTTTCAGAGGGTGTGGTTACTGTTACAAGTGTAGGAATACAATAATGTCAAACTCCAGATATTCTCTGCAAATGAAGTTTGGAATAAATGTGTGTGATAAGCATTCTGAGCTTTACAAAATGAGCATAAAAGAGGAACGAATTTATACAAATAAATAAAATAGAAGCGTCTGTGATTTTAAAATTTTCCACTTTTAATTATTTTTTTCATATAGGATAATTGATTACTAAATCATATATGTTAATTTTTTTTTCATGTCTGTCTGTCTACAACTGGATTCAACTCAAAAACAACTGAACGTACTGGTATAAAATTTACAGAGTCTACAGACAATAACCCCCGGACTAACTTAAGTCTTTGTTCCATCGTGATACCTCAGACAGTTGCAAATATATGATTGTGATCAGGGATGTACACGATTACTGCATAAAAAAAGCATTGATGTAACAATAGCTCCATCATTTCTCCTTTCTTTTTGTCTTATGGGCTGTCCTTTCCTTCCCAAGAGTGTAGTGGCCCAGTGGTTAGAGCCATTCCAACTGTGGCATGGTTAGAGCTATTCCAAATGTGGCAATAGTGGCTTAGTAGATCGAGATATAGGTATCTAATGGTGCCGCAGTGGCTAGAACGATTCCAAGTGGAGCCGCATCTAATGTTAAATTTATTTTATGCCTGTCTAACCGGATTTACCTTTAAAAAAAAAAAAGTGATGGCAGGGTGTTATTTATTAACTTCATCAAACCTGAAAGAAGCAATATTACTATTTTAAACATAAAACCTTAGTGAAAAGATGGTGGACTGTATTTTAATAACTTAATAAAACCTAAGTGAAGTGAAATTTCTATTTCAAACATATGAAAACAAGTCCTAAATTTCATGCGAACTAAGTCGCAGGATCTGCTAGAACAAAATAAAGATAACTCCAGTAATCTAGTAACTAGCTAATTGTGGTTAATGTAACAGTCAGCAAGGAAAACTACTTCATTTTAATCATTGTAGTAAAAAGAGACATTTATTATACCAGACAAATATTTTTAATGCTGCAACTTTTACACCATGACAAAATTTCTAAGACCACCACCACTCTTAAAGAAACCGATATAGCATTTCTTGTACACACAGTATCTCAGTAAAATGTTAATTTGATATGATCATGCTTTCGCTTGAATTTATTTCAGGCAAATTCTGAACATATTTTTTTTTTTAACATGTGGGTAAGAATAGAGTGGATTCATACCTAAGTGAATACAGACACTTGTTTTCAGTAAAAATATTTTCATAATTTCATCAGTTTTGATAGCATAATTTCAGTTTTTTTTTTGTTAATACTTTTTATTATAATGTTGCAGCTGTCACAAATAAAGAAACGAACTCAGCTCGATCACTCAGAGGAAGGTTGTCAAATAAAGGTCAAAATAGACATCTATTGACATTTATGCAGCTCGTGCTTTTGACTCGGCAGGGACATGAAACAGTTTGCAATACTATGTGCCAGGCGGATTACGAGAATCAGCATTGCAGATTTCTTTACAAATTCGCACTACATAGCTGTTAGGCATTTCCAATTGTGGCAACCATGGTCCCACATCCGGCTGATTTACATCATGTTCATTCTATGACAGGCATTTAGTTGTCTTCTATAAGGTGGTGGTGGCAGGCACTCATGGCTAATAATGCCACAGCGCACCAAACATCCATTGTGCCACAGACATACCCACATAAGGGCATCATGCAGTGCTGTTGTTGTACCTTACAATCAATACGTATTGAGGGCATTGTGTGGTACAATGAATCACTTTGGACACTGGTGCAAACCACTTTCCCACATGAGCCAAATTGCACCGACATATGATTCTAGAACATACTCAAAAAAGAAGGAACACCATTGAACATCTTAACACACCTTTTACTGATTCCTGACTTTACTAATACCACAAAAAAAAAAAAAAACTCATGGCAAATACACAAAAACTAACACTGTCAAAACATCTGAAATACTGAAAAACTATTACTTTCCCCTCACAAACAATAAAAGGACAATTAAATGTTCCCTTAAAATCAGTATTAACTGCATCACAGCACATGTGTGCTTAATATCCTGTAGTAAATGTTAACTCAAATGCTCAGTTCTACATAAATACATTTTTTTTTGGTGCTGTAAATGTAATGGGACATTACAAAAATACTTTACATTTCTGTAGACGGTACAAATTATGACACATAACTAAAAAATACTTAAACTCGACAAGACAGTGTCAATGGTTTTATATATTTAGATTTAAGTCCTAATGTGAAAATTATCTGTAAGAATAAAATAACTAAGCATAATTTACAGGAAACTAATAGTATAAACACTTATCAGCTCAGTTGGACTTTGGCACTAATAGGTACATAATAAGTGAGCCATTGTAGTTTATAATCAACATTTATGAGCTCTGTCTGAGAATTATAACATTAAGTTTCATATTTGTCCCGTCACAGATATTATTTTGCTGTACTTACATAGAAAATTACGTTCAACAATTTTAATTGTTCACTGGAATTTACAATGATTTTATGGCAATATCTATATAACCACCACCCTCTTTATTTCAAAGAGAACATTATTATGATGTCAATGTCTTTTCCTTTATATGTGCTACAAATATGTTCCCAGAAAAGAGAGCATGATGCAATTATTTGATGTGAGGAAGCTCTTTAAGCATTGGAATTTTTGTCATTAAAGCATAAACATCAAGTTTCTTTCGGCCGGGTCAGCATCTTATATATATATATACTCCCCCACCACCTTATTGGTCTTCCCTGGAGCTGGCTTTCCATCATTTGTTTGGGCAGCCTCTCTCTTCTTATCCTCTGTAAGCATTCATACCACTTCATTCTAGCCTTCCTAATGCTCTTGTTCAAATCCGGTACTAATGCACATTCTTGCAAGACTTCATTTCTAACCTTGTACCGCCTTATTTCCAGCATGCTCACTCATAAACGTCATTCTCATCACTGTCCAATTTGGTTTTTCCTGCTGCACACAATTGTTTGCAGTCTCGCCTTGTTATTCCTGCACACTGTGCTGCATATTATAGGCTTTAGACATGTTTATTTCCTCTGCCATTCCATTGTCACTTGACAGTACTTGCATACCTTCATTTTGTTTACATTATCACAAAAGTAAAATCATTCTGCAGCAAACTCAACAGCCCTGTTAAAGACTGCAACAACCATTTAAATAAATAAATTTGTGCTAAGCAGTTTTAATAATTGAACAGTGCACCATGATGTGGCATTAAGCTTCAGTCAATCAGAGAGTTGGCACTTGCAACACGTGGCAAACGTGTTGCATGAGGGACAGGCATTTGCTGCACCAGGGAATAACAATAATCAGAACTGTATACATCTTTAATAAATAAACAGGTTAAAGTTGGGGTAAATGTACCTTTGTTGAAAGTTGACCTTATTAAGGTGTTGAACCAACCAATTAACTCAAAATTTAGAAATCTTTATTTTTTTTTGCACACTCATAGACAATAATAAAATGCATTTCTCAACTCTAAAAAACAAAATTTATGACAAAAATAAACTACAGTATACCAAAAATTATAATGGAAAAAACTAGAATAAGATGTACTCACTGCAAAGTTGAAACACAAATGAAAACTGTGAATACCGACTTCATGAAAAGAGGGTGCTTGGAAGAGAGCACCATGAATCTTTAGGAAGTTTAGAAATACACTAAAAAATTGCAACTTCCTTTGTGAGACTACGAGGCCATGAAAGATTACCATCACAGTTTTTCAAAACTGTCCAAGACTTTAAAAAAATTAACTGCTTAAAAAAAAAAGTGACATTTTAGGACTACTAATGCCCCATGTTTGTCAGTTTAAATATGGGACAATCTGTAAATTATTAAATATTAACTAGTGTTATTGAATAACAAGAATATATTATCTTTACAGTTTAATGGCAATAGTGTTACAGGAAATATGCTTACTTTCAGCAATAGATACAGTCCTAAATGTGCACATAAATAACAAGAATGTGCGAGTCCATAAATTAACTTGATGATGGTATTGTAGATAGGAAAAAAATGTTGGGTAAATAACACGCATTGATCAATACTGGTTTTTTAAAATACTGTATCTGTAATTTCAGCCCAAGCCTTTGAGCAAACTTATAAACAATTATTTACCATACGATGAGTCAAATATTGACAACTAGTTACTACAAGTTCCAAAATACTTGCACATGACTTGGTACTAGCAAATATTTGATTAATACTCAATTCACTATGAAAAAGTGATATTCGCGCAGCCCCACTGTATGTATGGGCAAATTCAGTTATGCATTACATCCATGCATCGCTCACCACTGCTGAAAGCAGGTTTGTTTAGGCATTTTCTGGTGGTTGTGTTTATTGTGTGCAGTTATCCACCACAAATTCACTACCCCATACATTCATATAATGAAACATCTGCAATATAACGTCCTTGCAGTTTGAGAACAAAGCATCACCATTGTGCAGCATCTTCTTTCCCGAGGTGGCTAACAGAATCCTTACGACAATTTCCTAAAATTACCATATTTTTACATAATTTCCTGAAAAAATTGCTAATTTCTTCTACTGGTAGCACTGTCATTTTATATATAGAGTAACAAATGTTTATAAAAAAAAATACAATGAATACAGAAAGATGGCACACGAGTAAAATACTATGTCTCAGGACCAGGAACAAGGTCACAATAAAAGACCTACAAAATCACAATTCACTGAGAAGCATAACAAGTGTGTGAATCATTACTGAATTTTATTTAATATTTTACTAACAAAATCTGAAGCTGGCACCTGAAAAAAAAATCACATTTTCCACAGTGTGAACTCTTCCTGCATCTTCAAGAAAGAGAGTCGACCACAAAAATATGTATGTGATAGTTATAATTACACAAAGCAACAAAACTGGCCCCAAGCTTTAACAAAATCTTATTACTAAAGCTGACTACATCAAAATTATGCAACAGAATTCCAGCGACAGCATGTGGCCAAACTTCTAGAATCAGATAATACATTTACAACCACTTTACCTTGATTCCCCGACATCTCCCCGATTTTTCCAGTTTCTTTGATGCTAGCCACCTTGTTTCAGCTTCCTTCCTCGGTCTAATGTGAGTCACCACATAATCTCCCTCAGTGGAAAAAAAAAAAGTTTGTCCGGGGGGGGGGGGGGGGGGCAGACATATTACACACCCTGTCTAGTCACTATTATCTCAGGTCATATTTGTGAGACCAACACAAAAAATAAAACTTTTTTTTTTTCTTCTTAAAAACAGTAAACTCAAAATTACACAACAGCAATTTTGTGGCTTCTCAGGATTGGTGATTTTCAAGTTTGTTTACGAGAAAGATATGAAAAATTTTAAAAAGTCTGAGGAAATGGAGCATTTCCCAGTCTTCAAGTTAACCCCAAAAATCATATATGCCAATTTTCCACTGGACGAACAGAAAGCAGTCATATAGACAACTTGCCATGTTTTATAGGCACATAATAAAGACTGAATAATAAACCTCACACCTGTCAGACACATTTGAGTAATACAGCTTCCAAAAGGTTAATTGCACTGTGTGGTTGCAAAGTATGATAAGGGCTTCAATTACCATGCAAGTAAAACCTAATTTTAGGACCACTGGCTTACGTGAGAACAGCTGCACACGTCACATCGTAAAAGGTTCTGATAGACTAAGACAGACAACACCTTAGTGAGAATCGCAGTGGTATGTGTGAAGGGCCAGTTACAACTGTGGACTAACATGGCTCAGGAGAGGATGAAACAGTTGTACCTAACATGGCTCACTCAGGAGAGGATGAAACAGTTGTACCTAACATGGCTCAGGAGAGGATGAAACAGTTGTACCTAACATGGCTCACTCAGGAGAGGATGAAACAGTTGTACCTAACTTGGCTCAGGAGAGGATACAACTGCTATTTAGCTCTCAAATCACTTTGGTGCAGATATCTAGACTCAAGGTGCTATTTCATACAGACATTGGACCAGCAGTATGCCTGTATTGCCACCTCTGTTGTCTGTGCAATAATACCACACTACCTTTTCATGCATGCAAGTTAATTTCCACCACTCTAGCATGAAATTTTTTCCATCGGTACAACCATTAATTTTGGAAGCTCATGGGCCTAGAAATACACACTTTACAATAAAATAATTTTCATAATGTTCTTTGATTGGGACAAATAGCAATGCATTAATTTCCACATCACAAGCAGTTTTCTTGGAAATGTATGACAGAATTTACAAAACCAGCATGATATTCCAACAGGCAGAAATTGAAAAAAAATCTACACAACAAGAAATCTAACAAATTGTACATTTCAGGCTTAACAGTAATTTCAATTGATAACTGAATAATTGGTAATTCAGTCAATACAAGTAAATAGTGGGCAGACATATACTGGTTAACATAAAATGAAAGCAATACTGACAGTCATATGACACACTCTCGCAGGAAGTTGTTAATCAGAGGCGCCACTCTGTCCGGGTTGTTGATGTGAACATGATGGGTGCCTTCAACTAAATGATGCTCAAAGTATTTTGCGCTCTTCTTAAGAACATCTACAGTTTCTAGGTAACTCTTCTCCTCAACATCATTGTACCGGAACCCTGAATCAGCCATAATGTTGAGTACATTACACTCGACACAAGCAGCAAACTGCAAGATGTTTTTAAGCGGCCACTGAGTTACAATGCTGTACTTCAGCCGCAGGTCCCTGTTGAAGCTATACCTGCTGTTAGCAAGTTTTTCTGTTCCTCTCTTCATTAGCACTTCGCACGATTTTCTCGTCAAGGAGTAGTTTGTGCCTTTCTCGTAAAGCGAGATGGCTTCTTCGTAAGTGTAAGTTGGACGGTTTTTAGTATCCAAAGATAGAGTATCAAGAATTTTGTCGATGGATTTTCCTCTTCTCTCAGCCAGTTTTTTGGACGAGCCTGCAAATGGCACGAGAGCATCAATACCAATGTAGCTGGATACTTCATCAGGATACGTACAAGCGTACATGAAACTCAAAATACTGCCAAGTGAGTGTCCCATCAAAGAGACACTTTGCCAGCCGTAATGCTTCACAATCCGCCTCACAAACGCCATGTAGTCTATCTGGTAGTAAGGCTGGCCCGGCAGGTAGTACGACGACAGGCCGTGCCCAGGGAAGTCGAAGGCAAGCAGGCTAACATCGGCGGGCAGCAGGGGTGCCAATGTGTCCCACGTGCCTGCGTTGTCTTGCCAACCATGCAGACAGAGGATGGGCTTCGTGTTTGTTGGACCCCACCACCTACCTACATGGCACACACAACACATCTTTCTCAAATTGCGTCACTTGGATTGCATTAAGCGGTACTTTGCTCAGTTCTGTCAAACTGAAGAAAATCATTCATGTGGAATGTTCTCTGTGTCAATGATGGTAAATGAAAAGGTTTGCCCTTGTATGCATGTTGAATATGCATTAAGGCTCCCTCCTACATGGTGCCCAAACTGTGTTTCAAATAAACTATTAAACGTCCATCCAATGTGCTACTATACGAGTGTTGCCCTTATTGCTCCCGCGCTTTTCTGTCTCAAACGCAGAAAAAAGCTTTAGGTAGGCGAGAGCCTTAAGGTTCCACAACACAACACAGCTCAAAAGTAAAAAAAGAGAGTTGGAGTGGAAAGATATGTACTGCCACTTGGTGACATGTCCAACAAATGGCAAGATGTTAAATTTAATGGTATGCTACATCTACACCAAGTACAACTTTTACACTGTCAGCTAAAAGGCTGTTAGCAATCTATGGCCATGCTTTACAGTAACACTGAGCATTTGTTGTTATTGTGTTCTGTTTAGGTCTTGTGCTTGCCATTCATCTCAGCTACAAAGTCCACATAAATATTGACAATTCTACAAAAGTAGCACCCAGTGTTGTTTTGCTAATGTATCCTACCTCAGCTGTCCAAAACATGAACATCATGATGTTTATTATGTCAGCTGTTGACAAACACTAAAGAAAGTTCAGTGCTCTAAAAGCTAGTGACTGTTAGGTTATATATTAACAAGAGAACCCTTTCATTTTTTTTTTACATTTTTCTGTATTTTACACATACTTTATTTGGTCTCGTTTACTGTTTTCACATCACAAAATTTCTTTCTTTTTACGCTTTCCTGCAATTTACAACAAAGGGGTTTCACTGTATCACCCACATGTGCTTCAAACACGTCATTTTCTGGCAAATTAAAAACTGCTACATCCACAATTCATATTTGTAAAATCTTAATTTTCACAATTTTAAATAAATTAGAATAAAGTTCAACAGTAAAATGTATAAAAAGTATTTGACTTGGATAACAAATTATTTATTTATTTTTTCCACCAAAATGATAAATTGCCAGAATCAATTAGAATGAAGTTCACCAGTAAAATGTATATAAAGTATTTTACATGGATAACAAATAGTTTTCAATAATTATTTTTTTCACCAGAATGATAAATTGCCACATACGAATTGTAAAGTTACTTAGCTTACATGTTCGGCTGACATGAGCATGTGTGTGTGTGTGTCTGTAAGTGTATTAAGGAATTAAGGTCATACTTACTTTAACATGGCAATACATAAGTGCAAACACTTTTGTTTCATGATACTGAATTTGTACGTGTTGTAAGGCCTATAAACAGTACTTTTTTTTTTTTTTTTTTTTTTTTTTTTAACGTAAACTGGTTGAGCATTCCTTGCGTTCTTGCACTACAAAGTGTGACCCTTTGGTGTTTCACCACAGAACAAAAATATTTAATCTTCTTTCGTTGTTAAATTTAGAGGGTTAAAACTAGTGTAGAGCTGGGTTCAGAAAATATATTAGACTAACACAATATAAAACAATAGCTTTGTTTTTACACTTGAGCTAAAATATTTAAGCTAGGTTTCACAAAGTTGCAAATAAAGACACCCAAACTCACAGTGATGTGTATGTTATGTACATGCACATAAGTATTTAAAACTGTAAAATTAATTAACACAAAAACAGGACATTATGAATGTGGAATAACACCAAATGCAATTGAAGCACAAAAGTGGTGCTGGGCATACAGAGATATTAACATATATTTCAGTCCCTTGTAAGCAAAACCAGAACTAATTAAAGTACATTAGATATGTATGTATAGTCCAGTCACGGTTTCTTTGGCCTTTTTGAATCAAACCTTTGAAAAATCTCTCCATGTATGATGTGCTTGGTTGTTCCCCAACTATGCCCTGTATCAGAAGCGTTTTATACTCGTGTTCATTAAAGTTACTTTTTTTTCTGTTAAATTGAAATGTTATTCATATTTTATCTATAAATTGTAATGCTATAATTTGAATAAAAACAGTGAGGAATATCCTGGAAGCAGAAGTTGGGCAGGGCTTCAGAAAAGGCCGAAGATACAGTGAATCAACTATAGTTAGCACTTTACACCTGGGACTGTGCCGACCTCCAGTGGCGCAGTAGGTTGGTGCGCCACCGAACTGGGGTGCGGGAGGCTCTGGGTTCGAATCCCAGGTAAGGTATGGGTGTTAATTTAAGTGAGGTTATAAGTTAGTCTGTAAGCCATCCCCTGCTAAGCTTTCAAGCATAAAACGGGGATGTTAAAAAGCCCTTTATAATTACCTGGGACTATACTAGTTAAAAAAAACCAAGCAATTAATGCAATTTGAAATGTGATATTGGTCAAACTACACTTAACATATCCTTATGTTCTTCAAAAACCTATCACTTAAGTAAATGTTGTATTTATTGTGAGAGAAAGAGAGAGGAAGGTGATGTTCAGCGGATAAAGCGCTGTTGCAGTGCTTTATACATAATGTAATTTGGACACAAAGTTGCTTGGTTAGATGTCTGATGTGTGTATAAAAACTGGTGGTTAGGGGAAGTAGTGGAAATATGAGTTCATGACATTGAATTAGAGTGCAGGGTCGACTTTTTTCAACCAAAGGGCCCTGGAACTTCAATTAAAAAGTCTGACAAAGATGACAAGATTTCTGTACAATTTCAAGACATACTGAGAATTCTGAAACTGACAGCTAACTCAAGGAGGAGGTCACAATATTACACCAGTAATGAGTGACTTCTCAAAACTGTTCCTTGAGAAGACCGCCAATTAATTAAATACGTTCAGTTTTCTTTATTTTGTGATATTAAAGAATATGACGTACACAACTTTTTTGAACATTCAGAAGTATGTAGTTTCCAAACCACTCAATGTAGCAAGAATAAATTTCTTTTGTTTGAAAGCTGTTAAAAATATACAAAACATTATTCCAACCCCTCCCCTCACATATTTGTTTTTGACCTTGAAAATGGCAAGGGTGGGAAATTGGTTATTTTTGGGGACCATATCTTGTGAAGGGGACTGAGTAAAAACTTAATTTATTTCCCTAGTAGTAGTCATTCCCTAGTAGTATTCAAGTCTCTCTATTACACACAAAAAAATAAAGCTGTTATTTCCAACCCTCCAGTTATTTTTAGCTAACCAAATATTGGAGAAACATAATTTTTCATTTCAGGTCTTATTCAGCCCTAATAAAAGGGGGTTAGGCTTGATATAAGGTAACATTTGCTCTGAACAAAATGGAACATTTTGCTTTTAATCTTATTAAAAAACTGATGAAGCTTCGTAGCAGCAAAAGGTTAAAAGTTTTGATTCATCAAAAACGACCCTGAAATTTAGAGGTTTTCTTTGCAGTATTGAATTGTATTACCTATATCTCAAGTGCAAACAAAAAAAGAATCTTTGAAAGATTGAGATAAAAGATTTTAATAAAATAAACAATGGTGATGCAAAAAAAGTTTTTGAAATGTAAGTATAATGGAATAACCCTGAAGTAACATAAATTATTAATTGAGGAGGATCTGAAAGAACCATATGAGACACCAAGATGAATTTGCAATTGCTCAATACAGTTGTATAGTTTAGATTACATTCATAGACCATACAGTGCTTATACCTGAACTTAATCACTGTGTCAGCCTATCAGCGAGCAGTAGCAAGCCCTGTTGCCACATTTACAAAGCGCACGTCCTGTCATAATACGTGTCATGAAATATATCTACACAGAAAGAGGAACATTAGAATGTAGAAAAAACATAAATCTATAAAACACATACAATATATATTTGTGAGTTCATATACATTAGAAAACTGCATGGGTAGACAAACTGCTGAATTTTATGTTCGTAGTAAAAACATTTTGACACAAATTTACATATTAATAAAGTCTATCAAATGTATATTTAATAATTTTTATTTACTTACAATTGTGTAGCTAGAAGAAATAATTCATCTTTGTACTAAAGCTTATAATGGCAGCACAAACTCATCTTCCCTATCCAAACAGTTATGGTATTTTTTTCCATTACAAAATTCTGCCTGTCAGATTTATAATAACAAAAATAGACACTTTGGAAAAATACTATCATAGAAACTGTATAAACCTATTTTCTCAAGTATAGTCGTAATAATTTTTTTGTTCTTACTTTGGTATGATTGCACTGTGTCCATAGCCGACCGTGATACTAAATAAAAATCGCATACACAGAACTCAGCAAGGCAAAAAGCAAAAAAACCTTTTACAACACAACAGACTGTGGCATAGTGAAAGTTTTTTTTTTTCTTTGTCTTGCAGAGTTCCGTGTGTACAATTTTACAATTTGTATTTAGTCTCATGGTTGGCAATGGACAAAGTCCAATCATACCAACATAATAACATGAATTCACCATTACCATTAAAATGCAAATTCACATAATTGTTTTTGTCTGAATTTTTTGCCTTATTATAAAATTCTAAAGGAACTCTTCTAAGACAGCTTTTTTTTAAATCATCACAATCTGTAACTCGTTTCATGAAAAATCTTTTTTTCCTAAGTGGCATTAATATTGTTTTTTGAGGTAAATGCAATGCTGCTCTTTCCTTCCTTGCATTTCAGTCGCACTGTGCATTCATAGACATCACGCTCTGTTGCTGTCAAACTGTTAATTTTTCTTTAGAGAGTTTTACTGTTGATACATACATGCGTTTATAGGCTGTTCACGATAAAGTGAGCACTTTTTAAGGCACTGCTAAATTTTTCCTTTCATCCAATTTCCATCTTCCTGCTGCTTTTTAATGCAAACATTGCAATGTGACTAATAAACACATTGTATACATTTCACCCATCAAAATTTAATGCCTGAGGCTGCAATAAGATGTATTTATTAGTGGTTAATGCCTGTTGGAAGGGCCTTAAAAATTGCTTACTTTACCATGAACAGCTTATACCATCAATATTCACCAGAGATGCAGTAAAATGTGTGAATAAGTGCAGTGATAAAAACACATAATATCAACTTTGTCTAGGCAGTTACCTCTGAAGCCCTGTTTTTATTGGGCACAAATTCTAGGCCATAGTAAAACAAATGTTTAGTTTGCAGAGCTTTAATTTGCCATCCAACAATGGCAATAAGAATTTATATTTGACAGATTCCACACAATTCTTAGATATACCATTACTGTGACAAAACAGAATAATCTATTCTTTCTATCACTTCAGTTTTTTTATACAGTCTATGTTTCGTAACATTCTTCCATGGTCTACTGGAAGCAGGGAACGACAATTGCTAAGACAAATACCATACATATATTTTTAAGAGTAGGTATAATTGCTTGTAAATGGAGTAGTTTATAACTAAATAAATTAAAATATTTTAGTTGAAAATTAATTGTATATTTTATTTCAAGTTGATGCGTGGCCGATCTGTACTTAGTCCCTACGTGGCACGAGTGTTCGTCCCGTGTAGAGGACTAGCCTGGTAGCTTTGCGGCACGGCACAAAGTTGGGTTCTTCGGGCAAGACAATTTTTTGTTTCGGGCTGTTTGTTTTCAGTAGTATAACTGGGCAATACATAGCCTGTGTGCTAGGTTTGGCCTGAGTGGTTTCAGCGGGATGTGCGTGTGCGGCAGGTATATTGATTGTTCGTGCTGGCGGGGGGCAGAGCAACTGGTTCAAATCGGAAGTAAACAATAGAAATTATTGGTGACTGATCCGGTTGGCTGAGGTACTCAGCAAGCCAAGGGTGGATTTCTTCACTCTGGCGTGTTGGTGCATGGAATAGATCCTTGGGGATTCTGGAGCGATTGGTACTATTAGACAACGCAGTGCCTGAGCTTGTTCCGTGGGTGCCAGCTGGTTGATAGCGGTGATCAGGAAGGAGATAAGCTCTTGTAAGCGCCCAGTGGCAGTTAGCACCCGTTTCACTTTTTCATGAACGCCACTACGATGGGAGTAAGGCATTGGATGAACAGTATACACATGTTCACATACACAAGGCGAAATGTACGGATTGTGTAGCTCTGTTACGCGTAGAGCCACGTGGGGCGTCTACTGACTCAATGGTCACCCTATAACAGTGTTTGGCACCTTAACCCTTTAACTACAGGGGCCGGGAGGTGACTTTGGGGCCGGGAGGCATGGCTGGCCGGCCAAGCTCCCTGTACGGGCCTCTCATTGCCACAACTCACCTGATACGCGATCACCAGTTATGGCCATGGTATTCGCAGAGATAAACATAATTATTGGTTTTTTTTTTTTATTGAAAACATTCAACAGTTATATTACACACAATATTTTCGTTTTTATTTATGAATAGGCACTGCAAAAATATATAGTTTTGCAGCATTTTTTCAGTTTTCCATTGCAAACATAGAACATTTATACTGCACACAATAATTACAATGCTATTTGTTAGTCGGCACTGCATAAATAAACAGTTTTTGCTGTTTTTCATTCGGTTTTCCACCATACAACATTTATATTATACTCAATATGCACATTATTATTTATTAGTCGGCACTACAGAAATAAACCGTTTATGCAGTTTTTTTTCCTTCAACCATACAACATTTATATTTCACATAATATTTTTATTATTATTTATGAATTGCACCACAGAAATAACTCCAGTGTTTTTTTCTGTTTTCCATTGCAAACATACATTATACGCAATGTTTACATAATTATTTATGAATCGGCACCAGGGAATATGTTTTTCACCTCGTGGTACATACCAAAACATGGGAATTCATGTAGTGTTTGTTTGCAGGCTTTACAGAAGATGCTTGTCTGCTTTCGTTTGTCATATTTTTTTTTCGCAAACAATGCACATTGCGTACTTTGGTAGTTGTCCAGGAAGATGAAGTCCAGCAGTCAGCCTTTGTGGAACAGCACTTTGTCGACTTTGTATTTTCTAAAATTTCCTGAATCAAGCCCAATGGAAATTTGCACATGGTACTTTACCCGAAGACATTTCTACAGACAAAATGCGTTGAACAATGACATGTCTATTATGTGGGAAAAAAGTTTCCGGTACCATTCGGTGCTTTTCCATACTTTCCACAGTTTTCACGATCATATCACTTCGGTCAACACTTCCCATTGATTTGTTGTAATCTATCACAACCGAAGGTTTGATACATTTTGTACCTGTTTTGTAGTCCTTTTTAGATGTCTCTTGCATGTCTGCTGAGTGGAAAGTGGACAGCATGTAGACATCCCATCTGTCACACCATTTCATTGCCAACATTTGGCCTGAGACAACAGACCTCAATGTAAGTTGTCCTTTTTTGTAGTTTTTCTGCAATTTTTGGCATGTCCTTCCGGTTGCGTCGCACTGTGCCACATGCATTAGTTGCCAGATTATACAGCCAGCAGAAAAGAGCAGGGCTTGTATACTAAGTATCACAAAATAATGTGTGCCCTTTCTGCAAATAGGGCTCAACTAGAGTTGCGATGACATCTCCAGAGATGCCAAGATTGTGTTTCGTAAAATCTGTGTCACTTTCGCAATAAACGACATAGTCCAAAATATAATTTGTTTGAACATCACAAATTAAAAAATTTTTCATGCCATAACTGCTTTGTTTTGCTGGGATATACAGTTTTATTTTTAGTCCTTTGAACAGAATGAGTGATTCATCTATGCAAATGTTTTCAAATGGGTACAAATGATGTTTGAAAACACTGCGAAAGTGATCCAAAATGGGATGAAGTTTGAATAAATAAATAGTCTGATTTTTCTACAGTATTATTATCACTGAAGTGTAGGAACCCTCGGATAGACAAATATCTATTACGTGAAAGAAGTTGTGAAAAAATTGGTGTTTCCAGAAGTGGAAACACTGAAACACCAACTATTTCATGCTAGTTATAATGAGAGACATAGCTATAAATATAAACAATTCAATTGGGTTCAGGTCCATCCACTCTTTCTTTGCTCTGTGCAGCAAGCCTTCAGCCTTTTGTGAAAAACATTTATCTGTTTCACAGCAAATATGAGTCACAATTTGTTCACTTACAAACAAGGAAAACAAACTACAAAAACTGCTTGTATCAACTTCACTCTTCAGTCCCAAATCTGTGGAGGAAAATGTATGTTTTTGTGGTGTTAGATTTCTACTTGACCACGTCAGTTTCCTTTTTTGCTTGTGGAGGTGTGACGTGATGCCTTTTTCATCCTCTTCCTCGTCCTCTGATGAATTGTCGGACAATCCTGGGTCTGGTGCTGTCGAAGGGCCTGAAGACATGGATGGGCCTGCAGACGTTGATGGTTGTTCAAGCAGATGTTCCTAGTAATGATTCATTGTCTGATTCATCACTACTGACCTCAAAGTCATTGTCCAACAGCAGCTGCAAGGCTTCTTCGGTTGTGTAACATGTTCGCTCATTTTATAAAAAATATATAACTGACAACAAAAACATAACAAAAAAAACAGGGATGCTATGTGAAAACAAAAAAGTCAACTTGCGCTATACTCGCATGTTTACATCTCGGTAGCCAAACACAGAGGTAAAACTGTGAAATAATGTCAATCCTACACACTAGTCATGTGTTTACACGTCTACAGACAATGGCAGAGACAAGACAGAACTGTATATTGAGAGCAAATAAGCCACTGCCTGCACCATTGCCGCAAGTGAATACTGATGACATCTAGCAGCCACAAACTGTACTACAAGTATCCAGAGAGCCAGCTAGACAGCACCAAGGTTGGACTTCCATGGCAGTTTACCATAGTGAAACGGTAAAGAGGCGGAGTGGGCTGGACATTCCCAGCCGACTTCTACAGCAGTCCACACTCTGCATTGCCCGATCATGTCAGACTTCTACAGGAGTCAACTGTGGTTAAAGGGTTAACGTGGTGAACACTGGGAGTCAGGCCTCGCCGTCAACAGTCCCCACATGTGGGTGTGTGTCCTGAGCCCACGTCTTCCCAACCTAGGAAACGACCCCTCTGGCGCCTAAACGCAGTGGAGAGGGCAAGCACTAAGCAGACAAGCTGAACTTGAAAAGCAGAGTACCTGTGTGTAGTCTCTACCATTCTTCCTACCGGGGTAGGCAGAAAAGTTGGCCACTGCTAATGCATGTGGGTTTTCAACAGTGTGCTGGCTTGATTGAGTAGTTTCCTGAGTCACCTGCATTTCTCTCAGCGGCGTGAGGTCAACTAGGATAGTTGCAAAGTCTACAGGAAGGTGCTGGTACTGAGGAGTCAGTTTAACACTGTTTATTCCGTGTTACGGAAAATAAACACGTGGTGTCCCACTACCTCCTATTTTGGCAAGAACTTAGGGAAGCTTTAACTTATGCTGTCCAGGTAGAGGCTAACTCGTTCTAAGCTAAACAAAGTGTGGGGTAGACAGGCGCTGTGAGAACAACTGTATCTGGTCTAAACTTCCTATGCAATTATTGCCCTGAAGGGTCCATAGTGTCTAAGTGTGTAGACGACGTGGCTGTTTGGCTTCTTCTGCACAAATGCAGTGAAGACAAAGCAGGATTAGACTGGATGGCTCCGGCGACGAGGCGCAGTGGAGACCATGGAGTCGGTGTTCCTTTGGCACTAAGCGTCAGATGAAGGAAGGAAGGTAGAGCTAGGAGCGTAGCTGAGCAGGCTGATCGGTGTCTGGCAACAAGTGCGGTGGATGACTGAAGACTGATCATTTGCAGATTGACCAGTTCCTTTGGAGGCTGGCACGGTGAAGGAACGAAGACTGGTCCAAGCGCCACAGCCTGCTATTTATGCTCTGGCTGAGTCTACCCTCTGCTGTTATTGGCTGGCGAGCTTGTGGGTGAGGGGTTGTGGCCGGAGAGGGAGGGGTGGCAATAGCATAGCTTCATGGAGGCATGACTTCACCAGCCGGCTTGGAGAATGAAGGAGACAGCAAAGCTTACTGGTGCAGTCATCTAGCAGCGTACAGTGGTACTCGGTGCCTTGATGCATAGTCTTTGTGAGCCGGTTAATAGTAAATGTTGCAGGCTGGAACATCCATTCTTGCCTTGGCAAACAGTCAAATCTTTTGACATCACATGGCAGTCAACAATATGAACTCAGTTGAAATCAGACGCAGCACTATGCTTACTGATGAGCTGAAGTTGGTAAAATACCATTGTTGCCACAGTGTAATGCGTCAAATTATTGCTTGTATCCCTCTATGTTATGCTGTAATTAATAAACATCATATAAGTACAAATATGAGAGCTTGAATTTTATCCATGTTCCCATTTTAGAACTAATTATAGGAACAATATCTGAATTGGAACATAAATTATTAATTTTGATTTGGCATACCTTAATCCAATATGAATGATGATCCAAATGCCTAAAGTTACATTACAGATGCAAAACTGATGCTTGAAATACAAATATGCAGTCCTTCACTTTGCAATATAAAATCATTACACATCTCAGAATTAATAGACACTAATTAAAAAACTTTCTCTGAAATAAAAATTAAATATTTAACACAAACGGAAGAAAGTAATTTGTGCACTTAAAAATTGTATTTATTTTCACTACAAAATAACTTAGTTGTATTTTATACATAAAACCATGAAAGATAAAGAAAATAAAAAAAATATGGAAGCATTCTACTATAAGGACTCTGCTGTAATCTGTGAAAACACATTAATAAGCAACATAACTATAGTCAAACATCAGTCACACTCTTCAAAACTATTTTTTATAAATCAACCTATCTCAATCTAGATGCTACAGTCTGTATGACACAAGTCTTCAGTATGAGCAGTATTGAGGTTACATGTTAACATAACTTACTTAAATTATGACACCAACAAATCGTAATCTAGACAATATCAATTGTATTGCACAAAAAAGTTTAATGGAGTAGTAGGTGGCCACCAACATAACTTCCATTTTATATTTCATGGCCAGCAGTGCCTGTAATGCAGCATGTTTGTAAAATATTATTTTCCTAATAGTTTCATAATACGAGGTGAATGGATCACAAGAAACTAGTCAGGTCACATGTCTTTGTCATTGGCGTAAGTCTGAAGTCTGAAAGCAAGTACTCAAGAGCATTATGTGAAGTTGTCTCAGCTTCTCATATAATTTTATTTTTAATTTACTGTTAAGTAATTTCAATAGCTGTTTCAGTTAAACATCCAGTTGATTTTTGTGCTGAAGTTGTAAAATAAAGGTAGGTAGGTAGGGATTAACGTCCCATCGACAGTGAGGTTATTAGAAAAGTAGCAAGTTGCTAAGAGAAACAGCAGTGGTGGAATTAATCAGCCATAGCCTGTGGTAAGAAACCATCCCAGCATTTGCCTCGAGTGATTTCATGAAACCATGGAAAATCAAAATCATAAAGGTCAGACTGAGAATCGAACAAAGGTCCTCCTGAATGCAAGTTGAAATGTTTACCACTGCACCGCCTCGCTCTGTCATAACTTAAAGAGATATAATTGGAGAATGTAATTCTAAAGAGTGTTATCTGAAGTGCCACGTATGTGATGTTCAAACTGCATAATATTCTGAATACTAACTAACACCTGCCCCATGATCTAACAGATTGCACACAAAGTAATAACTTTATTGCCTAAAATATACACAAAAATTAAGCATGTAGTCAAAAACTGATAGACCTAAACAGTATGGTAAAATTATGTTTCTGTTTTTGATTTACACGGTTGGTTACAGTTAATTACTGGAACTGTATGTTTGACAGATGAAATGCCACATGTACATGTTTATATTTGCAAATGGCTTATGAAATGATGAACAATGGGCTATAATTATATTTTATGCACTGCTTTCAAAAGTATTCAATTAAATGCAATATATATATATATATATATATATATATATATATATATATATATATATATATATATATATATATATATATATATATATATATATATATCACAACAGGCTGTAAAAAAAATGCCACTACTAGCAAAATATTTCTACGACGTTCTTTCCAAGAAGTTGTTAATAATGGGTGCCACACGTTCAGGAGTGTTCAAATGAACGTGATGTGAGCCCTCTACTTCGTGGAATTCAAACTGCGATGCATAGTTCTTGAAAATGCCTAAGGTGTGAGAGTAAACCCTCTCCTCATCTCCACCAATCAACAGTCCTTGCTTGGCCCTGATACACAAAACCTTGCTCTTTACGCGCTCTGCTGTTGCATAGTAGATGTCTTCACTCAGCCGCCCGAGCCACTGCATGCGCAAACGCGGATCCCGCGAGAAGTGGTACGACTCCTTCCCCTTGTTCACCGTCTTCTGCGTGCCACGCTGCAGAATCTGTTTGCATGCATCCAGAGACAACGTGTGTTGCACACCTTCATAGAGCATCTGAACCATCTCCTCAAACTCGTATGTCGGCATTTCTTTACCCAGCTTCTTCTCAATGGCCAGCGACTTGTCAATGGTCAGTTTCATCTTCTTCAGCTCGAAGGTCTTGTTGCCCATGATCAAGGAGTGAGCACACTCGATGCTGATGAACCTGTCAACGGCCTCGGGGTAGACCCCTGCATACATGAAGGCGACGGAACTGCCGAGCGAGTGTCCTAGCATCGAGAATGTCTGCCACTTGAAGTGCCGCTGCAACATCCGCACCACCATGATGAAGTCCAGGTAGTTGTAGAACCTGCCCACTGGCAGGTGTGACGACATGCCGTGGCCGACAAAGTCTATCGCTAGGAATGACTCTACGTTCAAGAGCGGCACCAATGTATCAAATGTGTTGGCATTATCCTCCCAGCCATGAAGCCCAAGTATGGGCTGGACATCCGTGCGTCCCCACCACTTACCTGCAAGAACCACGCATGTGGAGCATTACCAACACAGCACAACAACTTTGCAGTGCACAAGTGTACACAACCAATCCCAATGACTCACAGTCAAGCTTCTAACCACCACTTCATCAACTTCTACCACAGTCCAAGGCAACATAATGACTATAAATTGACAATCATGACCAAATATGACAAAATGAGCAAACTACCAAATATAAAATTCTGACCAAAAACAACCAAGTGTGACAAAAGTGATGAAACATCGCAACACAAAATGGAATGTGATAGACTGTGACTTAATATACCAAATGAGTTAAAATGTGATGAAATATGGCCAAACGTGACAATGACATCAACAAAGGTGACAAATGAGACCAAAAGTAACAAAACTGTGATGCCGGCTAACAGCCAGCGGCACTAGAGCCCACGATGGCGTTCATGTGTCACGTGTACCGCACATGCGCAAAGAGGCAGACAATTTTGAACTTTCCTATAAATGTTAATTTCAGGGTAAAATGTGTTATATTGTCTTTCCAGCGTTTAATATGTTTTAAAGTGCTTGTACTAATTTTAATTGTTTGGTTATGAATATTCAAAGTGCCTGTGGCACCGAGATTAAGAATACTTAATATTCTAGCATGAACGCCATCACAAAGAGACATTAAAATAATATTGAAATTAGTAACAAAATTATAGAAATGTAAAACAATGTCTAATTTAATTTGTGCCCTTTTATTTTCAGTATAAAATATTTCCACTTATGTGACTCCCGTAGGCGGCCATCATAGGTCCGTGCGACGCTTGTATCTGGATAGTCTGTCGAGGAGAGCTGATGAGGTAAGACACTGTCACGTGTGCACTACAACTTTTGTTCACTGATGTAGGTTTCTATAGTCCATGCAGTTTACCGGTTAATCTTTGCTTGCGTACTTTTTTGCCAGACATTTTCCCCAGCGTTATGCTCCCACTTTACTAATTTCTTGCACCCTTGTGGCATTTTTAACTTAATCGAGGAGAAGGACGAGAAAGATGTCAGAGAGGTCATGCGAATTGCACATTTGAATCAGACGCCATCTGCCTATGTTTATGGCATTTCATTGTAACTTCTGCATAATTGCTACACGCAATTTTAAGAGCTTTAATTTTTGTATGTATTTAAGGGTAATTTTCATGTTTGAATATTTGACGGCAATATCACGTAAAACCATGTGGCCGACTGAAGCCAAGTCTTTGTATACACCCTCAATGCGTTTTAAGAACTTATTTATACAACATTGTATGTGCAATCATTTATTTCAGGGTTCTATGTATTTTTCATTCAGGGTTTAATGTATTTTTCAAGTAAATTGATGCTTTTGTACTTGACCACGCGGTCACAGTAATGTTTGATTTTAACGCCATCAGGCACATTACAAGCCTGTAACAACGCTAATCGTAAAGAAAACCATTTGCCAAACACGAATAATATTTTATCTGAATTTAGTTTGCTGTTTCCACGCAGAAATATTGCAATTTTACTTGCACCATGTGGTCTGCTACGAACTTCATCCAGCAGCATCCGCGCGCCACCTAAGCTAGTTTTTACACATGTGTGTGTTTATTGTTAATATTCATCTCGTGTTCCATCTTATTTCAAGTATCATTCAAGGGTCTATGTAATTGTGTTAATTAGTGTACGGTGCAATTACTCCTGTCCTAGCTGGCTCGGTGTATAGGCAGTCACCACACTAACCACGTGCTGGAGGGCGAGCCGCGACGAGTTTGCGTTAGTGATTCCGAGTAATCACTCGTGTTAATGTGTATTAAGGGTATTCATTTGTAATTCATCGTGTCCTGTCTTCAGGGAAAAATCATCAGTCCACCCTAGCGGCTGTCTGCCCTCTTCCCTTGTGAAGGCTGTGCTTTCACGCACCTCGGTGAGATCATCCATTTAGGCGTGCGCTAGATTAATTACGGGTTGGGGAGCACCCAAGCGGAATTGGCTAGTCATGATCAAGATAACCATTTCATTGGCATGTCAATGTGTATAAACAATATAATAAAAACAAGTCTACAGTGAACTCAATTTTTTTTAAATTCAGTAGTGACAGTGTCCTAGCCTCATATGTTTTATCTATTGTTTATTTCAGTGATTTTATTACAAGTTTAGTATTGCCAATGTGTTTGTAAGTACGCACAGGTGAGATGAACACACAGAACCCACAACATCCCTGAGAACCGTGAGTCTCAATAGTGCGGTGATTGGGAAGCACAGCTGGCGCCAAAATTACCAGTAAGTATTTGTGTCATTGTTCATCTCGTGTCTCACCCGACGGCGTCAACTGTATCTAACATAATTGCAACTGTTAAATCCACATCCTTCATTTTTTGTTAAGCCCTTGACTCTACGACTGTTCTTATTATACAAAATCTATTTATCACTCAAGAAAGACTCTCTTTCCCATAATTTTCATTCCTACCTAAGATTTATAAATCAGTCAGTATTTAAGATAGTTTCTTATTACACTTGGGCCTGATGCACACTTTTACTTACACTACTTGATCAAAAGTATCAGGACACCAACCTGAAAACAAAGCACAAGTTTGGGCAGCCCGCCATCAGAAACACTGGCAGTCAAGATGGTGTTGGCTTACTCTTAGCACTGATGTCAGCCTGCACTATCGCAGGCATACTTTCAATCAAGTGGCGAAAGGTTTCCTGGGGGATAGCAGTCCATTCCTCGCAAAGCGGCAAAATGAGAAGAGCTATCAATGTGGGTTGGTGTGGTCTAGCATAAAGTTGGCATTCCACAACATCCCAGAGATGTTCTATCAGGTTCAAATCAGGACTCTGCGCAGGCAATCCATTAGTGGGACATTAATGTCAAACCTCTCCCTCAAACGCCCTGCAGTATGTACAGGTCCTCGGTCATGTTGAAAGATACAATGGTCTTCCCCGAACTGGTCTTCGATGGTAGGCAACATGAAAGTGGTTAAAATGTGAACATATTATGCCCTGGCAGTGCCGCGTAAAGCAAAAAGGGGGCCAAGCCCCCTCCAGGAGAAAGATGACCACACTGTAACCCCACCACTTCCGAATTTCTCAGTCGGCACTAAACAGCCTGGTAGATGTCGTTTACCAGGCATTCGCCACACCCCCGTGCCATACCATACCATCAGATGACCATATTGTGTACCATGATTCATCACTACACACAGTGACTTTCCATTATTCTATTGTCCAATTTCACTGCACCTTACACCATGCGAGATGGCGTTTGCCTGTGTGATGTGTGGCTTATAGGCAGCTGCTCGACCATGGAAACCAAGTTTCCACCCCTTGCGCCAAACAGTCATGGTGCATGGAGTATATCCTGAAGCAGGTTGGAATTCCTGTGTGAAGGTGGCGATGGATGATTGACAATTATGCTGTACGACCCTCTTCAACACTCAATGGTCTCTTGTAGTCAACATGCATGCTTTTGGGTTGCATACATTCCTTCACATTTCTACTTCACTATAACATCGGAAACAGTGGACCTACGGGTGGAAATCTTGTGCACATACTTCTTACACAAGTAACACCCGACTACCTAACCATTTTGAAAGGAAGCAAACTCCTCAGACCATCCCATTCTGTTGTCTAATGCTGTCTGCTGGTTACTGTGATCACTGACCTTGTGTTCCACGCAGTATATGAGAGTATTGTCTCGTCCTCAATGTTAAACACTTGTTTTGCAGGGTGTCCGGATACTTTTGATCACATAATGTACATACTGCCATTGACAGTAGGCCAATCCCCTAGAATGTGCAACATGTGTTTATGTAGCTTGTACAGTGCTAGGCTGGGCGGAGTTGGGCTGTGGCGGAGGCAGCCCGTCTGGCATTCCTAATGCATGCGCGTGCCGGTGGCTGGGATGCGGCTAGGGTGCTACCAGGGAAAGGGGGGTGTCTCGCCCTTTGTGTGTGATATGTAAGGCTGCCAGACAATACAGGCAGTAGTGGGACGAGCAAATGTGCAAATAAGGAAGAGTTCCTAGATTAATTAATACATTTTATTTTATGTGGTCACAAAACAGCGGTTGTTAGTGTTACAAACTAAACATCGTGCTAAATTAGTAATGTATAGGTGTTTAAAACTATCTGTATTCAAATGAAACCAAACTTCAAACCTTGGGAATTCCTTCCGCATTGTATCTCCACTCCTCATCCTTTTTTCCATACATGCTTGATAATTCCAAAAGCCTATAGAAATATTGCAGAGTTCTGTTGAATAATTTGACAAAATATATTTTTAACTCGTGTTGTTTCGAGCCAGTAATAAAAGAAAAGTCAACTTTTAAAAAGATGGGATCAAGAGGCAGGCCAACGTGCTGCTACCTGTTGAGTAACACGCTTGATTCACAACATGCCCTGCCATACCATGGCATGCCATCTGTCAGCTTTTTCCCAAAGTACTACCAGCAAGAAAAGAAAAAGCTTTTGTATGTAAAACTAACAAATTTACATCATATAGCAATGGTTTTATTTTTCCGCAAGCTCTGTATAAAAAGTAACACGTATTTCTGTGTATAGTGATTTTGATTACTAGTAATTTCCATTGGGCCAGTAATCATTATGTCTACATCCATTACACGCCATGTTGTTCTGCAAACCCATTTTCTTGTTGTTTTAGTGTTGTTACTATTACTGTATTAATAAAACGAAGAATATGGGACGTGCCTGGGTAATTTATAATCAATTCTTACATTATTCCAATCCACATATTTCCAATTTGAAAAGTTAAGTATTAATAACAGCTGAATTACTGCTTTGCAATTGTCATTGGTGATTTGTTGGCAAATGAAAGTGTGCTGTCAAGCAAGTTCACTGTACTTTTATTTCCAGTCTTAACATTTTAGCTTGAGACCCAATTGTGTCTCATGTAAGCTACCTGGCATTGGGAAGTTACAAACTGACCAGCTAACTTTGACCGTCCCGTACGCACGCATTGACATGAATGCCCGCCGGCTTCGCTCGGCTGTCAACGGTGTTATGACGTAATAAAAATTCACGGCAGAAAATGAACATTAAAATATTATTATAAACTGATTTAATATTAATTTTAAGTGGTGGAATGTGAAATCATGTTTCTTGAAGCAACAGACATTTGCGCTGATAAACATTTACGAATACGTGTTGCAAAATGGCAAGCTCTGACGCACGGCGCGGGTGACACATATGAAGGCTCTCAGTATACTAGCGGCAACCACCAGTGCATGTGGTTCAAGGCCTCGCAGCTTCCAAGCGCTCCAGTCGCTTGCTCGAAGCGGCCCAGTCGCTGGCATGGCTGATCACAACCTCACCGTTTGAAGACGTAAAGAGTGCATTGTATGCACATATCCGCAATGTTGTCATGTGTTTCTCAAACAATCTGCCCTAATAAAGAATATGGTAGGGTGTTTTCCCCTCCAATAAATTTTCGTATAAATACGACCCGATAGCCGATCTGTCTTCAGATCTGTTGGGCTGTTGGGGACTTGCACAATGATGGAAGTAAGTTAAGTATTTGAAATTAAGGCCTCTTGGCCAAAAATAGTAGGCATGGGTTTGTAGTCCTTAGAATTGGATTTTCAAAGTGTTGTAACTGCCTAGATTTCTTGGTAGTCTTGGACTTAGAAAAGTTAAAAAAGTTAAATTATGAAACAAAATGTTCAAAAATATAAAATACAATGTTTTGCTTTCGTTAAAGTTAACACCTTGTAGAGTTGTAACATAATTAGTTACATCCAAGAAAATATTGCTATTGTCGCCAAAACAGTAAAAGTTTCCGCCTTATTGCCGTGATAATTTTGAAGTGCCAGTATTAGAAAATATAACAATATTTTAGCAAATCATTGTAATACCTGTACCTTGTGGTTCCTTCAGAACAATCCATTTGAAAGAAATGTGTAAATGTAAATGTACGTAATGTCATGAGAAATTTTTTTAAGGGCTGTCAATTGTCACGTTTCCAGCCAGTAAGAATGTTGGGACTTAAATGAGGAAGTAAATATTTTTATATCCAGCTCATTAGTATTTTTTAATTATGCCTTAGTATTTGAGTGTATTAAGGGCATTCTTTTCTAAATGCACACCAAAATATACATCCAGTCAATGTGTTGGTGATGGAGTTTTGCATGTATAGTAAATTTCATCATAAAATTTGCCTTTTTATATGTTACTTGTTAGTACATGTAAATGTGTGATTACAATAAAAATTGAAGCAAAATACAAGGTTATTCTTCAGAAAACTCATGTGTTGGTGATTTTACAATTTTACAATAACACTGCCATCTTTCCCTTAAGGGTTTTACTGCTTTTTGGTGCGATCTTGGGGTTGTGGTTTCTCATAGCTAAGAATCTTTGTTCAGTCCTAAGTGAAGGGATGAACGAAGGGCATCAAGTTGTAACATACAAAGTGTAATATGAACTACAATTACTGTCTCACAAATGTTAACCCAAATTCGCTGACTCTGATAAATTAAAACAGAATTACCAACTTTTTAATTTTTTGCAAGGTTTTATATTTTTACTTTCATAACCAACAAATTTTTTTTTAGATAGATGTCAGTCTATATATACCTTAAAATTTGTTTATCATTACAGTACAGTGGCAAGTGGATTAAAGTGTATTGATAAAATATTGAGCCTCCACTTGATGCACCAGCTGATGGCGAAAGGATACATAAACGAAAAGTAAACATTTGGTGCTACTTTCGTCGAACTGTCAAAATCTTGCCAGGTTACACGAGACAGAGAGTACGTTTGGTCCCTATTTGTTCGGAAAAATCAACAGTATAAACACACACACACTTTTTTATTAATTTTGGTTTACTAAAAATGTATTTTATTTTTAATTAGTAGGATATTGGTGACTTTCCTTATTTGATATTTTTGTAATAAAAAAAAATTTGTGTTCCATAGGCATGCCTAGACATTTCCATTAGGAGGGGTTGCTAAATTTCATATAACGTTTACTGAAATTGAGAATTTTATAAATACATGTACATGTATATAATTTTATATACGTATTGATGTGAAACGCATTTTGTGCATTTGCAATGTGCTCTCTACTAAACGACTACCCCATCTCAGAGTGCAACGCTCATCTAGTCATATAGAGGCAGGTTACTACCCATAACAGTACTGGTGGGACATGCACCTACAGGGTACGTTGGCGCACATCAAGAGTGACTATAGATATGTGGTCCTAAATTGTCCTGTGCGCCCAGAAACTAAAAGAAGCCGTCACACCAGCGCCCAACCCCCAAAGTAGAATTGTACTGTTGGCTGAGACACTGGCACAGCGAAGGCCAAACTAGTCCCACAGCTCGTGACTGGAGGGCAGCACACTCAGTCTAAATCCAGCAGCTACAGTCTCCAACACAAGCGATAAGAAAGGACCATGCCACCCGCAAAGGAGATAAATGAATAGTGCCTCCTCAGTAGCAAGAAGTTCCAGCCCCCGAGAACGAGGCTAGCTTCCTCCAAGCTCGTTACCAGTATAAAAGGGCTAGTATCCCTTAGCTTTAGAGTCTCTGCTCCTCCATCTCTCGCAAGAGCCAAAGGTAGCCATTGGGGCATCCGGAGATCCCACTGCTCACAAGAGCGTAGGGTCTCAACCAAGCCAAGACACCAGCCAATCAGAAGTTCAACACTTTCAGCAGCCGCCGTAGATCCCGAGCTTCTGGGAGACTCCACCATACCAGAGGCTCCTGAAGACTATGTTCCTCGCCTACCACCCGCACCTCCTGGTAACCGCCAGTAACCTCCTTGATAGCAGGTCATGTCAACATCCCTTCTGGACCTCTCCAGCCCATTGGAGGGTGCGGCTACATCAACTTATCTTCGAGTTTCATTTCTATTTGTGTGTAAATTTGAGTCACCCCCCTTTACTTTTGATAAGCGTTGCCTTAGAGGAAAAGCCAGCAGATGTGTAAACCACCAAGCTCTGCCAACAGGTAGACCTTCAGGTGCACCCAAATTCACCTAGGTACTCCTCCAGTACGAGAATTGACCAGACCAAGTGTTCCATACTCCGCCACCGCTGCTCATGTAGCCGGATTGGGGCTGGAACCACTTTGGCCTGATCTACCTTCTGTGGATAACACAACCAGGTACCTCAGTAAGGAAGTGACGTGCGTTGCCCACCGCTTGAAAGATCCGGACGACAGAAGCACATGTTGCTTCATGTCACAAGTCTGGGTACCCGGAAGTACACACTAGGAATATCTGGTGCCTGTTTCTTTTATACAGGTTGCTTATATTGGTTTTAAATGCTGTACAAGCACCAAAGTGGCCTTGCAAACTCTTGAAAGGGAGAAAGCTAACTTAACCCCTCAGGGACAGCTTCTCCAAGCCCTCTGTTTCTCCCTTTAATCAAACTACCCAATAGGCAGCACCCTATCATAGAGGACATTTTGTGCAAGGAAAATATACCCCTATGCCTTGACTGGTCCTGGTTAAAGGCACCCCTTCAAGAGTCACCCAGCCAGTCGTCCTCGACGACCCGGACAGTGTCAATCTCTACACATCTCGCAGTCAGCACCAGATCAGCCACTCACTGGCAACGTTGAGTCCAGCACTGAGGAGGAGCACCCCTCTTCCCATCAAGGTTACGGTACTGTGTCCAATGAGATGCAGGGTTACAACAGTGATCCCTAATTTTGTGCCCACCAGACAACCTACAAGGCTGACATTATATACCAGCCGGGCACCTCAAGAAACTAAGGTCCTGGTCTAGTTTCCCTATGTACTTCGCGACACTGACATCACAACAGAAAACCATAAAATTGACCATGGCCAAGGTTTCTTATGCCAAAACCTATTTAGCTACATTAAAATTAGCCTAGTCTTCCTAAGTCGTTGGTCAAAGCCTACTTCTTGTAAGCTCAAAGTGTAGACCATAATCCCTAGCTGGGAATCACACGTACCGAGCAAGCATCAAACAGTAAGGAGAAGGAGGGTTTTCAGTGATGCCTAAACTGGGGCATTACTGGTTCACAGGCATCATTCGACAGTATATATAACACACACACAATTTCTGAGCATCATAAAAAGTTTTCTGAACTGTACTCACCTGTAGTTCAGGTGGAAGTCTTCAGGAAAGGCCATTTGTCGCAAGTACCGTGGTTGGCGATGCCATTTGGACGTTCCGTTATCTATACACTCCGCACTACGTGATATGAAAGTTGTTCCGATCCCTTGACCATACATATCAGTGTATCTCAGGAGATACATTTTCTATTCCCAGTCAACCTGGCCATGAAAGCACGATATTTGGAAGTGAAATACTTTGTGGGGAGACAAGCCTCATTGCGACTGTAATGACGTTTACCAACATGACTTACGTATTTGCCGTACTGAGCAAAATGGTGAAGAAATGTATTTTCCGTAAAAGTCTAATATAGCAGACATCGGATAGACTAAATTAACCACATCATGAAATGCCAATTACATTTATAGTTTACACTGTGTTTTGAAAACTTACATATTGAATTATTTTTGTTCTGTAAATTTTTCCTAATATGTATCACAGACTAATATTTTGTTCCCATCATTATTGTTATAAACAGATGAATCAAATTATTATGAACACCTGCTAGCATCCACAGTAACCGGCCTTTGCAGCACGGACCCAGCTAGACAAGCTGGAAGTGATTCAAGTCAGGAACTGATAGGTCTCCACAGGTATCTGGAGCTATGCTATCTCTAATGTGTCCGTCAACTGTTGAAGGCTAAATGGCAGAGGAGACAGATGGCAAACACGACGATCGAGATGGTCCCACAGATGTTCAATTGGATTGAGATTAGGGCTGTTTGGGGGCCAGAGAAGAACTTTGAAGTCTTGATTGTGGTCTTCCAGCCACGTGCACACACTTCTAGCTGTATGGCAAAGCGCATTATCATGCTGGAAGATCCGATCCTCCCGAGGAAAGATAATCATCATGTACGGGTGAATGTGATCGCTGAGGGTAGATACATAACCAAATTGATCAAGAGTGCCTTCCACACAAATGATGGGACCTAGAGAATAGCACGAGAACATTCCCCAGACCTCCATCGCCTTGTTTTCGTCCAGCAATGGGTGCAGAGTGTTTGTACTCTGACATTTCTCACCGGACACCCTGGTGACCAGCTGTTCTATGCAGTTGAAAACGTGACTTGTCTGCGAAGGCTATCCATCACCAATCAGCAGCGGTCCAGCACCATAATGTCACTTTTCAAAGTCAAAATAATTATAATCTAAACCATTATCGCAGGTGAACCAAGTTTTGGACTGCTGGCTTCAATTGTTCTAAACACGTAAGCTGAAACTTAACTTTGTGTTGACACAACTTTGAAATTTGTACCAGTTACGATTTTACATTAAAATTTTCATATTTACAGCAAAATTACATGTTGAATGTTACTTTTCATATGCTCAAACTAACCTATTGTTAATATGTTACAAAATCATAAAACAATCTTCAAAATCTAGAATGTAAATATTATCTCTGGAACAGACTTAATAAACACACCCATTTTTGTTTTTGACTGCCTTAGTAGTCAGGTGGCTACCACGCCAGCCTTTTGATACTGCAATCCTGGTGGGTCCAAGTCAAGATTTCATGCATGTACGACATGACACACACTACCAACAACTACTGGATTTACTCAGGATACCTCTGTTCTCTTTCCATCCACATCTCAGCCACTCTCACGGGGCAGTGTGGTCCTCGCAGCCGGCTACAGCAGGGATGACGCACACTGAACATTACAGTTACGCCAACAGAACTTCAATGCAAACAAGCCTACCTGCTATGTGACCCCAAGGAACTGGTATGACGATTTCTTGAACAGGTTTCAGAATCTGCTGGTTGGCAGCTGGTTGTGTGTAACGTCGATACAGAACACCACCAACTCTCCTCAGATCCACGAACCTTCTCCAAACAACCATTCTGCAACTAAACACCCCCTGATCACAAACAAAAATAACGTTAGCATCGTAATCTTAGTGAAGAGTTCAGGCTAAAAAAAAAAAAAAAATGCATGTTTGTGCACTACAAACACACAAGTCCTACTACACTGCTGATTCACTGCAATGTACTTTGTACTATGACATCGTACCTGTCACAGAGGAAGGGCCATCAAGTTGAGTGTGTTCTGTCGACATGTCAATGTTGAGAAACGACCAATGTTGGTCTTGTATTTTTGAGAATTTAGCAGATCATGGAGTTACTTACCAAGGGCAGAAATTTTGTTACTATTTGTAACAGCAGCAAGAAATACCTGTTAAGAAATCTTTCTAAAGGCCGACCACGATAAAGTGAGCACTTTTGAAGCCCTTGTTATTTTTTTCTTCCAACCAATTTATATCCTTCCTCCACTTGTTTATGTAAACCCTGCCATATGAGTAATATACACATAAACACAGTGTATACATTCACCAAACCCAAAACCAAAATCTCCGAGGCCACAATGAAATGTATTTATTGGTAATTATGTCTGATGAAACAGCTTCAAAAAGTGCTCACTTTACCGTGAACGGCCTATAGCAAGGCACACCATATGGAAGTTATTTGAGTGCTACCTTTATTTGTAAGTTAACAAATATTGGTTTACATGCACTGCGTACATGCTAGTATTTGAGCAGAATGTGTCATTTTCTCTGAATAACATAGTTAAGTAAATGTTCACGCTGCTTTCTGTGACCAGGTGAGTACTTTTAGTGTTTTTCGTTGCCGATGTTAGTTATGTCAGTAGGTGTTCGTTTTTCGTTTGAGGTTTCAAGGTTTGTTGACTATTTGGGTATAACACCAACTAGCTCCAGAAAAAAATAATATCATGCAAATATGTACCACTCAGCTTCCTGGGATGCAAGTACAGCAATTGCAGAGGCCAAACAGGCCACCTGTCATACATGTTTACCAGCTAAATAAGGCTGTAAAAAATGTATGAAGCAGGTAAATCGGCGTGGCTTCTGTTGTCACTTCTCTCATGCTCTAGGAAGCAGAGTATTATAGATTTGCATGTAGATATTCAATTTTTATACAGCAAGTAGTTAACTTTTTGTGTGGTATTTTTACGATATATTTTAGCACACAATTATATTGATCGAAGCCCCTAACACAGGCAATACTTAGGATGTGAAATACAGAAACGTACGCGTGAGTACATAAAATCAGCACCTTCTGCATAGTCACAAGTATGTTCCTTCCCTCCAATGTTGCTGTCAAGAGTTTCTACTGACATAAATTAAGTTTCTCACTGTAATTCTTAATAATAATTTTTTCAAATTCGGAAAAATCATACCTGGATAAGTTAGATATGATTATTAGTAATCATAATTACTAGGAATTTTGGAGGGGCTTCAAGTAGTTTTCTGTAAAAATAAATAAAATGTGATAGTGAGGAGAGTTGTCAAGATTGCTGCATTTATGCTATAAAACACGTATAATTTACATTGAATATATTTGTCAGGTCGCTGAATTGTTTTACATGTAAGAATACAGTGTGAAACGAATATTTAATGTGGAAAACATCATTTACGAGGTATATTTATGGGGCGGAGCTGAGGTTGTGCAGGTAAACAACACATCAAACAGTGTCGGGAAGATGATCTAATTCTGGTGAATTACTTGAGGCTTAACTTGTCTGTTTTCATGAGAGGAGTGTACTACGTAATGGATAACTAGTAGAATGAAATAAATGCATATAGTTCAACGTACACAACAGTTTCCGACATGGTTTTTACACATTATGTGCGTCACCACTGTATTCGGTGACCAATAGTTGAAGAGCAGTAGCGTTTTTGACTCGATGTCGCAGTGCATTGACTCTTTGATGTCAGAATGCATCATGGGAATTATCAGAACTAATGGTGGATGACAACGGTCGTACAGTGTTTCAAACACTGTGTGAAAGCGAGTTTTTAGAGCAGGTTGAGTGAAACATATGTACATAACATAACATTTATTCACGAATATATGTTAAATTGCAAAAAGACTGTGTACAGAGCGTGGCCAAACATTATGCACTGAACCAAAGTGCCAGCATCAGCAGGGGAATAAATCCCCAAAATAGTGATTCAAGGTGTGCCTGTAATTTATTTTTTTTTTGTTGTGGCGCGAAGCATCACGCATCAGCGAAGCTCTGAGTTTCCCTAGAATGATTTTCAAGCGTAGCCGCCTCACAAGATAAATTAATATATAAGTGTAGTCCCCTTGCAAGGAAAATTACTGTACAAGCGTAGTCAAACAAGATGCACCAAGCCATAGTCCCAGTGCCAGCAGGGGAGGAAATCCCCAAACAGTGGTTCAAGGCGCGCCTGCAATTTTTTTTAGGTGGTGACATGAAGCGTCACGCATCAGCGAAGCTTGGAGTTTACCCATAAATGATTGTCATGTGTAGCCTATTTGCACTGAGAAATAATGTGTGTCTTTTGCAATTCAACATTTTTGTACTTTTTTTTAATAGTATTGGAATAGTGTCTCATGAAAACATGTTTAATTTCAAAAAGATTGAACTGAACATTACCTAATTTGACAATGTTACCAATACAAGCTACAAATACGATAGTGGGGAGGGCTATGAAGATCAGAGAAATTCAGAGATAAAAGTTTATAATGAAAATGTACTTATTTTGTATGTTTTTAACCCCACAATTTCCCTGGTCTTCATCGCCCTCCCCACTATCGTAGTTGTAGCTTGTATTGGTAATATAGTCTATTTAGTTAATGTTTGGTTCAGTTTTTTGCAATTTAATGTACTTTCATGAATAAATATTACATTATTTACAAATTTTTCACCCATTTTACCTAATAATTTCCCTGATTGTAATAGTTCTCCCCACTATCGTTTTTGGGGTTTCTATTGGTCATATATTGATGCCCCTAGTAAATTTGTGTTCTGTGTAATTAGTAGAGTGGAATTATACCACTTTCAGAGATTTTTTTCTGTCAGAATAGCCCCTATTCCTAAGAATTACCATTTCACCCACTAATTTTTTCGCACTTTTATCATGACATGTTCCAGTGATTGGTGCATAAACTATAATATATTATGTGCTCTTTTCGGGCAATCACGTGATCATTGAACGTTACTACTTTTCGGTGTGCACCCAGTGTAATCAATTGTAAAACACAGTAAGTATTATTTTTCACTTTTTGTTAGTAGGTATGGAGGCAACTGTAAACAACATTACTACAATTTTCATTTAGCCTGTATTTATTTTGCAAACTGAAACGGGGATAAAACCCATTAGATTCTTGTCATTCCGAGCATGTTTTGACATCATCAAAACACATTCTTAAAGGCTGCTGTACTAATCACGCAATGGTTGTTGCTACAAACAGTCTTCACGACATGGACTTGGGCAATCGTAACATCTACCCACTATCACAACTACTAGCAAGAGGTCACGTCATAGAGTAAACAACCAATCAGAGCTCACAAACCACCTGCCACTGTCGATTCTAAAAGTGTCTCAACTGTGACAATTGTACACTACGCCCCAGTTGTCCTCCAAGACAACCTATGGGATCAATGGAGTGAAATAAAAATAATAAATGTGAATTTGAACAAACATCACGTTAGTTGAGACACGGAGATAGTCATAGTGCAAATTGTACGCGCACTACATGCACAAAACCCGACACTCAGTTTTTTAAGGTTATGTACATGTAATTAAAACTATCTACTCTCTTCCTTCCACCCTAATCCACTATGGAAGCAATTTTAGGTCGCAGTTTGTACCTCTATTACATAAACATTGATATTTATAGTCACACCTAAGTTAAAAGTTTTATTTTGGCGATGGAAAACATCCAGGAAAATAACATCACATAAGCAGAGAAAAAACCTTATGAAACTATCTGAAATCACCAATGAGCACGGCACGAAAAAAAACTCGATAAATACACAAATACTAGAAATAAACGTCGATAATTTCTCCGAATAGCGTACCTGTTCAAAAATTAAGATGATTAGAAACTTGAAAGAAACTAGTATTTTGAATTGATTTAATTAACTTTACATCATCTTCAGCTCAACTTGCCACTTTTAACCTCAAGTATCATTACAAAAACCTCGACCAAGTTTCACCGCATGCTTATCTGACATGACGATGCATTTTTGTTTCGGCCGAGATACGTCAAGCCAAAAATTAAAATGTATTTTAAACATTTAAAATAAAGATTTAAGAATATAGCAAATGCATGGCTACCTAATTTTAAAAAAATCATTATGTCATTATTATCAAAACTAAATTCATGGTAAAGGTTGTTTTAATACATTTACATAGATCATTTTTAAAAATGAAGCAACAGTTTCGGTTTCAGCAGTGGGATTTGACCTTCGACAGAAGACGAGCAAATGAAACGTCATGTCAAAAACATTAGCATTCGCACTGGGTACTTCTTCTTTCTATCACCGTCAGCTAGGGACCAGGAAACAAATTCAATCCTTAATCCTTATTTTGTTCTTCTTCTTCCTCCAGCACTACCATCTTCTCACTATGTATCTTTTTCCTCTCCTCGGACCATTTCGAAACTGTTTCCTTCCTCATCACTGGCAAGATGAGGCCCTGGGCTTGGGACTGGCAGTGGTGGAATTCACTGGTTATTTTATATTTATTTTATTTTTTATACTCATTTATTTATTTAGCTCCATAAAACCCACTGGGTCAGGGCGTAGAACACGTCAACAAAGGTGTACTAATAATAAAGGCTGTTACCAAAGTGAGCACTTTTGAAATTAACCATAGAAAAATGTCACTGTCTCTAACTGCATACATTTTAACGGGCGCAATGAGTGTCATGTGCCCAGCAAAGTTGGTTACGATGGAGAGGAAAATAGTTCCATATATTAACGTCGAGTAAAAAGTGTTAGTTTGCCATTTGCTACAACTTAAATTATTTCTCTCGCTTTCTGATTTTTTTATACATCGAAGTGAAAAAATGAGCTTCTTTGTACAATATTTACTTTTCTAATAATTTTACAGTTTCACTTGACAGATGCATGAATAAAATGATGCGGTCCATACCAACGTTAATTTTAAATAAGGCGGAAGAACACACAACGTGTATGCAAAGTAGTGAGATACTGTGGAGTAGAATGACACAGGGTCAAATAGTGAAAAAGGATGCGGTTTAGATTCTGCCACACATTCGGGCAGCCATTTTATACGATGTGGCGGCATGAGATATAACATCAAAAAGGCTTTGGAAAAGGCGGTGAGGTTGGGTCAAAAGGGTTTCTGAGTTGTGGTGAGTCTAGAATAAAGGTGTTGTTGGAAAAGGGTGTTACCCAGGGTACAGGCATCATCCAGATGCTGTTGCCGTGATGATGATGAACAGTAGATCTGATCCTCTGTATCTAGGGATTATCGGCTGCCCACGCACCCTAAATCTCTGGTTTATGTAGTTATGTAGCAGACATGAACACTTTGCACACTGAAAGAGTACTTAAGAAATTTGGCAGGAGGTGGGGCCCCACTCCCCTAACTGTCTTAGAGCTACCAAATAAAACCACAGTGGTCCACTTGCTTCAGCATTTTACTTGGGTTTTTTAACATCCCTCTAGGAGACAACTTACAATGGTGCCAGATGTAAATATACTGGCCCCGGTTATACAGACAAAAATTATTCGAAGCCAGAAACATGACTTACACATGCATTAAGCTTTCCCAGGCAATGCTAGCACTGATGAAGAGAGGTGGTGAGTCCTGGACAGCTAAACGAAAACGGTTCCTTAGTAAATTAAACTATCGATAAAATAATAACTGTATGCAATTTATGTATACCACCCAGGTGCTAAAACCAGCGAGTGCGGGTTATAAGCATCCAACCTCTCAGACAACGCGACGTGAACTGCTGGAGCAGTGTGGCATGTGTGTTGGTATTGGTGGGCAGGCCAGCTTCGGAGGAACTATTTGCTAACACATCAACACTTTAAACATACTCTGCTCTTACCTTGCTTGCTCTACATTCTCATAAAAATACAATGGAATATAGACTTTGTAATAAACACAACAGCACTGGGTGAAATTAGCCCTGGGTGGAGACACGTGAGAATGAAAACAGTAAACACAATAAAATGCATATGCACTGAGAAATGGGTAAAGGCAGGAATAGGGGTTTCTTTATTAAACACTGTGTCCCCTTGTTAGACACCTTTTACCATTTAATTACCCATCAAATATATACAATGTACCTGGGAAGTACGTTCATATCCATGCACTGACTCGGCGTACTTTGCTCCTCGGCCACACCGTTCGTTTTACACTGTACTGACACTCATTGCACTGCACTGCTACTCACTGGAGTGTTCCTGCCTATGGCTCGTACGTAGCTTGGCGCACTCAGTAGAGCGCGACTCCTAGCTGTCTGAAGAAACCATTGTGACAGGCAAACAATCTGTGGGGAGGGGAACGTGCAACACATCAAAAGTCCCCCCCCCCCCCTTTAGACATTCTGAGACCATTTGCAGCAGTGATGCCTCAAACACAGCAGGCACACCTCTGCCTGTGCTGTTGTCATGGGCGTAAGTTGTAAGGATGCCGAAGTCGTTCCCCACATCATGCGGTTGCTGACTGTGGTGGCTGCTCCATGCTGCTCCATCATGGCTTGTGATATGCCAAGGCGCCACCACAAGTTACACATGCTGCTGGCAGACGTCTCCACTGATGTAACGTTCGCTGGCAAAACGAGCCCGCTGAATCACTTACTCATCGTCGCCACTGCTACTGTTTTCTCTCCCTTTGCTGATTTTCTCTCTCCAACCATGTCGTTGTCGGGAGCGACCCGAGCTGTTCTTGATGGGCTAACATGCTACTTTCATGTTGCTGGTGGTCTTCTCGCTCAACAGAGGCATCACAATGCCCGGTGTCATAACGCCATTGAGCGTGCTGGGGCAGCCTTCAGGTGCAACTTACCCCCCCCCCCCCAAATGTAGGTGCATCGGGCGACATCGGGCGACATCGGACTCTTGGCTCCTATATCCTGCCTTCTTTGTGCGGGTATTAACACACCTTCCTCTCTTGCCTCACCACCGTGCTGTTCGACATTGACGATGCCATCGTGCGTTGTCACCATCCCACCTACTGCTCCATGTTTCCCCTTCGCATACTCCTGCTCTGAATGCGGTCCCCTCCACTTCACTTGTTGCAGTGTCTGAGGCGACGACTTCTGTTGGCACCATGTCGACCTCATCACCCCGACTCATCTCCTTCCGGTACTCGGTGGACATGGCTATGTCCGGCATCCGCGAGACCTGGGTCACCAATGGTGGCACTCCTGTGGGAGGTGCCGGCCCACCTTCCTCCTCGCTAACTTGGCCTTGGAGCTCGGCAGATTGCTTTCCCTTGTGGGGTTGATGAGTACCAGGGACGTCTTTCCTGACGACATCTCCAGGTACAATACGGATGTCTTCCCGGTGTTCTCGCATCCTCCTATGACCCCCTCTGATCAAGCAAGTCGTTGGTCCAATTCTCCTGACAATCTGATGTGATCTGCTCCACTTAGCTGCTAGGCCAGCACGAAAATGTTGCCAAGCTGCAGACTGTGGATGAGCTCCTCTTGCATTCTCCTCTGCTCCCAATGCTTCTGTTCATGTGCCTCCTTCTGCTGTTCACTGTCCCCTGTGCTGCTCGTTTCCATGTTTCATGGACAGTTTCATTCCCCTGGCAGGGTCAAGTTACACCCCCAACGAAACATCTGCAGGCGTTCTTTCCATGGCGGTGTTCACATGCCGGCGGAGTGTAAACTATGCAGTGGGTAGGTGTTCAGACCAGTTTTGATTCTGTTCCCCCATATGGAGTCACAATTGCATCTTGATGCTCTGTGGGGTTTGCCATGGGTGGTAAACTGCACGTTTCAAATAGTACACCCCCACCAGGGGCACGCCTCCTGCAACTTCTTGCTCGTAAACTGTGTGCCATTATCTGTTAGCACTTGCTTAGGGTTATCCCCACCATGCAAAGAACTTATTCTCCAGTACTTTTATAATGTTAGGTGCACGTGAACTGCGAACAGCATGGGCCTCAATCCACCGTGAAAAATTAATGGTAACTACCAAAATAAATCTCTTGCCATTCGGTGTTCTGGTATAGGGATCCATCAAGTCAAGTCTGGTGGTCTCAAACGGTTGCCTCGGTAACCTTGGTTGCTGCTGCTGCGTGCCATCTGTGCGGTGCGACTTAAACTTTTGACATGGCTACACTTGCTTTTTAAATATGTGCATCACGGGACAAGCCAGGCCAAAAGAAATGTTTCCTCGTATTTCTTATTGATGGTCTGTACCTGGATTTCCTGCCATATTTCTTACATGTGCATGTGTAAACACTCTTTTCTCATGCTCCCCGGTACAATAACCTCCACTTGCTATTATCTGTAAGGGAACAAATTAGAAGTCTGCCATCCAATATGCACCATTGTTGTACTTTTTCATTTGCGCACTATTGTATTTTTGCCTGCACCCCTGCACAACTTTTCTGCACATCTGCTGCCTTGCGATACAATTAACTTACAGCAATATTATTGTCAACAGCATGTATGTAGTGCAATTTGGCCTCTCGTAAGGGGTGCGTGTGAATTCGGTGGGAGAATGTCATTCCATTCCACATCTTCGTATATCACACTTTCCAGATTCGGTGAACATAATAATGTGTCTGCCAACTCATTCTTCTTCCTAGGCACATCCTCTACAGCCTGTAGAAGCAATACCCACCGAGTAAGTTTGCAATGTATATCTTTCATGCTGTTCAACCAAACAAGGCAATGATTGTCAGTCCACAGGGTAAATCATCGGAACTCTAAATAAGCCCTATTCTTCTTCACTGCGAGACATTCCCTTTTGTTGACATCATATCTCCTTTCTGTCGGTCCGAGTTTCGCACTTGCAAAGTCCAGTACATGCTTTACACTACAATCTGTACATTGGTACAAAACTGCATCCAGCCCTTCCTGAATGGTGTCAGTTGCAAAAATAGCTGCTGCATGGAATCGTATCTGGTTAATGTAGAACATTCTTTGAAATGTATTATTATTTCCTGAAATGCATTTCCCACTGCCTCTGACCATGCAAATCTCTTTTGCGGTGACAACAAGTCAGTTAAAGGTGCTGTAACAATGGTAAAATTTTCAACATACTCAGAAATATGAAATCTGTTGAAATTTTTAAAGTGCTCAGGCAGTGATTGTTTCCTATTTTGGATCTCCTGTAAGTATTGTAACAGATAAAGCCACCTAATTTGTGTCAACAGAAATGAAAAACCTTGATTTCTCCTGGGGGATAAAACTGGTGCAGACTACCCCTTATTAGTCTAAGGAAAATTTAGGGGTGCTATATAATCATAACCTGAAAGTGGTCTTACGGACTTTCCAAACAGGGTCCCATAAAGTCTGCGATACTGCCTTGTATCAGTTGTCATCATCTTTTAACAAAGTTATCAGCAATGCAACAAAGAAAGTACCTGCAGAATTTTGTTCTTTTGGAGAAGTTGGTTTCATCCATCAATTATACCTTGAGGGCTCCATGAATTTTGCTCGGAGGCAGTAGATCATAAAGATCTGGAAGAAGTCTGAGCAGAAACCACCCAAACTTTAGAGAAATATCATTCCAAATTATCTGCTAGAAAGGAATAATAGTGGCCCTGATAGTGTACCTGTTATCATTAAATGGGTAGGTAACGTGTGTTAAGCCTTAATTGTTCAGATACTCTGTGTAAAAATATTGTGGTGTGGCACAGTAGAAGAGGTGCACAAATCACGTGTGCACATGACCTTCCACAGCGGATTTTTTCGTCAGTCAACAAAGATGGTTACCCAGTGAGTGTCTCGTATAGCTGACGTGATCTTAAACTGGGTATCAAAAAATGATTATAGGTTATGATGTTTGATTCTGTAGGTTCAAGTTGCCAGGGGGCGCCAGTCCTCACTCAGTCGAGAACACGAAGATGCAGTTGGGGCCATGGGCCATTCGCCATCAATGTGGCCCCCTGGTGCTCCAACATAACTGCTGCTGTTGTCCTGTGTACTTTAATCCACATGCCTGGTCTACTCAAGGATATCAGAGCTCCCTCAATATGCTCATCCAAAACTCTTCAGGAACTATTGACGCCATCCCCACACCAAGACTTTACTATGAGTCTTGGTGTGGGGTTACGTGACCAATATGCGGCCGAAAACAAATCAAATTGACGTTATTTCCAATGACCAATATTTATTCATATTGATCCCTTGTATGAGGAACTTACATTTGCAAACTCCACTTCAGCATGGAGTGCTCTGATGCAGACAAAAAGGCGCGAACGTCATACAATGGACTATGTGAACATTACTTCCCAGCCTAATAAAAACGGACTGGGCTGCCGAGTGGCCCTCTCCCTGGATGCAAAAAAATAACTTAAATGTTCTTGAAAAATATAAATTAACTATTGATTCACTACATGATTCGGCTAAACATGAAATTATGGGGAAGACGTGAACTGTGAGTCCACTTGGTGGTGAGGCGAAGACGCTACTGACTGCGGAACGGCGTGCAGCTCTCTCACTGGCTAACCATTCCCATCTGGGGAAAAAATACCATTATTCACAATATTATATTGTATGTAAATAAAATGACTGATGGAATATGATTCGTTATGAAGTGAAACACTGGGCAAGCTTTTACATAATACTCATTACGGAAAGCAATATAAAATATAAACACATGTGTGACTTGTGATGTCATATTGGTCGTTTACTTAACCAATGTAATGTCTTAATGAACGTGTTTCTTTTAAAACTTATTATCTCCAGTCTCTAATTTGATATCGTAGATTACGTAATTAACACTAAAAAACCTTGTGAACAATCTGTATATATGAAAATGAAGAAAGTAAGGTTAACTTTACCACATGCTCAAGTCTTAACTTTGAGCCCTTATGCACAAAGCATTCTACCCTTCTGATGTGGTTTTTGTAATGTTCTGATTTGACTAATGGCTGGTCACTAATGGCGTATATTATGTTATACATCACAACTTATAATTTAGAGGTATGTGTGCAATATACATATTAAATAAAAATTATTATAATTTAAATATAAACATGTGCATAAGGGATTCACCTGCTTTCTGCGCTTCTAGCACAACCCTGCTCTGGACTTGCAATGATAAGTAAGTATTGGCAAATCGACGTTGAAAGCTGGTAAGGAATTCTACCCACTCAATACCGTAATGATTGATTGTTTTCCATCAATTACTTGCCTCGCCGGCCAATCGAGTCCCTATACAATTTCGCCTCTATTGCTGGCCAACCTTGTATCTATCTAAATGTGATGTGCTGTCGTTTAGGAATGCCTGCGGGTCCTCACTTGGTAGGGCTGAAAACATTGGTAACCGTTGAAATCGGGCTGGGGGTACAGGCTTCAATGGATCTTGTTAGTCCTATAAATAATTCTGGATTCTAATAATCGTTTTGTTGCGGGTACGTGACATGCGTGGGTTGTGACATCTCTTTCTGTGGGATTTCTGTTCTTCTGGATAAGGACGTTGAATGTGCCAGTGGACCTTGGTACACACTGGCCCATTCTGAATGTTGCCACGTACAGTAATGTGCGCTAGACAATTCCGCCCCTACTACTGACTTGACTTCTGACTGCAGTGATGGAATGCGCATTGTCCACAGCGGAATCTCCCGGCGGGTAGATTGGACATGTCTTACCCGGTCAGATATTACCAGTGCATTTTGCATCTTCACATCTACGCTTCATGGTTTCTTATTACTCTTGCTTGCGACTTTCCTTTTGACAGTATTCATGCATATGTAAATGTTCTGTTTTGACTGCTTTGGAAATTTGTCTGTTCAGAAAAGAACGCGTTCGCACATTTAGGAAAAAATACGGCCTTGCTGATCTGTGGTGGTCTTTTCAGTCCGGCTCAAATATTCCAGATGGAAACTACGTGCACACTGTACACAAATAATGGTTCCATTTCCCCTTCTTGCACACGGAATTTGTTTCACATACCTGCCATTTTGCCAATGCGTAATTACATTTACTGTGATTTGTAATCGATTAAGTGCGACTGTTCACATTGACAAACAGAATTGCTTGGCAAACCTTGTTTATTTTGCGTGGGTTGTACTTTTCCACAGTCAGCACACAAAATTGCTGGTGTACCACATGAGGTACGACTCCGCGTTTTGCCCATTCGGGCTCTGTTTGCCGTGGTTATTCTTTCTTTGCGAATTATTAAATTCTGTGTTTCCCTAAACGGACATATTACTTCTTCAAAGTGATTTGTACCTATTGTGGGTTGTACACATGCCAAACATAACGGTTTCGCTTGACCTCCACTCGTACACCAATTCAAATGCTTCCGGACAGTATCTCGTAGCACCGCGTGCTGTGGAGCGTGGGCTTCAAGGTCAAACATTGTGTTGTTACGCGGCTGGACCTTGGTCGCTCTGCGAGGGAGGTGGGATATTTGCAGTTTCTCATGACGCCTTACTTTCTGCTGCGAATACGTGTTCCAGCTGCGAGAGTGATGCCTGTTTTTCCCAGTATACTGCTTGTTTAAAAATTGAAAAATTATTTCGAAAAGTTTCTTGAAAATTAGTTGTAGGCTCTTGGCTTATGATTGCCTCACAACAGCTTTGAGAATCTTTGCAAAAATGCATTTGATAAATGTCTGTAAAAATTTTGTTGAATTTTGAAAAGTCTGTCAAAAAATTTTAAAATCTTCAATTATTTTTAAAAATGCTCATAAAAGTTTTAAAAATTGATTTAATTGACTATTGCACTTTAAGTTCGTCACTGTCCAAAGGGAAACACTAAAAACGTTTATTGTTTATTTTGTGAAAGTTTGGAAATTGTATTACTGAAAAATGCTGCAAAATTTTCTGGAACAGTTCCAGAAATAATGAAATTGAATTTTGATTGCTTTTATATCTTAAATTGCTGATTGGTATTGCTTGAAAATACCGTCTTACTTTGCTCATAGCGATACCTGTTGCGAATTACTGCAGACGTTAATAAACATCACGTGCATTTGTTTACAAACACTATCGTACTTACTTATACACATCTGCTGTGCTGTTGCCTTACTACCATGCTGTGTTGAGTAAAGGTACACTTTTACATTCTATTTACATTTGCAATTTCGAGTGGGTGGGTTCGACTTGTATCTGTTTTGGTTTAGAGTAGTTTTTTTTGCATTATGTATGTCACATCTAACCAGAGTATGTTTACAAAAGTTAAAACGTCTATTGAGGTTGTAAGTAAACAACCCAGCTTAGTGGATTGTTTTGACAGATGCTGGCCCTCACTAGACGTCAGTTGACGTGTTTTGTTTCCCTCTCGAATCAACATACGTCTGTTGATGTAACACATATGCGCTCTACAGTGTAAATAAATCTGACAAATTGACAAATGAATAATTCTACTAATAGTGCGACAAATGAAAACATAGAAGCCCTTGATATTATTGATGTTGATTGTAGTGTTATCTTTACAGTCTTAATTGCATTGTTAGATAGGTGCCTGAAGGTCTCAGTTTACTCACCAATGACTGTATCTGTCCGTTGTGAAGCACTTTTGTTCCACTGTTACCTTTATCGCATAGGCTGTTGTCCACATGTTGTGTTGAGCAGACACTACCAACATGTTGTTGGTGCTCTCCTGCACTCTGATGTTCTACTTTTGTTTGATTCGCCCGAGTTGGGAAAACCACTTGACGTAGGAATGAGCTTGCACTATGATGCTTGAGTCACTCTAGTTGGGCAAACCACTTGACGTGCTGTGCCTCCAGAGGTGCTGGGATGTGTTCGTGTCCCGCCTGGGAGCAGGTGGAGAACAGGAACTGGTGATGTGCCTGGCGCCACATTCAATAGAGTGAACGGAGTTGAATGGAGTCGCACGACCGATGGCCTACAGCGACTCTGGATACGTGGTTAATATGAAAGAGAGCTAATCAAATTGCCAGTTAAATTATATTGTATGTAAAATATTTCCTTTGAGACGAAGCTGTCGTCCAACTCACACACCTATATTATGAATTTATCCGCCAGCATAAAAAGTTTGGTTGGAATTCTTTGGGGCATATGGCATACTAAGCAAAAATATTTACATTTGTGTTATTTTGAAAATATATGACTAACCTCTTAAATCATATGCATTTATATTGACTGCAAAAATATCCTTTGTCGCATGAACTTGACGAGTTATTATATAGTTCCAGTTATAGGACATAAATGCTTATTATTTTGTAGCGATATCGCCTAAAATGGCGGAGGAAAGAGTTCATGTATACCTAAACTCGTTTGTTGCTTGCATAGATACTACCAATATACAAAATTAACTTGAAATTAGTTGCATGGTTTTGTAGATGGAGTATGCTTAGATTAAATGTTTGTATATCAGCAATTTTGGAAAATAAGCAACTGAATCACTTAAAATGCATTAATGGAGTTGGCCTACCATATTATTACTTGTTTACGATATTTGGTAGGAATCGGTTCATTTTTTTCTCGAGGTGTGACATAAAATTTTTATTTCTTCATGCGCCGCTATCTCACAAAATTGCTTACAAATATATCTATATGTGTTAGCAGGCTGCTTGTAAGTTACAGCTACACTAGGTATATACACCACTAAATTTAAATACAACTTTCTTGCCGTTCGTTCCTGACATGCCTTGCAATATAATCATCTTAATGATAATTTTAGCTTCACTTTGGCAATAACTACAACAATTTAAATTCAAATATTCTCATGAATTTAACTTCATCAATCCCCCTTCGGGCAAAGGGCCAGGGGGATCACTGCGAAACCAGCAGAACTCAGCATTGGGAAACAGGCCCCAGGCGCTACACTGGAGCTCTGAACAAATTAAAATTGCAGGTGCCTTTTGAAGACAGCCAGGCTCCCTAACCTGGACTTTATTATGCTGACTGTATGGGAGGACAAGGGCCTAGGTCTGTACCTCCCCCGCGCTGAGGGAGTGGCGTCCCTATGGTGATAAATCGGCGGCGGCGATGCTCGTAAGATATAATTTCAATATACAAACGTCAGTCGAAATTAGCCTAATGGTACATGATGTACTATAGTAAATAAACATAAAAGATTTGTGTGGCCACCATTCAGAAAATATGCACGTTATCAATTTTAATTGTAGATGTTTACATGCCTAGCATTGTATTATTTACTAGCCAAATTTGGTGAGAATCGTTCGAGTAGTTCTCGAGACATAACAAAAGCTTAAAATGTTAAAGTATTGCTATTTTACAAAATGGTGAACCTACCTTGGTATCTATTTCTGAATTCAATGCTATCATGATGCACTGCCGACTTATGAAATTGGGTTTAAATCAGTTTAAAGTTTCTCCAGATATGACACGTCACCTTAACGCTTGGCTTAATCCCTTTTGAAGAAATTCATCGTTTTCGAGTCATAATTTCGGATTCATAGTAATTTACGAAAATATAAGTTTATAGAAAATTTACGGTTTACGAGCTGTTTAATATTTTTGTGAGCAAGTTTAATTGTGTGTTATCTGCTTGTTGTAAAAAGTCGAGAACTTATGAATAATATATAAATATTGTTTTTTACAAAAAGCAAATAACACACAACTAAAATTACGCACAAAAATATGAAACAGCTGTTAAAATGCAAATTTCCTATATTCGTACATTTTCAGTCATTACTATGCATACGAAATTATGACGCGAAAACGAACAATTTCTTCAAAAGGGTGGAAGCCGGGCCTTAAATGTTACAATCCCCATAATTCTGAAAACAAACACCCGGCGTGGTTGGAATCTGTGGTAGTCGGATGTCCTTACTAAGTACTATGTGTGTACTGAGTTTGATGAAATTCCGTTCCTGTGTTCAACAGTAATGAAAAAGGAGGGAGGTAGGGGGACACACACGCAGTCTCTCTCCTTCTCTCTCTCTCTCTCTCTCTCTCTCTCTCTCTCTCTCTCGCTCTCTCTCTCTCACACACACAGAAAAGTGCTCTCATAAAACTATCTTACCTTCGAAAAGTAGGCTAAAAAACACTAAAATATCCATCAGTGACAAACAATAAATTGCTGCCAGCGCGAATTTATTCTAAAATTGAGCAAAATTTACACAATTATTCCTAATCACGTAAGAGAAATTGATGAAATAAATAAATTTCCGAAAAACATTACAAATATTTTGACATGTATATTTTTATTCTGTTGGTGACTTTCTAAACTGTTATATGTACGAGATCATGAAATCATATTTATGTATTTGTATGTTTGTAGTATACTTCATAATTATGTGTCTGTGTAATTATTTTTTCTAGTTATTATAAATAGTGTTGTTACGCGTGCAAGCTTTCGTACCAGGCGCGTGCTATCTGGCGCTGTGGAGGAGGGACGACCCACCTCGATCCTCCTCTCTCCCCAGGCGGTCTGCACCGAGCGACCGGCAGCCAGGGGAATGATTGACAGCTGACCTGGCTGGCGTCACAGCCCCTCCTCCCTCTGCCATGGAGAAGGCAACGACTTGGGAGGACGCGCAAGAATATTCTGGGAATTAGGACCTTCGGCGCAACGCGGCTATTTGAGAAATATTCCCTGCTAGGCCAACGACACTGTAAATAACTCTTCGGCTGTCTTGGCAGCAGCCGTCAGGCTGAGTGCGGTAATCAAGCAACATGTGGTGCAAAGAGGGACGTCGGCGAAGGGGACATATGACGACGGGAGATTGCAGACGAGGTGTTTGTGGTGTGAACTGAAGGCTACTGTGCATGAGAGCGCTCGGAGAACTGTAGAACATTGCGGACCTGTGGGACCTAGACTGCACCGAGGTGAGACTACATGAACATGTGATACTGACATTATTGAAAATATCGGAACTGTCAAATATAAACGTATAGTTTATGAGGTATTTCAATAGGTTTTTGTACACTTAATATACTCTTTATTAGAACTGATTTTAGATATTTAATTACATGAAGTTCTTTGAAGTAATTGTAAATGGTAATGATTGAATTTATTAAATGTAAATAGCAAGAAATCAATTTAATGGGAGATATTGAGACAAGAGTAATTTCTTTGTGATTATTGTAATTAAATTACGAAATTATAGGTTTAATTTGTTTAATTAAGACCTCTATCCCTTAAGGAACCTGTTTCATAACACTGACTTTGAGAAACTGTAACACTAATTTCTTATCCTTCTGATGAATTAAATGAATTTTAGAAGAAGACAAGAAACTATTTATTTTTGTATGTATTTCTTTTAGAATTGACAAGGCCCGTAACACATTTGTAGGTTTTGGTGCATTCAAAAAATAAATTAACTGCCTAACTAAATAAATACATACATTAATTGATCTTAAATAATTGTTAAAAAGATCAATAAATAAATTGATAACTTAATAAGTTAAATAGAAAATATGAATGAGTTATGAAAAAATACTTAATACACAAATGAATGGATAAATCATTAAATTAATAAATTCCCGAACTATAATAAATATACAACAAAACCAATGAATGAATTATAGCTTGTAGGCAAGTGAGTCAGTGAATTTTCCAGTTGTCTGCAGTAGTATAAGTAGCGACTAGAGTTAGTGCAGTTGTGTGTGAGCGTGTGTTACACTGAAGGACACTGTGCGTGGGGTCTGTGGAAGTGATAACATCGGCGTGTAACACTCGCTGGCGACTAGTGGCGGCGAATATCGACAACATGTAGGTGGCTGGTGTGCGGGACACGAAGCTCGCTGCACGAACACTCACTGATGATGTTTGTGGCCGGTTGCTAGGATACGCAGGCAACTACACCCTCACATGTACACACCCACGCCAAGGGAGCAGAGACGACGATGGCCACATATGGCCGGCTGGTGGCGGCGCTGCTGGTGGCGGGGTCTGCCGCGGGCGGCCAGCCGCCGCCCAGGATCTGCTGGCAGGACGCAGACTGCGGCAGCTACCCAGCCTGTCGTCGCAATCTGCTGGCTTGTCGCTGTCAGGAGGAGGGGCTGTGTCTGCTGGCCCGGGGGCCTGGCCATCGCTGTCGCCACGACGTCCACTGCCGCCTGGGGCTGCTGTGCGGGGGCGGCGCCTGCCTTCACCCGCCCCCGACACCGCCTAGCTTCCCGGACATCCCTGAAGAGGACGTTGGTGTGCAAGAAGTGCCTGCCACATACGGCGCAGCGCTGCTCATAGCAGGGATCTGCCTGGGGCTGCTGTTGCTGTTCGTGGGGGTGGCGGTGTCATTCCGCCTCCCTGCCGCCCCCGACACTGCCGCCCCCACCTAGCTTCATGGATCTGCCAGGAGAGGACGTTGGTGTGGAGGAGCCTGCCACATATGGCGAAACGCTGCTCATAGCAGGACTCTGTCTGGGGCTGCTGTTGCTGTTCGTGGGGGCGGCGGTCTCGTACCGCCTCCCTGCCGCCTCCCCCACCTACCTTCACGGATCTGCCAGGAGAGGACGTTGGCGTGGAGGAGGTGCCTGCCACATACGGCGCAGCGCTGCTCATAGCAGGACTCTGCCTGGGGCTGCTGTTGCTGTTCGTGGGGGCGGCTGTGCCGTGCCGCCTCCATGCCGCCCCCGAAATCGCCTCCCCCACCTACCTTCACGGAACTGCCAGGAGAGGACGTTGGCGTGGAGGAGATGCCTGCCACATATGGTGAAACGCTGCTCATAGCAGGACTCTGCCTGGGGCTGCTGTTGCTGTTCGTGGGGGCGGCCGTGTCGTGCCGCCTCCCTGCCGCCTCCCCCATCTACCTTCACGGATCTGCCAGGAGAGGACGTTGGCGTGGAGGAGGTGCCTGCCACATATGGCGAAGCGCTGCTCATAGCAGGACTCTGCCTGGGGCTGCTGTTGCTGTTCGTGGGGGCGGCGGTGTCGTGCCGCCTCCCTGCCGCCTCCCCACCTACCTTCACGGATCTGCCAGGAGAGGACGTTGGCGTGGAGGAGGTGCCTGCCACATATGGCGAAGCGCTGCTCATAGCAGGACTCTGCCTGGGCTGCTGTTGCTGTTCGTGGGGGCAGCGGTGCCGTGACACCTTCCTGCCACACCCGACTATGCCTCCATCACCTATCTTTGTGACACTTATTGCCACAATGAGCCCTTTTATGTTCAATCCGAGCTTTGTATATGGTTTCTGAAAGTCTTTTTGTGATATGCCATGTGAAAAATTTACTATAGGCTATTCAAGCTAAAGTGAGAACTTTTAAAATCCCACTCGTTTGGAATAATAGTCAATAAATATACGTTATTTTGGCCATGGACGTTAACTTACTAGTGCAGTGGAATATCCACACTGTGCTTATTAGTTACGTGTCAACATTTATTTAAAAAGGCGGTTAAAGGAACAAAAATGTGTGGCCCTTATTATTTCCTACCTTGTGGGACAACACAAGGTCAGCCACGATATACATCAACGAAGTCAGGACTTTTAGCAATAGAGGATTTTTTTAGCAGCAGAGAAATTATGCTCGGAACTATAAAAACCTACTCACGAGCTCGTTGAAATATCACTGTATATTTTGTACCTTTTTTCAATATTGATTACCAAACAATACAAAAAAAAAATTCATTCATTACCAAACGCCTGATTACCCATTCCAAAACTATTGCTACTGCAATACTCCCACATCATCAGGACGCCAGACTATTTCTGCATAAATAGTTAAAAATCACGTGTCTCACAATTTGTAACACTTTATCGAGGCTTATAAAATTTTGCTTTATTTTAGGTAATAACTTTAAGATCACACACATTTACTTAACTAGAAAAAAATGGTCGCAAACTTAATTTTTGTTCCGCGTGGACATTACTTTCTGTGGCATAGGTCATTGACACATTTTGCTCGACTAGCAGTTTTTAACTCTTGCATGGAACTTAGTGATAATTTCTCCATCACTAAAAGCTATCAGAAAATACAGTGATTTCTGAAATCATTTAAGTCTTACTGGCACTACATTTCTCTCATGATTTTACTGGTTTCAAAGTCCACAAAGGACATTTACACATATTATTTTCCTCAATTACGGTAGCTTCAGCATTTTTACAAACAAGAAACTTTAAAACCGCGTATTTAATTTGTTCAGCAGTTACTTTACATTACAGTATGCAAATTATTAATCATTCTCGATGAAAATTCGGCAAAAATATTAATAATTCTTGGTCAAAATTGTATTGTTATTTCCACATTTTTAATTTGTGTGACAAGGCTGGAGAAATAAAAAAATCTTTACAGAAGACCCCTTTAAAAAGGAAATCAATGTTCCAACATTTAAAACCATTTTTGTTTTATAGAAAATCCACCATCACTGCAAAGACTAGCAAATGTCCATTTCTACCTATGGCCCTACAGACCCTATCTACAAGTATTATGATATAGGCTATTCACGGTAAAGTGAGCACTTTGAAAGCCCTCTCATTTGGAATAACAGTCTACAAATATATGTAATTTTAGCCTTAGACGTTAACTTCGTAGTGCTATGGAATATACACACTGCGTTTATTACTTACATGGCAATATTTATTTTAAAAGGGACTTATGGTATTAAAAAAAGGGCTCACTTTACCGTGAACGGCATATACTTAAATTTCATCGTCTGACCCCAGCAGACATCTCGCCCCGGGCAAGAACTGGCAGGCGGGACCGTTTATAGCCTAAACAGAAACGCGCTCCGAAATATGATCAGAGGGGACTGAAATCCGTTCATACAAAATACGGAACCTCCCAGTGTTTCCGACCGCTTCGGGTTTTAGGTACGAACAATGCCGAGGATACGCGAAGCTTTCTTCGCCGCTGTTCCTGCAGCAATTACGACACTCACGCCACGTCTTGTAAAGTCTGTTCGTGATAAAGTGAGCACTTTTGAAATAAACCTTAGAAAAAAAAGTCGCTGTCCATGCCTGCATATACTTCAACGGATGTACTGAGTGGCATGCGCTCGATAAAGTTGGTAACGATAGATGGAGAGTAGTTCCATAGCCTAACGATGAATAAAAAGTGTTAGGTAACTATTTGTAATAATTTAAATTATTTATTTACCTTTTTTTTTTTTTTTTTTTTTTTTTTACTTCAGTGTGTAAAAATTAGCAGATTTATAAAATGTATACTTTTCTAATAGTTTCACAGTTTCACTCGACCGATACATGAATAAAGTAATGAGGCCCGTGACAATGTTAATTTTATATGAGGCAGAAGAATACACAACGTGCATATAAGTAGATCTTAAGTAGGGCCTTCAGAAGTGCTCATTTTACCGTGAACAGCTTATAGTAGAATGAGCCACCTGCAACATGACTAGAAACTGAAAGTGTTTCTCGCTCCACTATTATGTTAACGACATGTTGTACACACGCTATCCTAGGGTATGAAAGCGGAGAAGTAAACGTTGCAGGTTACGGTTCTTCATTTTTTTTTTTTTTTACTCGCTTTGAAATCCAACTCCGAAACAAAATATTAGTATTTACTATAACAAAAATTAAACATTTTTTCCATACCTCTGTTTATAAGCCGGAAACAACACAAAAAACCTAGCAGCAAAAACTACGGAGAGATTCAGCGAATCAACGGGAAGTTTTGAGAAAATCTCGAGAAGTCCGTTACTAAAACAAAATAAGCTTGCGTAGTTTTACGAAGGTTTATGGATAATTTCTACCAGTAGGGTACATTACCAGAAATTTTAGGATTTTTTTTTTACGGTGTGCGTTCAGCGCCAGTTTATCGGTGTCAGTCCCGACAATGTTCCGAGAACCACCTACCTCCAGCTCGCTGACCACTTTGCAGAATATTCCAAGAGCATTACTTTCTATCTTACGTTCAAACACGCGAACAACGGCTAAGATGTTCCTAGCTGTCACGTGGTTCCGCCGGAGAACATTGCAGATCTTCTTGAGCACCACTCTCTAAACCTGAATCAGTGAGAATTTCACTGTTCGAACCAGTTAGCAGAATCTGAATTATTCAACAATCACTTTAAATAATTTAAATTCACAAGTTAGTGGAAAAAAATAATAATAAACGCCGGTATCCTTCACTTATTGATTCAGTGCATTTTCCACTGATTCTTAAACCATTTCGTTGGCTGTTTTTCAGTGGTCTGCTTTTTGGCTGACGGATCAGTTAAACCATGTGTTCTTCAGTTCTTCAGTTTGTTTGTAACTTTCTGACAATTGAAATAGTAACAGTATCTGTTAGTCTCGTACTCCCTTACACCGTCTGACTACCCTTCCCACCTACCCCCGATCCTTAACCACTCGTGCAATTTTACTCGTATTTAGTGTAGCGTGTGTATTACTAAAGACAGTTTCGAGATATTTGTTGGACTTATTAATAACTAGCTGTTACCCGCTGCTCCACCGGCATGCAAAATATAAAAAAAAAAAGACAACCAACCAGCGCCTACTCAAATGGTCCGTGGCACATTTTATATATCCCCTAAGCAACTGTTCGTTTTTTCGGGATGAAAAATACCCTGTGTGTTAATCCAGAATATAATCTACCCCTGTACCAAATTTCATCCACATCCGCCAAGCCGTTATGGCGCGATTGAGCAAACAAACAAATATTCAAATTTATAATTTTATAATATTATTAAGACCCCGTGATCTACCACAATATTGAGAGCGCGTGAAGAGAACGAGAACCAAGCCGACCACGTGACAGGAAGAAAACAGACAGACATAAGAGCGAGTGAAGAGATATGGTCTTGAGAGCCGAGGAGAGTTATCGAGGTGAGTAAGGAGCGGCGTCGGAGTGAAGGGGCGAGGGAGATGGCCGAGAGGGCCCGCCGGACAACGGCATAGTCCGGTACGATTCCCACTCGCGAAAATCCGGTGACCCGGCCGAGGATTGAGCCCGGTTCGCCTTGGTGGGAGGCGAGCGTGCCAATCGCTCAGCCACCGTGGCCCCGACAGATATTATAAGATAATGGTCGATGAAGATGCTGTGTGACCAATGACGGACCACACTACAGACTGCCTCTTGCACCCAGCACACACGCTGTTCAATTGGTTGGTGGATACATGTAAGCAACTTAAAATAACCAATCCAGGAATAAATGGAAACTTTATTCAAGTTTTTATGATCTGTGCTGGCAGAAAAAAAACTGATACTTTGTTAGTAATGCAGTATTGTGTTCACGTTGAACTATCACGAAGAACTATACACTTTCATTGCCAGTAAATTATTTATTAAATGTTAATTATATTACAAAATTTCTGACGTGCATCATGAAAAATGGTTCTGTAAAGGGAAAGAAAAATTCTCCGCAGTAATAAAGTGGTAGGATAACCAAACGCTTGGCAACTATTGGAAATGCCCTTGATCAAGGGCAACGATTAGAGTTATACCACTGGTTAGAACGATGGTAAATGTTTTCAATTGTGCATACTTTTGACATTACTCCTTAAAATCCATCATCCCTCGTCCAGTTCATTTAGAGGAGTAATGATGGCACTCAGATATCTTACATTCAGTTTACTAACACAGTCCTATTTATTAATTTTATTAAGATTTTTTATTTGTGGGTTAATGATTATAGCAAGTGAGTCTATTTATCGTTATGATTATTATTCTAACTTATTTTTGTATTATTTTATTATTTTTAATTTTATTTATGTCTTTTTCTAGAAATAGATTAATTTAATTTTATTTGTTTTTTGAGTCTAGTTTGATTCCTACTTTATTTTTAATTTTTGGTTGAGGATATCAGCCCGAGCGTCTTCAGGCTGGTATATATTTTTTGTTTTATGCTTTATTTCCTCCTCTACCTATACTAGTTTGTATTTTATATTTATATTATTTATATGGTAGTTTAGATTTATCTTTGATTTTTAATTCTGATTATCATTTTTTTTTATTTGTGTATGATTTTTTCATTTTTGGTTAAAATATCAATATTTTTTGTTCATGTTTGGTTACCTAAAGCTCATGCTGAAGCTCCTGTTTCTGGGTCTATGCTTTTAGCGGGTGTTCTTTTAAAATTAGGAGGATATGGTTTATTCCGTGTATTTTGCATATTAATTGTTTCTGGTATAATATATAATTTTATTTGAGTTGGGATTAGATTATTAGGTGGTTTATTTATTAGAATAGTTTGTATACGTCAGAGTGCTTTAAAATCATTTATTGCTTATTCTTCAGTGATTCATATGGGGTTAGTTTTAGGTGGTATTATAACCCTTAATTGTTGGGGTTTATTTGGTTCTCTTATTATAATAATTGCTAACCAGAGTGTTTCTAGAGAACTGATCCGTGCCGTAACACGTTCTGCACGACCAAACAGATCAAATAAATCTCATAAAAGGCTGAGTTAACAGTGAATCTTCTATAACAGGTGAAACATTCCTAGTGCATAAGTGTACTATCTCCACTTAAAGTCGTTCTGTTCTCGGAGGATTACATAATGCCCCAGTGGACATTCCAGGAGCTAGAGAATTCTCGCGACTTGAACTACAGTGAAGTTGTGTGCTCATGCACACATTCTGATATTGATTTAATAATGATATTCCTTATATCATGGCGCAGCATAAAATGACGAGTGTGAAGTATGTAGATGTGTGAAAAAGTAAATAAGCTCGAGCATGTAGCTCTGTGCAAACACCTCTGCTAAGCAGAGTCGGGGGGTCATGGACACGGCAAGAGCACTCTCATCACTGGGTCTTGGTCTTCGTGGATGATGGTCGTAGCACAGCAAGACGCCTCCACATCCAGCGCGCCACAGCCCTGAGCACCAGTAAGACTGCTACTAGCATCACCAACAACACGGCCAATACGTCCAGCAGCAGGTAGCGGTACAGTGGCATGCCCACAGCCGCAGACCTGAGGTGTGGTGCTCCATTGTGGCGCAGCACATACTCTATCCAGAAGACAGCCCTGTCCAGAGGATGATCTATCTGGTCCCGGAACACTGTAGACATCCGCCGTGCGTTCTCTGCATAGCTGCAAACACAATACATATACAAATAACTTACACAGTCGTGGCCAGGCTTTTATATTTATAAGAGTTGATATTAGCTACATAGGCTAAACCACCGATCCACTGTGTAATCGGCAGGGGAAATGGTTCATACCCATTTATTGCAGGTGTAACCAGCTATTGCCTGTGTTGACCAGATCCAAAGCCTCGACCGGATTGACAGCTGCAAATAGGCACACGCTTATACAAGTACTGAGAACTCTTTACTAAACACTAAGCATGTGGTTTGGCTGAGGTACTATCCGACTCCCTTGTTGTTTCTCCAACATAACCAGAGAATTAAAATAGCTCAATTCCTGCCGAAACTGAGGGAAGGCTATCCCTCCTGATCTTCTCCAGCATACACAGTTGACCACTGCCACCACGAATCTGACAACATGAATCGGTCACTTAAGAAAAACTCCTATGAGACAAAACCAATCGCCTGTGGCACTACTTACTTTCTGCGGTACTTAAGGAGTTTATCAGTAACCAACTGCTCGATCGCATATGGCGAGTGAGTTTTGGGCGAAATGAGGCAGACCTTCCCACCTCAGAGTATGGAACTCCGCTTCTTTCATCACGTCCATACTAAAATGGACCGAGTTGATATACACTGACCCTGTAACCAAGGGCAGCTTCACCAGGCAAGGCCTTACTTACATTACCAGCTGTTCACTTCTCGTCCAGTCAACTCATCTACAACTGCATCTGCCAGCAGAAAATGCTTATCCTGGACCATATTTACCCTTGTTCCTCAGTTATTTTTAAATAACTGAGTACTTAAAATCTAGGTAGGTCCCACCAGGCATATCAAAGTACTTTTCGTTCATTACAATAAAGTCCTGTGCATACAGACACAGCCACGTCATCCTCACCCAGTGATCAGCCGTACACCCACCATAGGCTTTTCGCTAGCACAGACAGCCAAGGCAGCCAGACTGTCATCAGTCCTCACCCTTGCCATACACTGAAATTTCTTCACATTGCTATTTCGGTCTTGGGCTCCAAATGGCCTTAATGCCAAGTAATCGAACATCCCACCAAGTGGTCGGGCCTGTGGTACCATCAATTTGGCCCAAGCCACGAGGCATAATTTATTTTCCATTCTCTAGGAAACTGGGTCCCAAAGAGAGGCGAGCGGTGGAGTTAAATTAGGTTAAACCCATGATTGGCACAACAATCCTTTGGTCGCCATGGGTAAAAGGAGAATGTGTAGATCCCAAAATGCGTCGTTTCAACCAACCTTTCTCTGGTCATACATGTGATACTAGGTTAGGATAACTATGACTTTGCATTGCCACGACACATATATGCTCCGGATGCCTTCTTCGCCGAGGGATTATTCTGCTGGAAAGTCAATGACCTATATTCTCCAGCTGTAAACACAGACACTCTCGCTGTCGTGTGTTGTGATAGGTTATCTATCTGTCTGGTGGGCAGTCCATCTGGTCCCAGAACATCGCAAAATCTGCTGTGCATTTGACCACACTGGTACAAACACATAAATAAATATTGAAACTCTAGGATCATATTTAGCTCTAGGCTATACGTGATATTTCTCTCTGTGTTATATTTTGAATTTACTCATTTGGCCGAAACGCCCTAGATTGCTAGTGGCAAATTTTCAACCACTACAAATGCGAGTCTTTCTTCATTATCTCGGGCGGACAGGATAATATGGGAGACGGCAGGCATCCTCCCCAAACACACAAACTTGCCAGTCAAACCAAGAGGGAACTTCAAACAGGAGCATTTCGAGTCTGCTAGTGATACTGCTCCCTTTCCATTGACCCTTGTGGGTTTTCTCGATATAGACAAATGCAAACTCCCTCTAGACTAGGGTGGTTGGGCCGACGCAAACACCACCTAGCCAGTCTCGTCCATTTCCATACATTATGAATTTATAACTGCGTTATTCTCGCTTGGACACCAATGGTCTGTCTTTTAAGGGGACTATGTAGCTGCACGTCCAAGGTCAAGATGCGAGAGAGCGATACGGGCGACAGTAATATGCATGCCTAGCGCCTCATCGCTCCTACGTTCAAGGCGTGCGGTGTTATTGTCGAAACGTTGTGTTGTGCAAATTAGTTCTGTAACAGTGAGGTCTTATTACACGCAATTAAAGATCACAGATTTAACTACGCCTGTATTTTTCTCTTGCTGCTTAAGGAAACTGCATAGGCAAGCTTTAAAAATGCTATATTTGACCACTTTCACGAATTTTTTTCTCCATTAATACAGTTCATAAGATAAAAGTAAAATGACAGGGATATAAACAATAGTTTATTATCCTTTCTGGCAAAAATTAATATTTCCTGAACTTGTATTTACCGAGATATGTGTTTACGCGCAAACAACGATTTCACAGAAAATGTTTCTGTACATAGTCTCTTTAAGGTGTCTACCAGGACGAAAACCATTACGATTGCTTAAGATTTAAGCAGTACCCATTTCGGTAAACCTGAGATGGGGACAGCCCATTGAGTTTCTCACATTTGTTGACTCCTACCAGAGGCCATCCAGCAACACCGGTAAGGGGCTTAGATTCCCTTCAGTTATCAGAGGCTTTTGGCTTGCACTTAACTAGTCCTTTCTACAACTATGAATCCACTTGTACTCTGATACGAGTGATGGAAATACCCCCAACATGTCTTCGTCTCGTGATTATTTTGTGCTGGATGAGTGCCTGACAAACAGCAGAAGCACTGTACTAATATCCACCTTACTTTTCGGATAGAGAACAACCTCCCTCAGCGAGGAGCTAAAAATCATCAGGTGTGCCCTCATGACGAACAAGGGCTCAACTCTGCCACAGTGAAACCAAGCCAAACACACCTTACAGCCCTTACACCCTAGTACCTCGACATTCCGGACTTCCGTCGGCTATACAACCACCCGATGCAACTAAGGTACTAAGCAGTCCCTGATACAAGGCGCCCAAGCAGCGTGACGGGGAGTGAAGGCGGGTGTGGAATGTGCTTCCTTTATATCGACATTCCAACCAGGCTTTAACTAGAAGTCAGGGCGGGAGTCGGTGACCCCCAGATTATGTCCCGCCCATAATACGTGCGTCCCATCTCACATCCATTACAGGATGGCTGTGTGACTCCTCCCACTCACACAGCGACCTGGGGAGACCTCAGTCTATCACAGGAGTGCTGAACCAGTAATCCAAATAGGTGCCCACCTGACATAGCAACAAAACACAAGGCAAAGTACGTCTAGTTGAAGAGCATAGCTGGAGAGGATAATAAAATATTAGTTTTTAATTTGGATGACGAGAAATTATAAACGCCATTCTTATATCACTTATTTCAAAACAATTCCAAATCTATGTGTCACAAAATGCTTTATTTAATGAATATTCACCGAATTTTTAATATAACTGATAGCAAATGCAGCAAAATCATGAATGTAAAAACGATGTTTTTGGTACGGCCTTTAGTTCATAAGTAAGTAAGAGCTAAAGTGAATTATTGAAATTTTTTAAATTTTGTATTCGGATTAAAAGTTTTCTGTTCTGTGAATATCGATGTGAAATGTGAGTGGCTTTTTGACTTACCTGGAATTTTTCAGAACTTGCTCTATTGCGCTCAGTAGCATGTCCTTGTTAATGCCCTTGTAAGAGAGTCCTACTCCTGTCCCCAGCTTGCAGGCTCTCTTCATGTTCCTCTCCTGGTCCATGAAGAAGGGGATGCCGATTGTCGGCACTCCGAAATACAGCGACTCCTGCGAGCTCATCAGCCCATTGTGCGTGATGAAGAGTTTCATGTTCTTGTGTCCTGTACAAGGAAAACCACATATATACATAATTCTGTTCTCTAAACATTTGTCGTTAAAGCCAAAGAAAACAGACATTACGTAAAGCAAAACACTCTCCCACTGACAAAATACAAATGAAAACATTTTCACTTGTTTTAATCTTCAGCCATTAGACTGGTAACGGAGTTTTCAACTCTGCATGTTTAACGGCTAGGGACATCCGATTTCCTCGAAAAGAGTTTAGCTCCATCTATATTTCAACATCCTGTGGGGCTCCTTGAAGTTTTTCTTTACTTATTGCTCACTCTCACTCTGTGAGAAGATATTTCTTTCTTTGACTGGCCAATCACAATTCCATTACTCCTATTACGAACATCTCTGATTCACGGACGTGAATACATAAGACGCGTTACAAGTAAGTCATCCAATCGAAATGAGTTAAAGTGTTTTGAAATTCAGCTAGACTTGAAATATTTTCGCGAAAAACGGGTGTCCCTATTAATTGCAGTCTTTAAAAAAAAATTTTACATAGAGAATTGTCATAGCAAAAAAAAGTGACTTTAAGCAATATTCAGCCAAAAATTATTATAAAAATTTAAGGGAGCGATATCCCATAAATATATAAAATTATTTAACTGGTGTGTTACCGGTCATGAGATATAGAATACAGAAAAGCAATAACATAGACTTAGGTAATGGCTCTCAAACTGTAAATTCTCTACAAATATAATGATCATTAGGATTACTTTGTAGGATACTTCGCTTAATGATTACACTGTGGCATGTTCATTGTGGCAAACATGTTGAAGCGACTTATGCTATGCCATGTAAGGAGCTGATCTGGCAGCTACAATTTTATTTTAGTCAATGAAAAATGAGATAGTATGTATGTGATCGTTCTTTCATTAGTTTATCTATTCACATTATAAAAAAAAAACTTTGCGAAAAATTACGAAATATCTTATGCGAAAAGGTTTACAGATATTTGCGAACATAAATAAAAAAGAAATGGGATGTGGTTGTGTTTGGGGCACAACAATCAGTTTTATGTGTATACGTCAGTATAAGCAGGTAAAATGTTCTTTGTGGTGTGAGAATGAAATGAAATTGATAAATGAATATTTGATTTTTTATGTATTAAATCGTCAGATAAAGACGAGATCTTTCGTTTGGCACCAAACCAGCACACTAGAGTGGCGAGATATACCGCCTGGAAATTTTCTCCCGCGCTCAAAATTATCCTCCAGTCGTCGCGGGCCCCCACCTGCGTCTGGCGCATGCGTGGCTCTAACTGAAGATCGAGCCCGCATAGTTGTCCTATACATGATCGAACGAGGCAACATTTATTCCAATCATATTATTAGTGACGACATTATAGCAATGGCTGCTCACGATAAAGTGAGCACTTTTGGAATCAACCTTACAGAAAAGAAGTCACTGCCTCTACCTTCATATATTTTAACGGGCTCACTAAGTGACATTCGTCCAGTGAAGTTGGTAACAATGGATGGAAAGTAGTTACATATCTTAACGTAAAATAAAAAATGTTAGGGAACTATTTGTGATAAGTTGAATTATTCCTTTCACCTTCTGTTTTTATTAATGCGTCGAGATGTAAAAATGACAAGATTTGTGGCATATTTAAGTTTCTAATGATTCCGCAGTTTTACATGCCCGACGTATCAGTAAACTGATGAGGCTCAGAACAATGTTAATTTTACATAAGGTGGAAGAATACACAACGTGCATACAAGTAGATATTAAGCAGAGCTTTCAGAAGTGCTCATTTTACCGTGAACAGCCTATATCAGCGTGGATCACCCTGCGAAGTTTACATCGCCGGGCCACCCGGAGTGTCGATCTGATTTCTAATACATATTGACATCGAAATAAATGCAAATATAGCAGGTCACCTACTTTCACTATTTCCGTTTCTCTCTTGCGACTGTGACCTTCGACGAGTGAAAAGTCAGCCAAGGAGTCTTCAGAGTGAAATGAAAGTATTTCGTGACGTCATCACAGTCCTCATTTCGGAGAAGGTGCCGGAGGTTCGTGATAACATCAGTGGAGAACTGACCACATGTAGTCGTTGCCAGAGTCCGCCAACGTTCTACAGGCTGTGCACTGTAAAGTGAGCACTTCTGAAAGCCTTCTCATTTGGAAAAGCTGTCAGTAAATATATTTCATGGTTGCATTGCACGTTAAATTATGGGTGCACTGGAATGTATGCACTGCGTTTACTAATTACATGGCAAACATTTATTTTAGAAAGGTGGTTAAAGTATAAAAAGTGGCTGAAAGAAAAAAGTAACTAGGGCGTCAGAAATGCTCACTTTACCGTGAACAGCTTATAGTTATGGGTCACTACTCTGGACGATTGGTAGATGTTGTACGGTGCGTGTAAGTTCTTCCCGCTACGAACACGAACACTTCGCTTGTATACATGCAGTGAATGTGTGAGAATGTATCTACATTCGACCGACAAACTTCGCCTGTAGGTTAATCACGAAACAATAAGTTGCAAACATGTATACGACCTATGTTCTAAGGTGAATACTAAGGATTGTACACATTTTTTAAGTTGGAGCTGGAACATATGTTTATTGGAAATATTGGAGATAATAATTAAGATGGAACACCGATTGTCTGGATAGTGGTTATCCGAACAAATATCTTCAAACACCACAACTATTTCATGTAACTAACCATTGTTACTACCCCTATTTCGAACAAACATCCATGTTGCGGTAGCATATTTGGGATTTGAAGGATGGATTATTAATCCTCGTGTCCCAATTAACAAAAATGTCACCTTGTGTAAATACCCTGAACCTCACAGTTTTCCCTCGAGTAATTCGTGTTTTACTTTCAAAATAATATTTGCCAATACCTGGCAGGTGAAGCACGTACAATCCCAAATAACAAACATTCGCGGCTGTTAAAAGGAGGGAAGATTCCAGAGAGAGGTACAATACAGTGGTACTGTAAGACACTTTTTCTTCTATTACAACTTCAAAATGGCGTGCCTTCCTTAGAATTAATTTTATACCATATGTCGTACATATGTTTTCAACTTCTTTTTGCCTGGGGGCCGTGGTGGCTGAGCGGTCAGCCTGCTCGCCTCCCGCCAAGGCGATCCGGGCTCGATCCCCGGCCGGGCCACTCCGGACTCTCGCACGTGGGAATCGTGCCGGACGATGCCGCTGGTCCCCGGGTTATCACGGGGATCTCCCGCTTCCCCCACCCCTCCATCCCTGAGCCGCCCCATACTCACCTCAATCACCCTCATCGGCTCTCAAAACCTCGATCTTAAGAGCCGTCCATACCTCTTCACTCATTCTTTTTGCGTGTTAACCTAAACCCGAAGTTTATTGGTCGAATTTAGATACATCCTGTATTTGCGAAATTAAGTGTTATGATAAGTTATTTTACCAGCGCGAGGATACTTGAACCTCTATGGAAATAAATTGCTGTCATAATTATGGTATTGAAAGTGCCCTGTCCGCATTACGATGGTAGGTACAGGAGACTGCTTGCACGCCGCTATGGAGGAGAACTTGGCACTGTAGTGTGCTCATAGTTACTCCGAGAACATGCCTGTTACGTCAAAATATGTTCGACTCGCTTCCCCGAGAAAGCTCTGTCATGGTCGTGGTGGAAGAGCATCTTTATCACGCACCATTGCCCCCAAGTACCATCTCGGGAATGCCCCGACCGTCTTTGAAACAACTATGCCACAATTTCAATTGGCCGAAGCATTAATAAATTCACGAGGTCCATGCCAATTTTAATTCGTGGACTAAATATGAGGTAGAAGGACTTTCGTCTCCAATGTTGACTCACTTATCTCCAGCACAACTGTCAAAGTCACACAGTGAAGCGAGTGTTTGTTTACGTTTGAACAGGCCCTAGTTGCTTGGTTAGAGGAAGTGTAGAATCTCTCGAAGCACGTGACAACGCCATGCCAACGTTGTTACAACCTGAAATTCTACCCATGCACATTGTTCATGATAGTGCAGGTGAGCAGTGCGATGTTGTGTACGACATAAGGGTGAAAACGGGGGAGAGTGAAGCAGCTTGTAAGCAAGGAGTTCAAAATTCCTCTGTTAAAGGGACTATGTATCTGCGCAGCCAAAGCGCGGGAGCGATACGGACGAAAGTTACACGCACGCCTAGCGCCTCATCGCTCCTACGCTCTAGGCGTGCTGCGTTTCTGTGGTAACGCTGTATTGTGCTAATTATATCTGTAACAGCGGGGTTTTATTACACGCGATGAAAGCCCACAGATTAAACTACGTCCGTATCTTTGTACTTTTCTCTTGCCGCTTAAGGAAAATGAATAGGCAAGTTTTATAAATGCGATATTTGACCATTTTCACGAATTTGTTTATCCAAGAATACACTTAATATGACAAAAGTAAAAACAATAGGGCCATAGATAATTGTTTTTTTTTTTTATCTTCACTGACAAAAAGTTATATTTCCAGAACCGTTATTTACCGAGATACGCGTTTACGCGCAAACAACGATTTCACAGAAAACCTTTCAGTACATAGGACTCTTAATAGCCGCGAGCAGCATGTCTCATATATATATATATACACTACACTTGGGAAAATCCGGGGTGACCTGGTCGGGGATTGAACCCGGGTTCACCTCGGTGGGAGGCGAGCAGTCAAACCTCTCAGCCGTATAGCGTGTCTGAGGCAGGAGGCGTGTAGCAAGTGAGTCACCTAGTATATCTCTCTGAGGCAGCCACTTGCTCAGCATGAGGTTGGCGGGTATAGGCTGCAAGTTATCGCTCTCGAACTTCCACAGCACCCTCTGAGGCAAGGAGCCAAACACATGCAGGAAGTCCTGCAGCACTTCCGCTGGCAGCATGTCGCTGCGCAGGTTCGAACCCAGGCTGAAGAAGATCGCGCCTCTCTCAGAGCCGTCCAAGAACTCCTTTAGCTTCTGCAACAACAGAACATCTTGTGTATTTTTGTGGTTATATGCAGGACCGCCCAGGGAATCTCGGGGGGCCTGGGGCAGAGCAAATTCCCGAACCTCCTGTTTTGACGTGACGATACATAATGTTTTTTGAAAGATTATTGCGATGGGGCTAACATATCAAACGGACAGTATTTTGGGCATACTCCATTGCAGGGGTCCAATTTGCAAGATTATATTAGACTTGTTAACAAAAGTGAATGATGACAAATTACCTTTCGCAAGTTTGCACAATGAATGCATCAGTTGAAGGATATCGATCCTCTCACATCAGGTTCAGTTAGGAAAAGCTAAGTGCCGCGATCCAAGAGTTAAACTAATTGAATGTAAAGTTGCTTCTCAGCTATAATAAATGTCCTGTTGCTTGCAGAAATATATAGGGGAAGCCGACCAAGCAACTAGTTACATTTTGTCTTTCCAATAATCTATATTTTATTGTAATTCAAGCTGAGATTAAATGCGTAGGTCTGTAAGTTATCTGAATTGTTATTTAACGTCTTCAAGCTCGCACCCCAGGAATTTATATAATTAGCCAAGAGTTAACTTAGTGGAGTTTGAGATTGTAATAAGAGTCTGGTCGAGGAGCCAGAACAAAATGTAGTAAGACACAATTCGTATAAAATATAACAGAAAATATTCCAGCACTTCCAAATCCATTTTTATTTTCAATAGGTAATTTTAGATGCCTTTTTTGAAGCTCATTTTCGAAATTTCTGCTCAGAACGAGATGAAAGCAGCATGATTTTGTTATGACGTGAGATCACGAAGCTGCTCGAAAATGTTTCTACTTTTGCCATTATTTGGAAGGATAAAATTGTGGCTTTGGACTTTAGTAACACTGAAACATAGGTGTCCGATACATTTAAACATTATTTATCTGAGGGCTCGTCAGGTGCGGGCCAAAATCCATTGCTCAACTCATAGAATGGTTGCAAGAGGAATGGCGACGAATCCCCGTGGTAATTGAGCACCTGTCCACAATGTTTGCTCGGTGGTTGTCACCCCCTTAGAATCTCGTAGGGCCACCTCTTGCGAATATAACAGCAGCCACCCTGTCTGGCATGCTCTCTACGTGTGTTTGCAGGACATCCACGGGGATTCGTCGCCATTCCTCTTGCAACCATTCCATGAGTTGAGCAATGGATTTTGGCCGCGCCTGACGAGCCATCGCCCGGCGATCCAATTCGTCCCAAAGATGTTCTACAGGGTTGAGGTCGGGGCTCTGGGCGGGCCAGTCCAATCGGCGAACATTGTTGTCGGCGTACCACTGCATAGTAGCCCTTGAAACATGGCACCCGGCATTGTCATCCTGGTCCATTCCGTAAAAACGCCACAGTGTTGGGAGCATTTCATTATCCAGAATGTTACAATAGGCCTCTGTGTTCATGCTACCACGGACAAACACCAGTGGTCCTACGCCGAGGGCCGTGAAACACAAGTCAACTGACGTACTGAATTACCTATCTTCACGGGTGCCCAATTACTTTTTAGTAGATACTGTATAAGCGGGCAGGGATAGTAACATTTTTCTATGGTTCATTTCTAAAGTGCTCACTTTATCGTGGGGGGGGATACGGTGGCTGAGCGGTTAGCACGCCCGCCTCCCACCAAGGCGAACCAGATTTTTCGCGAGTGGAAATCGCGCCGGACGAGACGGTCGGCGGGTTTTCTCCCGTTCCCCCGCCCCTTCACACTTCAATCATCCTCATCGGCTCTCAAGCACCTCACTGTTAGGAGCCGCCCAAATCTCTCACTTTATCGTGAGCAGTCTTTATAAAACGTAACAACGTGCATGTACTCACCTTGTCGAGAGGAGCGGGTGGTCTGAGGTGCAGGCCTCCCACAGGGACGACGTTAGGCGGTAGAGGTCGTGGCAGGTCGTACCCCAGCACAGTGTTGCTCAGCACTAGACTGAAGCTGCCCTCGTAGTGCTGCAGGCTGGGCACGGGCGCCGGGAAGTGTCGTTCCGCTATGGCCTGCATCTGCGGGAAGTACTCAGCACGCCACAACCACAGCGCCATCGCGTCCGTCAGCACACTCTGCAGTCTCTCCAGCAAGTTCATGGAGTCCGGGAGTGAGAGGAGAGTGTCGGGGACGTAGGCCGGGTTCTTGGGAGCGTCCGCCATGTGCTGCACCCTGGGGGGCAGGCCGGAGGGGCTGACAGCCACCAGGGGAGGGTCGCCGAACTTGGAGAAGAGCGGCCAGAAGCAGTGGTTGTACACGGCCTCCGAGACTATGAGGTCGAACACCTTGCCCTGGGGGTAGGCGAGTAGCAGCCGTGCGCCAGCCGTGGTCAGCTGGTAGTCGCACAGCAGCGTAGCCCAGCGCGTCAGCACCCGCATCTTGTCCGCCGTGGTCTCGTCATGGAACTACGGCCAGGTTCCAAACAGCAAAGAAATACGCACTCTCACATGACGTCAGCGAGTGCTGTTCCAAATGTTGTGCGAGTGCGAGTGTTTGTTTACGAGTGTGTGCACATGCATTCTCTATTAGTACTCCCATCAACCGCCATTGTTTGTTTGTTTTCCAACACCAGGAAAAATTAATATACTGCCTTAATTTCATTCTCCTTCGTGCTACTTTCGTAAACAGCAATTCAACATTACTGAAAACAGTGAGATGGCACAGGAACAAATATTCTTTCACTGTAAGTATTTTATGTTAATATTTAATAAATGTATCAATTCGGAAATTATTAATTCATAATTTTAGAATGAACGGAGCTAAAATTAATTCCATGCTCAAACTGTGGATTTCAGATAAAATTTATTTCTGACTCTTTTCATACATTACTATCATACCCATCATCATCCTTATTAATCAATCGATTGTTAATTTAAATGTAAATATCGACGAAGTTGTTTTTTTTTTTAATGTCAATATTATTTTGTTTATGCAGTCTATCGCTGACCGTATCGATTATTTTGAAAAGTGCGAGTGATGATAGTTCCATTAGGGGGCAGTGCAAGTGCGAGCGAGGGAGCGAGAGCAAGTGGGAGCGCGAGTGCTGGCTATTTGGAACACAGCCTAACTCGGCACAGACAAAACACACGTCCTCTTACTTGCCGAGTGGTGTTCACTGCAAGGTAAGCACTTTTGAAACACACCCTTGAAGAATATCACAGCAAATAGCTGCATGCATGCTGCGGTAGGCAATGTCGTGCAATTAAGTTGGCAGCGAATTATGGAAAATAGTTTTATTACGCTTTGATAGTTTCATCGAGAATGTGACGTTGTGTTGAATGGCTATTGAAGTCTGTGTTCCTTTTTTTATATACATACAAAAAAAAAAACAGTTTCACTTGACCGATGCAGACAGGGACCGAGATGGAGGGGGGTTGAGGGGGTTTGAGCTCCTCCCTTGCAACTTTATTTTAGATTGAATAAAATGATCAGTTTTGAAAGCCCCGCTTATTATCTGCTTGTATGCACGTTGTGTATTCTTCCGCCTTACGTAAAATTAACACTGCATTGGGCCTTATCACTTTATTCATGCTTTGACCAAGTGAAACTGTGCAAATATTAGAGATGTAAATATTTCGCAAATTTACTTAATTTTACGCTTTGGCGCATTAAAAAAAATCATAAACCGAAAGAAATAATATAAGTTATCACACATGATTACCTAACACTTTTTAGTCGACGGTCAGATATGGAACTACTTTCTATCCATCGTTACCAACTTTATAGTGGGCACATGTCCACCAGTGCGTCCGTTAAAATATATGCAGCTAGGAGAAGTGATTAATTTCTAAGGTTGATTTCAAAACTGCTCACTTTAACGTGAACAACATTTAACAATGAATTATTAATACTTACCCATTTACAATAACAGGGCATTTGGAAAATGTATTTAGATACTTTACTCACTATGTAATATCAAGTGACATTTATAAATAGCATTAAAACTTAATGCCATCTTGTATGCATGTGATTTGAACATAATGCACAGTGCTCCCAGCCTTCAGGCAACCCCCCTCCTCCTTAAAGGGCTCCTAGATCCGACACTGACGTGGGAATAAAGTGTTCAGGTCCATGCTAGTGTTAATATTACATGTAGCGGAAGGATACAAAATTAGCAGATAAGCAGATCCTAGGCAGGGATTAAGTTTTAAATATTTTTGGTCCGGGTAGGGGAAGATGTATTTTAGTGCCCTCAAACGACAATCTCCTAGTAGCTCATTGCTGAAAGTTTGGTTTACTTCAATTTGAAGAACTAACTGTTGGGAGTTCATTTTTAAACACGTAATTTATCAGGATTATTTTATCTTGGTACTTGAATAACTGTTAAACATGGCAAAATATTTTGTAGTTGGTAACATACTGTGTATAGCGTACGTCGATGCAGTCTTAATATTTGAAATTATAAAGCACAGTCTTTTAACAAGTTTAAGACTTCGTTAAGTGACTTGTTTTTTTAATTAAACACGCCTGTTCAAAACGTTTTGACCATCACGTGCTACTACTGAAGCAAAATCATTTACCTGGAATTATTTAGTGTCTTACATTCGGGAAAATATGATACGGCATGGAATAATATCAGTGGTTTAGAGGTATGAACACTCCCTCTCTCTAAGATTGCTCTCTTGTATCAGTTTTAAATATTGAAGGTATATTAAAATGTTATTTACTTTGGCAGTGGTTTCATAGTCATGATTACATATGATTGTGGTGGGAAAAATTGTTATAGAACAGACATGAAGAGAATGAAAGACGAGTGAGGTGATGGAACCAGAGGACACAATTCGGGAGGGAGTAAGGGGCCGTGGTGGTGTAGTGGTTAGATCTCACGCCTCCAATCCAGGCGAACCGAGCTCGATTCCTGGCGGGGTCACTGGCGAATGGTGTCTTCTCGGGGATCTCCCGTTTCCCCCGTCCCTTCATTCCATCGCCCTTCCATACTCACCCCAATAACCCTCATCGGCTCTCAAGACCTCGCTGTTAAGAGCCGCCAAAATATATTCACTCAACTCGTTGTTAAGGCCATTGGTGCATGAAAGCAGTAACTTATATTTATATAATTTGTGTCATAACTTGTTTCACAACGGATTTTTCAAAATTTTTCGCACTTCAAGACAAATATAACAACGTTTAGCGCCTTCTTACGTTGTCAGAGATTCACCGCCATCATTAATCTCGGAGCACTGATGGACGAAAATAAAGAATTTTGCTTTCTTATATGCAATAAGTGCTCCGAGAATAATGACGGGAGTGGATATCTGGCAACGTAAGTTGCTTAAAGTGGTTATTTACGTCTCGAAGTGCCAAAAAAAGTTGCAAAATCCGCTGTGAAACAAGTTATGACACAAATTATATAAATATAAGTTACTGCTTTCATGCACCAATGGCCTTAAGGCTCCTGTGTACTGAAACGTTTTCTGTGAAATCGTTGTTTGCGCCTAAACGCGTACCTCGGTAAATAAATTATCTGGAAATACCATGTTTTATCAGAAAGGTTAAAACACTATTGTCCATATCGCTATCTTTTTATTTTTATCATATTAAGTGTAGTAATGGAGAAAAAAATCGTGAAATTGGTCAAATATCGCATTTTTAAAGCTTATCTATGGAGTTTCTTTAAGCGGCAAGAAAAAAGTACAATCATACGCAGGTAGTTTGATCTGTGTACTTTCATCGCATGTAATAGAACTCCGCAGTTACAGATCTAGTTTACACGGTACAGCGTTAGGACGGAAACACAGCACTCTTTGCGCTTAGGAGCGATGATGCGCTAGGAGTGCGTGCTAGTGTCGCCCGTATCGCTCCCTCGCCTCTTGACCTTGAACGCGGAGGTACATAGGACCCTTAAGGCCACAATCCTTTATTTCTACAGATTTCACGAGAATTGATTTCTTGTACCCAAACGGCAGCCAATTTGGTAAAATCCTCTTAAAATTTTGTTACAAATTGCTTTTATCGTTTAGTCTAGTTTTTTCAACACAAAAAGTGCACACTTTTATGCAATTAATTAACTAACGAAAATTTGGTTTATTTAATAATTAGTTTAAATTATACAGTTTTTCTGTTGAAAAAAATTAGACTGCATAACAAAAACAATTTGTAACAAAATTGTAAGTGGATTTTACAATATCGGCTCCCGTTTGGGTACAAAAATGTAATGCTCGCAAAAGTTGTAAAAATGAAATATCGTGGCCTTAAGGGGGATGTATCCTTGCTATCTTGGATCTACGTATTTTCCTCATTAACTTAATTTTCGGAGTCGATATTTAAGAAACCAAGCTAGTCATGACATAGGGGACATGTTAACAGTTATTTATAAATCCCACTCATTTTTCTTACATTATTAGTGTCACATATGTAACCATCATCAAACATTATCTAATTATTTAACAATTTCAGTCCCACATGGGAAAATAGAGGTAGACTATATTTGAAACCCTACAAATTAAAAAAAAATTCGTTAAGTAGTCGTACATGTCATGTCCAGCTTTGATTTTTTTTTAATTTCTGGTCATACATTTTCATTACGAAGATTTGTAAGAAAATCCGAAGATGGAGTGGATACTACCCCCTTAAGAGCCGTCCAGACCTGTCGACTCCGGAGGGGGAGGGTACACGTGGACTCACCTCCTCATACACCATGTGGGTGCGGATGTAGTCGTAGCAGCCCTCAAGGTGAATGTAGGTGAGATTGCCGGCGGACAGGTCGTCGTCGACGTCGGGGCTGAGGACAGTGAGGTCATGACCTCTGGCGGCCAAGGCCCTCGTCAGCTCTCTGTTCCAGATGTGGTGGCTGTGAGTGGTCAGTGTGAGCAGAGCCAGGATCCTGGCTGCAGAGGCAGTCTTCAGCAGCGCTGCCCCCCATACCAGAACACGCGGGTACATCGCCGCTCACCTTGCTCTAAACAAAACTTACAATACTATTTAAGAAGTTCAGCCACTCATAGCCATTGCACAAGAAATGCACATAAACTAAGGGTATAGGCCGTTCACGGTAAAGTGAGCACTTTTTGAAGCTGTTTCATCAGACATAATCACCAATAAATGCATTTCATTGTGGCCTCGGACTTTTGGTTTTATTGTGGTTAACGTATAAATTGTGTTTATTACTCACATGGCAGGATTTACATTAACAAGTGGGGGAAGGATATAAATTGGTTGAAAGAAAAAAGTAACTAGGGCTTCAAAAGTGCTCACTTTATCATGAACGGCATATAATGCAACATACAAGTTCACTGTTTGGAAAAAAAAACCTTTACTATTCAGGTCAAAGTATGTACAACCAACTACCAAAACATATATTTTCTGAAAAAGATCAGAGAAAATTCAACAAACTTATTAACAACATGTTTAAAAACAATTTTTTTATATTATACAAGAAATATAAAATGGATTCAAAGCTTTCAATAAGCATACAGTTTAAGTTATTACCAAGTTATAAGTTTACCTCCTGTGTTTATACCGCTGATATTCACTTAATGATCTGTAGCACGTTTAGTTTTGTGTAATAGCGCTACTTTTATATTATTATAAGTTTCAGATCATTTATAATATATATATATTATTTATACTTTTTATAAATTGTCAAGGTCTGTTATCACATTAATCAAATTCTGTCTCTTTTCATGGTTTATTGTTATTTGTCTCATTTCTTGTATAAGCTTATTAGCTTACTATGTTAATTGTGTCTTATAACTATTATTACTATTTGAATTTATGTTTTGCATAAGCTTAAGATGTCTATATGGCTTTGTATAAGATTATATTTACTGTGTGTGTGTGTGTGTGTGTTGTACAATCTGACGAGCCCTATATTCGGTGAGCATTATATATTTTACTAAATCTACTGGGTAATAAAAACACGCTCCAACTGCATTGCAGCACGAGCGGTTAGCCTGCTCGCCTCCCACCAAGGCGATCCGGGTTCAATCCCCGACCGGGTAACTCCGGATTTTCGCACATGGGAATCGTGCCGGACGATGCCGTTGGTCGGCGGGTTTCCTCGGGGATCTCCCGTTTCCCCCGCCCTTTCATTCCGGCGCTGCTCCACACTCATGTCAGTCACCCTCGTCGGCTCTCAATATCTCGATGTTAAGGTTCGGCCTCGCCCGCCGTGTTGAATTTTCCATTTATATGTCATAACTTCCTTTCCAGTGAAATAACCAAATGTTTGTTGCTATAGCATTAGCACACTCGACAACCCCCTTCAAATTTAGTCATCAAACTTCATCCGAATGTGATGTGGTGATGTAAAATGGCATTAATCTGTTCATAATTCTCGAAAAAAAATTTCAGAACTTATGTTTGTACTTCAGCGTAACGTATATTGTCATGATTGTATAGTAGAAGTTTCGTTAATAACTGTCGGTATACAACTGAAATAAGCTAGAACTAATAATTCAACATGGCGTGTGTCAACAAGCCTCAAGAGTAGTCCATATCTCTGCACTCTGCTATGTAGTATAGAGTTCTCCCCACGGAACTACTAGATGTACGTATAGAGTTCTCCCCACGGAACTACTAGATGTACGTATAGAGTTCTCCCCACGGAACTACTAGATGTACGTATAGAGTTCTCCCCACGGAACTACTAGATGTACGTATAGAGTTCTCCCCACGGAACGTCCAACATGCTCGTCTACAAAAACAACACACACACACAAACGGCCGTTTGCACCAACATCTCGCCCGATCCGAGATCGAGTGATCCTAGTTCCGTACCAGGATTCGGTTCGATTTTGGTTCCATTGTAAAAGTGCTGCACCAACGAAATTGCGCGATTCTGGATCTCCGGTTGATCGATCCTGGTTCCAAAGTGAGAGATCGAGATTAAGTATGAGACAAATTTTGCTATTGGTTCGTAATATATGACGTCATATTTGTAGGCGTAGTTTTCACCATAGAAGTTCTGGCTACTTGTTTTGGTATTGTAACCTGTGTGTTTGCCTAATATTCTCTATCAAGTCTTCACAAATGCTAATTATTTAATTTAATGGAGTTAAAATATTGATGAAGCTGCAAGTGGTTCGAAACTAAATAGTTTACAGAAAAGGGGAAATGAGTATTCGTTGACTCTTGATAGAAAACAAATTGAATGTCATTGAATGTAATAAAAAAAAAATAAAAAAAAGACCCATTTTATTCGTAACAAAGATGAGGAATGGAAGCTCCTAGAAGATTTCTTACTATAGGCTGTTCACGATAAAGTGAGCACTTTTTAAGGCCCTCCCAACAGGCACTAACCACTAATAAATCTATTGCCGCCTCAGGCATTAAATTTTGGTCGTGGTGATATGTATACACTGTGTTTATTGGTAACATTGCAATGTCTATATTAGAAAGCACCAGGAAGATGGAAATTGGATGAAAGGAACAATTTATAAGGGCCTTAAAAAGTGCTCACTTTACCGTGAACAGCCTATGTATAGAAAGCACTGCAAATTTTCCGTTCTAGTTGTTTTATTTGATTGGAAAAACTACGCACATACTTTATTCTTTATTTTTAACGACATTGTTATTGAAGAATGTCGCGTGAACTAGTTGTGCTATGTGTTATCTGTTTTAAGTGAATTATTGTTCTACGAATTTCACTCAATAATATTCGAGTGCGTATAATGTTGTTTCAATTTCCCAAGAAAACAATCGAACGTAGATCCATCTTTTGCCGTATTTTCAAACTACATTTGTCGGTGACGGCTGTTCTTTCGTGATCAAAAAATTCGACGTGTTAGTTAGATTGTGCGGAAAATTAGGACAGTTTATGATATTCTGAACGCATTTTCCAGTTTTACGTTGTGTTCGCTCGGAGGGATAAGCATGAATTTCGTTCTCTCTTTACAAAACATCAATACATCTTCAATTAAATAAATGCATTTGATATTAAGCCTTTAAAAATGTCTCAATTTATATTTTACAACAGTAAACAACAACCGAATCCATTTCTAAACGATTTAAATAGTACTAACTTTATTTCTGGTAAATAAATATCTTAAAGCAGTGTTTTTAAATTCACATAACATATGTTCAACAGACTTGTATTCTTCTCTGATCTCGGCTTGAAATGAAGTTCATCTCGATCTCCAGTCAAGCTCTGAGCTCGAATCGTGCAACAGTTTCCTGCGTCGATCTTAGATCCGATCTCAGCTCGAGTTTCGAATCACGATGGTGCAACTGACCATTGGACGAGGCTCGTTAAGTGCTTTCAAAACGTCACGCACATTACAAACACCATTTTACAGCACTCCTGCATAACGAACAACTGCTTTTTCAAATCGCTGTGTCTCAAAAAACTAATGTGACACTTTATACCTAAACTGAATACTAATGGAGGCATGGGCCCTTAAAAACGAAGTTTTAAACCGTATTTGTGCAAAATATCGGTAACGAAGTGAAATACAATGACAACTCTCGGAACATTATTGTATGTTATCAGGACCTTCAACGTAAGAGCTTATATGTTGCACAAATATACGCGTTGAAATATCGTGTTTTTAAGAACTCATAACTCCCTTAATATTGGATTTAGGTATAAAGTGTCGCGTATGTTTTCCTTTTACTTTTTTATGAAGAATCACCTCCTGAAGTTTGTTGGTCTAAATGAGAATCATCATATATACACACACACACACACACACACACACATATATATAATATATATTATATATATATATATATATATATATATATATATATATATATATATATAATATACTGTAGGTCCCTGCACGCACTGAAACTTGCTACAGACTTTCTACTGAGCTGGCGTAAAGTGTTACTAACGTCTGAATTATTTCTATGTAAAAAAAAAAAAAAAAAAAGTGTTTGTTAAAAAAAATATTTATAACAACATATTTTAGGTATATTCATAATAGTTGAAATTTTTATATCTTTCGGGGCTGAATGGGTGTGCTATAAAATCATTGATGCAAAATTATTTGTGAACATTATTAGTAATTTTTCGTAACATAAAGCCAGAGTAATTATTATTATGGCCTTCATTGATAAAGTTATTTAACTTTCTGAAACACCTAGAATGTAAATATGCATAAATTTTAATTAAAAGTATACTTTAACTAATTGACTTTCAACAAATTTTAAATATTTACAATCTACCATAATATTGTACTGTGTTAAACAACATAAACACAAAAAAAAATTCTAATGCTGTGAGAGATGGCAGTTTCGGTAATAGGAATTATATAGTTAATTTGCGATCAACAGAGATCGCACTAACACATTAAACATGCCTGTGACAAGCAGATTATATAGTTAATTTGCGATCAACAGAGAGCGCACTAACACATTAAACATGCCTGTGACAAGCAGATGATATAGTTAATTTGCGATCAACAGAGAGCGCACTAACACATCAAACATGCCTGTGACGAGCAGATTGTAATCGTCCACAAGCTCCAGAGACACCTCCACTCTTCCAGACCTCACGAGAGCTGCCCAGACGGAATAGGACCTTCATCCTGAAGATGACTTCAACATTGGTTACAAGCATGCCACATCGTGTTAGGGACCTGTACAGTGCACCTGGAGGCCACACACTGTACTAAGCTGCAGCGGGAAGAAAGAAACTCTCCCTAGTCAGAGAAACAATTAAGTACATTTTGTTTTTCTTTCGTATTTAATTGTCTGCGATATCGGGGGAAATTTTTTTTTTGTTAGAAACACTTTCAATGTCACGTTTTTTTTTAAAGCGATACAACCGATAACGTCTAATTGCTACGCTTATTTTACGTCTGTGCATTCTGTATGTATATTCCAAACTTTTAATGAGGTGTATACAGAGTGTTGCAAAATTGTATGTCAATACTTAGGGGAAACATTCCTCACATCTAGAGGACGAAAACATGCTATACGAACATAGGTCCGCAAACGCTTCGTTTCTTGACTACAGCTCGTGATACATAACATAGAGTGTATGGCCTGCGGGCTGGATCATACTACAGTGGAATACCATTGCAACTCTAATTGGCAGCACCGTACCAGCCCTCGAGGAGCCCTGATTTGCGTCCACTGGACTTTTATTTGTGGGGACATTTAAATGCACGTGTGTACGCAACCACAATGGACTATATGGGCATCCTCCATAACCATATTGTGGCGGGTTGCGAAACAATCATGGGTTTTTCAGGGATTCATCATTGCATCCAGAAGTCCATGCAACGACGGGTTGTTGCATGTGCTAGTGGTTATGGGGGGGGGGGAGGGGCATTTTGAACATTTCCTCAAGTGCCAACGATAAGCTTTCACACGTGTGTAACTCATTCCTGTGCAATTTCTACTGTTGTAGGCGTAGTGTAGTGTATCATGCAATTAATTGCTGCAACGGCATTCCACAGTAACATGATCCAGCCCGCGGGCCACACTCTGTATGTTATTAATTTCGAGCTGTAGTGAAGAAACGAAGCGTTCGCGGACCTACATTCATATAACATTTTTGCATACTCCAGACGTGAGGAATGTTTCCCCGAAGTATTGACATGCAATGATGAAACATTCTCCTCTGTATAAGCATTCATCTTACATATGCAATATAAATCGCACTATTCTGACAATGTTGATGGTGCAAGCACTACTACTTGTAAACGAGTCGTGGAAGGAGTACACCCTTGTGCATGCGGTGCTAAGCCAATCCACTTGTACGCGAGACCAACCTTCCATTCGCTACACAGCGAGCTATCGCCGGCTTGCTCGACACACGAACACGGTATCGATCCACTCACGCAAGCTAACTGTTGCGAGCACGGAGATTTATCCAGCCTGTTCACAGTAAAACGAGCGCTTCTCAAAGCCCTGCTTCATATCTACTTGAATACATAGTGTATTCTTCCACAGCAGCTTAATAATATTATTAATGCGAAGTTTGTATGTTTTTTTGTTACTCAATCACGACATAACGTCTAGACGGATTTGGATGAAATTCGGTACAGGGGTAGATTACATTCTGGATTGACACATAGGGTGCTTTGCATCCCGGAAAACGAACGGTTTTTTTTTTTTAGGGAATATATAATGTATGCCACAAATTATTTTAGTAGGCGCTGGTAGGTGGTCTTCATATATATATATATATATATATATATATATATATATATATATATATATATATATATATATATATATATATATATATATATATATATATATATGCACGTGGGTGAAGTCACGGGTAACAGTTAGTACACAGTAAACATTGTCACGTGTCAGGTCGCTTTATTCATGCAAACCTACGTCATTATTCGAAGAGTATTATTTAACACATCATATACACATATATGCACGTAAAGACAGAAAGCGAAAGAAAACACTTCCGTGTTCACAAATGTTTACCTGCCACTTTTAATTCAGCGTTTAGACATAGAGCTACATACCCCTGCGTCGTTAAACTTCGTTTACACGGCGATAGTAGATCGCAATTAGTGTATATCGCGAGATCTACTCTCGCATTACTATCGCCGTGTGATCTGCGCGATAGTTACTGTCGCACTTTCGCGATATCAGCTCGAGCTAGATAGTTTATAGTAATTGTCGTGACATAACGTGTAACTATCGTAGAGTAAAACCGTGTAGTACCACTATCGTGATAGTGCGAGTCACAAATCTGTACACGTGTTTACTTCGACAGCAACATTTCAGAATTATTCCGTTTCTGTAAATATCTGTCGCGGATTTTACTGTATGTCGCGGTATGACAGTACGTATATTATCATATAGGTTTGACACGACAGCATTGACGGCATACGTATTTTAATGTAATAAAACACGGAAACAATATATGTTTATATGTCATTATCATCCTGTCACATGATTTAACTATACCAACAAATATCAAACCCTTGACAAAAAGATAAAAATGTAGGGCCTTTCAAAGTATTTGCACAATCGTTCTCGGACATGTTCCTTTTGAGGTTAACTATCACATCATGTCTAAATCGTGTGTGTAACAGGACCTATCGTGGCAGTCACTTTCACACACTTACGTGATAAGTACTATCGTGATATTTACTGTCATCTTGCAAACGTGCCTTTGTCCACTTAACTGGGCGAGTGCAAGTCAGTGTGCTACTCATAAAACATCATGAAGATAGGGGCAATGAATGACAGTTTTCAAAAGTTGATTTCAAAAGGCTCAATGAACGGTGAACAGCCTGCGGGAGATGGTACTGGAGAAGTGCGGACTTACATGCAGTAAACAGCGTGTTGTGGCAACTAGCTGTGATTGTGTCGCTCCCAGCTAGTGTGCCTGAGTCGCCATTTCCAGGCGACCTTGTGCCGTGACCTGGGACCAGGAGAAGAATCGTCTAACGGCCTCTATGTCTGTCCGAGACGCTTGGACGTGAAGTCAGACGTCTGTCCGAGTCGTACGATCGTGGAGTCAGGCACGATATTTCCGATAACGATCCTCGCGTGCTGCAGCTCTGGTTGTCTGACGGACGCTGTTGGAAAAATAAATCACTACTTCACCACGTAGAGTCGAATCCAGTCCAGTCGGTCAGCATTCTGACCTCATGTCTGCATCGTCAACATCTGACGTCACAGGTCACGTGGACCAGTCAAATGCTGTAACGGTGACAGCGACGTCAACATGGACAGGTGCGACGGACGTATCTGCACAATCGTGGCAGGTCCTGGAGCCTGTGTCCAAATGCTCCTGCTGAAAGCCTAGAGAAGTGCAGCGAGATCGTTACGTCACTCTCCCGCTGTCCAGACTCACAGCGACGTCACGAATACACCCTGTAATCTCCACTTCAACCAAGGGAACATTGCACATGCACTTCTCGAACATTTGGTTGGTTTTAATATGCTTTACTCTTTGAATTATTTGTTTTTAAGGCCGCGGAAAGTATTTGTGATTGTACGGGCTCTGTTGTTAATTCCGCGTAAGGGGGGGGGGGAGGGGAGGGGTTAGGACGCTAATAAAGAGGGTATCGAATACAGCTGAGGAAAATTTTCAAACCTAAACCTTGATAGTGGCTTTTTAAGATGTGTTACTCATAATTTTCTTTCCATAGTTGCATCTCTCTTGTTCCCTTCCCTTCTAACTTGATGCCTGTGGGCACTTTTAACTTTTATTGCTCATTGTCTCCATCTTAAATGCAGATCTGAGGGGTCTCGGGCCTGGTGGAACTTCCAGCCTCACAAACGCTGGCCTGTCCCTTTCCGAGGTGAAACGAGGTGAAAATGGAGTGGTGGTGGAATGCAAGAGCGGGGGAAACAGCACAGCCCTGACAAAACCAAACTGGCTAGCGGAAACGCCCGAAAAGATTTCCTAATGTATTTGTTAGTTTAGGGGATAAAATAACTTACAATTTCAAAATTATTTCCATAAATGGGCAGAAACAATAGCATAAATTCACTGAAATTTATCCGTAGCAGTTACACATGTTCTGTAAATGCACGAAACTTCCCATCTGTTTGAGAGTTATTCTGTTCTTTTCATCCTTCTTAAACGTTGCTTTAAAAATAGTTAAATACTCGTTAAGTTATTATAATGAATACAGCATCTTAATAATATTATAAATTCGAAAGTTTGTATGTTAGTTTGTTACTCAATCAAGTCGTAACGGCTAGACGGATTTGGATGAAATTTGGTACAGAGGTAGATTATATCCTGGATTAGCACATGGGGTACTTCTCATCCCGGAAAAACTAACGGTTTCTTAGGGAATGTATAACAACCATTTGAGTAGGCGCTTGTTGGTGGTTGAAGAATTACCCCATGTGCTAATCCAGAATATTGGAGTAATAAAGAATAATAATCACGATTGAGTTAGGTAGGTAGGTCTCGTCGACAGCGAGGTCATTAGAGACGGCGCAAGTTGTGCAAGGGGGAGGGATTGGAGAAGGATTCATCCATGGCCTTTGATAGGGATCCATCCCAGCACTCGCCTGGAGTGATTTCGGAAACCATGGAAGGCCGAAATCAGAATGGCTGAACCCGTGACCTCCCTAATACGAGTCCAGCGAGTTACCACTGCGCCACCTCGCTACATAAACAAGGTAGAGAACTTGGTCATATAATTCATGTTGGAATTTTGCACGCAGACGGAGCCCCGGGTAACAGCTAGTATAGGCTGTTCGCGGTAAAGTGAGCACTTTTTAAGGCCCTTCTAAATTTTTCCTTTCATCCAATTCTCATCTTCCTGCTGCTTTTTAATATAAACATTGCAATGTGACCAATAAACACAGTGTATACATTTCACCACCATCAAAATTTAATGCTTGATGCGGCAATAAGTATATTTATTAGTGATTAATTCATGTTAGGAGGGCCTTAAAAAGTGCTCACTTTACCGTGAACAGCCTATAGTTATATAAAAAATTAAAATTTTCTACTTGACAAAGATCTAAACTGGAACAATAAGTTTGTTCGGCAATACTATTACATATTTAATTGCAGTGTTCTCGGACTGATAACAGATACATCGTTATTCACAAGTTACTGACGAACCACAGTTCCAGTTGGCCTACTTAGTGGATTGAGTGGCTTGGGCGCGCGACCTACGGCCCCCGAGCCTTCATTTTCTATTTAGCGGTCACGAACTTCGTGTTACCTCGGCCATGTTCGTGGTTCACGGAGAGAGTATTTACCGAGCTAGGTTATGTATTCCGTTTCCGTCTGCTAACGCCAAATTTCCGCACAAGACACAGTTAGTTCACGGGAATTTTTTAGTGTAGCATAACTGTTCAGTGGACTTTCCAGCCGAATTTCCGAAGGGAAGTTAGGCTTATGAGGTGACTTCATGATCGTGTGTGTTTAAATACGGGTTTACGATTGACGTAACAGAATAAGTGCGCCGTGTGCTTAAGATATGAATCAATATGTTTAAGGGTATTAGTTTATGACTGTCGCGTGCGGGTCTTGACGGGTCGTGTGCGTTCTTGACGTGACTTAAGGGATGGTTAAATTTTATATCTTAAGTACAAGTCAAGACGAAGTAGCCAATCAGAGCACAGCGACAGTTGTTGTTGGCGGGAAACTGTATTTACAACTTGGATTTAGGTTATTTGGTATTGTGAAATCGTATGCAAATAATAATTTTAATCGAGAGACAGTATCCTATTAATTTAAATAACTATTCATGGTCGTGTTTTATTTCTCGGAAGAGGTTATTGAATTCGCTTTAATTAACCTTCCCAGATTTATTGATATAAATGCACAATGTTTGCATCTGCTTCCCCTTCTATAATATACCACGAGATTTTCAAAACGATTACACAGGCAGTAACCACAAATAATTAAATATAATGTACATAATTTTCGCTCTAGTCTATATTTCCAGGTTATGTCGGTTGCTTTAGTCTTCTGCGATTCTGATTGGCTAGACTTAACAGTCGCTAATTCCATCGTAAACTGCAAATTTTCGTATTGTTCATTTCCATGTGCTTAGTGACATAGGGGTAGCGTGACTCTTATTTTGTGGGGAGGGGACATTACGTAAAGTATATTTTTGTAAAACTACAAATCAAATGTGTAAATTTACAAGAATTAGTTTGGAATGTATAACTACGGTAATAATTCTGTATAAAATTTGGCTAGAAATTTTATTAACCTTTTTTAAATGATGAGTTCGATTTCGGCATATCGTTGAAACTAATAGTCAGACACACATGTAGTAACCCAAGATATTCAAATGAGAAAATGGGTCACTAACACAGTTGTAAAAGTCAGTGTTACTGCTGGGTGAAAGTAAATTTTACATAAAATACATTAAAAAGTTTTCGTTGTGAATAAGAAATTAAAATGTGTTTGAAAAATAATACAAAATTTAAGAACTATTACTAAAGTTTATACTAGTCAACACACAAATTAGTTATTTTGAAGTTTTTTTTTGGGGGGGGGGGACACGTGCTCCCCCCCCCCCACGAGGTTACGCCTATGCTTATCGAGTCATTAAGTACAATTCTTAATTCTTCAGTCTTTAACCCACCTTAACGCCTTGATCCGCCTGCTGTAAGTAATCGGTGTCAGTTCTGGTGAGGTGTCCCCCTTGAGAAGAAGTACCGACAGCTGCCCACTACAATGCCGCGTACCCGGTATGGTCGAGAGGAGCATACAGGTAGCGTGAGGAAACTGAGGGGTGTGGCTTGTCCGTCAAGCCCCGTCTGTGCCGAGTGCAAGTGGGACAGGCCATCAGCAACCTGCGTGCAACAACACTACAAGTGCCCTCAACTGCCTGCACAACCTCCGTCCGACGAGCTCTGTACGGCAGTTGGTACCGCCGGGTTAGACTTCCGAGTCTTCCCAGTATTCCAATCGACTGCCCTGGGCGCGCACTGAAAGAGTGCATGTGTCACGTGATTGCCAGAACCGAGTGTACACTATTTACGCACCGACAACTGGAACACGCCGCGAAAACAGTGCATAACATTTGCGACAATATATAATCTTTTGGAGAAAATGCTTGAAACACGATGTTGATAAAAGAATTTAAATTTAAATTGATGAAATTCGGTAACAGGTAATTTTCTCCAATTTCACTTTTTTTCTTTTTAACTTGTCCGCAAATGTATGCAGGAGTAAGTGGGTGAAATTAAACTCATAACCTCTGTAATTACAAACTATATATATATACGTAGTGACGTCACAGGCGGGCATACTAGATCCATCTGAATTCTCAGTGTAGTACACAGATGCTCTATACTTGGCTAGTACACCAAGTCGGTAGCTTACTGGAGCGTACTTGTGTACTTGTGGCAGTCGCCATACTTGTTTGGTTTATAGTCCGTGACTGTTTATGTTGAGAGATTACGAAGAACGTCAACCTGTACAGTTTATTAACATATACTGCTATACGAAATGCCATTCACTTGTAAGTAAACAATTTTAGTTCACGAATGTCTCTTTGCTTCCGCGAATAGCAGGTGAAATACACACAGTGGCGTAACTGCAGGGGTGGTCAGAGAGGCCAGTTACCTCCTCAGAACCCGGCAGTCAGTGTCAACATTCAGCGGCACCCACTGCTCCCTACCAGAAGGAAACAATTACACTGACTCTTAGGGAAATATTTCTCTCGATGGGCGATATTTATTCCATCAGAAATTTGTTTATGATACATCTTCCTGGAGCAGGACGTCCTAATCCCTACACACCTAGAGCACGTTCCATACTCCTCAATCCCTCCACCGAGAATACTTCCAGGGGTGCATGTGCGACAGTAAGGGCGGCAGCCCGCTGTCTTAACTTGAGAGACTAGCCTCAACTCTCCGCTGCAACTGGCCCGCAAATAAAATCACAGTAGCCTACTGTTACCCGGTAAATGTTTTACAAATAACATACTGCTATGCTGCACTGATATATACTATAACACTAAATACAGCGCGTGTTCGAATTGGCATTTTTAGTTTACTGAAAGATCACGTCATCCTAATTACGGAAGTCACCTAAAACTATGACATTTTGGTATGCTTGCGTTTTGATTTTGGTATTTAACGAAAAATACTAAAATACTAAATTATCATATCACAGCCGTCGCTGAACAGGTAACTATATATCTAAGGTGCCCGAACTCAACGCTACTAAATACACAAACGCCATTGTACTAAATTGCTAACTCGAACATAGCCTAATGTGACTCAGCGAGTTTTTAATACGTTATTAATACAGATTTGCAATAATGATTGGTTCACATAGACCAATTTAAAGTATGTTCTGCGGTATTGGTCTGCAGTTCATTTAATATACTAATGTTCTATAATATTTTCCAGGTGTGATAATGGCATGTCAGTTTAGAACATTTTTTGGAAATTAATAGAAATATTATTTTCCATACTACTTGGACTTGGAAAGTTATTGTTTCCATCACAGCTGTGGAAGCAGCTGAGGTGGTCGCATCCTTGTACACTTGTGTTTATTTATATATCTTTATAAATTAACGTTAAGATTTTTTTTTATAAAATTTTAAACCTTATGATTACACACAGTACTATTTTACAGAATTTCTGAAACTAGAATGGACTGATTTCGAGTCTATATTTTCTCATGCGAGAGTGAATAACGATAGAGTTAATGTCTATTACTAATCCAGTTGTAACAAATACAACACGGGTAAAATATTGCAGACGTAAAAATATCTGTCAATATTAAACTATGCCATATGTCCTGACAGCCCCCGTTTCCAAATATTTGTAAGCTGCAGTGAAATAAATATAAATTCAACATGGAGGGGGCACTACCCCTTAAGACATAAGACGTAAAAAGATTAGACTTAAAGGCGTGACGTAAACGATAGTTCCGGGACATAAATATCTCTAATCCGGTAACTCACTCAGCAATAAAAATTAGCAGCGAGGTCCGCAGATAGAACTTAAGTACTGGCTTTGACTCCCGCGTAAAGTAAAATTTCCTCGGCCCTGACTTAGGTGCAATAATACGGATATATTGATGATTCAGTAAGTCACTATCACAATATGAGCACTAACAAAAACATAATTAATAACACGTTGGGTGTCGGATTTTAAAATAAAATAAATGAAAATAAATTGAAACACGTTGTTCACTGAGCGCTAATTCATCGTGGACTGCATCACACGGGACTAGAAAACTGAAATAGCTGTTATTTCAGCAGTTTTTTTTCTCGTACGGACCATACAAATGCAGACTAGTAGCACCATTTCACTTTGCTCGGGAGGGTATTTATCGCGCACGTGTGTACATATTATATAAGTGATCTGTTATCGAGTCCATCGTGAACCGAATCATCTTATCGCCCTTGCTAAAACTGTTCATAAACCACAACGTCGAGATAAGAGAAAAGTTACTTGCTTACGTTATTATCCGTATCTCGTTATGTGATGGTTTACTGGACATTAAGCGCAAGTTACTTTACGGTAGGGTATTACCAACTGTCATGTTATAGTAAAATAAATAATAACATGCTATTAATTAGAATCATAAAGTAGGTATAATCATGGTCCAGTATTTGCGTACACATTCATTCTCGGATGAAGCTGTCTTGCAACTGTCGTCTGACATACACATAATGAATCTCCACCTGAATGTACCACTTCTACCAACAACCACTTATTGAATTTACGTAGTCTATATTGTTTACATAAATTTACCTTCCAGTAGATCTTTCCTCTTTTTTTTACCCTTATAACAAAATATAATACTTAGCCCACATAAGGGCTTTATCACTCTACCGCTCCTGCTTTGTATTTTATCACTACGAGACACTTTACTTCTGGTTTGAGACATCTGAGGACTAACATACCCTCACCCGAATTCCGTACCACTCCCCTCTGAGGTAAATCTGCTGAGACTGTATCACTTTCCTTTATCCTATCAGGACTAATTTGTTTTCGACTATACCCCGGAGCCTACCTTGCCAATAGCCTCATCATCCTCTTCATGAAAAATAGGTTTGTTTACTGATGACTTTAAATGTTTTCAATTCATACGGTACAACTTCCCTTGCTCATCCCTTACTGCATATTATCTGGGAGCTGAGTTTCTGCCCACAATCAGTCTAGGGGTCCAAATATTTGCTTTACTATTTTTAAACAAAGCATTTTCTTTTGATGCTCGTGGTGGAGGATCTTTGTTATAATATTTCTGCTTGCTTTGTTTATTTGCTAATTTATCTATGTTATTTAAAAGTAATTAAGGTTGTAATCCATTTACACTTGTTGGAAACTTGCTTTTTAAGATTTTACACATAAGTAATTGTGCTGGAGAATATCCTAGAGGAATTATTGGGCAATTTCTGTACTTTAACGGGGCTATATAGACATCCTTTCCTTCAAATATAGACTTCTTCAACATTATTTTTGCAACATCCACCCCCGTTTCCTCTGACCAATCAAACTGTCGGTATTCAGAACTTTTAGCAATAACTTTAAAATTCCATATCTCAGCAATAGCAATATTTTATTGCTAGAAAATGGAATATTGTCACAGACTAGAAAATAAAGCAATCCCACTCAAAAATATGGCATTGACAGATTTATTACTGCTCCTGCTGATTTGTCTGTTATTTGAATTAACTCTAACCAATTAGAGTGTGAATCATAAACAACCAAATATAGGTTACCACCCATTGAAAATATGTCAGCCACCTCTCTCTCTCTCTCTCTCTCTCTCTCTCTCTCTCTCTCTCTCTCTCATCCACGTTGTGATACAGGATACGGCTGAATAGTCTTTTGATCCTTTTAATTTTGAAATCTTTCACATGTCTTTACTATACTTTCTCTATCCTGATTTTTAAACCAGGCCAAGGCATAATTTTCAGTGCACTAGCTCGTCATTTCTCAATACCTCCATGACCTTCACGTCATAACTGCCACATTTCCTACCATAATTCTTTTGGAACAATTATTTTGTTATGCAAGAAAACCAAACCTTCTGCTATATCAATATCATACCTACACTTCCAATATTTCCTGATTACTTCAGGGACATGGCAACTATGTTCTGGGCAGCCTTGCAGACATATTTTGTTTAACACTTGCAAACTCGCATCTTTTCAGTAGCTTGTTGGAACTGAAGTTTTCTAGCTTCAGTCACTGGTAAATGATTTGTCAAAACATGAAAATTAAAATTTAAAATCCTCTGGGAATCTGTCCTGTTTAAGATATACTCTAGACAGTGTATCTGCAATAAAGTGCTGTTTGCCAAGCAAGTAGTTACATTTAAATCTTAAATAAAAACTCTCATCAACATGCGTTGTAACCTTGCAGACACTTGATTAAGCTCTTCTTGAAATTATTCGTAAAGGCTTGTGGTCAGTTTCTACCTTCACATTAACATTCCTACCACATATAAATGGATGGAATTTAATACAAGTAAACGCAATACCAAGCATTTCCCTTTAATCCGAGCATACCTTGTTTCTGTGAGTGTTAAGCCCGTGAACGCGGCAGTGGGATGATATCTCCTGTAACAAAAAATGCTCCAATACCATCTTTGGAAACATCTGTGTGTATTTCTGCAGCTTTAGTTTAATCAAAACTGCTTCAGTTAACGGAAGTTCATTTTCATGTTCTGGGTTCCACTCCCACTCAGAATTTTGTTTTTGGAAAGTTCTTAAAGGGGAAGTAACAGTTGACACATCTGGTACGAATTTATCTACAAATCTAGCTAACCCCATGATCCTCAATGGCTTCTTCTTATCGATAGGCTTTTCTGATTCTCTTATGGCCTTCACATGTGCATCATCTACTTTGAAACCCTCCTTAGAAAAAAAAACCTGCCCCACACATTTTAACCCTTTTTTTTGTATATACTGAATGTTCGCCCCGTTAGACTTAATATTATACTGTCGTCGTGCCTTTTGTAACACTTTATTGAGAGTTGTATCACGTTCTTTTTCGTGTCGCCCCGAACAGATATAGACATCAAAATATACTTCTACACCTGAGATATCTCCATAGACTTCCAAACCGTGCACTAGTTGTAGACAGATCAGAGCTAGCCTGGTATATCGGAATGTGCCTAAACCCATTCTTGATATATAATACAGTGAAAACAGTTTTAGCACTCAACTGTGCAGTTTTAATATTAATTGAAGTCAAACCATTTAATTCGAAAAAGAACTTATAATTTAAGTTCAAAATGAAAGAAAATGTTATATCAGCGAAAGCTGATTTTGAATATATTAATTTCAATATTTTATTTCAAATATAGACTTGAAAAGGAAATTCAAATAAAATAAACAAAAACGGGGATGAAAACTTTATGTGAATGTGAAAAATTCAGTATGGAAAAAAACATACTTTTCAAAACATTTCCTTTATCTTGGCGACTTAGGGGCAAGAGAGGAAAATAATAAAAATGCATGAAAAAAATCAAAAAGTTTTAAGATGAAATTTATTTTCCAAAACATCCACAAACAAGCGAACAGTGTTACATTTTTAAAGAATGTGAACAAACAATTGCAAAGAAAGAATAGCATGCATATATATAATATTTACGAGTTGGGCAAATCAATTAAAAAATGTATTATTAATAATTTATTATATCGTTTAATTTACACATCGCTGTATTACATGATATTTTTTTTTGTGTTTGTAGACTAAAGAGTATAATTAAAGGAGACACATTTTATAGATTTCACAAACATCTACTTTATAAAACAGACGACACATAAAGAGCTCTATTTAATATAATTAAAATGCAATCACTTTTAATAACGCTTTTAAAACAGTGAAATTTGTGGATATAAAAGATTATAACGGAAGTACAAATACTCTTATAAAGATGAAGACACAAGTATCCATTTTAATATTTAGCAGCTCCTTGGAATAAAATTAGAAATATATATAATTGAAGGATATGGTGCTTAAAGTTAGTTTAAGATATTTGCTATTATGAAAGAAAAGATATTATTCAAGAGTTCAGTTTTAACCAGAAAAAAAAAGGAATTTATGAGAAAACAGTTATGGATTTTGATGAATCAAGAAATTAAACTATCAGAATCCTACAAAAGCAGTTAGATATTGAATTCTATAAATTAAATTGAAATTAGTATAAATAAATAATTATTATTTGGTGTATGACATCTCAATTTACCCTTAAACACTAAAAGCGAAAAAGTGATTACTATGTCAAGAAGAAATATTGTCGGATTATGGATTCCGCAAAGGAAATTTCTGGTCAAAATGATAAAACTCGTCATAAAATGTTTCCAAGCGAATGATGCAATGTCATGATAGAATTAAAAAGTCAAAAATTGCTAAGAATTTTTTTTTGTAATCAGCCCTACATTAAAAACACTATAATGCAGACTTTGAATGTTTGTTGATATAAATCGATAATTGTTGGCAAAATACTGACAAAGACGTACTATTGATTATAAAAACCTTCGAAGATCATAGTTTATCACATTGAATTGATTACACTGTAGGAACTTATGATCATCATACCGAATACATTCTAAATAATGTAACAAGATTCTATAATTGCAAAATTAATAGGAACAGGTAAAAAGATTAAAATGCGACAAAAATATAATAATGGAAAAGGACTAAGCTACGCCTCGAAAGCTGTAGACCAACATATCCCGCTAGTGGAATTACCACACAAAAAACTGGTGTTTACATTTATTTACATGTGGAGTAACACCCGTTTACAACGGTTTAGAAGGAGTGCGATAATATAGGTTGTGCTTATTTATCTAGCACGTAGTATTTTAATGACTGAAGTTACTATTGATGCATATAGATTAACCCTTTCAGACCCAATGGCATCAATTGATGCCGTTAAAGGAAGATATTCTTTTTTTTAAATTACATTTACTGCAACAGGCCTATTTTGCTCATTTTAGTATCATTACTCTGTGATTTTAGATACTAATGCCATCTCTGCGGCTCAGAATGAACTAAATAAGAAAATACTTGGAATTTTATCGGAAAACCAGAAAATTAAATCATGTCTGAAAGGGTTAATGAACTTCATGCTGGCAGCCGGCTCAGGCCGACCACCTGATGATTTCAGACACTGAGTTTCCCCTGCTCGACTGTCGTCACATGTCACCTGCAAAATGCCAGTTTGGCACCAGCAAGTCATTTGAAATTCTAGTTCATCAGAGTATAGCAGTGAACCAACACTATAGTAGCGATATCATATCCTGACGTGTTCCACATTCCCATCTAGCATTCATGAAAACCAAGGCTCACACATCAAGGAATTATTATGGAATCTCAGAAGGTGTAAAAGTTTTCTACTATGTTTCTGTTTTCATGACATATTAAGCTCACGAAATCCAGTAAAGTGTATTTATAGTACAATAAAGATAATTCGACATATCACGATGAGACTCACTGAAAACTTGAAAACAAGGAAAATGAAAATTATATGGTTCCAGGAGTATACACCTCTATTTCGACTAGGAAGCTTATTAAATTAAATTTTTAGCTAGTTTTTGTACATTTAATTACTGTTCAAAAGAAGCACATCGGATAATACAGCGCGCACTATGCAGGATATAATTATATCACTAGAATACTGGATTTTGATAAGTTGAGCAAACTTCTTTTAGTATGAGGTCTGTAAAACAAAATCTCAAGTACACATATACTCGTAAGTGTGGCTCAGTGTTTTGCTCGAACATGTAGGTCCCTACAAAGATTTCTGTAGAGTGGAGCTGGGGAATCCTGGACAGAGTAAGAGCACTCTCATCACTGGGTCTTGGTCTTCGTGGATGATGGTCGTAGCACACCAAGACGCCTCCACATCCAGCGCGCTACAGCCCTGAGCACCAGTAAGACTGCTACTAGCATCACCAACAACACGGCCAATACGTCCAGCAGCAGGTAGCGGTACAGTGGCATGCCCACAGCCGCAGACCTGAGGTGTGGTGCTCCATTGTGGCGCAGCACATACTCTATCCAGAAGACAGCCCTGTCCAGAGGATGATCTATCTGGTCCCGGAACACTGTAGACATCCGCCGTGCGTTCTCTGCATAGCTGCAAACACATTTTCTCGACTCTTCTTAGTCCTATTGCCATTAACAGTGTTCTTGAACGTTATAATTTGTCTAGTACTATCACGGTTAAGTCGGAAAAGACAGGTCCACCACAAAAACGAGCATTGAGCCATTGTTAGCACGAGTCCTTCCCAGCATAACCTTGAGCATAAGCGGGAACCTCAAATTGGGCCCATGCTACTTATAATCCATTGATACGTGTGAGTTACCTGGTGCAGAAGGTAATTATTAGGTAACATTTCGAAAACATAGTACTCTTCCTGCACTTTCTTCCATTACCATTGAGTTGAATATCTTCACAATGGAATTCCTCTTTGGGCTCCAATTGTCACACTGTTGAGCCGACCAGCCCTCCACCAAGCCAAGACCATCATGATAGTTTGTAAAGCAAGCCTAGTTTGGGGGGCAGGTACCCTTCCTGTGAACCAATTGTGGGGAATTCCCGGCATTTCCCACATTTGTTAACCTGCTTAACCTAGGTGCTTCGAGATTATCCAGAGGTGCTGCTGTGAGGTAGTGTGTTTCCTTGAGTTAGGATAGGTTGTAAGATATGCATTACTAACTCTTAATGTGGTATTGTTTACCACCTATCTCAAATATTTGAACTAGCAATAAGACGGACACATCGTAGAATAGTAATTCTCTACCTAAACCCTCTACAATTCCTCAACATGGAATTCATCAGGCAACGAGTGGAATGTGCTTCCTGGAGTCGACACAACATATCTCAGATATTAAGCCTCCTGACTTGAGTGCTGGGAGTGGTGCTGGATGAATAATGTGTTTCTTAGTATCGGAGACATTACAACTAGTTCTCAATGAGCAGTGCGCACAGTGGTAGGAATCGGCCAGAGGACTATGCTTCACAGAGACAACAATATCCAACCAGGCATATCCTTACACCCATGGTAAGTTATCTCCCTGGCAAAAACCTAACTATAATTTGCATGCCCTCCATGCCATGCCTTACATCCATTACAAGCTGGTTTCCCGACCTCTGCTCTGGCACATACACTGGGGTAGCCCTCAACTTACACTTATAACTTGATGGGTTCAAAATTCTGGAACCCCATGAGTGGGCGATAAGGCAAGTTAGGTATCTTACTTCTCCCTTCAGTTGCAAATACGCATACACACAAAATGTGGTGTGAGATTATAGGCCACATCTGTTTTAGAGGGTGGCCCAATATGTCCTGGAACTCTGCAGTCACCACTGTGTATTCTCTGTATAGCTGGAAACACAACTGCTTACACAGTCATTACCATGCTTTGAACTTTTTAACATAGTACTCTCAGCCCCACATGCTATAATGTCACTCGACCACCCAATCGGTGGGGAAAGAGTGTGCCCAACTCTCACCTGTATTGACCAGATCCAAAGTCCCAGCCTGAATGATACATTTGCAAGGCCCCACCTTCCCCAAGTACTGGGACCCTCATACTCAGCACTAAGCATTCGGTTTGGCCAGGTACTATCCAAACACCCTTGTGTTTCCCTAGGATAACACCGGAGTATTTATGAAGCTCACTACTCGATCATTCACAAGGGAGGGGATCCATCCAAATTTCCTCTAGCATATAGAGATAATCACTTCCATCACGAATTCAACACCAATGGATCGGTAACCAAAGGACATCTCCAGTGGGACTAAACCGATCGCCCACATAACTAATTATGCTTGTCAAGACTGACCACATGTGAGAATTGAACTCCTCTTCTCTTATCAAGGCCATATAAAAGCTACTGAGTACTGAATAGTCAGTATAGGCCTCAACAGGCATAGTGAAAAGTTTTACATCCTTACAGGTGGGTCCCAGGGTGGGCCTCAAGACTCTAAGTTTTGTACTGACTTGGAATTAGGAGGAACTATTTGAATATTCTCTCCGGGTGTATATGGAAATGGTGTAAGTTTGAAGTTTAATGCAACAAAATGGTGGAAAACTGACAACACATCAGTTAATAGTTACGAATATGAGATGGTTACTCAAGTGTTGTGGCAGAGGGAGGTGGCGCAGTGGTAAACCACTGTACTCATATTAGAGAGGACATGGGTTCGATTCCCAGTCTGGCCATCATGATTTCGGTTTTCAATGGTTTTCCGAAGTCACTCAAGGCGACTTATGGGATGGTTCCTTACTGAAAGCCAAGGCTGATCCCATACCTGTGCCTGCTTCTCTGAGCAACTTGTTCCATTTCCAGTGGCTTTAAGTTCTACCTAACTCGAGAATTGTAGACTCACCTGGTGTTTGTGAGGATTTGCTTAATGCTGGCGAGTAGGGTCTCCTTGTTGAGCGTCTCGAAAGGAAGACTCACGCCAATGTTCAGTCTGTAAGCCTGCTCTGAGTTCTTGTGCTGGTCGAAGTAGAAGGGGATCCCCAAGGTCGGAACCCCGAAGTATGCCGCTTCTTGTGAGCTCATCAGTCCATTGTTAGTGATGAAGAGCTTAATGTTCTTGTGACCTGCATCAGAGAAGCAACACTATCACTGACATAAGTTTGTGCAGATCTATTCCATTTATACCACTGCAGCATCTTACTTGGTCATTCCAATGACAGTGATTTTGACATTAATAAAAATAAAAGTCATGTAAATTAGGACACCTTGATTAAGACCTGCAGTTTCCCATCATCTCGGAATTAGTCATTATATGAAAATAGTAAATATAACCACAGTAGAAGACATCACGGAAGTGGGAGCGACCGGAGTAAGCACACCAGCAATGTCCTCTACATTTATCTAACAAAAGAGTCATACTGTGGATTCACACAGGATCAAACTCCGATCTCCATGGGAAGAAACAGGAGTGTTGACAATGTGTAGTAAGTTCGTCAACTGTTATGGACAATAATTTTAATGGTATTCTCAAATCATACAATTGAACTATGTCATACATGCTCTCGTTTTCGGATTCCAGTATTCGTTTGTTTTAACGAGTATTAATTTTTTTTCTGCAGTGGAAGTAAGTTCTCATAATACAAAGGCATACTACAAAAATTCAACTAATTTTAAAGAAGCTATGGTATGTGCTTTTGCCAACTATGTTTGGGAAATCCTGTTAAGCGGTAATTATGAATAACATCTGCTATGTTCCTGTCGTTATCATTCTGTTTTAATACACACTGCCGGACAATCAAAATAACACACACAGAAGTTGCACCGGATGGAACTGAAACTTTATAGATGAGTAATACACAGGATCACAAAAACAGAGCCGTAGGACAATTATATGTGGATCTGTGGTATGCTGTCCAGACATCTTAGTAGTGCGTCACACCCCCTCGCACAGTGGTACATGCTGCAACACAATATAGCATAGCGTCTAGCAGACACTGAGCGTTGTTATGGGGCAGACATGCCCATGATTATTGGACGATGATTTCCAAATCCCAGATACTGTGTCATAGTGGCAACTGGTTTTTCAACTGGTGCCTCACATGCTCGTTTGGGGATTTGTCAGGGGAGGGGGCAGGCCATGGTATTGTTTGGATATGAAGGGAAACAGTCCTGGGCTATCCATGCCATTTGCGGTCGGGCGTTATCCTGCTAGAGTATCGCACCTCCCTGGAATCCCAGTCAGAAATGGGGACAGATAGGGGTATAGGACCTAATCCACATACCGCTACGCCATCAATGTTTTACGTAATGTGACGAGATCGGATCGGCTATCGTAGGTCATGGCTCCCCAGACCATAATACGTGCCTTAGAGGAAAAGCACCACTCGATAGCGAGATTGGGATTGTAACATTCTCCAGCGGTCCGCCACTTTCGGGTGCGAATGATCATCAGTCCCCATAACGAAATAGCACTTATCACTAAACACCACACACACAGCCAGTCTGCAGAATTTGCATTGCTCTGGCCTGCGCCACTACAAACAGAGCTGCCGCTGTAGCAGAGTTAATAGAAGAAAACATAATGGTCTCTGGGAATGCAGATTCACCTCCTCAAGGCACCAAAAATTGTTCGTGGGCACACAGGAGCTAAAACACTGGCCAGTACCGGGGACCAGGTCACAATGGGATCCCTCTGCGCCTGGCGCACGATCCGTCGATCCTCTCGACTGGTTGTCGACCTCCTCCATCCTGAGCCGGTCCTCTGTGTGTGAGTGACTTCACATATTCACTGTTCCCTACAGCATCGGGCAGTGTGGTCAGAACGATCTACATGGTGGACCATATGGCGTCACATCCATCCTGCTGTTTTCTGCCCGATTATGAGTCGTCTCTCGAGTCCGTCTGTTGCGTAAAGCAACATCTTTCGCATCTTCCCGGTATGCTTCTTCACTTTGTACGTTTACTTGGTATTGTCTTGTGTTTATCCCGTTAATGCAGCTTTGACTTCACGCTAGTGTATACGACCGCTGGTCGATGCTTGCAGTGCTACTTGTCTCGTACGCTGTTAACATGCATGAATAGTGATTCCATGACAATCACAGAGTAATGGAGTGAACAAGGAATAACTTCTGGTTGGAAAATAAAAATTGAACCTATGTAGCAGTCAACAAAATCTCACAAATCAGTTAGGTACACCGTGTTTCTGTCAGATGATTTTTATTAAATGTAACATACCCTTAGCCTGGCATTTGTTAGAAATTCACCATAACACTAGTAACAATTTGTCAATGTATTTAAACCCACGATAAATTGTCCCTCTTTTGTATGCTGTTAATGATGTATTCGATATTTTCTGCGCACGATAATCGTAATCAAAACAGGTTATGTCTTATTTACTCCCCACCTAAGATATCTCTTTGTGGTAACCATTTACCCAACATTACATTCGCTGGTTTCTGCGGCAAGTTGTCCGACTAGAACTTCCACAAGACTCTCTGAGGCAGCTCGGCGAACGCCTCCAGGAATGATTGCACTGCATGAGTTGGCAGGAGGGAGCTCTTCAAGTTGGAGCCCAGACTAAACAAGATGGCGCCGTCCTTAGCACCGTCCAAGAACGTCTGTAAGCCCTGCAAAATATACCGATCGCTATCTAAACCAGTACCAAGAACCTAAAGAAACTTCTACAATACTTAAAAAAAAAACTAATTTCCAAAATGAATAAGATGATTGAGAATTGAAGGTTTTATGAAATATTCTAGACACTCATTTGACCAGTGTGAAGCATGATTAGTAACTTTATTGTGATATAGTGTGTAAGATAAGTTCATTTACAAATGGAAACTTTTTGTGTAAATAGCATTTTGTTTCAATGAATAGATTTTTTGTATGGCAATGTGATATTGTAATGTGAAGCAAGGGTGATATGCAATGATTGTATTTAAATGATGCTATATTGACAAATGTATAGCCTACAATTATAATCCCTCGTCTATGGAAGCATTTCATCATAAATAAATTTATTTGTGTGTGTGTGAATAACTACTGCCTTAGGCTTAGAACGTATACTTCTAGCGAAGTGACGCTTCAAATTTAGGATGAATGTATTTATGTATGCAGAAATTTACTAAGATAGTAGATACAATGTAGTACAGAACAAGGGGGGGGGGGGGCATTCCATTAACGCACGGTAGATGGTATGCGGTGTGTTGACGTGGTGTGTCCTGAGGTACGAGTGTGGGTAGACTGCAGTCTGTGTTTACATGCAGAAGAGTAAGCACATGATCAGTCTGAGTGAAATGGAGTACACTGCCGTGGCACGTGTGGATATGGTGTTTGTTGTAGGGACAAGCTAATGGAAGCAGTAATACAGCAGCACGGTTGTATCCAGCATCCAAACATTGTTATAGTAGTCAACGTTCTTCAGAGCCGTTTCCGGACGGGGCACTCTGTCTGAAATGGATTTTTCGTTTGAAAACGAAGAGCAAAAAAATAAAGCCACTGAGGCGCAAACAGGTATTGTACAAGTCATACTCCATTCCCGTAGTCACATATAGATTAGAGAAATAGACAACTAATTATTGTTCTATGGCAGTGGTCTTGGTCCTCACCTCAGTAAATGTCCATACAGTTAAAAAGACTCGTATATGAAGTAAACATAAACCTGTCTTAATATATAAAACTTGTGAGCATGATGTGATAATAACTTAAAAATATTTGCAATTCACGTAGGTAACAATAGGGCGTAGCGAGGGCATGTGTACGTACCGGGTTCCCTTAGAAACAATTACGTGTACACCTTAATCACACTTGTACAAATTATAGGGTATGAGTGTATATAACCACCAACCAGAAAATAATCAATTTGCATACGTCTCAGTGTTATGCCTAGGAGCCAATACTATTGTCACTTTTATCCACATTATGTTTCATTTAATAGTGTGAGAGGTGATTAAAAATGATAAATAATTCTTGGAACAAATGAACACACAATAACGATCTGATACCTAATCTGTGTGGTAACTTTAGTCCGTTCATCCACAGGTTGGAAACAGCTGATACTCGATGATAAAGGCACCATACCCATTAGCAAAGTGTGAATAATGTAAAATATTTGCAGCTCAAGTTCAAATACTAAAATTAAAAATTGCAAAAATTGTACTGTTTCTACTTACCTCCTATATCTGCTACGCGAAAGACGCTTAAAGACACACATATTGATCGTGGATTCACTTGAATCTTTACAAACAGCAGACTGGAGGAGTATCGGACACCCTAAAAAGGTAGTTTAATTCCTACACTTCATCCACTCCGGACGAGCGTCCTGCCTTAGGTCCTATCTCTTCAAGTGGTAATGGCGGAGAGAGCGATCCTCCTAACTGACTGGCACTAGCTAACCCTATACTACCTTTAGACGCTGTCTAAAAAATTAGGGTGTCTTGGTACATTACCAGCAACAGCCCTATCTGACTCGTCATGCTACCACAAGCGCAGTTACAACCAGTAACCTGATATCCTGTGCCCTAGATGGTCTGCGTCTACAGCCTGGCTCACCGAGCTGTGGGTTGCCCGAACGCGGATGTCATGGAGTATAAGTGCTAGCGCTACGCCCGTCACGGCAGGCTGCTCGCCACGGCTTAGGCGGGGAACAGCACGATCTCACCGTCCTTGAGCATGCAGTGGTCACCTGTCACCATGCTGTCAGCGAGTTCCTAGAATTAACGCTGCATACGGCGTCATCCCGGGTGGCTTGCGCCTGCAAAGGTATTCACGGGTGACGTTACCTCTGATCCAGGTGTCACCTGGCTGGAAGAGCGGCGATGTGGCTGCGTTGCTTACCGTATATGGACATGATGACGTCTTTTCCGGTGGAAGGATTGTTACCCCAGAAATTTACCGAGTAGTTCTATCGAGAGAGTTCTGTCCCCTCTCATTGGCCTATAGGTAGTAGCGAGGGTGGCAGACAATGCCCCTGTATGTCGGCCAGTCGCACTGTACATAAGGCCGCTGGTACATGACGACGCCCCTAGTCTTTGACCCACTCTGCTGGTACCACTTCGAGGGCACATCGACACCAGAGGTCGCCACGAGCAACTTGAGGGCAACACTGCGGGGCGAGCCGAGATACTGACGTCTTGGGGAGACGTGGCCAGATCAGCCAATCACACCACAACACGACATCACGAGGTGGCGGAGCCCCGGTCCTGTGTCACTAATTACCAGTGGTAAGGAGATATTCAGTTCTGGTTGCAGAATAGATCCGGAAACTATATCACGCGCAGCGAGCCCTAGATATCCCCTGTTAAGAGCCTTGATGTTTGTTAACGTAATTGTAGCTTGGAAGAGTCGAGTATTTATTCACTATTATTTGTTGAGATATTTCAGATCAAGTATTCTTTCAGTATTGGTTGTTAAAGTGTTTGAGATAATTTATTGTATGAGGAGTAATGAAATAATTAGTAGTTTTTGTAATTGTCTTGTGTCATAGAACCATCTTGAGTTATATCCATAGAGTACAGTAATGTCAAGAGGATTAGCCTCAGAGAATTGTCTTGTGTATAATATAGTGTTTAATAGTATAACGTTACAGTAGCCATCTCATTAAAAACGTTACAAGGGTGCCTGTCTCTATTGTAGGCTGCTGGTTTGATGTAGATGCTTGTCCGCGGGTTGTAATTAATATCCCCGTGCGTCTATTGGATTCCCAGCGACAGGATTAAAAGGCCGCTGGGCTTCAGGGATGGGAACCCCTCGGACCCCCGCTCTGCTGTGGCGGAACGAACCAGCGCGGTTTTCACTTATGGCGTCAAAGCAACGGTGTAAGGCAATACTACCCGACGATGTATCAGTTCCCTAACCCCTGAGGTTACTGCCTTGTATGCTAAACTGATGATGTGAAAGTGTGCATCATTCGGGGGACGAGTGTCTGCCAGTGCTTCCGAATATCAACGTGAAGAAATTCCTATAAGCTTTTTTCTGGGCAACAGATAGGCAAACCGCTGCGGACATTGTAACTGCAGGGATGTGATTTCTTAGTACATTGGTGATTTCAAGGCGACAGAGGATCAGTGTTGATTGAGCAAGGGCGAAGGTGGGAGTGCAGGATCTGTATGATAGTAAAAAAAAGCAAAGCTGAGATGGCAAAGCCACATGAAGAGAATCTGAAGAGAAACGGTGCGTTGCCTAGGAGAATGATAAAGCTGAGAAACCAAAGAGGTTGTGGGAAAGTGGACAATTGCAGGAGTGTAGATGAGCGTGGTGTGATGTAAGTGAGCGGTGATCACTGGAAGACAGAGATGGAGGATGAATGGTAATGAGATAAGGGAGTTGCAACATTTTACACTAACCCAACCAAAAACTTAAATGATAAAAAATTACCACGATTTGTTAAATATAAATTTAATTACGTACCTTCTCTAGCTTTCCCGATGGCTTCAAATGCATTCCACCAACTGGAATCACGTTGGGCGTGATAGGGCGTGGAGGATCAAACCCGAACACAGTATTGGCCAGTATTATACTGATGTTTCTCTCGTACTCCTCTATAGAAGGCACTGGGAAGCTGAAGTAGCGGTTCACTAACGCCTACATGCTCGGCAAATACTCGAAATTCCACACCCACATGCCGAAAATTTCTGTGATAAAGCTCTCCAACCTCTGCAGGAAATCCATTTTGTCGGAGTACGGGAGAATGTAGTCAGGGGTGTAGGCCGGGTTCTTCGGGGACCCAGCCATGTAGTTCACACGTCGAGGTATACCAGCGCCGTTCAGCGCTATCACCGGAGGGTTGCCGAACTTCGTTATGAAAGGCCGGAAGCAATCCGTGTACTCCGACTCGACGATGATCAGGTCGAATATCTTCCCGTCCGGGTAGCTGAATAGTTGTTTGGCGCCGTCAGTCGACAACTGGTAGTCGCAGAGTTTCAGCACCCAGTCGTTCACGACTCTCATCTTGAACATAGCCCCATCGTATGAGACCTCCTAGTATTCCCACTGCGACCTGACGTATTCGTGCGAGCCTTCGATATGTATGTAGGTGAGGTTGGTCACAGGTTCCTTAAGAACATCAGGGCTGACGACGATCACTTCATGGCCTCTGCTGACTAAGACCATCATGAGTTCCCGGTTCCAGACGTGGTGACTGCGGGTTGTTAGTGTCAGCAAGGCCAGGATCTTCGCACCAGATACTTGGTGGATTCCTGCGCTCACCACAGCCAGAATGCAAACGGAAAGAATTTGCAGCTCCATAGTTGTTAATCTGCAAGGAAAGAAATAAACTGGTTACTTCTGCTTCGTTGTCAGAATGTATGCTGCCGCAACAGACGTACACGTGGTTTGCCACTATTAACTGAACACATTTAGAACTCAACAAATAAATATCCTTGTCCATTAAATCATAAATATTAATGGAGATCTACTGCAATGTTGAGGCGAATAACATTTTAGTGTCTCCGCCATCTATATTAAAGGTATATTTGGTTATATAATCCATTTACGGTTACTTCACACTTTTCTGAAGCCCTGCTAAAGTTCTACTTCCAGGATATTCCTCCGCCTCAAGCCAATTGGGCTTAACTAAGTCTAGGAAATTACACTAAATGAGGGGCCACGGTGGCTGAGCTGTTGTCCTGCTTGCCTCCCACTAAGGCGATCCGGGTTCACTCCCCGGCCGGGTCACTCCGGATCTTTCGCATGTGGGAATCGTGCCGGACGATGCTGTTGGTCGGCGGGTCTTCTCGGGGATCTCCTATTTCCCCGCCCTTTCATTCCGACGCCGCTCCATACTCACCTCAATCACCCCCATCGGCTCTGAAGACCTCTATGTTAAGAGCCGTGCAAATCTCTTCACTCTTACTCCAAAGGACAACGCACGGAATTCGAGTGCACTCAAATGCAATAATATTTTGCACGAGAACTATTTCTTACTAGGCGCTACCAACACAGATATGTTCTCACTGTTTTTATTCATGTTTATTATAAATGAAATATTATAATTTATAAATATAACATAGGTAAAACTTCAATTTAACGACAAATAAGATGCTTCTATGTTGACAGGTGTATTAAACGCTTGTGATACATGTCATATTTAGGAAATAACTAAATACGTCATGATTGGGGTGATTTTTCAAAGGTTTGATTTAAAAAGCACGAAGAACACGCGAATATATTACATTAGTGATTTGGTGGACTGTATGAACCAGTACCTGTTTTAAAACCAGCCTGAATCTGAATTTGGCCGCGAGTAAGTAAATAAACAGATAGAGGGCCACATATGTTTGGGAAAAAATTCGTGGGGGAAGCATTGTGCCGTCATTGATTCCCTAATCACTTAAAACTGTTAACGGTTAGTTGAGCACTTTTGAAATCAACCTTAGGAAAATGTCACTAGCCGTACTTGCATATATTTTAACGGACTCGCCAATTGGCAGTTGCCCGATGAAATTGGCAGTGATGGAGAGAAAGGAGTTTCATACCTTGGTGTTGAATCAAAAGTGTCAAGTAAACATTCCTGAATACTACAAACGGTTTCTTTTGTTTATAGTAATTTCAATTCATTAAAGTGTACACATTCGAAAATTGGTAAAATATTATCTTTTTTTTTAAATATAATTTCACAGTTCGAGTTGGCAAAAACATCAATAAAGTAATGAGGCCAGTCGTATTGCTAGGTTTACGGTTGATGTAAGAATACACGATGTGCATACAAGTACAGGATGTTGGAAACCTTGGTTTCGTAAACGAGAGGAGTGTTAGATAGCCACGAAAAACAAGTATTGTGAACATAGGAACCATAGGTCTGCGGTGATTAGTTTAGGCGTTACACGCTGTTTGCTGCGGTGCTGTCCGCGAGACCATCATTACCAGATATTCTCATCGCGCTCCTACAAGCAAGACGGGCAGTGTTTCCGTCGTGACGCTGTACTGTGTACATTACGTCAGCAACACACGATGAAAGACCACAGAATAAACTACGCCCGTATCTTTGTACTTTTCCCTCGTCGCTTAAGGAAACTGCATAGGCAAGCTTTAAAAATACGATATTTGACCATTTTCACTAACTTTTTTTCTCTCCAAGAATACGCTGTATATGACCAAAGAAAAAAAAAGAAAAAATGGCGCCATAGATAATTTTTTTTTTTTTTAATCTTTTATAAACTTGATGTGCGTGTCAATGTCGTCCTTATTGCTCCCGCGCTTCTCGGTCTCAAAAGCGGAAAAAAAAAAGTTTAAGGTAGGCGGAAGCCTTAAATTCCCTTCCAGTGCAGCATACCATATGGACGCTGTGAATGAAAGGTTTGAGAGTAGGGCGATCCTCTCAGGTCGTCGCTGTGGAAATACTGCACTGTAACATGTGTAGTCTTCCCCTTTCGGGACACGGTTGGTAACCATTTATTATTACTTAAATTATTTATTTAACTTTGTTTTTTTCTAATGTATCGAAACGTAAAAAAAAAAAAAAAGAGCATATTTGTGAAATATTTACTTTTCTAATAATTTCACAGAGTCGCCTGACCGACGCACGGAATGAAGTGATGAGGCCCTTGACAATGTAAATTTGACATAAGGTGGAAGAATGCACAACGTGCGTACAAGTAGATCGTAAACAGGATTTTCAAAAGTGCTCATCTTACCGTGAAGAAACTTTCAGAAATAGTTCTTATGGAAAATAATTATTACACAGCTCACGAACGCGGTGCGTTGTCCTTTTTGGTGTAATTTCCTAGATCACGTAAAGTTTTATCAGCATGAGGCGGAGGAATATCCCGAAAGGAGAACTTCAGCAGGGCTCCAGGTAAGCTCGAAGTAACCATTAATGGGATACAAGCTGCCATCCCTCTGGTGTATCTTGCTGTGACTTCTCCGCGGAGGTGCGCTACGAGGTGATATAAAGTATGTGCCGTGAAGTAAACCTGACGTGTAGTGGGGGGGGGGGGGGGCAACCAAAAACACTGGCGGGCCCTATTACATTTCCGGAATGTGGCCGCTGTTCCCGGACATGTAAACTGTGGGCGTGGCTGCTCCACAGGGGTGGAGCTTCCTGTCTAGATGCTTCACCATCTAGGGTTTTACACAATAAACGTACTTAGGCAGTAAGCCATAAGCGGTAAATATTAGGTCCCCGAAAAGGTGTCAACCTGTCACGCGAGACGAGAAGTTCGAGAAAACGTGAAATACTCTGTAGTGCAAAACACGCCTATGTCCAAAACGTACTTTGCATCATTATACATTAAAACAAATTTTGTTAATTTAATTCAAAAGTATTTAAATTAAGCCAATGGTGAATTAAGAATTGAATCACAAATAAAATTATTTATCCAACTATATAAAAACATTTACTACTTTTTGATTGTAAATACACTTTTTCTCGTATATCATGTCTGTGCAGAAAACACTACGTATTTTAAGTGGCAAAAATTAACAATCAGGATGATATATTAAACTTTTTAAAAATAATATTCTGACGGTTTTAAGTTCTTTTTGAGTGTCCAGAAAGCTGTGTTTCAAAAGAGTGTATAGTTCTGTTGCAATTTGCTAGTAAAAATTAACATTGGTGGTAAATGGAGGCAAAATGACTCCCACCGACTCTTAATTAAGTTAGGTGTCGACATTTTTAAACGTCGCACAATTTTAATATGACGTTAATGCATAGAACTACTTTGCCACATTGATGCCAGCTTTACTGGGATAGTGCCATCCAGCGCTTCCCTGAGAGACATGTAAAGTCACAGGCGGGCATTAGTTTTCAAAAGTCGGTGTAAACTGCTTAATAAACCGCGAACCAGTTTCGTTGAATTTTTGTCTTCCAACGACGTGCATTGCACTTTTGCTGTAATACTAGTGACATGGCAACTATGAGGACGCTGTATAGAAGAGTTCCCTCGCACAGTGTTTACACAAGGCAAGGCGCAATGTTCAAACTAAGCGAGATGCTAAAATTGCTCCTGGGTCAATTGAAATATATTCTTAGAATTAAAAAAGCACGAGCAAAGCAAGAAAATGCTACTATTTTGAAACGTGCTGAGTGGAACATGCGATTCTATCAGTACTTCTGCTCAGCTCATGTTACCTATTACCAGCTGTAGCTTACATAATCAGTTCACACGTTTGGACTATTACCTTGATTGGGAGATACTGATGAGATACACAGACACACTTCGTAGGAACCACGGATAGCATTCGTAGATGTAAACTTTTGTACTTCAATATAGATTGGAGATTGCACATTTTCTCATGGCCAGTAGTTCTATTTGAAAATTAGCTATTATTTCTTGCAACATGTAATCATTGATAGCTTTTGTTAATAAACTGGTTTTAATACTGACAAAAAGACATGCAGCTTTTTCGTAGTCAAATGACCATTTTTCAAAACTCTGTTTAGTTCTTTGTTCCTGTCCACTTTATAGCCGCCTGTCGAATGCAAATATAGACAGTGACACAGAACAAATCACTAGTATTCACGCACCGACATGTTACGGTATGAAATTGTTACCAACATAAGTCACTGTTGCATCATTTAGTAGTGTAGTTTGTGTTATAGAGAAATAAATAACAATCACTAACAAGTTAAGAATTTATTGCACTCTTAATACATTAGACATTAAACCACGTAGCCGACCTACCGTGGCGCAGTCGGTTGATACGCCACCGATCTCGGGCGCTGGAGGCTCTGGGTACGAGTTCCGCGCAGGGCATGGGCGTTCGTTTAAGTTAGGTCATTAAGTTAGTCTGTAAGACACCCCCTGCTAAGCCTTCAAGCATAAAACCGGGGGACGTATAAAAGCCCTTTAAAATGCAATACAGTTAAGGCGTATGAGTAGTATTTCCAATCAGTACGATGACGGACAGGGTATTATTTGAATTTTTCAGAAGCGCTCGATTAATGTGAACCAACTTCTTTTGACGTTGCCCAAACGGCTTTTGATCATATGATTATTCCCCACTGATAAAAAAATATGTGTCGGTTGAACGCCTGTTTAAGTTTCAGCGTCATTAAAAAAATTGTTTGTTGGAAAATTTCATTTTGTGCGTGAGAAGAGAATTCGACTACAACAATTTTTTTTCATGTCGTCGCTACGCAGTGGCGTATCAGGGATTTTTCATGGGGGGTTTTACAGGAGGCACTAAATGATACAATTTTTAAGCATAAGTTCACTGATCTATTTATTTGTAATAGTTAAGTTCATTTTAATTTAGTTATTTTATAGATTTATGTTTATTTACCTTAATTAATTTTAATAGTGAGATTTTGCTTTGTTTTCCATGTAGTCAATTACAGGAAGAAATCGAAGAAATGTTGTAATTTATTTTCGCTTCTTTACTGAATTCAAATCTTATTTGTCAGAGCTGTTTCCCGCGCAATTAAATTTAATGCCATCGAGTTCGAAATATTATGTGCAATAACCACTTAAAAAAGCATTCATGCTCAGACAGCTTCTAATAAATTAATCATTTTCTTAAACAATTTCGTTTCCAGCAATTGCTAGTTATTTTTAAGTTTCTTGATGTCCATTTTTGTTGTGCACGATTCTGATTGGCTGAGACCGTCAAACACCAAAGAAATTTTAGAACCGGTCCAATCTTCAAATGTTTGATGGAGACTGAAGCCATCCAACTTTCTCAGACAAATCTGGCAGTAATTATGACGTTTTGATGAATTCATAACTGGCCAACTTGATTTGACCAAACTTATTGGAAGCAGTTTGACGGAAAAATTTGACAGTGCGACAGGGACTTCAGACATAGCCATTGTGGCTTGTAGTCAAACACTTTGCCTGGTATCTGACTCGTGAGTGAGTGAAGAGATTTGGGCGGCTCTTAACAGCGAGGTCTTGACAGCCGATGAGGGTGACAGGTGAGTATGGAGCGGCGCCGGAATGAGAGGACGGGCAAAACGGAAAATCCCCGAGAAAATCCGCCGACCAACGGCATCATCCGGCACGATTCCCACTTGCGAAAATCCGGTGACCTGGCCGGGGATTGAACCCAATTCTCCTTGGTGGGAAGCGAGCAGTCTAACCACTCAGCCACCGTCCGTGGCTAAGTCCAATAGAACACATGTGGGATGCTGTTATGGAATGTCTAGCAGCATGGATTTGCCAGAATAGTTTCTGTAACTGAATCCAATAGAACACACATGTGATGTTGTTATGGGACGCCTTGCAGCATGTGTTCGCCAGCATAGTCTCTGGGACTGAGTCCAATAGAACACTCATGGGATGCTGTTATGGGATGCCTAGCAGCATTGGTCAGCCAGCATAGTCTATGGGACTAAGTGCAATACAACACACATGGTATACTGTCATGGGATACCTAGCAGCATGGGTGTGCTATCATAGTCTCTGGCACTATGTCTAATAGAACACACATGGAATGCTGTTATGGGATGCCTAGCAGCATGGATTCGGCAGCATAGTCTCTGGGACTAAGTCCAATAGAACACACATGGGATGTTGTTATTGGATGCCTAGCAGCATGGGTTCACCCACATAGTCCCAGGAACTAAGTGCAATAGAACACACATGGGATGCTGTTATGGGACGCCTAGCAGTACATCACTAGTTGGCAGCAACACTACACATAAACGACGGGTACAACAAAAAGAATGGGCCATGATACGTCAAGAGCTTACAGACAGCCTCATACTGAGCATGAGTACACAGTGCATATCCTGCCTCGCAGTCTTGGATGATCATATCCCCTACCGAGTAATGCATTTTCCTTTCTGGCCGCTTGTCGTAGGGATATTTCTGTTTTCTGCTCGGCTGTACTCGGAACCCACATTTGATTAAAGGTTCTGTGCAACATTGGGATTCCTTCTTTGATCAGTATTGTTCACCTTTTCCATTCCTTTACATCTTGACGATGTTAGGCTTTGAGACTGTTGAAGCCTTGCTTCAAATCTGACACGCATGTCAACTCATCTCTTCTTCAACAAAATTAAGTGTTTGCTCCAGTTTCCTGCCAAAACTGTCCTGCCTGTGGAGTTTATTTCCAGTCCCCGTTAATGGTGCTATGAATTTTGCAAAATTGTATTAACGATTTTTAATTACAATGTCAAGCTTCAATAAACTGCTTAAAATCTCGTACAGAACAATCGCGGTGTGGCCTGATATGAACGATGCAGTATGCCAGGCGAATTGAGCCAAGCGAGCATGGAACACCATTGGTGTGAATAAACTGTAACACACCGACGTTTTTGATGCTGTTCGCCAGGTCGTCTCGTGCAGCCCTGTGAGCAGGGCGACATCTGGTGTCCTTGTTAGAAGATGGTATTCGATGGACCTGGACTGCCTGTGATTGTTTTTTTGTTTTTAATTATTCTGTATGTGTAACAAAAGTTGGAATATATATGGTCACTTTTATGAGTTGGTGTTTTGAATATTATGTATTAAAACCGAAGCAGTCATGAAGAATATGTTTTTCTATTTTATTCTAATACCAAGAATTATGGTTCCGAGCTTCTGTGTATATTTAACACAAGATGTCGTCTCAGAAAACTTATAAATGATTTAAATTGGTTTTGATGGCTAATTTCGGTAAAGCATACATCACAATTCGAGTTCCTACAGACTTAAGTAAATACATAGTCACTTCCAATATATTGGTTCCAAATCTACCATTCCTACTCTGGCATTATCATTATTATTCTTGGTTATGTCAAAATAAATTTTCATTAAAATTTTTTTTTCAAAATTATGATATATACTTAGCAACATAATGGGACAAACATGTCCCACAGAAAGGCGCTAATGGGCCATATGTGTCCCAGATTTATTTCCAAGAAACTCTTTTCCCAAAAAATCTAATAATTTGAATACATGCTTCTTAGAGACACCCTAATGTATTCCTGAATTAAATTTGTCTTTAATACCAAAATATAAGACCATGAGTTTTAAGGTACTGCACAGCTGGAGCTCTTCCTACACCAACTACACTTGTTAACCCTAGTTTTGATCAGGACTGGCTACAATACTGGTACATAGGATGACAGAGAAGTGTACTAATAACATGCAACTTTTTCCACAAACAACACACGATGAAACAACCGGAGAATAAGAGCGAGGCCGGACCCTGACTCTTCAGTGCCGTGAGGACTGGTGTCCCAAGCAGGGTTGTCGATGAGCAGCTACTCGGGTTGTAGGGACTCACAGACACACTAGTTTAACTATTATTAAGATAGCAACAATGGCTAGGCAGCTATAAAAACTGGCCCGGAAACCCAGTTAAAACATATACACAGCAGCGCGCCGCTGACTCAGTGATTAGACCCTAGTCGGTCGGGCTGCTACACGAGTTTTGGGAACTTCGGTTCCTGGGGATCATTACAGCACGGCCTCCGGGGGACTATGACATCTCTTCCTATTCTACACCCTACCGTCGCCTCAACATGTCATCTGCAATAGATCTTCAACTGGTTTAACTACCGCACTTGTCGCCCTCTAGGACACTGAGGCCGCAATGTGGCTCTTTTTAAATTAATTCTTGTCGCGTGAGCCGCCGAACATTAGGGCGAAGTTAACGGCGAGTCGTGGACAATTTTAGTGTGTTTGTTGCGCTCTTTTGAAATGGCTTAGTGTTTTGTGTGGCTTAGTTGTGTGTTTTTTTAAACTAAAACGTCCTGTTACTGTGTCTCCTCGTTGTAATGTTGTGTATTCTATTGTCCTCCGTCCAAGACTTAATCATTTTTAATTAATATTTGTGTCACGATTCTGGTGTTGGGCTTTTTATAATAGGTTTTAATATGTCTTTAGTCTGCAAAGTTTTATTCTGTTGGAGCTTTGATGGGTCGTATTGACTGTCTCCACTGAAATTATAATTTTTTTTAAAATGGGAAGTTTGATATGTCCCTTTTTAAGAAATGGAGGCCTTACTGGGCTTAAACAGCTGCCCTACTTTCTAATTGACCAATAAATAAATTCTAGTGATGTTTTCGATGTTTATAGTCATCTAAAGTTGGTGTTAGGAGTTTTTTCTATTTATCGCTTTTTGCAACTTATATATATTTTTTTTTTTTTTTTTTTTTTTTTTTTTTCAATTTTAATATAATTCATTAAGTTTTGTGATCAGATCAACCTATCTATTTTTTTTGTGAACAAAAGGGAAATTTTTAAATGTATTGCTTACGCATAATTTAATGTATTGAATGATCCCTCAAGGGTGCCTTGCAGACTTTTGATGTATCTTTCATTGAAAATATACACCATAAAAAGATTCTAGTCAACATTATTTGTGGTACGGTACAATTGTTTGATGATATAAATATAGAATCTATGTTACTATTTAATTTGAAAGAGTATCGTATAACAGTTCGTTGCTGTCGAGAAAATATTTTAAAAACAAGAACGAAATTTCAGAGACTTAAAAAGACAATCGTGGACACATAATGTAGAACATGTGTGTGGTAGTGTAAACTCAGTTACAGGCCTTTCATAATCTGTAAGTCGAAGAATTGAAAACAGGCGTTTATCTGTGCCGTATAATTGTGATCTTAAGCGCCAGTGGAGATATTTGATCAGGTTTGTAGTAATTTCAGAATGCTCATAATATCTTCGGTGATCAGTCATATGGTTTATTTCTTATTGCAAGTCAAGTGGCCCCGAAGCGTCTATTTCATAACGTGGCGTAACTTAGCATCAAATGTGATGTTCCCGCACCCGCCTCTAACCATGCTGGGGCATACTGCAGTCGAGCGGAGTGATCGACAAGGAATGTTGATCAGATAAGATAACTGAGAACGCGGATTCTATAGTAAATGTTTACTTAACGTGACATGAAGTTTTTGTGATTGTGAGTAATGTATAATATCGGTTGTACGGAAACTTATTGTAAATGATACGTACCAGTTAGTATTTTTTAGGTCTTTCACTCATCTGATTGTATTCTGTCTGTCCCGTTATCGTTCCCTCGTTTTCCCGCGGTAACATATTCACTTCTATTTCCCCCAAGTACTCTATGATCGCGCATAAAAACCAGGGGCGAGGTTTATTTTTAGTCCTTTGTTCTACCGCAGAATGGCCGAGCACCAAGTTAATAATTAAGCAGGGTTTTCAAAAGTGCTCACCTTACCGTGAATAGCCTATACCACTGGTGAGATGTCGGCACAGGGTGGAAGGGGGGGGGGGGGGTGCCGTGCGGAAAGAAAGAGGTAAATTATCAGAATAGGGGATTTTCGGAAATAATAAATTATTTTCTTGGAAAGTGGTACAATTCCACTTTACTAATTACACAGAAAACTAAATTACTACGCTTGAAAATCATTTCTGGCGAAACTCCAAGCTTCGCTAATGCGTGACTGCTTCATGGTAAACACCTACAAAAACCAGCCAGTGTGCCTTGAATCCTTGTTTTGGATATTAACTCCCCTGCTGGCGCTGAGGACTCTTGCTCAGTGCGTAATGTTTGGCTACGCTTGAATAGTAATCTTATTTGCGAGGGGGCAATGCATGTTCCTTAAATTGTTATTCTACCAAGGAACACTGTCTGGCGAGAAAGTGTGGAGGCTAAGGCTCTCGGGGATTAGTGCCAACCTAATGTATTGTGTTCAGCAGAGGGTTGTAAACAGTGTTAAGGCGGGTTTACGATTGACTTAATATAATAAGTGTGCCATGTACTTAAGATAAGAATCTATGTGTTTAAGGGTAATAGTTTATGACTGTCGTGTGCGCGTCTTGACGGGTCGTGTGCGTTCTTGACGTGACTTAAGAGATGGATAAATTTTATATCTTAAGTACAAGTCAAGACGAAGTAGCCAATCACAGCACAGCAACAGTTGTTGTTGGCGGGAAACTGTATTTACAACTTGGATTTAGGTTATTTGGTATTGTGAACCGTATCCAAATAATTATTTTAATCGAGAGACAGTTTCCTCTTATTTTAAAGAACAGTTCATGGTCATGTTTTATTTATTGGAAGAGGTTATTGAATGAGCTGTAATGAACCTTTTCAGGTTTTTTTTGCTGTAAATGCATAATTTTTCGATCGGCTTCCCCTCCTAAAGCTGATATTACACGATATCTGCTGCCGTACTTGGTTCTTTTACAAGCTTATACAAGGCCTGGTAGGGGGAACCGGTATACCAGTCTCTATATGATCAGCCATGGAAGATTCATATTACACGACAGCAGTCCGCGTACCAGCATTTGGCACCCTCAGTGGATGCGCAGTGTGTGGTTTGTAGTAAATAGGAATCCCATTCGTAGAACTGCTGCCAGTTAGTAACTTGCGTAGGCCTGTAGAAATACTAGCTAGCATATCATAATATTGCTATATTACTGTTCGCCTTTTACATAAAAAGATTGCTTACTAGTATAGTTTCATAAATTTTCTTGGACATGTGAAGTCACTGAGAGTACGAGGGTGTTATTTTTAATATTGGCGAAAATTATTGACCTGTTGCAAAATACAGCTTTTTCTTTACGTACCGGGATATTATCCGCATGTAACATTTCATGATTAAAAAAAGTTTGGGCCCGGCAGGGTTTCGAACTCACGCCCAAAATTTACAAGTTGATTGCAGACCCTCACTACTTTACCAGCGTACTACTTTTTTTTAATAAAAATATATTTATTATCACACACGATATACAGAGGCGTTTACCCTTAACCTATTATATACAGTACACATTCAACCCTCAATATAAACAATAACAAAATAACAAATAAAATATCTACACAATTCTTACATAGGGGCACAAAACACGTGACACTGACTTATAACACTACCACCTATCGACGATTACTACTGGAACATTAAATTGTATACTTGTAAGGACTGAGGGGTGGGCAGCGCATGGCGTACACCCAACCTCGGTAATATACATGCACTTCATGTAGGCGTGAACGTCAGAATGAAAATAAAAAATTGCCGTACCACTGACGCAATGTGCCACGCCGCGCCATGTTCCACATATCTTGACGAAGAAGCTGGACAAAGTCTTGAACTGTCACCGGTTTCGAATGGTCCACCAAAAAACCGATCGCATGAAGTATATACCAAGCCGCAGCTATTCGTCGAACTGAGGGGTCATCTGTGGTAAATGTTTGCATTATTTTCATATAGTAAGTAAATATTTAAGTATTTAGAACGTTTTTAAGCAGTAATTGAAAGTTGTCATAACCATTATTATTGGTCGTCGTCATATTTTGAAGCCATTTGAAAGCTTTTTAACCTCACGGATGTAAAATGAAGATGGAGGCTTCCTTTTCGATTTCTTCATCAACTCGTTTCAAGTAGTAGCCACAGGAACGCCCTACGTTCTGAAACTGCAATGTGATTGGTCAGGTACGAGAGCTGGTATGGAACCTGCCACGGAAAACAGGACCTGAGATGAAATCTGGCATCGCCAGGCGAAAAATGCCATGACGGGTGCCGTACAGGCCGGTATAACGGCAGCTATGGCAGACCTTGCACAAGCTTTTACGAACTGTCGTACAGTGAATTATGGCCTTTAGGGGGTGAAATTCGCCTGCTAGACCGGCGCGATGCCTGGTCGAGTTGTTTGCACGCAGGCGAGAGGCTCTATCTGTGACCCCGGCAGGTCACACCTTGACCCCGGGGCGGGTCAGCACCAAGGTGCCTGGGATATGGAGCGGCACCCCGGATGTGGCGCGGTTTTCGGCGGCGGGTTGGGGGGGGGGGGGGGGGTAGAGAGAGAGAGAGAGAGAGAGTGCGCCAGGAATGCGGCGAAGTATCGCTGTGTGTGTGCTGTCCAGCTCAGCTCTCAGACCCACTTGGCAGAGAGTGCTGGCCGGATATTCAGGCCACCGGAGCAGCGCTCGCTGAACACCATACGGCTCTCATCCAGCGCCAGCAGTTGTCTTCAGCCTACCTGGCTGTTCACGATAAAGTGAGCACTTTAGAAATGAACCTTAGGAAAAAGTCACTGCCCCAGCATGCAGATATCTTTAGGGGAATGGTGCACGAAAGGCGGGTATTTAACTTAGTTTTTCTCAAATATACTTTTCGGGGGATTTTTGAAAATGTTTGGCATGACATAACATAAAGAATATTTTCGAATACCTTCCTGCATTGATAGATAGTCACTTCCATTACTGCTATCGGAGCACTGATGAAAGATAAAGGATATCTTATTTCTCATCTTCCTTCAAAGCTCACAGAATAATAAAGATAATGGCTATTTACCGACGCAAGAAGTTGTTAAAAATTAATATTTACATCTTGTCGTGCCAAAAATGTCGACAAACGCTCTGAAAAACAAGATATAACGAAAATTGGATAAATGTACTGTTCTCGTGCACCATTCCCGCTAATGGGCGCACAGAGTGACATTCGCCCAGTAAAGTTGGTAGTTATGGATGGAAAATAGTTCCATATCTTAACGTCGAATAAAATATGTTAGGTAACCATTTGTTTCGCTTTCTGTTGTGACGTGAATACGTCTTTGAATTTGCAACCGTAGTGGGAGGCGATCCAGGAAAAATCCGATGACAACAAAATCGGGGGGATACAGTTTGGCATTGCAGTAACCGAATCCATCGTTTAGATTCAAAATTCAATTACACAACTGGGTTGCCAAAGGATCAAAGAATATGTTACATTGAGTGGGACCGCGAAGCATTTCCCACGTAGACCGCGCGGGGGGGAGGATACTTTGAGTTCGTTTCATACTCCCACGTAGTATATAACTTTTGACTAGTAGAAGCTACGATGCTCGTTCATGTTTCAGTCGACAGCTCTCGTAAAGATAAATCGATTGCGTGTATAAAAGCATTTGTGTGGTGCGTTTATGCTGAAATTGTATGCGCTTAATGTAAAAATTAAGGAAACTTAACACAATGTCGGCCTATATCCGTCAAAAAACCAAGTAGAAATACGGTCGGAAAGAGCATTTCAAAAGCAATCCAGTGATACTCATAAAACCCTATATGATGGAGTGAAGCGGTGCCGGGAACGTAAAATAAACATCGAGGCGTCCGAGCGCGTCAACGTAGACGTATTCACGCAAAACAAACGGCCGCGTCCCCAACACAGATAAACCCATTTTTTTTAATGCACCGAAGTGTAAGAATTAGCAACTTTGTTAAGTATTTACTTTCTTAATAATTCCACAGTTTCATTTGACCTACACACAAATAAAATGAAGACGCCCATGGAAATGTTAATTTTTCTTAAGCCAGAATAATACCCAACGTGCTTACAAGTAGATATTAAGCAGGGCTTTCAAAAATGCTCCGTTTACCGTGAACAGCCTATATAATGTGAGCACTTTTGAAATTAGCCTTAGAAAAATGTCACTGCTCGTACCTGCATATATTTTAACGGGCGCACTGTGTGACATGTGCCTTGTAAAGTTGGCAACGATGGATGGAAAGTATTTCCATATATTAACGTAGAATAAACTATGCTAAGTAACTATCTGTGATAACTTAAATTATTTCTTTCGCTTTCCTTTTTTTAAATATATCTAAGTGTATTAAATGAGCAGATTTGTAAAATATTTACTTTTCTAATAATTTCACACCTTTTCTTCACCGACGCATGAACAAAGTGACGAGGCCTATGGCAATGCTAACTTTACATAAGGCGGAAGAATAGATGACGTGCATACAAGTAGATCTTAAGCAGGGCTTTCAGAAATGCTCAGTTTACCGTGAACAGCCTATATCTACGAAAACAACCATACTTCAGGCAAGGGCTGCTGAGTACTTTCAAGATGTCGCGGACATTATAAACACCACGTCACACCCGGGTCGCCGGATTTTCGCAAGTCGGCGGGTTTTCTCGGGGATCTCCCGTTTCCCCGGCCCCTTCATTCCAGGGCCGCTCCATGCTCACTTCAACCGGCTCTCAAGACCTCGCTGTTAAGAGACGCCCAAATATCTTCATTCATTCACCGTGTCACACCGCTAGTAAGAACTGTTTCTTCAAAGTGCTGTATCTTCAAATATACGCGTTACAATCACAGAAAAATACTTCAGGGCCTTGCATTAAACCCTGCCCCTGACCTGACTTGCCACCAATATCATATATGAGTTATCGCGTAAAGTCCCATGGGTACCGGGTTCTTATTTCCAAAATGGCGGCAATTTAAAAATTTAGGCACTGAGTTGTATATCGGGAACAATTTAACCTATTTAAACTAAATTTGGTACGTTGTGAAAGCGCGGTATAATATTTCAATTCGGACAGTGATAACGTTAAGCCGCCATTTTGGAAGATAGTGCGACATGAAAAATAAAGCTTTCACATTATATATTGGAAAATAGTTTTCCGGACGACCGACCGAAACCAAGAGCCAAGAGAGTGTGGACTGAAGAACAGAGACGAGCAGTTGGAGAAGAAAATGAAGAAGTTCTTGGAAGGAAGAAAAAAGAAGAAGACGAACCAGACGTCTTGAGTTCATTGCGGTCCATAGATGACCAAATTCATATTTAAAAAAAAATTGGAAACTGCGCAACCAATTACAGTCAAATTGGGCATATGAGTAATACTATTGTAGGCCATGCTCATATACGAAATTTAAATGGACAAGGCGTTTATTTTAAAAATGGTAGTAATATAAATATTCCAGTTTCATTTGCAATATCTGCAATAATGTTAGTCCAATTTCAGCCAAACTCGTAACGCTGAAAGTATCTATTTCAATCATCAAATGCATCTATCCAGAGATTCTATTATCTACCATTTTAAATATATGCCATACATTAAGCAGATATCCGGAGATATGGACAGCAGGAAAGTAGCATTTTTATATAAAAGTAAGAATAAATTAAAAACAGAGGTTCATCCTACAGAAAAATATGTCTCTTATCAACATTGGGCAAAATATAAGAAATGATAATATATAGTAAAATTAGATCAGAAATAGAAGAAAAAAAACGCTTCACGATAGCTAATTTGGATTTAGAGAAAAAAATCAACCGAACAGACAGTAAATAAGGTATTAAATTTAATAGAAACAAGTACAAAAAAACATCTGATTGGCATTTAAATAGACATAAGCGACGTATTTTCAAAAGGGACTTGAAAAAACATTAAGGAACAGATTGATAAAATACCAATAGTAAAAAAATGGAAATAAATTTTATGGGACTGTTTGAATAACCGGAACATAATAGTACAAGATAATCAGATAACGTTAAAAAGGGAAATAAATCGCGGCTGTTCACAAGGATCAGTAATAGGGCCTAGTCTATGGAATGTTGTAATAAATTATTACATAGTACAAAACAATAATTTAAATAATAATGGATAAAACTTTAATATGAAAGAAAAAGAAAAAACTTAAATTATCAATAGAGAAAACAGTTACCATACTTTAGAAAGGAAAATTAGATAAAAGAGCGCCAGTGATAAAGTATGACAAACAAACAATAACAGTTAAAAAAGAAATAGTATACTTGGACATTAGTTTGGATAATGGATTAAGTTTTGTCCCACATGTTAAATAGATAAACGAAAAAGTTAAGAATATGTTTTTAAAATTAAAACAAACGGTATGGAATATCAAAAATTATAATAATAAAAACTAGAAAATAATATATCAGGCATCATACCGTAATATTATACAATATAGCGGTTAGACTTGTTACAAAAATAAAATTGAAAATACACACATTAAGAGAATACTAAGAGCATCACAAAGATATGTACTGATAAAAATAAGGAGTTTAACACCAACAACATCATATGTATCCGCGATAACTGTTGGTAGAGAAAGCCCAATATACTATAGTATAAAGATATGTATGGATAAAAATAAGGAGTTTAACACCAACAACATCATATGTATCCGCGATAACTGTTAGTAGAGAAAGTCCAATATACTATAGTATAAAGATATGTACTGATAAAAATAAGGAGTTTAACACCAACAACATCATATGTATCCGCGATAACTGTTAGTAGAGAAAGCCCAATATACTATAGTATAAAGATATGTACTGATAAAAATAAGGAGTTTAAAACCAACAACATCATATGCATCCGCGATAACTGTTAGTAGAGAAAGCCCAATATACTATAGTATAAAGATATGTACTGATAAAAATAAGGAGTTTAACACCAACAACATCATATGTATCCGCGATAACTGTTAGTAGAGAAAGCCCAATATACTATAGTATAAAGATATGTACTGATAAAAATAAGGAGTTTAAAACCAACAACATCATATGCATCCGCGATAACTGTTAGTAGAGAAAGCCCAATATACTATAGTATAATGATATGTACTGATAAAAATAAGGAGTTTAACACCAACAACATCATATGTATCCGCGATAACTGTTAGTAGAGAAAGCCCAATATACTATCGTATAAAGATACGTACTGATAAAAATAAGGAGTTTAACACCAACAACATCATATGCATCCACGATAACTGTTAGTAGAGAAAGCCCAATATACTATCGTATAAAGGATAGAACAATGATATATTAAATAAAAAATGAAGTTGAGGAAATTGAATTCAACGGAGATATATATAATAAGATAGTAGAACACAGTAATATTTGGATTGAAAAAAATATAAATAATCAACCTATTAGTTCCAAAGAATTAAAGAAAGAAATCTATAAACTAAGTGTTATAAATTGGCAAACAGAGTACGATGCTACAGAAACCGGCCTGAATACTAAAAATTATATTAAAAATACACAACAACGGTACGAAAGTAAAAGCAATATAAATAATAGTGTGTTGAAAGTAATAACGGTACACTGTAAAATTAAAGAATATTTAGCTAAAATAAATACGATAGAAGACGACAGTTATCAATGTGAGAATGGAGCTCAGACGGTATACCAAATTCTGTACTTGTGTGACATGTTTAAAGAAGAAAGGAAAGAATTAAAACTGAAATTAAAACCTTTTAATGACAAATGACCATTACAAAAACATGACATATATGACAAGGAAATTGTAGAAATAATAAATGAAAGTATTAGTAAAATATATGCTTTGGTAAAAACTATGAATGATGATTTAACTGAGTAGTCTAGGGAGGGGATGAAAGTGTGCTGGAACTAAGGGAATTATTGAGTGAGTGTTTGTGTTTGTCTAGTGTTTTATCGTTTAAATTAAATACAAATTATAAATAACTCTCTATTTGAGATAAGAAATAGAATTTTCAGTAAATATTGAAGTTCTGCAGAATAACAGTGGGGAAGAAAACTGAAAAGCTCCAAAACACGAAAAAGTTATAAAGAAGAACACAAAATCTGAAATGAATGAAAGAATAATTGAAGGAAATATGGAGAAAAATAGAACAACAAGAAGGAGGAAGAGAAGAAAAAGAAGAGAAAGAAGCAGAGGAAATAAAATGAGGCGGAGAACAGAGAAGGAAAGTAGAAGAACAAGAGTAGAGAGAAAAAGAGGAGGAGAAGCAGCAAGAAAGAGAAGAAGAATGACAAGATCTGAAACGGATGAAAGGAGAACGGAGGGAACTACGGAGAAGAAAATCTAAACTATGGAAAGATGCGATTTGTGATAATATGTTGGTTTATGTCTGTGTATGTGTTTGTGCCCGTAGGAGCGGAGATCCATTCCCTCGTCCGCCGGGAAACGAAGGCCTGGGTGTCCAGAAGGGGTACTTCGATGTCCTGGACGATGCTTAGGTTGGAGCAGAACGGTGTGAGAGGGGAAAGAATAAAACGAACTAAATAGAATAGTACAGATAGGGAGGGGGCTGGAGGCCTTCGGGTTCGTGGGCGGGGCCATTCGACCGTTGGGTGCCATGGCGGACCGGCCGAAAGGCTACTTAGCTGTGTGCGGGCCCGACGGCGTCTGGTCGCGTGGGCGGATTCGTGGGAATCCCGGTCCCTGGTCTGTTCCGGCGGGGGCGGCGAAACGGGGGGCCGCCGAAATGATACCCGTCGGGGAGCTTGTCTCGGTCGGGGAAGAATAGCTCACCACCTTCCTAGGAAGCGTGAATGATGTTTTTGAATATAAATAGAATTCGTAGCTTAAATTACGGGCGCCCAGACGAACAGCCGCCCTTCCACAAAAAGAAATTGTAATATACTGTTTGTTAAATTGTAGTAGTCATGACAGAATTGAATACCCTGGATGGCTGTACTGCTAAGTAGGGTTAATGAAAACAAAAAAATGGCTAAAGCCCCTGTCATACTGTCAAATTTTTCCTTCAAACTGCGTCCAACAAGTTTGGTCAAATAAAATTGGTAAGTTATGACGTCGTAGAAACGTCATAAACGCCGCAATATTTGTTCGAGAATGTTGGACGGCTTCAGTTTCCATCAAATATTAAAATATTGAACAGGTCTAAAGTTTCTTTGATATTTAACGGTTTCAGCTAATCAGAATCGTACACGACCAAATTGGACGTCAAGAAACTTTAAGACAGTGTCCCAATTGGCCCAGAGAGCGCTCTCTCGTGCTCTCGCCTCGCGATGATGTTATTTTGACGTCAGAGAGAATGCTCTCTGGTCGTCTCAATTCATCGGAAAGAGCGCGAAAGAGCGAGAGCACAGAGAGAGAGAGAGAGCACGAAGTTGTATTTTCTCTGGAGCTCTCTCGCAGGCGCCATAATTGTTTATTTATTTATGTGTTTGAATAAGATTATAGCAGCTTTCTGCGCCAAAACCACGTTGCATTTTAATGTAAGTGAATAATTCCAATTGTTTTAAACAGCGAAATCACATACGCAACATGTATTTATAAAAATATAAATACGAATTTCTGACTACGTATCGTTTTTTTTGTCACTTTGCTGTAACATGACGGTTAAATATAAAACAAAAATAGTAGTATTTTATGCACTAAAGATTATTCTGGTAGTGCTATAATTATTTGTGAATTGCTTTATAAATTACTTACAATAGCTATAACAGCGATTTTAGCTTAACATGATTTCTCGCCTTTTGGAATCAGCTGTTTGCCTGATGTCTGAGAAAAATGATAGCGTGGTTGTCTCAATTCACAGAGCGAGAACACGAGAGAGCGCGAAGCAGGGCTCTCACCAGGTTACGAAAGCGTGCTCTCTCTCTCTCTCTCTCTCTCTCTCTCTCGCTCTCTCTCGAGGGTATTATTTAAATTGAGACACGGCCTAAGTAAAACAAACAATTGTTGCAAACGAAGTGGGTTATGGAGATGATTAATTTTTGTAGAAGCTGTCTGGGAATGAATGATATTTTAAGCAAATATTACACATAATATTACGAACTCGAGAGGCATTAAATTTCATTGTGTAGAAAACATCTCTGTTTAATAAATCTTGAAGTTCACGAACTACCAGTTCATTTTGAACTGGTCTTGAAAAATAACTGGATGCATAGTTCACCGCGACATAAAAGAACTATAGTCCATTCCCGATTGGAAGCGACTTATGAAAATCAACCTGTGAAAAAACACTCCAGGCATAACATGTTAGCCTGTTTTTTCAATGACCTGTATTCCACAAATATATAACACTGTGGTTAACTTTAGAGTACTGTATTATTGAATAAACGAAACTTTACCTTAATATCTTCTATAACTTGTAGTATTTATTTCTTTTTAAATATGAATTAACAACAGCGAAAGCAGCGACGTTTGGCAACGACCGGTGAGAAATAGTTCACAGTAAAAATATTATTTTAACCTAGTTTTTTAGAATACTATTTGTAAATTAAACGGTGCCTATTGAAATATTTAAATATTTTGGTAGCCCCGATGGCAATATATATAATTTTTACAGTTTAGAATAACAGTGGAAAATATCGCGAGTAGGCCGTAATGGTACGGTGTTGTTTTATCGAGCGAGAAAGCAATTGAAAAACTGTCTGTTGGGCGAGGCTTGTCGCTTTCTCTCTCTTTCCTCGTCTCTTTCAAACTCGGGAAATTTCACTTCGCTTGTACGCATAAATTGTACATGTTTTCAATTGTAGCACATTTCATACCTATTGCAGCAAAATAATGATTTTTGAATTTGTAATTTACAACTGATAAGAGATTTTAATGTTTGAATACTTAATTAAATATGTGTAGATACGATGGCAGGGCAGTTACCAAGTGAAGCTGGCAGACGTGGCGAGCCATGACATGGTGTGTTGCTTTTTGCCAAACGATTCGTAAATTATTCTTACTCCGAAAAATACTTCAAATTACCACATCACGTTTGTAAACGTTGTGTTTTTTAAACCTACCTAGGCAAGTTACGATGTTGTAGTAAATCTGTGTTTCCACGGCAGTAATAAATACACTGTGACATGTGTTTCGTTAATCATTGCGTCTGTGAAATGGCGTGCCTTTGTGCATCGTGGTCGATACGCTGGCCCTGAGTGTGTGCGTGATTTAAAATATTTGATTAGCACTATTTTAGCACGTTTTAGCTGTGAACTGTTTTTATGACGAAGTTATTTATTTACATCCACGTCTGTTTATTTATCACAACGTCGTACCTTTGCCGTAAGGGGTTTGAAACACAGTCATGTAACGTAATTTGCCACAATCCTAGAAGAAAAATACTAAGCCCAGCCTGATAAATTTCAATAAACCTAATAAACAGTAAGTAGCAATACATAGAAATATGAGCGGAATAAAAGTTATAGTAGGCTTATTTGTGTGCATGTTCACAGCTATCTTTTAGAGTTTGTATGACAAAAATGAGCAACACGAGCTGTGTGCTTGAATTTAATGTGCCTTTTTCATTTGACTGGTTGTTCCTTCGTTATAATATTTATTCCAACTGAGGCCGTCCTTTTAAAGAAATGACCCAACACGCATCAATAACAAAAGGATAATTACAATTAGTACAACCCTTTACCTCGCAGTTGTAACAGTATTAAACACAGTCGCGGCAAAATACTAACACGCATTACATGTATTGAGCTACGTCGTGGAAAACAAATATGTTAATGTGAAATAACCGTAAGAACTGTCTTCAATTCAGGCATTTTTAAAACGTCATAAAGCTGACCTAAATAATGTTAGAGGCCTAAACTGTGAATATTCATATGGAATGGTGTTTGGAATATGACAGAATTCTTTGAAAAGTTGTAAACAGTAAACAACACATTAGACAGGTATAAAAGTAGAAGTCACATTTCAATGTTTATTTTTAGGTGTAGCGAAAGTATACGAAAATATGTACGCACCCAATGGAATGTAAACATTGATTTTGACAAATGCTGCATGGCAGTCACATGACAATGTTTGTTTACATTTGGCGGAAGGATAGGAAACGGGCCTGCAAGTAGATATTTAGCAGGGCTCCGAGAAAGTAGCTTCCAATGGGGAATGGACTAGAGTATCTTGTGATATCGGTCAGTCATTCTCTCAGTATCAGTAACTACTGCAGGTGCGCCGCTACGCATGCTCCCTGCAGCTCCCCTCCTCCTCCTCATCATGTGTATCACACCCCACCTTGACTTGCCACATCTCAACGTGCATATTTCTTATCTATCTACCTCTGGCTATCGGTATCTTTGTTTTCGCTTGTTCAGTACTGCCTCGAACTGCAGGGATCGCAGACCTACTTAGTTCAATAGTAACACGAGTCGCTAATCGTCGGGAAGTGCAGGACACAGAGCACGAGACAGTTGACAGACCTATGGCCATGCAGCGATCTTTCGTTCTTTCTCACTTCCTCCAATTGCGAGTCGGTCGCACACTGGTCTGCTGTGCGAGGGGCTCCGGGTTCGAAACCCAGTCAGGGTATGGATGTTTGTGTCGTCCATTTAATTTTTTTCATCCTCATCGGCACTAAAGACCTCGCTGTTGCGGTGTCGTAAAACCCTCTCGCTCACTCGTACTATAAATACGATGTTGCCAGACGTACGGAAATTCCCGTATCTGTAAGAAAATACATCTGATAGCCACACTAATACGAGTATAGCTACGACAGTAAAATACAGAAAAACACTCATTAATGCAATGTCAAGTTTTACACACTCGCAATAAAGAAGTGAAAAACAGGTTTTTTTTTCTGGTATATTCACTCAATACTTCGGATATAGTTTTTCGACATTATTTGCATAAAATTAAAATTAAGTTATTTTTGTAATTTAAGTTCTGTTATAATGTTTGTAATACTGGTACGAATAAATCCAGTGTGTCGGAACCATGGAGTTAGGAGTATACAGGAGATGGCATGTTGTGAAGTAGGTGAAGCTGCTGGAGATAGGCGGTTTTGCTATGGACTCTAGCTGCCATCTTGACAGTAACCAAAAACATTGTGTTTACATTAGTATGACGTTGAGAGAACGGTTACATTAGAAGGATTTTATGTTGAACAAAGAAGCTGATGAATAAATAAATATATATTACAATTCACGTGAATGTTTTACTAGTTGACTTGTGTTAGTTGTGCAATCAAATAATTTCCTTATAAAACTACCAATCGCGAGTGTGTGTCATACCGCGGACCAGTATTGGATCATGTGCGACAGTAAGCACGTGTTTTAGATATAGTGCTCATATGTCAGGATTTGTGGGAAACTATTTTTTGGAATAAAGTATAAAAAGCGTTCTACCGTTGTCGTGTAATGTAGTGCAGGCTGCGTATCAGTAAAGAGTGCAACGAAACGGCGACCAGCATCCTAGCTGAATTTCTGGAAGGCAAAGTTCACATGTTCCTGAGCCACGAATAAACAATTATTTTCTGGCATTTATATTTAAATTTCTAACACTGGCAATGATTCGAGAGGTTTGTTTTTAACATGACTTCATCTCCTTTATACATATTTAATGTCAATATAGAAAATGGTTTCTGGTAAATAAATTCAAATCCCGTTTTAATTATTCCCTCTCTTTACATTACATTAGTTCTCTGTTATGATAGAGATTTATACTTATTCATCCCTTGTTGTAGGGTACAATGTTGTTTCTTGCATCTACAATGTTGGAGAGGGTTAAGTTACCCTTGGTACATAATTAAAACACAGAAATTAAAATTTTTACTGAATTGTCTGCACTGGACAATCAATTTTAGAAATCTTTCAGAAGAAAGAAAAAAAAAAGGGGGACAGAAGACATTTATGGATAATTTTATTCCCTATATCTGCAAAAATTGTGTTACATCTTTCTCCAAATGTGCAAATTAGTACCAAGGGGTTAAGCCCCGGCTACAATCACCGTAAGAATTAAAAATAAAATATTGAATCCACACTTGTATATGGCACCAGCTACAACACAACATAATGGCGTAAGATGGCGGCCTGCTCGTGGTAGCGGCGTTAAAAGGATTGAATATTTTAAATTCTTTTACGCCGAGTTCTACGCCGGCCAATCACGAGACAACATTTCCAACCACGAGTGTTAGGTGCAATGCAGGCTTATAACAAGAACATAGTTATTAAATGAATTTTGATGGTACAGTTCAGATTTCCGTTTATGTAAATAGTCAACGCAATTATTGACACGTATACCACACTTTAAATATCCCGAAACACGATTCCCGCGAAACTTTTTTCATCACAAGAAGATTAACAAAAGTAAATATCAGGTTAGCCACACTGTTTGTAAATATCCGCGATTCATGTACAGGCTGTCTTTTTTTTTAATGCTAGTTTCTCATTAGTCGCGTAACAGTTTTCTTGCTGCGGTTATAGCCAGTACATTTTCACACTTCCGTGGTAACGCCACTGTTGTTTTGTCACGGGAACGATACGGTGATTGTAGCCTAGGCTTTAGTCAGTCAGTAGCCACAATTTTCATTCAGCCCAACATGTTAAACAAATTTCACATTGGGAGAGAAAACTACAATAGGATATTATTTCTATAAATACACTTTTAGGAATAATAAAGGAACCACCCTATGGTTAGGTTAAAATGTATGAAAACTTATTCGCTAGCATTTCAGGTTACTTTGGGTAGTTTAATTAGATTAGGATACATTGTTCAATTACAATGGGGGAGAAAGACGCATGCAACATGTGCAATTATTATTCTTAGTGTGAAATTCTCCTCTGAATGCATTAAAAACCATTCAGTTTCAATATCTCAGAACCACGCTGCAGAAACTTGACAAACAAACATTCCTCTAAGAAAAACATTATCACCTCAGAAATGAGGTTTCTCTCCTCCCTTCCCAAGAGGAGTCAGGAGGGGGGGGGGGGCTGCGGTGGACATAGTGGTAGGAGGCTTGTCTTCCACCAGTGTGATCCATGTTGGTTTCCCTGTGAGGTTACTCACAGATTTTCACATATAGTAATTGTGCTGATTGATGCTGCTGGCTGGAATGTTCTCTCGAGGTTTTCCCATTTCCCCCCACCCTTACATTTCAGTGCTGCTCCATGTCTCCCATATTTCACCCTCGTTGGCTCTCAATACCTTGGTTGTTACAAACCACCAAACCTCTCTCAACTCCTCCCGTCTTAAGATGATGGAAGCCATGGTGGTGTAGCAGCTAGAATATTCGCTGTTTCACGAATCACACTTTTTTTTGCATCCCATCTACATCCAATACACTTTGGAAAGGACTTGTAAACTTTTTTTAATTTTTGTTATGCAATATGGATATTTGCACACAATTACATTAAAATAAAATATATAACAGCTACATAATATAATTTACACACTTCTTAATTCTAGCAGCTCTACAAACATGCTAAGACTGCATTTGGTTGCAGCACAAGTTATTACAATTCATGTACAGATAGATATTAAAGTATAAATATGTCAAGTCTACATTAGCTTGAAACACAAGGTATTTCATGAAGTCTCCTTATATCAGTCTTGTTCAGCGTTATAGAAATTGATCTTTATGTAAGTATTCTTCTACGGAATAGAAGGTCTTATTTAAAAAGTAAAATTTAACGGTTTTTTTTTTAAATTTCTGTAAACTATTAATTTCCTTGAAATGATTGGGAAGGTTATTTATTAGTTTTTCCCCAGTATAGTATGTATTTGATGTAAATTTTGCATTTCTGTAGGAGAATAGGTGAAGATGATTAGCTTGGCTGGAGTAGTAATGGTGTATATCACTGTTTCAATGTTTTCCATGTAAAAAAAAAGAATACTAAGATAATATATACATGCATGGAAGAGTGAGAATTTTGTTATTTATAAATTGTGGCCTACAATGGCTTCTTTTCCCTTATTACTTATTAATCTCACTAGCTTCTTCTGTAATTCAAAAGCCTTTTTCCATTTTGTCGATTTACCCAAAAATATGATTCCATAATTTATTATGGACTGAATATTGGAGAAATAGTATGTAAGTATTGTATTATTATTATTACAAATCTTTTTTAAGGTATGTACCACATAACACATTGAAATCATTTTTTACAGAAACTATCAACATGCTCAGTCCATGTTAAATTACTGTTTACAATGAGCCCTAGAAATGTATTACTATTTACTGTTTGTAACCCGTATTTTTCTATTGTTGTACATCTTTCATCCTGCATTGTATGTTTATTTCTTTGCATGAAACTAATGAGCATATATTTGTTTACATTTAATAGGTATTACTTTACTATACTGGAACCAACTGGACATATCAATCACTGTTTGTTTTATATTTTCTTCAAGAACAGTGTTATTTGAACTAGTTACCAAGATGTTTGTGTCATCCGCAAACATTATAGCTGAGCCGTTGGTTATTTGTCCTGGAAAATCATTAATAAATATTAATAATACAATTGGTCCCATTATTGATCCCTGTGGCACTTCTACTCGAGTAGTTCTGGTATCGGACATAACATCTGTTATGTGATTTTTGTCGTAATGTCTTATGGAAGTGATCTGTTTTCTGTCTTCAAGATATTTAAACAGATTATTGGTTACGCCTCTTACTCCACACTGTTCAAGTTTTTGCAATAAAATATTGTGGTCGACACAATCAAAAGCTTTTGAAAGATCTGTGAATATACCTGTTGAGAATTGTCTTTTATCAAAAGAAGTTAATTTTATTTTTTTTGTAAAACTGTAAGTAACTTGTTCTGTGGATTTTCCCTCTACAAAGCCATACTGATGCAATGAAATAACCTTGTTTTTTTTATATTGAGATTTGGTTTATTTGCTATCAATTTCTCTAAAAAAATTTTAAAGGGCGTAAGAAGAGCAATAGGCCTACAATTAGCCATCAATGCCTTGTCACCTTTTTTATGTATTGGTACTACTTTTGCATATTTGAGGCTGTCAGGAAAAATTCCCTGGGCAAAACATTCATTGAAAATGTAAGTCAAAGGTAATTTTATTAAATAAAAACACTTTTTTTTTTAGCACAGTCAGAGGTACCTCATATATTCCAACGGAACTTTTACTTTTGAAAATTTTAATTACATTTATGATGTCTTCCTCAGAGATAGGTGTGAAAAACAGCGTGTTAGTATTCCAAGTGTTAGGTCTTTGGGGTATATGTGCAGGACTAATATTTGTAGCTCTGTGTTGATTTTGCAATTTTAGTGGGATGTTTGTGAAATAGTCATTAAAAATATTAGATATTTCCTTTTTTTTCGATTTTGATAGCATCAACATTCAAGGAAAGGTTAGTATGTCCTTGCCTAGGTTTCAATTCATTATTAATAATGTTCCACATTGCTTTCGTTTGAGGAGGAGACTATTTTTCCCCCATTGTATTTCTGCTTTGCTACTTCAAGTAACTTGTTATATAATTTTTCGTATTGCTTACAGTATAATTTTTGTTTTTCCCCTGGGTTCTTAGCATTTGACGCATTGTTTTTAACCTCTGTCCTGAGACTGTCAGACCTTTACTAATCCATTTTATTTCCGAGCTACTGCTACATTTTACAGATTTGAGTGGAAAGGCATGATTAAAATGGCAAAGAAATGTATTAATAAAACTGTTCCAGGCAATGTTTGGTTCAGTTAATGTAGAAATGATGTTTGTTCTGGAGAGGTTGTTCGTGGTTGTTGTGGAAAATTTTGTTTGTGGTTGTTTTGCAGTGTCCATGGTTGTTCTGTAAACGTCCCACTTTTCATTTACAAGTAGGCTTTTAAAAAATTTAACATTTTTAACTAACCATGATTCATCATCAATATTAGAATAAGCTTATGTCCAATTAGTTGCCCTCAAAATTAGAATTTGAAAAATCATTAAGAAGGATGAAATAGAGTTTAAAGAAAATCAAGCGGTGTTTTTCTATTTTGCAGATGGTGTAATTATTGGAAAAGATTGGCTTTATCTAAGTTTTCTTTATTTTGACTACCTTTGGAAAATGATAAAATGTATAAACATGTAATTAAATACATAACCATCTAAATGCACAAGTAAACTTTACATATTTAACTTAACATCTTGTCAACAGCAAGGTTCATTAGAGAATGGTAAACCAAGAACCCAATGAAAGGAATACAAGGAAGGAATTGGTCAAATTGTCTTAATTGAGACACCCCAGAAATTGCATGGAGTGAGTTCGAGAAACCATGGAAATTGCAAATCATGAAGGCTACATTCAGTAGCTATTAAAAATACGAGAACTGATTTGGTTGTAGGCCTATATTCTTGTATTGATAAACAGCTGATTTCTTGTTTGTCACTGCAACTCTGCTGACTTGGGGAGAAAAAAACTGTAAGAGTGGAATTTTGGTAAGGTATAGCTTTTTATTGGTTTACGAGATGATTTGCCATTACTAACAAACGAATTCCATAAACTCCTACACTGAAATCGCAAATCGGCATTTAGAAAAATACGCACCTGCAATTTTACAAAAGTGCCTGTGCCTCTAACGAGTCCGCATCTTACAGATTAGACCTTAAATTCACGGCACGTTAGTAATCGCAACCGCACTTGCAAAAATTAAACACACTGCAATTTTTAATTGACAAACTTACGCAGATAAAAATATCCCTATACACACAATAATTGTGCGATATCTTTCACGAATGTGTCCACGGTATTTACGAATACACTGAACGTTGCAATCGCATGGCCCGGCTCGTACGCATTTTCATACATTAATATTACTTTTCGTTGGTCGTCGAATAAATAAAAAATAGATTATAGTTTTAAGGCGTGTTTACATGACAAATTCACATTTCACAAACGTAAGAATAACACAAGTTGAGAGAAAATTCAGAACAACTAGTGAGTTCACATATCACTCACAAGGTTGTTCAATTTCAATGTAAACAAAAGTTGTCTCTCTCCCGCATGGCTGCTTCACTTGTAGCGCACTCGCAGGCGACTTCAATAGCGTATTATATATTGGATCTTAGTACGGTTTAAGTTTTATCATAACTTTGAAAAGCTCCTGTAGTCGTCAGAAAATGATTTCCTGGAATACTTCCAAGGCAAATATATAGGGAATGGGAAGCAAATAAACAAAAACACCCTATACAACACTTCCATTTAAATGTAAATGATTGATAACTTTACATATTAATGGCGAAATTTATATCTAGTTATCTGAGACAAACACACTCACGCTTATGCATATTATCGTTTAGTTCAAAAACGGTAATATATTAATTTATGTCGATTTTAATACTCATCAAAATACACGTGAAAGATAGGCCGATAGAATGTTTTTTACTACTGTTGGTTACGTGACCTTTTTTTTTTTTTACCGGAAAACAACCGCCTTACTGCACGCTATAAACTGGCTTCACTTGTTAACACTGCACGGTATAGGACATAGCCACCCCCTGGTCGGAACCATTTTTGTTGAGTTTGTACACGCCTGACTTGGAAAAATTAACTTGTCTCTCGCAACACAACATATTATAATATTGTTGAGGTCGTTACTATCAGTGTCAAAAGTAATTTGGTGTTATATTATACAACATAGGCGTGGGTAACACAGTATCAGTATAAATATATTTTCACTATTCATTTATCTTACTTCTGTATGAAAAAGTAGTAATTTCATCTACACACAATAATGCACTAATTCTTTAGCAATTAATTTTCAAACATCACTTATTTGCTTCTCTCTCCGTTTCATGCTTGCTTAGAGTCTTCTGAGGAGGGGAAATGGAACTGTGAAAGAGGAGACAAAGAAAGACCTGTCTAGCTCTCGGGCCGAGGTACAGAGGAAGACGTATGTAATTCTCGGACCGACGTTACACTTGAGCTCTGCAGTTCGCCAGTATGCGTGATCATTCGACTGTGACCTATATAGTTCACAAGAACGGTTCCCAACGAACTGTTCTTAAACGTGACTAGCGGAACGACCTAGTTCATTCTGGTGAGCTATATTTCCCATCACTAATATGTAGCGTAGGGATACAAAATAAGAAGCGAAAGTAGGTCCTGGCAGGGCTTTCAAAACTGCTCAGTTAAGATGACCACTTGTTTTGTTTTGCACGTCCGAGGCGTAAAAGCGTGGGAGCGCTGTCACAGAAAGAGAAATAGAGAAAATGGAAAACTTACACAGGCGTGTAACATTTATTAAATGCTATTCGTTGACATACCTCAGTGAGACAAGTTGGAAAGTTTTGTTAATAAAACGTTCCCTGCTGGATCACTGCGTACCGTTCGTCGGCATACCCTGTGTGCCCAACTCAAACTGTGAACTTGCAGAAAAGGGTACGCGACAGGACGCAAGGACTGCCAGATGCCATTGCAAACAAAGAGAGACGTTGAATGACGTTCTCTCGGCGACGTGATGACTGGCGCGCCGGACGCCAGATGGCAGTTCGAGCAGTGTGCCACTTGGGAGGCGGCCGCCATGTTGGTTCGCCGAGCGGGAGGCGGCCGTAGGTTCATTACAGGGGCCGGTCACTACATAGCGCTTTCGCTGCTCTTATCGACCAATAACAATTACCTTTGTACCAACATTGAAAAGTCATTCAATTGTAAAATTATTTATTCATCGGATTGGCGATCAAGCAGAGTTATAATTTTTTCTACGTTTAAGATCAAATCAACTTTAATCGTACACACGTTAAGCATTAAGCAAACAATTTGATAAATGTTTTCAATTGCCTTTGTTGTAATTATTCCGTAAAGTTGGCGTTCTTGACCAAGTTGTTTACAAACTTCGTACGTGAAAATGAATTGAATTCCAATTTTGAAATGGGGAACAATTAAAAAGAAAGGTGTATAGGCTGTTCACGGTAGAGTGAGCACTTTTTAAGGCCCTCCCAACAGGCTCTAATCACTAATAAATACACATTTTTGCAGCATCCGGCATTAAATTTTGAGGGTGGTGAAATGCGTACACCGTGTTTATTCGCCATATTGCAGTGTTTACAACAAAAAGCAGCGGGAAGATGGAACTAGGACGAAAGAAAAAATTTAGAAGGGCCTTAAAAAGTGCTCGCTTTACCGCGAACAGCCTATAACAAGTTGTCGGATTCCTCACTGAGAAAACTTGAAGCCAAACACACTTGTGAAATACTTCACCTTTCCCAGCAATCCAGAAAGGTAAGTTTCTAAACCAATTTCCTTTGTTTTGACTGGTATCTACGTTTGGGCGGCTGTTTATCTGGTCACGAGATTTCAATTATTTCCCATAATAATCCATACTTTGCTTAAATATTTGTCTCTTTTATTCAAATACTACAGTTAACTGTCAAAACAAAAACAATTTTTCTTTGAAACTTAACTTTTGGGATTGGAGGGAATCTCGGATAAAGGTACCGCCCTGCAGAGAAGAAAAATACAAAACCTATTTAATTTCATCAGTTTGGTATTTATTAATGTTAAAAAATCCTTACCTTGTCCTCTAAAATTATTGTTTCCATCAATCTTAATGTTATAAAATAGCCACGGCAAAATAATGATTTGTTTTTATATGTTGGTCACAAGAGAAGCGTTAGTGGCCCGATCGTAGAGAGGTAATAAGCAAAGAAGTTCAACGTGGCAGTGGAATATCCCCCCCCCCCCCCTTTTCCATACTCTTTGGTTCATAACGCGGCCAGATATTCGAGGACAGTGGCTGCATTCGCGGCCGTATTCACGAGGACCTGGCCACACGCAGCGTGGGGCTGAGAGAGATCTCTCTGGGAGAAAACTCGTCAGCTGTGGCTGGAACGTGTGAAAGTTGGCCGTGTGCAGGTTCTAGGTTAACTGTCGACAAACAATCAAAACACCTCAGTAGGCAGCCCGCTCATTACCGGACCTAACATTAGTACTGTGAAACGACTGGAAAAATTTACATTATCCTTTTGAAGGACAGACTAAACTATAGGCTGTTCACGATAAAGCGAGCACTTATTAAGGCCCTCCCGACAGTTATTAATCCGCTAGTAAATATATATTATTGCAGCCTCAGACATTACAATTCGATGGTGGTGAAATGTATACAATGGGTCTATTGGCCACATCGCAATGTTTATGTTAAAAAGCAGCAGGGAACAGGACGAAGGGAAAAATTAATAAGGGCCTTAAAAAGTGCTCACTTTACCGTGAACAGCCTATAGATGCACGCGTACGTTTCAGTAAGGGCCCTGCTACAATTGCAATGTCCCGTGTCGCCGGTTCTCTCTGACGTCGCGAGCACTGATTGGCCCACGTGATCAGGTGACGTCATGAGCCATGTCCTCTGTACTTGGTTGTCCCCGGTCCTCGAGTCTTTCATGGAAGAATAAGTAGAATAATTTACCGGAAAAATACGCGTGTAATCAGTAATAATAAACACAAAAAAAAAGTTATAAACATGGAAGCCAATGTGGAGTGTGCCAGTGCCGAGAGGGACTAATATTATAAATAATAAATATGCGCCTTGCAGTTACGGCCTGAATTATCCATTAAAAACTGGAATTTCAGATATGAAAAATCGAGGGAAAATTTACTCCAATGAACGAATTTAATTTTGGATAAATATGCAGTGCAAATATAAAGACAATATGGTCAAATAACCGACAGACAATATAGATAAACTTCTATATTAATAAAAATCGCCTCCTAACCAACAATTCAAATTTATACCAGCCAAATACTCGTGAATCTAAACAATGAAGTATAAAGAATGGCGCAAAGCATTTACTGCTATCTGGTAGCAGTTTTGGTAACCTACTTGTTGGGGCAGCTTAGGATCATCTATTGCAGCAGTGAATTGTACACGAGTCTCGTGACGTCAGCGAGGGCAGGGGACATGGCAATTGTAGCAAGGCCTTATGCGACTATGTACGGAAACGTTTTATGTGAAATCGTTGTTTGCGCGTTAACACGTATCTCGGCAAATAAAAGTTCTGGAAATCCGAATTTTTGACAGAAAGGATTAAAAAAAAACATATAGCATTTTTAAAGCCTGCGTATGCAGTTTCCTTAAGTGGCAAGATAAGTACAAAGATGCGGACGTAATTTAATCTGTGGGCTTTCATCGAGTGTAATTAGCACAGTACAGCTTCACGACGGAAACACTGCACGCCTTGCGCGTAGGGGCGATGAGGCACTAGGTGTGCGTGTTAGTGTCGCCCGTATCGCCCCCTCGCTTCTTGACAGTTACGTAGTCGCTTTAATCGGTAGGTACATATATTGCACAACGTGTTGACAACTGCGACGTAATTTGAGACGGAGTAAGTTTCTCAGAGGCAAGGGTGGACAAGGAACCCGCGATGGCCTGTATTAAGGCCGTGTCCGAACTCAGGTATATACTTGCGTACTTGCATACTTCACTTACCCTTAGCACCAAACTTGATGAATTCGGACAGACAGTCTTGTTGACTTCGGAGCCAGTCATTAGCCAGTGAACCACTTTAAATGTTAATGTATTCCGACTAAGAATTTGATAATTTCCTAAGGTTTTAGGGGTTGAATTAAGTATTAAATAATATTTAAATTTTATTTACATTAACATTTATCGTCTTTCATTACTGTATGTAAATGCAGTTTGGATTGCTTTTTACATCTTAGCTTCTGTAGGTTAGGAACGTAGGTCTGATACGAATCTATAGCATACACCTTTTTTTAAAAGTGGAACTTGCGCTAATTATTTACTCAGTTCAAAATTATATGTCTACAAAGTAGTAATGTTGCCCTATTAAACTTTAATAAAAATAATTATGTCTGAAATAAAATGTAACCTACAAATTACTTCTTAAAATGGCGATACATATTCCCCAAATATGCGAGAAGTATACAACTTCGTTTACTTGTATACTTGCATACTTCACTTGCAGTTCGGACAGCACTTACGACGTCATTTCCGGGGACAGGTATGCACAAGTATGTACTTGAGGTGAATTCGGACACAGCCTAAGGAACCATTCCAGCACTCGCCTAAAGTGATCTCGGGAAACCACAGAAAACGGAAATCTGGATAGCCGAACCGGGATTTGAACCCAGGCCTTCTCGAATGTCGGTCCAAATGTTTACCACGGCACTAAATCGCTTGTTTTTTTTATTGATTGCATTTCGGTTTGTTAGATAAACCCTGAACGACCTTGCAATGATACAAGGTGTCGTGTAATATGGCCTGAGGTAAAGCAGTTTCAAGTATTTTTGCTGTATCTTCACATATTTTTAATGCAGTCAAACTTTTAAACCTTTAGAAAATTAACCCACGTTTTACGTGTTTTTTCTTTCCTAAGTGTGTCGTATATTACACGTGTTTAATATTTCTGGTAACATAAAACTGGCCTATTGTTGGTAAAATTGAATTTTTGCTTATATTTTATACAAAAATGACGATATTTTGTCTATAATTAATACGAACGACAATAAAGAGAAGATAGGCGTGTTGGGAGTGCCATGTTGGAAACAGTTCTCATCCAAAAATGTTATTAAACTTTGTGCTCACAAATGTGGCGCTTTTTTTCCGTTCGGTGTAATTTTTTAGACTTAGTTAAGCTTTGTTGGAATGGGGCAGAGGATTAAACTGAAAGAAATTCAGCAAAGATTCATCAAAGTTATGTATAAGTGGACTAGTAGAAGCCAACGGACAAACAGTTGAGGCTTGAGTAAACACAGGACTGTGCAATCTAGCCTACACGTCACTGAGCTAGCATAATTGTCATATCCGCTCTCATGAAGAGAACACCAGTTAATTTTCGGCGTAAGTATAACAAGTTTGAAAGTCACCAATAAAATTGTGAACAAATTATTACACATCTCTGTTATGTATTCGTGGTCAGTTTAAAAGATGATATTTTTTTTTGTTTCGCCCATCTCAATCACTCTAAGCAGTTAACGATCATTTACGACATCTCCAAGAAAGTGTGATGATCTGTGAATGTTCCCTAGTTTAATATGAAAAGAAGAATTTGATTCTGAGAGGTTATTCAGTCGTTGTTTGTTTAAATGGAATCCTAAAGTGTAGGATGTTCGCGGTAAAGTGAGAACTTTTGAGGCCCTAGTTACTTTTTCCTTTAAGCCATTTTTTTTCTTATCTTTTAGGCACCTTTTCAAATAAATACTGCCATGTAAGTAATAAACACAATGTGGTTATTCCACTGCACTCGGAAGTTAACGCCTAAAACTAAAACTAAATATATTTATTTAATATTATTCAAAATGAGAGGCCTTTCAAAAGTGCTCACTTTACCTTGACTAGCCTATACAAACGTCTCACAGCGTGACCACAGATCAATGAATTTGTATTCAACTATTTACAAAATACCAGTGATTCTGCTTATGTATTACTTTCAACACCAATAGTTTTGTGGAGAATGTATAGTCGCTAGCAAGGTTTTATGGCCGAGGCATTAACATAATCAGTAAAATAGAAGTCATCTTCAGCTCCTGTTTCTTCATATCATTTTATGGCCGAGGCCCTAACATGATCAGTAAAATAGAAGTCATCTTCAGCTCCTGTTTCTTCATATCATTTTATGGCCGAGGCATTAACATGATCAGTAAAATAGAAGTCATCTTCAGCTCCTGTTTCTTCATATCATTTTATGGCCGAGGCATTAACATGATCAGTAAAATAGAAGTCATCTTCAGCTCCTGTTTCTTCATTTCATTTATCTTGATCATTTGGTCTCGGTCTGCAGGCTGGTCATCCAAACGTAAGAGTGCTGCATCCCAATTTACTAGATCGTTGGATTAAATAATGTATATAGCGTGTTCTATGTTGGACATTCCATGCTGTCAATTCCATGCTTAGCAAGCTTACGACTGTTCAAACATGTTGTTGCCTTTGCTTTCCCAAATGCCCGTTCCTTTCGCAGCTGTAATCTCATGCTGACTTATGACAGTGATTAGTCGTGTAGGAATGCTGTAATGACAAACTTCCTGAGTCATAATGATCCTTTACTTATCTCTGTATCTTATTATAAAACGAATGTTGTAAATTATATTCTTCATAAGTTCTACAACATTCTTTCTTTCTGTATGTTACTATGCGTGTATTACATTTTCATAAAGTCGCCGGCTTGTGTAGAGTTTTGTTCTACATTATTTTCTTAAATAATATTTTATAATAACACCTTTATCGCCATTCAGATTTCATGGGATTTTGGATTATTAGGCCTTGAAGTACTGCAAGATGCTAGGAATGATTACCATACATAACCACCTCTGATGCCCCTACACCATTGTATATTTTCCTTGATTCATTTACAAAATGTGTTTCTGAAATGTGGAAGGATATATCGCATCCAAAAAATTGCGCTTTTTTTTAATTTTCGTGTCTTGATTTCTGTTTCATCAGAATCGTCAGCCTCTCTGTGGGATTGTTTCATCAGAATCGTCAGTCTCTCTGTGGGATTGTTTCATCAGAATCGTCAGTCTCTCTGTGGGATTGTTTAATCAGAATCGTCAGTCTCTCTGTGGGATTGTTTCATCAGAATCGTCAGTCTCTCTGTGGGATTGTTTAGAATTTTCCAAATTTATCAATTTATTATTGCTTTGCCTATAACAACATTATCATATTTACACACTTTTTAGGCTTCGTCATTGATACCAACCAGCGAAGAATATAATTGCTGTTCTTATGCATTTTCGCTTTTTTTTTTTTACGTTTCTTTTCAAGATATGTCTATAAAACTGGTAGCTTATTGCCTGCTATGTAATAAATTGTCTTTAATTGAACTTTCGAAATCTGCTATTTTGGGTAACTAGCTATTTGGATTGCTCCTTCTCAAATGCTGCTTCTAGTCGGTAATCAGTAATGTAGTTAAATGCCATCTCTTTCTTGAATATATTTCGTTGACTTCTGATGTCGATTTGATGCAATTTCTCTTGGAGTCTTTTTCGTGCGTGGTCCCCCCCCCCCCCCCCCTTCAATTTCTTTGAGTCTTCTACTTCACGTTCTTTCACTCGGAACAAAACTTATTTTCTGTTCGACATGATGGATAGCGACACAATGGATTCTACCTTTTCTTTCTTTTCCTTAGCGATCACTGGCTTATTTCCTTGATATTAAAAGGCAATATTTTCTACTTCCCTGGCGAGTGAATTTAGGAGATATCTCATTGGACACTACAGTGGCTGAGGAAGTATCCTCACTTCTCAGTTCACTTTATATTCTTCGGAACGATTCTTAGCGAAATCAATTAGTATTATCCAATACGTTTCGGTTAATATAATTATTTGTGTTGAATACGTCATTCATCCCAGTCGAAGAGGCATTCAATTTACATGTAAAGAAATACATTCGTTGGCAGCACTATATTCAACAATACAGGAATGATGGTCTACACCCGCAAATTTTACATCCTAGTGTCACGAAATATTCTCTGGTACTCTGGAAAACACGGAGATAAAATACCATCCTCCTGTATTTAGGCATGCATTTTGCCTTTACGAATTAGTTGATACATTTTATCGTTTATCGGAATTGAAGGGCGTATCCTACACTAGTCTGGAAACTTTACTTGTTACGTGAATCATCCGTTTGGCCAATTAAATGGGCGACTTTCCATTAAGTAGTCTTTTTAATTTTGTATGACAAGAATCTTCACCATATTGTAACCAACACTTCCCCTATAATGCACTGTCCGCCACGATTTACACAATGTTCAATGGAGAAATTTCTGTGACACAGCACCCACCAACTTTTGGCATTATCATACTTGAACCATGCGTCTCAATGCAGTTAGCTGTCTTCGAGATGTACTGGCGTCCTCCTAGGCCACCTGCTTAGTTGGTACGTGAACTCTTTCCGTCTGCAGTGTGACGTCTACTGTGTGATAAGTTGGCGTAGCGGCCAGATGAGAATTCTTCGTTTCCAACCTCCCTTAAACTGCCAGTAATGGAGTAGCAGGTTATTAACATCTCTCACAAAGTCTATCTCAGGGCTCAACTATAGCCCTTGTTTAAACTCCCTTTAACAAATTATAGCGCTGTCTGTATTTGGACTCAAATTTTCCTTCAACTCTCCGTGACAGATTATTGAGTTGCAAATATCTCTCACTAAATCTATCTCGAGTTTTAACGTTAGGTTTGTCGTCTACAATTTAAAATACACGAATTAGTGGACGAACGTATTCGATACAGTGTCAGATATTTTTTTTATCAAGTTAATATATTTAAGCGCTAACGAATAATTTTTGTTCGCTACACTTGTCTGGCGCCTTGTGTCTCTCGAATTATGTCCTTGGTCTTTTCTAAATGTAAAATATCGAAATGTTTGGTATGTTTTAACATTTCGTTTTCACATCTGCGTATTTATTGCTCTTATCAGTTATGGTCTTTACATGAAGTCGTTTCTCCAGTTAACAGGGCGAGAATTCTCCCACTCAAAGAAAAGACCCCCGGTAAATTGGCTAAAAAGGTCTAGCATCGTGTAAAAAACTTTAAAAGTCAGTACTAGGAGGAAGTTTTGAGTTTTCCAAAAATTTGGCCAATAATAATAATTTGTCGTTACGGTACACGCTGAGTCCAGCAATGATTTGCACCAAAAATAGATATTATTGTTAAAAATAATTAGAATAAAGTTACATGTGAACATTATCACTTACTCGTTCCTTACTTTTACTTTACTAAGGTTTGTAAACGACACGGAATAACTTACAACCCTTAAATAATAACAAGTAGCTTCAAAGTCACTTGTAACGAGACTGTCGATGTAATAAACAAGTCCATGCATGTATAATTCGCATGTTCCACCGGTTAGTCACTTTGAGTTCAACTTGTTTGCGATATCAGCTAAGTCTCTCCTGCTAAATTACTGCCACGTATAATAGTCAAAAATTTATTCGTTAACACTATGCTGGCTTTTAGTTTCGACACTATAAAAAATAACAGTTCGGCGGCATTCCGTCGATCAGTATTCCCTTCTCATTTAATAAAAAAATGTAGTTTCTGTCTGATTCCTTCAAGACTTCTAATAAGCCGATATGGAACTCACCGCTGGGCTGTAAAAATTATCCAACCTTAATATAGTTCTAACATTGCATTAAAATGAGTACACATTCTTAACATTTGATCATGTGCACTCTAACCCTGAATCAACGAGAATATTTCTTGTTCATTAAGAAAATGACGTTTGGGCGACCAAATGGTTGAGTTCAACACTTTATCTGAAAATTCAGTGAAAATACACCCGTTTTTCAGTTATTGAACACGTCACAATATTCCACATGTTAACCAACTACACTACTCATTCCTCAGTGACATAGTTTACAACTCTTACGTTAGTGCTTCATGAATTACATCTGAAGAGAATATTTTCTTAAAAAGGTAAAACACGAAACAACGTATGAACGAATGAAATCAATGAAATATAGATTTTTAAATGTGGGTTTCGGTTTTGATGATACTCTTTTACTACTTAATACGAACATTCAGACTCTCATTAACATATAGCAGTTTCCGGAATCTCTAATTCTGTCTGCTCTGGAGAAAACTAACGAGTTTGTGTGCGTTTCTTAGTTTTCTTTGTTTAATCTGTGTAAGCAGATAACTAGCATGTGTCATCTTCGGTGTGTTATCAGTTGGTCGTATATAGTTTTCTCGTAAACATATATGGTATATTAGTTTTTCGCATTTAGTTTGATGTTCTGTTTTATTTGACTCGATTCCTTCATGGAACTGTCTGGCTTTGTGCATATATATATATATATATTCTTGACTACAGCATACCTGGCTTGTATTCTGTCATGTCAAGTGAAACTGCTGTGTTTAAGCGCGTGTCTTTGTTGTGTTGTCTCATTTTGTTCCTACTTCTTGTGTCTGTGTTGTTCTAACTTTTTCACGCAAGTTTCTAGCCTGTGTTGTTTTTTACGTGTTTTATGTTCGTTGTGTATAGATACACATATTTTTTTGTAATTATTTGCTGTTCTGTTTTTTGACTCTATTCCCTCTTGGAATTTTCCCATATATTTATTTTCTCGCCCGCAGTTCACTTGTCTTATCTAGTATTTTTTTCGTGCTCAGTTCCGTTCTTTAACGACAGATATCTGCACAGCAATGGCGAATGACCAAAACTATCAATCCAGTCATTCCCCTCCATTGCACTATTCATTCATATATCATATATTTGAGAAACATGTAAATATACATGGGCTACAGATGTTGTCGGAAACCTTTACAGTAGATCACTAGAGACACTGGAAAATTACGAAAAATATCTGAACCAACATATGCTTCGATAACGCTCTAGCTAGTTTATGCTTTATGAACAGTTGGTTAAGGGTTTCACTCGGCTAAGTTCTTTGCATACGAACCATAGACGCTCTGCTTCAGTGTATCAGAACCCTCATAGGCCCAATGTAATGGAATAGTAGCTTCATACTACCACGTCACGCATCGACAGCCTCGCAGCCGACGAAAATATTCGTCTGCTTCAAGACGCTGTTCAGATCTGTTTGTCATTTAGCACGGGAGCACATTAGAGCATCTTCGGCCTACCAACTTCCCCCACTCTAAACTAATAAGCGATAATGCGTGTGCTATATTTCGTTAACGTACAAACAAACCGTTAATATTAAAACTCTTTGTAAAACTGCACAAATCTGCCGGAAAACATTATTTAAGGACATAAATATTATGCTTCATATATAGCAGTCGGAGAAAAAAGTTGTGATTACAAAAAAAAAAAAAAATGTTCTTTTAAAAAAGAAAAACAAAATACATTTACTTTCGACTTTGTGGGAAGTGTGAGAAACAGAAGTTGGTTGATCTGCGAGTATTGTTCTCTTCGTGTGCTCCGTCAGTTATGAATTCCACGCGAAATAATCCTGACTTACGGACAAGCAAATGTACACATCTTAATACGATTATGTTAATATTCCTGACCTTTGCGTCCGCAGAAGTGCGCCTATAGAACACCGTAGAACCATGTTGTGAAATAATTTTTAATTAATATAAAATCAATAACATTACCGGATCATTGGCGCCATAAAACTTTTTTCGTTTGTTGTAAAATCATATCAGTATTGTTCAGCACTTACCACAGGCAGAAAATTTATTGTAAATTAAATAACCTTCCCTCCCTTTATCCTACACACGAAACCTACAAGCAAGACAATTAAAGCGAATATTACCACTATCTACATAGTTTTTAATACACCGACAACCCTCCAGTGTTGAATATATTTACTATGTAAAAAATGAGCATATCTACAAGAGTTTTCCAAGCTTATAATACCAAACGGATATCTGAAGCATATTGTATAAAGTAGTTTTTTTTTCCGTCGGAAGGATAAACTTATAATAACCGGCGTGGACCCGGGCTGTGAGTCACTCGAGAAGGGGTTGGTGGGGTGGGCGGAGAGCGTCTCTACAAGGCCACGACAAGCGAGTCGTCTCTTGCTAGGTCAGTGTGTCTCCCAGCTGCCGACCAACACACTGGAGGTGACCTTTCAACCTCTGGTTGTCCGCGGAGAAAGTGCTCGCACATTCTTCGCTGCAGGTCGATCACCACCAGCATGACTCTCTCCACCAACTCCTCCAGCCACAGCCTACTGTGCTGCTACCTCGTCTCACCCTGCCACACCACCTCGTCTCTGCTACAGGCTGTTCACGGTAAAGTGAGCACTTTTGAGGCCCTAGTTACTATTCCCTTTCGGCCATTTATTACCCTTTAACCACCTTTTAAATATACTTTTCGCTATGTAAATAATAAACACAAATATAAACATTAACTATTATTCCGAATGAAGGGGACTTCAAAAGCGCTCACTTTACCGTGAATAGCCTATAGTGAGACTTCAGATCATCCGGAGTTTCAGGCAGTGTTTCCAACCTCGCTGTAAATAATTGCGCTACCACACTATACAAATAATGCTACTTTGGAAAAAATATGCTACGTGTCAGAAAATCACGTAAAGTTATGGATGATCAGGTAAATTATATTGCTTTTATGATACCTACAATAATGAAAAAAAACTGAAACCTTTTTCCTTTAAATAAATAACTTAAATACTAAGTATGACACTGAAATGATATTATTTTCAATTATAACTTAGTTAACATTTACGTTTCTTTCATGATTTGTATAAATAAACGCATATACACAATAATATTTTTAAATGATAGTTTATTGCTACTGAAGAGCTTCATCCACTGTATCATTCTTGTCAGCAGAAACAGGTCCTGATTCTTTAGTAAGGTTACTGGCACATGATGCCATTGTCATGTAAACTATCATAGTTTTACTTAGAATGAAGCCTGTCAAGTATTCAGACTTCTTTGCATGCCTTTGTGCCATTAATTATGGAAGTGAATATGTGGTTGCAGTACATACAGGAATTATGCTACAACTGCCTTTGTATGCTACATGCCACAGCAACCCAAAAATGTGTTACATGTAGCATAATTATGCTACGGTTGGCAACAGATTTAAGGCTCTCGCCTACCTAGAGTGTTATTCCGCGTTTGAGACCGAGAAGCGCAGGAGGGATAAGGGCGATACAGCCACACACATCAAGCGTGCCATCACCTCTAAGCGCAAGGCTCTCAACTGGCGTGCAGTGCTCTCGCCGCACTGCGTGCGCCTACGGGACTTTCAGCGGTGACCCTGTTATGTATTGGTGAAAAGCCTGTTGGAAGGATTAGGTGTGTTCGCGTGGTTTCCTATTCTGCTAGGTCACTGCTACTTCTGCTAGGTTACTTCTACTTCTGCTAGTTGCCGTTCGTGTTACTGGAAGCACATTCTATGTTCGCTGTTCGGGTGGCGGTAGCAGTTGCTATTTGTGCTATAAAAAGCAGCTATTTCTGCTCTTGCTCGCCGAGGTACAGCAGAAATATCAAAACGAGCAAGGTTGGAGAAAATGGCCGCCAAAATAAAATTAAAAAAGTCGAAATGTCTTGAGGGTGACGATTGCAAATAGTAATTTGCTTTTACGCAGATTGATGAAGATAATACGTTTGGGTATCCTGTAAGAAGTGCAGAGGGAAATAAAAATAACTGAGGCACATTTATCGTCGACAGTAAGTTATCTTGAGAGTAACTCCTGTTTTTGCTACTCTGCGGCCCGTGAAAAGTATCACTAGCTCTCAGACAGTAGAGAAAGAATACCACGCGACCAAACCTATTAGTGCAAGTCCCTTAAGGCTGATTCCCACCCGTCATCATGGGTTTATCGTCAAAGCTTCTATTTCAGAAGGTGTATTGCAATTTCCCTCTGTACAGATCCTAGATAACAGCTTCCCAAACTTTATCGAACTGCCACAGCCTCGCTACGTTTATTGATTTTCACCTGGTGACTGTCGAGGCGAAACGCGAGGTTATTTCTTGCGGGCGATTAGGAAGGCGACGACATCTGCAGTTATCAAGGAATACTGACCTCAGACACTGCACTAGGCATTGCTCCGTGCTCTGTTGTTCCAAATAACATGATACACAAAACTGTATTTCCAGAGTATGGCAAAAATTCCATAAATCCAAAATGGCGGGTGTGAATCTGCGTTAAAGAGGCTGGCTCTCTGTTGGTACCTGCGATTTAGTTAAGAGACTAGCTTTCACAAGCTGCATACAGTTTAAACGGTCTTATGCAGTGAGACAAACGTCGGACGAGCATTGATTAGTGAGATATGTTAGAATTAGAAGCCCTATTATACTTGTGTAAAGTATGGCCCATTTAAGTTACCGTACCGTTTCTTGCTATGTGTTTTTCTTTCTTTCGAATTGATGATGTCCATGGACAGAAATAAAAATTTACTGCGCGTAGTTTTTGTCCACTGTTTTTTTTTGTGCGCATATAGAATAATACGAAAAACTGAATTATTTGATAAACTTAAATTCATTGTCTGTTGTTACTTGAGAATCAAGACATTAAAACCATGCTTGTTCCCCAAACTAAAATATTGTTGTATTTCACCCTGGGGTTCGCATCAAACATCATCAAAAATAAATACGGAATTGGTTAATGCTTCATTCGGAGGCACTATATCCTCTTTATTTGTAAAAGGGAAATATCGCATTCCTTTAATTAACAAGATTTCTTTTGTTGTATTGTTTTAGAAAACACATATACATTTTCAAATTTAAGACCGCATGGATTGTTACACAACTTTAGGGCGTAGCAGGGCTAAAGGAAGGCACGGAGAAGGACACATACCATAAAGACAAATCAAGAAAGCATGGACACAAAAATTCCAAAATCAATACAAATGTATTGAAGCCCATCTATACATTACCACTCAGAACAACAAATTTGCAAGTAGATTTGAAAAATATAATTTGCATCTGTAAATTTCTTTTGTTTGCTACTAATCGATGAACTAGGGGAAGGAGAGAGCACACATGCACTGGAACAAACAGAAAAACAACAATATTAATATATCCCGAGAAGTCACCCAACCTGAATAAACACTTGTGAAATTCCATTAAAAAAGGTAAAATGACTCCCTGAGTAAAGCAAGCACCATGCAACTTTAAAAGTAAAATATGCCTGATGATTCACTAAAAAGTACAACATGGAATACTAATACCATTAGGAAGGAACAAGAACCCTCATTACACTTAACCATGAGCCTAAAGGCACGCCATAAAATATCCACTAAACTCCTTGGCATTAAAACCATTTTGGCAAATCGTAATCAAAGAGACCATTCCTGCAGCACATAAAAAAAAGAATAATCCGCCTCTTACAAGCATTCCCATAAAATACCATATTGAAAATTCACACAATCAAAACAGCGAAGAAAAACTTCCCTACAAAAATCCATATACAAAAAAAAATACCAAAAACGAAAACTCTACCCCCGGCATAACAACAACTACTTTCATTACAATAGTTAACTTGTGGACTCATTTTACACAAAAACGCGTCTAGCATGGTGAAGCCCCGAAGTACGAAGTGGTGTAGACATGATCTATAGTCGGCCAGCCCGCGCAACCCGAAGAGGAACACTGCACACTTGCTCGAGCTGGGAAGGTTGTGGAGGCAGCGGGAATAGCGGGGAGGTGTATGGAAGGTGCCAGAATGTGCGAGGCTGAACTCATTGCCAGTAGTAGTCACCAGATGGCGCTCAGCCGCGCCAGTAGCGCCGCGTGCCTCTCTTCAGTATAGTTCAGCGCTTGGAAGCGTTCGGACACGCGCCACCTCGTGATGAGGAGGGAGGTGGTAAACATGGTACCTTTTTCTGGCACAAAAATATTGCCTCTTCAAATAGTAACCCCTCACCAAAAAATAGCAGTTTATTAATCTGGGCTACCAAATACAGACATGGCTAATAACCAAGTAGTCTTGCTAACCACGTTCATTAACGTCATGTAGTTCTGTAAACACACCAACTTCATAATAGCTGCATTGAATCGTACTCCAGGAAATTGTAAGCATCACACATTTCACCAGTTGGCAGGACAAAAAATAAATCGTTCAGGCAGGACGGTCTTTTGGCAGGACAGGAGTACTCACATAAAATGTCTTGAGTTTGCTGATTGACATGTATGTAAGACTTGAAACAGGGCTTCAATCCTCTCACGCACTGGAAGAGAGCTTCAGGGGTCTCTTCTTCTTCTCCAAGCCCGGAGAAGCTGATGGGCGAGCCCCTCAGTAGAAAACAGCCGATGACGAAGGAGTGGCCATGTCCTCCCCTGTATCTTCTGCTCTTGAACTCCAGTTGCTCTGGTAGGGTGCAAAGGAATAAGGGAAACAGTAACAGGACTAGGGGGGAGATATCCGCCTAAACTAACTTACCGAAACTTCTAATAAGCCCCCCCCTTATTGTTTTTGTTCACCATTAAAAATATATGAAGCAGATATCCTCTACTAATCCATAAAAACAACTAAAGCTTGTAGTTTTCTCATTTTGGGGCTAATTAAAATAAAAAAACAAATATTTAGCGAACATCTTACAAAAAGGAAATTTTAACCATATTTGTAGTACCTTACTTCTAAAATACATTGCCATGCAGTGTGAAACCTCCCCTAGTGGTGACAGCGCTACTCTTGAGGGCATGGGGCTGGCCGACCTTCCGATGGCTGATAAAAAATGTTAATATTAGAAACATGGCTTTTTAAAAACTTGCTCGTTGAGGGTCTTGCAACAATACTGACATTGGGGTAAGAAAACTACCAATGCAATACGGGCCATCGTACATAAGGCCTAATTTTGCTGAAAAGGAATCAACCTTTCTAGATAAATGATGAGTCTTTATAAGAACTAAGTCACCAACCTTGTAAGAAACAGTATCATATTACTCGTCCTGCACCTTACACACATGGCGATAGCATTACTAGATATGCTTGATGCTTCCTCCCAGAATTCATTTGGCTCTCCTACATCTACATAAAAATATAGCCTCAGGCATTAAGAAAAGGATGCAATAATTTCCGACCAAAGAACACTTCTCGCGCAATAAACCCTGTGGCAGCGTTTACACAAGAATTCAAGGCCAACACTATGGAATGGATCTCTTTATCCTAATCTGTGTGAACATCATGATGAAAGGCAACAAGTGCAGTCTTAATAGTACGATTGTACTGCTCTGCCATATTAGATTGAGGGTGATAAGGGGTTGTATGAACCAAACAAACTCACCAAGAAAAAGCTAGATTTGATAACTCGGTGGAAGTAAAGTTTCTCGCAATATCAGTAACAATTTGGGCGGGTGAACCAAAATAAAAAAAACACTCGTTACTGCAATATCTTTCAAACCATAGTGGACTTCTGGTCTCTCATGGGGAATAACAAAACAAACTTTGAAAATCCATCAATCAGAACCAACAAGTAATTAAAACCTTTCTTATATCTAGGGAAAGGTCCAAAAACATCCATATACATTCTTTCCAGACAAAACTATGTGGTGAACTACTAAAGTTTTCTTGGGTTCTTCTATTAGGGGCCTTTGCCTGCTGACACAATGCAGACTGTTTCACCCAATATCCAGTTTCTAATTGCATTTCTGGCCAAAAAAATTTTTGTTCAATATGCTGCAAAGTGCATTCTTGCTCCTGATGAGTTTCCAAATAATAATTATGGAAATAATCAAACACTATTGGCCTCACTGCCTTGGGCACATAGGCCTTGAAAACACCCTTATGCAAAGCTTAGCCAATAATCCCCTTCTTCACAATAAAACCAGAGAGTTTACCTAGCTAGATTTTATGCCACAACTCCGCACATTCATCATCCTTTTGCTCCCAAACCTTAATGTTCAAATAAGTTGCTGGAACTTGCTTCAGAACATTTACCTGTTCCTGAATGCCTCCATCACACACAAACTCGCCAGGGTCATACATTCTTGACAAACTATCCGCTACATAATTGTCCTTTCCCTTTACATGAACTATATCAAATGAAAAATTTCCAAGGTGTTCAATCCAACAGCCTAATTTACCCAAAGGTTTCTTGGAATTCCAAAGCCATGTTAAGGCTTGGTTGTCTGTACACAGCTGAAAACGAGTACACTCCAGATAATTAGAAAATTTCTCAACCCCAAATACAAAAGCAAGAGCTTCCTTTTCATAGGCCGAGTACTTAATTCTGAAGAAGTTAGTAGCCGACTAGCATAAGCAATGGGAAAAACACCATCCTCATATTCTTGTGATAAAACAGTGCCTAATGCCAGGGAGCTTGCATCTACATGCAGTACAAACTTATGGTCAAAATCAGCCAATCTTAACACTAGTTGAGAGGTCATACAAGTTTTTATTTTTACCAAACCCACCTCTTGCTCGTCTCCCCACAAAAGTGTTTGGTTCTTATGTTACAAAAGATTAAGGGGTTCGGCCAATTCGGCAAGATATGGAATAAATATGGCATAATAGCCTATCATGCCCAAAACACTTTACATCACGTAAGTTCTTCGGACGGGATAAAGAAAACACATGGCTAATATGATCAGAGTCTAACAACAATTACCCTTCAATCAGAATAAATTCCAATCATGTGCCGGCTACACCAGCTGATTTTCTCTGGATTCAAGTTTAACCCTGCTTCCAAAACCTTCTGTAAGACTTACGTGACATGTTCCCTATGCAAAACCTTAGTCTCAATGTAGATGATGATATCATCCAGATAGTTGAAAAGAAATTCAGCTGTATATGGCAACAAGATAGTCTCTAAAGCACGAGGAATTGCCTGTTCCCCAAACAAAATGCCAAAAGGGACTCTGATCCTTTCAAAAATTCCCCAAGGAGTAACACATGCAAGAAATTTTCATAACCTTGATGCTACAAAATTATGTGAAAGGCCTGCTTCAGATCTAACACTGCAAAATACTTGGCCTTTCCTAATAACTGAAAAACAAGGCCTGCTTAAGAGAAAGAGTAAGGGTCTAGTTAAATTTTTTTATTTGTATGTTTGTAGTTTTATCACTAACCGGAATTTACCAGGCTCTTTATGTTCACTAAAAATGCCAGGCTCACATAACTACTAGTAGAGAGCCTAATAACATCCTAATCAAGCAAGTGGTCTAGCATTTTTTTAAAAGCTCGCCTCCTAGCTGGACCTACACTATAGGGATGGCACCAAACTGGGGTGTTGTCAGTCAGTACCAGATCATGCACATATTGATTACATATTCCCAGTTGGTCTATTATTACAGATGGGATCTTCTCTTGCATTTCTTACATAAAATCATTATCTGTGGCAATTACCTGCTTACATTCCTCCTGCCCCAGCAGCTTTACCCATTCTTTACAAAAAGGAAAACTCAGTGTGCCTTCATGCAAATTTAAATATGAGTTGTATGACTTAGACATTAAAGCGACATTGCCTAAAGATGTGCATTTCTAATTACATTGAAATTCAAATACATTGACTAGTGCATTGTACAGTAATGGTGATATAGATTTCTCAGAAGACAATTCAATGGCAAATGTGTTAGGTTATGATCGGTGAGTGTGTCCGAGTAATGAATTACACGAATCATCAAAACATGTTAATATATTGTTGGTAAATGTATGTTGTCTAAATGTTAATATTGTAGGCAGTTCATATTTGAATGGAAACCGACTAACACTCTACATGAATTCACATATGCGGTGGCTCCAAGATAAAAATAGATGAAAAATCAAACACATTGACATATCTTCCAGTAATAGTGAATCATGTTGATGAAATATTAGTTACAATTTTCGATCAAGACGGTAAACTTATTAATTTTAGAAACAAAGAAATTAACATCCATTTATATTTAGAAAAAGCTATATAAACAGTTAAATTCCATGCGCATTACAATCATAATGCTTATTGTGTATAATACCTAATACGGACATAAAGTATGTGGTTCTTTTAAGAAGTATGTCACTAAGGAACATATTTCAAAGAAAGGAAGTATAAAAAGATGTAAACACAAGCATAAAATGCTCTCCTCAAATTTGACACCTGTGAAGTTAACACGAGGCAAAAAAATAATTTTAAAGAATTGTGATATATGGTTAATCGAAATGGAAGATGTATTTAATCTTGACGAACCGTTCAGTTATGAAGATGCAATCACAAATACTAAAATATATGTGTATGAACCATTCAGAGTTTGTCTATATACATTTCCATCGGAAATATGGATTTCAATACAAAATCACAAAATTTACACATTACTGTCGGAATCAAGTTTAAGGTTCAGAAAAATAATTAAATAAACAGTAGATGCAAGCAATCCAGTAACTACAAAAATAGTAAGAAACAGAATACTTCGCATAAGTGATAGGATTTCATATTTGCTCAATAGAGTGTAAATCGATCAGACAAGAGATGTTGGAATTACTTCCACGATAAAAAACTATATCTCGCAAACTGTAAACAATCTTTATACAGGGCTGATGGCTGGGTGGAGCAATGCTAGCGAGTATCCACTAAAAACAAATCTAGGCAGAAAAAATGAAGTTGTTATACTGTTAAGTATGGTTTTGGGCTTCGCTGAAGACTATAAACATGTCATTTTAAATGCCAAAGAAGAACTAATTATTCCAATTGCTAACACACATTTTAAAGCCATATATAATATAGCTAAAAAAAAGGGAGGTGTAGCATTCGAATTAACAGTGTTGAATGACTGATTTCACATATTGAAATTGATACACATGAGCATGTAAAGTTTTTAAAATATATCGAAAAAGGGAAGAATTTAGGCATAACATACAGATCATGGGCTCTAGAGTCTTTTCTAACTCTACCAAGCACACATAAAGTCGGATGGCATGTGAAATCAAGTTTTTGGTATTAGAAACCACAATTTGTCATATATTTTCAAACAAACCAACAAAACAATTTAAAAGAAGATATATCATTATTGGATAATTGTAATATGAAAAATATTAAACTATATCTAAACAGCCAAGCTTATCCCTATATTGATTTTAATATAAATTTTGAGAATGGGGAATTCCTTATTTGCTATGATATGTATACAAAGTTTTAGGGATCATATTATAACAAAGTGAGTTAATTTGTACTAGAACATGAAACCTTGAAAAGTAGAGGAGCATTATTTGTATTTGATGTATGCAAACAAAACAACACACTTTGCAATAGCATAATAGATTTACAAATTGAAATAATTGCCAACACATCCATTCCAGAAAATACGCAAGCTTTTGCTTTGACAATTTATGATAGATTAGGAAGTTACAATGTAAGAGATAAGCTGGGGAAAATAATTAATTTAATCAGTATACAACTGACCATGATTGCGACGAGATGTTTTGCAATGTATAAGGATTTCAATCCCCAGAAAAATTTATCATTAAAGAATTAGCTATTATTGATATGGAAGAACATACAACTGTATTCAGCTTCAAAGCACCTTTCGACTGGAAATATCTAACTCCCAAATAAAATAAAACTAATATGTAGGTAACCAAACACCACCATGGTTCAAAATTTGAGTGTGGATGAATGGAGTATGAGAATATTGAAGATATTTGCAAAAATCCTTAAATCATTGTGAAATATATGTAGGCAGAGTTGAGCAAAAACTTATTTTCGGAAGTGTGTGGAATGGGAAAATAGCAGATATAAAAAAATACAATTGACCATCGTTCACACAATTACACAAAACATATAGATCTAATTCAACATTCTTCTCTGCAGAGGAAAACTCAAAATTAATGCTAACTTGGGCAATGATGTCTGACTGGGGTGAAACATTATGACGATTCTCCTCCTGAATCACCTGTGGATATTATACGAGTGATATGGCACTATTTGGGATGAGAGAACACTGTGGATTAATGAGTGAAATTTAGTATAAAAAGTATTTGGTTCTATGTAATCCAGTAGTTCATAAAAATGAACCAACAAGAGAACAAAATCACCTGTTCAGGTATACAGAAATATAAATGTAATATAAATATCAGCAAGTTATTAGCACATTGGAGTAAACCATTTCGACTTCGTTTTGAAAAAAAAGTAATTTTTTATATGTTAAAACATCCTGTAGAAAAAAATTTACTTAAATTTGTGAAACAACTGTATTTGTATATATTATTTATTATTAAATTTATATTTTAAAAGAATTCCTTTCACATGTTTATTTAACCTATCCCTTTTTAAACATGAACTTGTTTTCCTAAGAAATGAATAATATAGATATATATTCTTCATTTTTCTAAAAAGAGATGTCTGGTTTCTATCAAAAATGAATTACTGTTGTAATGAAAAACAAAGAGCTGCTTTGATCTAAATGAATAGCGAGGAATATTTCGCATGAAACATTGTTAGCTGAATATTTTATACGCAATTCGAATCTGTAAACTTATAGCCTTTGCAAATGTCTCCAGAAATGTAAAAACCATTATGTTTAGAGCTGTACAAGACTGCCAGTGCTACCAACCTTTGAACAGACTCACAAGCTGTAAAGTTTAAATTCAATGTCTTTCCAGTGCTACCAACCACAAACCGAGTTCACAGAGGCTGCATGCCTGAGTCCAACAAACACTTTAGCTTTACAATCCTCTGAAGATGTCCCTAGCGTAACTTTTCATGAAGCAGACAGCCAACATCGCCCAGAGTCCCCTTACTAGTGTTCAGCTCAGGTCAACATTTTAACCATCGACCATACCAAGGTGAAAATGTCTTCCTACCTGAATGAAAAATCTTGAGCAATATATTTTGTTTTCCAATTAATAAAATTCATAATCACTGTACAGCTACCATTATGATAGAAAATATACTGAAAAATTTAAAAAATAATCAGACTTACATCAAATTCTTATTCACGAAAAGACTGTTAATTCCACTTACACACCAAGCTTCACAAAAATTGGAAAAAAAAATTTATCCTATAAAATATAATTTTAATCACACTGAAAAAATGAACGTGTAAATTAACAGAAGATATCTGTACATGTTTAGCCCAAATAATAATAATAAGAATATACAACATATGAAAAAGGGAACATAATTTACTTAAAATACTTTGCAACATATTTGTTGAATTTACAGAAATATTTTAAGGTTTACAGAAATATTGGGTGAGGTGTTAATACACAATGTAATAGTACAGCCTATTAAACAGTAAAAACATTTATAGCTTTAAAAAAGAATACATAAATGAAAAAATATTATCTCTTAAAGGTATAATTATTCTTATAAAACCCTAAAGGGGGATTATCATATACAAAAAATGATTTTTATAGTGATTATACTAAGTATGGTAAATCTGCAACATATATATGCCTTTATTGACATGTAACATTTTAATACTCCTTTTAATATTATTGTTGATAATCAACCAGAATAAATTTCGTCATATATTTATTTGAAATTAAAAATAAATTATTTATTTATTATTTAAATTGATTCATTTTCATTTCTTCAGGGAGGAAACTTAGTAGAGAGGTTTGTCTCAGAGGTTGGTGTGAGGTTTTGAAGTTACTTGAAAGTCGTGGGTGGGGGAAGGAAAGGGAAGGGGGTGTTTGGTTTTCTGACCTTCTGGTTGGAGGAGGGGGGAGAAATGTTTCTTGACTGATTACCTGGGAATTTGAAAATTTTTATAAATAGGGGTTTAGCATGTAGGCCCCTTTCCACTGATTACAGACGTTAACCTGTGTGGTTTGTATTGTGAAGATTACTTGCTTGGTTTATCGAACCAACTCTATGATAGAGAACATCAAAATTTTAATTGGGACTACTTTAATGAGATTATGAATGGTTCGGAGACTTTAGTTATAAGTTTGATAGATTCTTTGGAAGACGACGAGAGTGGTCCTACATACAACCATTGTTCTTGTCAATGCCTTACTTTAAGACTATTACAATCGCCTCTGGCATCGAGAGCAAATGCAGCAATGCCTCCGGCATCGAAACTACATACAGCGATGCCTTCGACGTCGAGAGCACGTACAGCGGTGTCTTCGACATCGAGAGCAACTGTAGCGCCACCTCTGGCATTTAGACTACCTACACCGACACCTTCGATGTTGAGAGCACATACAGTGGCATCTTCGATGTAGAGAGCAACTTCAGCACCACCTCCAGCGTCTAGACTACCTACATCGACGCCTTCGACCTCACGAGCGACTGCAGTGCCACCTTTGGTGTCGAGAGCAACTGCAGTGCCGCCTCCGGCATCGAGACTATCTACAGTGATGCCTTCGTCGTCGAGAGTGACTGCAGCGCCGCCATTGGTGTCGAGAGCAACTGCAGTGCCGCCTCCGGCATCGAGACTACCTACAGAGCCACGTCCAGTGTCGAGAGTTACTGCAGCGCCGCCTCCAGCATCGAGACTACCTATAACGCCGCCTCTGGCATCGAGAACGACTGCAGCACCGCCTCTGGCTTCGAGCTTGGAAGCTTAAATTTAAGAACAACCATCTAATCAGGTGAGCAATGTCTACAAAAAAAAAAATATGTTCTTGTTTGCAGTCCATTAGACTGAATGGTTTTACCCTTAAATAATGCGCGGGAAGATATGTATAACAACAACTTATTTCAAGAGTTAGAAGAATTTTTACATTAAAATGTTGTATTTTCACCTGCTCCAAGTCTGCCATCTCCTGAATTAATATCACTTGAATCAGTACAATGTAATTTAATTTCCCCATCTCCTCCTTCATCCATGCCTTCACCACAAGAAATAATATATACTCCTATATTATCACTGATATCACCCCCTTCACCTGGTTCCTGACCGCCACCAATAGCTGTTCCTGTAAAGAGACATAAATAGTGTTTATTGATTTTTCAGTCGTATGATGAAGTAATAATATTATTAATTTAAAAAAGTTATTTTAATGTTTTGTGACATAACATAATTTTATAATTTATCAGCTTAAAAGCTTTTCAGGCATAATATGAATTGAAGGTTTTTTAAGTGTCAATGATTTCTGGTATAACATTATGTGATAATTTTTCAGCTTAAAAGTTTTTAAGTCGTACCATGGAGTACAGGTGTTTAAAGTGTCAATGATTTCTGACGTAATATGATGTGATAATTTATCAGGTTAAAAGTTTTTTAGTCATAGCATTATTTATTATGATTATTTTACAGTTTTAAGACAGAACACGAAGTGAAAGTCATACAGTTTAAAAGTTTTTCAGTCATAGCATGATGTGTTATAATTATTTTCCAGTTTTAAGACGTAATATGAAGTAACGATTTTTAAGCTCGTAATGCTGTCAGACGTAAATGGTAAAAACATGTTTAAAAGTTTTTTCAGTTGTAACATGATCGATGTGAGTATTTGAATGATTTTGAGGTGTATTATGATTTGTGATGTAACATAAAGTATAGGCTATTCACGATAAAGTGAGCACTTTTTAAGGCTCTTCTAAATTTTTCCTTTCATCCAAATTCCATCTTCCTGCTTGTTTTAAATATAAACATTGGAACACCCCCAAAATGTAATGCCTGAGGCTGCACTGAGACATATTTATTATCAGTTAATGCCTGTTTCGAGGGCCTTTAAAAATTGTCACTTTACAGTGAAAGCCTATAATGATTTTTAAGCTTGTAATGCTTTCAGGCGTAAATGGTTAAAACATTTTAAAAAGTTTTTAAGTTGTAACATGATTGATGTAAATACTTTAATGATTTTAAGCTGTAATATGATTAGTAATGTAACATGAACTAACGATTTTTAAGCTTGTAATGCTTTCAGATGTAAATGTCAAAAATACGTTTAAAAGTTTTTTGTCATAACATGATTGATGTTAATATTTTAATGAATTTGAGGTGTAATATGATTTATGACGTAAGATGAAGTAGCGATTTTAAAGTTTTTGTCATGTTTTCAGATGTAAATTGTAAAAGTATGTTTAAAAGTTTTTCAGTTGTAACATTATTGATGCAAATATTTTAATGATTTGTTGTTTATGTACAGTCTTTTTCTTGGAAGTGTTAATTAAGATGTGTTTTATGAATTTTGAAATTAAATTTTTTTTCTATTTTAAGAAAGAGCAATGTGTTTGGTTATTTATGAGTTTTTGATTCCTCGTGTGACTATTTTTTTAATATCTTGTTTTGTAAATGATGAGTGGATAAAATGTTATATTACTGAAGATAAGTTAAAAAAAAATATTTATTAACATGAAATGAGTGGTTGTCTAGAAGTGATGGTAAGCTGTTGGTTCATATTATATTTCAGGTAGCAGGAGGCCTGCTTGTTCACTTTCACAAGAAATACAAGTTTCTCGTTTCAGTCTTTGTGAGGGAGAAAAATATTTTTTTTATAAATTTAAACTCTATAAAAAATATCAATTCCATAAATAAATTTGATGAAATCAACCATTAAAGGGCAGAGGGGAAATGTAATTTACAAAAGTGTTTAAGAAAATTGAACATCTGAATGAGCGACTCTGAAATTAAATTAGGGAATTCGTAGCATCTTGAGAAAACCCCGTTGGTCAAAGCTTAACATAATGTGGAGACAAGAAAATGAAAGGGAAAGTGGACTGATAAAAATGCCTTTTCAGAGCCAGGTAGAAGAGTTATTAAAACCCAAGCTTCAAGAAGGTTCCTAGCTAACCTTCTAGTTCTACAACAGCAAGAGTCGGAGTCTGCCAACATTTACTTTTCGCAAAGTATTTTATCATACAAAACGAATTACTACTGCTGCTTGGAAACAACATGCTGCTAAAACACACTCATTCTTTATACAAACATAAACATTTCTGTAAATTAAAAAAATGCAAACTTAAATTAAAAAAAATGGCTAACATTTTCCTTCAAATATGCTTAAATTCGAACGTTTTAGAAAATATTGTGAAATTTGACAGATTTCATCTATGATAAACATCGTTTCAGGCTGGATTCTTGCTATTTCATTAATATTATGTCGAAAAGGTAGTATTTTTTAATAAAAATAAGTTTATATTTGTTCAAATAAACACATTTTATGGTAGATAATCTAGTCGAAAATCTCGGCTGGGCATATTTTGAATTGAAACTTTGGTAACAAGTAAATTTTAGTGTCGTAGAGAAATCTACACTTAAATGCACATTTTTCTCTGCTGTGCACATATATTTGAAACAGATTGAATATGTATGTTTTACATTAGCCTAGAATTTAAAGACATTTGGTTTTAATGTAATTTTTCAAAAGGTGGAAAAACTTTACTTGTGTATTGCTTAAACCGAATGATGTGTTTTTTTTTCATTATTTACAAATTTAAAGAGTTCAAATATCTCTGGAACGAAATATTTTCATAGATTTCCGGATTCCTGTAACAATATCTCTTGTACAAAACATTTTTCATAGATTCTGTGAGATTTTAGATAATTATACTGGGAAACATACTTGAAACTTCAAGTTTCTTGGATTAAAATTCATTTCTTGGGATTATCTTTGGGATTAATGAAACTCCATTTTAACTTAAGGAAATAAATTTATCAGTGGGACTTGGAAAAAATTTCCTTCCTTCGATGCCTGCACAAGCAAGCCATTCCTTGGCTTCGAGAATTGGAGAAACCTTCCCTTCTGAACAGGTTAACAGCCAGGCGAAAATATAAGCTTGGTGAGCAGAGGGGAGATGGAAGGTAACCAGATAGGTCCACTCCAAACTCATTGTTAGAGGGTAGTTTATGCAAACAGGTTAATGCATTCGGAAGAGTTTAAACTTGATGCCTTAAAGGGGAGTCTGGCAGGTGGAAGATCCCCGACGAGGTGGACAAAGATGTGTTCTGGGCCAGGTTCGAAGGGGAGGGGGTGCATAGCGGGTGCAGGCAGCCCTCGAACTAGCCGAAAACACACTCTGGTCTAGGGCAGGAGGGAGAGAGGCGCATACCCAAAGACATTCTCTTGTCTAATGGTGGTGGTAGGGGGAGGGGGATACCCAGCAGGAACTTCCAACTGCTTCACCATGCTCCATTTTTTAGTTTGTGATTGAATGTCGCTCTGGATACATCACTATCTGCACATGCACCACTGACCATCCCTTTTCACCACTCAGGATGGCGCGTAGCAGGGATTCATGGCACAACTAAGGGGTATGCCTTCTGTTAAGGCTGGGATTCGATCCAGCCTACAGCATGCTTCACCTCTTGCTTTCTTTCAATACTGTCTATTCCAGGGTTCAGATCTTGTTTGCAGTCTTTGTAAACAACAGTGTGCATATATATTTATAAGTTTAAATTTAAAAATTTAAAGGGAAAATTAATTTGTGTGTTAAACCAAAATAATGCATCCATTATTTTAAATAATTCTTTATAAACATTTATCGTACCAAGTGCATTTCTGAGGCCGGTCTACGAGAGTTCCTAGGAATTTCAACTACCGTTGTGTTAACAGGTGGGGCGAATTTTCCAGATTTCCGGAATTTGTGATAACATTATTCGGCTCGATGTAGTACGTCCATTATTTAAAATAAATTTTCTTCGATGATGTTTGTGGATTTATAAAAATATCCTACATTTCTATAAAGTGTTGCTGGATTAAGTCTCCCTACACTTCGATGGAAATTATGTTAATATTACGTGATATTGGGGTAAGTTTTTTCTCTGCATTTATATTATTATTTTCCTTTTTACATTAAGGAAGACGTAATAAAATTTTTCGTGGCTAGTAACTCATTAAAACTAGCTTTATTTGGAAATCTAAACTGGCAAATTCGTAAACAGAACATTTTTATTGACAAAATGTTTAGTTATTTTATATCTCTTCATTCTGCTGTTTGAAATATAACCTTGTACTTTTGTCATGTGTAACGTTACCTATTTGGAAACAGTCATTGTGTATTCAACTCTCTTTCCTAGTAGATATAACCTCAGGTGCCTGCCAGATGCCGGCCATGCTTCACATTTCTAATCATGCTTATAAGTCTCCAGTCATGTTTATAAGTCTCTGCAAATCCTATACTGACGTCATTCCTTCAGCAACCTCGCAGCCAGATGGATGTATATTAAAATCATTTAAGGTTTGTGTAGAACTGAATGGCATATGCATCAAGTAGTATAATTTATATATTGCTACCGAAATTTGTTTCATCAAGTACGTGTATCGTAAACATAACTTTTATCCATTTTTTACATAGCCGTGTGTTCAACTCTCTTTTCCTTCATTTCTGAATTTTTCACGTAATTTCAAGGCATTGCTTCACTAACCTCACAGCCCGACGGACGTGTTTTGGATAGGTGTTTGTACAGTTTCCTACACATTTTCAAATCCTTTTTTACTGTGACATTTAATTAATGCAATGCATCTTATATTTTGCTAGGGACATTTTGCCTTTGTTGTAGGTAGAACTTGTTACTTAATTTCTTTATGACACTTGGAGACCACGTAGTTGTGATCATTTAGTCTCTAGGATGGGTTAGTAAAATCACACACTCACACAAATATATATATATATATATATATATATATATATATATATATATATATATATATATATATATATATATATCCATTCCGCAACATAGCCCCACCTCAGTACATCTCAGAGCTCTGAGGGTGAGGACTTACCATGCCGCTCTCCTAAAAAATATAAAAATAAGACCCTTAGTACACGATTGCACCAAACTATACAGAAAAAATCACATCAAAGAAATTTAACCAAAAAAGTTTTGATGGAAAAACTTTGATTACATTTCTTTAATCACATTCTGATTAAATCGGATTAGGATTATGATTAAATTTTTTGATAGGATAAAGATCGGATGCAAAATTTATGATCGGTTTAAGATCGAATTAATAATTAATCTGATTAATTTGATATCAAATCGATACTCCTATTAATCAAAAGTGATGTGAAACCATCACGCCCCTACTGCTTATCTGTTTATCTACTGTGTATAAAATCTCCAGTGTGAACTGGTAGTACAGTAGTAAAGTTGTGGTGTACGCATCGCGTGTTACTTTTGGGTGTAAGCTCGAAACTCCACCGGACACAAATTCTTTTATCATTAAACTTTTTACTATGATAGTATCCCGCTACGTAAAGAAAAAAAAACTATATTTTACAACCGGTCAGTAATTTTCGTCACAATTATAAATAACGCACTCGTACTCTACTAACTTCAAATCGTTTTCAAGAAAATGAATGAAACTATAGACTTCTAGCAAGCAATCAATTTATGTAAAAGGCGAACAGTAATATAGCAATATTATGATGGGCTAGATTATTTTCATAGGCCTACGAAAGTTACTAACTGGCAGCAGTTCTACGAATGGGGTTCATATTTACTACAAACCACTCACTGCTCACCCACCGAGGGTGCCAAATGCTAGTACGCGAACTGTTGTCGTGTAATATGAATCTTCCATGGCGGCTCGTACAGCGGCTGGTGCACCAGGGCTTGCAGAAGCTTGTACAAGAACCAAGTACGGCTGCAGGTATCGTGTAATATGGACTTTAATGAGCGCGGAAGTTTGACGAGCATTCTGCGAACGCGCGCCACTTGTCTTCAACAAAAGGAGGACGGTAATATTGTGGTCGAGGCCTCGAGCAGTCTCAGCTGAGCATACGCCCACTCATGGTGAACCAAGGGTTGGGGCTCGTGGAACCCGCGGGTGGGGCCACCAAAGGCGACAAAACAGGTAACCGTAACAATGAGTATTATTGGTCTTCTGGGAACATGCAGTAGCAATTATGGGTGAAAGTACGACTTAAGACTTAAAACTTAAACTTAATACGTAATACTTGAGACTAAGGCCTAGAAAGAGTCTAACTGTCCATGAAAGGTACCTGCCCATACTGGCTTCAACATAAAGATGAAATATGGGACACAACACAATCCCAGGGCGGGGAGAGGGGGCAGTTTAAGAGGGGGGTGGGTTTCAAAGAGGAACGATCGGGTATCAGAGAAGGGGGGGGGGGTGGGTTCGGCTTCCCCCTCCCCCCTTCCGTTTGCCCACAGCGGCTCTCAAGAAACAGCGTTTTTTTTTTGTGCGAAAATTTCCGTTCTTGATTAATTAGTATGAACCTGACCTTAAGTTTACTCGCTCGAGCACTCACTTAATGAGCACAGAATGTCTACAAGAATTGTGGGAACACGTGCCACTTATCTTCTACAAAAGGAGGACACGTGGTCGAGGACTCAAGCAGTCTCAACGCGGGCGGCCGTTATAAGCGTGCGATCCTGCAGCTCGAAAGCCGTCATAATTACCGGCCGCACTTAGATACAGCTGTTCCCGCGCTACTTTGTGCTTACAGGCGAGGAACTCTCTAGCGACCTGCTCACACCTGAGAATGGTTCACAACTGCGGGAGAGCCGTGGGAGAATGAGCCTTAACGACGCCAGTCCCACTTGCGGGCGGGCGATCTGGGAGATGATAGACTAGCAGGGTCGCCTTTGCTCGTGGAAGCTCACACTTTCCTGTCATCATGCCTGACTGCTCAACTAGAACATACGTGGAGACTGTCACACGAACCCGTCATTTTGTTTTTGACAGTTGTGAAAGTAGCTTGGTGTACACTTTTATTCCCATAAAAAAAATAGTCAGCTGAGTGTGTTTATGTAACGACTGTTCACGATAAAGTGAGCACTTCTGAAATCAACCTTAGAAAAAAAGACACTCCCCCTGCCTGCATATATTTTAACAGATGTACTGAGGGACATGCGCCCAGTTAAGTTGGTAACGATGGATGGAAGGTATTTCGATATCATAACGTCGAATAAAAAAATGTCTGTTTCATATAACTTAAATAAATTTTGACAGTTCTCGAAAAGAAGTGCAGCCGCAATGTATCCCTCGCCACAGCTGTCCTGAGTAGATATATAATGCCGATCCTGGCTCACCTTACTTTCTCATCAAAAAACCGAGCAATTTAATCCAAAAATAGAGTAATTTTATGGTTTTCAAGCAACTTTTTTCATGTTTCTAGAAGCCACTTTTGGCCCAAATTTTCAACTCTCCAAACAAGCAAATTTTCAATTTTTCCAAAATACACATTCGAGATTTGTGTTAATTAAAAACTGCAAACTTTTAGCTACAAACAAGCAAAATAAGCTAAAATAAAATGAAATATTAAAAAGATTCAAATCAATAGAATTTATATCTTTTTAAATGAACTTTATATCATGAATCAATTTTCAATTTTTCATTTCTTTTAAGCCTCTATATGCTATAAAAACTGCCTTCTCATTTATTAATTTTAGAGCATTTTTTTTTTCAAAAATATTTAAATAGCCATCAGTTAATGTAATCATATTTACCATCTAGAATACAATTAATTTTTTAACCAATTTTATATTCATAAATTTTAAAATCTGTAGCAGCATATCATTTATTTTTTTTAGCTCTTGTAGTTTAGTCAATTCAAATGCATGTTCAACTTGTTGAGCAGAGATTCCATTTATTTTGTGTTATTAATATAGAAAAAAAACTTATAAAAATTTCTTTTCTTTTTTATTAACAAATTTCTTGCAGTACAAATAAAATGGAATCGTCACTCTCTAACGAAATGGAAAATAATACCATATGTAAGCAATGTAAAAAGCGTGGCAAAGTATTAAACATAGAAAATATTTACTATCATAAAACAAATAAGGACAGGCTTCATAACACTTGTAAAAAAATGTGTCATAGAAAACGCCAAAAATAAATTTGTGTTAAAACAGGAGAAAGTATTTTGTGAATGTGGAAAATATGTTTCTGTTGCATCTCTCAACAGAATACAATACTAAATCACATAATGTGTTAGTAGATATTCTAAATTAAATTCAACATGATAATTGCCCAACAAAAAACATGTAGAGTATCTAATGAGTATAAATATGAAAATTATTTTTAATTCACAGAAGAAATAAGGACAAACTTAGAACAATATGTGACAATTGTATTAGTGAATAAAATAAGAATTATCGCCTTAACAAGAAATTTACTGAACCTAAAGTTGTCCAATCAGAAGGAACACCATTAAACACAGAACCAAATGCAAGTTACACAGTTAAAAACGATTTCACTTATTATCAATAATTTAAACATTTTATAGAATTCATATTCCAACATATTTATTATTTTTATAGGTCTTCACTGTGTATATAAAATTTCAAAGCATCTTCAATTTGTTTGATTATAAATAAACAATCAAAAATATCAACGAGCAATATAGCGGTTGTGTTGAGTGAAAAGATAGTGCGGGATTTGAGAATTATTGCTAAAATTTAAAAAACTAAATATTGGTATAATCTAAGGAAAGCTGATTTAATTTTATTTATTATACCAAGAATATTAAATGAACGAAGAAAAGGAATCTTGCAGATTTACCTTCAAGTTTACCAAAAACATTTTCCAGAAAATAAAGTAGATTTAGTTCCTAGAAAACGTGTTTATGCACAACATTAGTTCCCGAGGGGACGAGAATACAAAATAATATGACTGAATAAATGATGGCCTTATAAGTAATAGTACACATGAAGGTGGCATGAGTGATATTCAAAACTAAAATGTATGCTGCAATAAAGTTTCGTTAGAATACAAATACACAAGGTGATAAACTTGTTGGGAGGCTTGATCAAATGCAAACAAAATTAATGTAACGTAAAAAAATTAGACGCCAATGTCTAGAGTGGAGATATGCAATAATGATATATAAGGCAAAGCAACTTAAAGTGTTAAACCAAATGAAATAATATATCCTCTTAGATATCCGTTTGGTCTTATTCATGATAACTATGAAGTTTATTAGAGAGGTGGCTATAAAATTACTTTTATTCGTAATTCATCTGATAACAATTGTTTATTTGTTTATCAAGAAAAGAAAGACAATTGTTGACTTGAAAGAGATTATGCTGATCCAGGTAAAATTGTTATTAAAAAAATAGAAATTGTGTGGCCTTTTGTTGAATATGAACCTAACACAGCTATTGCAATTAAAGAAAAAATATACAAGAACCCTAAAATACACATTAGTTTTGATTATTGACAATTTTTTGGAAAAGAATTTCCTACTGGAACAACTGTTTTTAAAAAGACCAGTTTAATAATTTACGATTTGACATGCATGATTTTTGTAATTGTTGGTTTTCAAACTAATGGAAAAAATCGTACTGAACAGTATGTACACGCTTCTATGTTTGATCACTGAAATGTAAGAAATATTTATGTTAAAGAAGGAAGAAATGAAATTTTTCCAGAATAAAACTGGATTTTATGTATTGACAATAATTTTTGTGACAAAGCGTTTCTTGCTTAACGATTTAAGAAATTCTAAAAGAAAACTAGATAAAATATATAGAAATTCTAAAACAAAACTAGATAAAATATATAGAAATTCTAAAATAAAACTGGATAAAATATACAGAAATTCTAAAATAAAACTAGATAAAATATATACAAATAAAGAACTTTATTATAACCCGACTCTAAACTTTGGTGGTAAAAAAATTATTTTTCGTTTTGGGTTAGAAGACCATTGTATATTATTGATTGCATATAAAAGAACAACTGAAAAAAAAAAAAAAACAAATATAAAAATTAGTATTGATTTTGATAAAGCAGCTGGAGCTAATACAATTTCTAATGTTGTTCTAATTAGCCAAAGAAATTTAACTTATGATTATTTTAAAGAGAGAATTACTGAAGATATATAAACTTTTTAAATTAATAAATGGAGGAATCAACAAAATGTTTTGATAGTTTAAAACAAAGCATAAGACCCGTAGTTATGTGGTTACATCTTTTAGAACTTGAAAAAATTTTAAGACCTTTAGTTAATTTTTTAAAACTTTACAAAATTTAGATGTATAGTTTTAGTGGTTTTAATAAATTTCTTTGTTTATAAATAAAATGAAAATGCCTTTTTTTCCGTGCAGTATGACAAAAACTTTTAAGGGAGGTAGCCTCTGTGAGCCACCTTCCTATAAATTAGATGATAATGCGTCTGACGAAATAAGAGAATTAGTTTAAAAATTTCATTCAAATTTACAAGACCTACAATTAACACTCTTAGAAAACATTGACGATAAATATGACCTTCGAGAACTAGGTGAAAATCTTGAGTGTATAGGAGAAATTTAAAAAAAATCTTAGTAAAGTTTCGAATATTTTCTATAGTAACTTCATTTGATTTTAGTGAAAAGTTTGCTGTTTTCAATTAACACAAATCTTGAATTCGAATTTTAGAAAAATTGAAAATTTGCTTGATTCTTGCTTGTTTTTAGTTTAAATTTGCTTGGTTTTGAGAGTTGAAAATTTGGTTCAAAAGAGGCTTCTAGAAACTTGAAAAAAGTTGCTTGAAAACGAAAAAATTACTATATTTTTGGATTAAATTGCTTGGTTTTTCGATGAAAAAGTGAGGTGAGCCAGGATCGGCATTATATCGTTGTCAACAAACTAGGAATCCAATGGCAGGCACTGAAAGACTGACAACTTCTGTACAGTAATTAGGCTACTATAGCTGGTCGCCATTCTCAACTGTTTTATTTTTGTTATGATCACATAATATACATGCTAGGGTTATGTTTATTATATTTTGGTGGGGCCGAGGGGGGGGGGGGGTCCACTATAGTTTAACGTCTTTCGTGAGACGTGATTGTTTTGCGGTTCTTGTGAGAGAGTGGCGATTGTAACCTGCATTGATTTGACAATGCAGTGGAAAACTTTGTTCGTACGCAAGTAACATTCAGTTGAGTATAGCCTCTCAAGTTTGAACTTCATCGAAAGAACTAAATAGATAAGTGTGTCGCTGTTGGTAATGAAGAGAGAATTAATCAACTCAAATATCATTTCATTTTTAATATAGTGAACCACACTGAAAGTGCGTTCATTTAGGCCACGTGCATTTAAAAACCTCTCGCGAGAACAAAATGCAATAATTACCTCACTTTCAATACCGGTGTACGAAATGCACAATGCAAACATGTTCAGTAAATTTAACTTTCAGCGTAAAAATGGTTATAAATTCACTTAAATAAATTAGGGTAAAACAAGGTTTCTTTAAGGTCCAAATATATTTCAAATATTCTAACAAAAACTTAAGAAAACATTTATAAAACACGTACTGTTCACTTTGTAATTAACACGTTCCGAACTTTGGACGATTACTTCACTAAATTCACTTCGGTCGGCCAGTGATACGAATTAATTTATTTTCTGGCTTATTCTTTGAACACAACACTTGGGTTATTTCTCAAAAGCAACAAATTTAAACTTCACAGCGTAAATACTTATCCTTCTCGTGCTTCGCGAAGGTCACAGATAATGGCGGACTGCAGCACACAACAAACACCGAGTGGCAGACAAGTGCCAATTAATTTCACTGAGGCTACTGACATAAAAAAAAGGCACTTACGACGATTTACATTTAACGAAACACGCAAATAAAAAAATAATGAACTGCTTATATGACATTCCGTCACCACCAGCAAGGAATTATCGCACATAGATCAATTTTGAGGAAAGAGAAAATAATCGCAGACAACCGGGCAGCGGCATTTCACAGGGTGGGTGGATACCACAGACAAGGGCGCTTGGTGGAGACCTTTCACATAACCGCAATGTTCGCATGCTCTACTATAATACTTATAGCTGTTTTTGAAACCCCCGTTCTATAACTCTGGAAAATTGTACATTTGACTAAGAGCGTAATTTTAACCATAAATGTTGTAATTATCATTAAACTTTTATGCCAAGTACTATTTTCTTCTACAATCACCGCAAAGATCGCCAACATAACAACATGCATCCTGCAAAAACCATCAGCTGACATAGTACTTTGCAAATAGGGGTGTTTACTATTTACAAACTGTGTAGGTTGGTCACATCGTCTGTGAAATGTTGCTGAAGTTATACGAAACAGAGATGCAAATACACGCCTTCCCACGAAACTATTAAACACGTGTCCAATATGCTGATCTACGAACACTTCAGGCGATGCCTGTTGAGTGCCAGAGCACACCAGCATAGCTAACAACACTGAGAGATAAACGAACAAAACATTTTTTTTATATAGGGGCAAATATATATTTAGTTGCCCTAACAAAATTTTAAAAACAACAATATTATTTTTGTTCGTCTAACAAATTATATGTTTGAATAAACAAAATCTCTGCGTTGGGCCAAAAAAAAAAAAATTGACTGCCAACTAAATATTTCGTTGAATCAACTGTATATATTTGTTTGGCCACTCATTTGACTGCCTTCGTTCGAAAATACAGCTCGAGAGTTTGTCGGTATTGTTTGTGACGATTGAGATAGTGTCCGTGATTGTATAGGTGCTTAGCAATCGTATAAACACATTAATAAAACAATGCAACAAGAAACTGACAAGTAAAGATGTAAATGGAAATATTTGTTTGCACACGTTGGCCAATATTTGCAGGATATCTATTGAAAAACTTTCCATCGTCACCATTTGTCACATTAGCTGAGATAAGTAAGGCGAAGTGCGCAGGCGCAGGTGAATCACGTTCGAAACTCGGTCGCAATTGTTGCACCAACGAAATCTTACAGTTTGGGGCAACCAAATGAGAATTTCAATATTATTTATTTTCAGCAACAAAATATTTCATTGCCCCTATAGAAACTAATAATTTAGTTACACCAGTCAAATCTTGTTTGATTCAACAAATCTTTTTTCTCAGCGAACTGCATTGAACCTTGCCAGAGAAATTCCACTAACAAATCATAAGGTCCCAGCAACTGCACGCCAGTTCAGAGCCTCGCGCGTAAGGGCGATGGCGCACTTGATGCGCGTGGCACCTTCCCCCTTATCAGTCGAGTGCTTCTCAACATCACGCGCGGAAAATATCTCCTGGTAGGTGTGCCTCTAAAGTTCTTTGAATTTTTACTGGGGAAATGTTGGCCGCTGCCAGGATGTCTGAGGGTATGGGATACCATCTATAAAAAGTTCGAATATAAACCGTAATAGTTGCTTTCTAAGTTTATTCAGAGCCTCTAGAAATAAGCTACTAAGCTACAGTTTATATTTAGCAACAGTTTACATTACTAGTCTCTTTTATTTCCATCTTTGCATCTCTCTTACTCTGAGAAAACGGTTTTGTTGAATCAAACAAGTATATTGAGCAACGTATGCAAACAAATATTTCCAGTTTTACATCTTCACTTGTCAGTTTTTTGTTGCATTGTTTTATAAATGTGTTTATACGATTGCTAAGCACCTATAGATGCACTAACAAACACGGACACTATCTCAATCGTCACAAACAATACCGACAAACTCTCGAGCTGTATTTTCGAACGAAGGCAGTCAAACGAGTGGCCAAACAAATATACAGTTGATTCACAAACTATTTAGTTGACAGTCTAATGTTTTTTGGCCCAACGCAGAGATTTTGTTTATTCAAACACATAATTTGTTAGACCAACAAAAAATAATATTGTTGCTTTTCAAATTTTGTTAAGGCAACTAAATGTATATTTGGACCTATACAAATAAATATTTTGTTCTATTTTCGCTCCGAGTATCTCTTGCCTGTGAACATCAGTCGTGCGGACTCTCATAACATTTTCTGTCAATTATGTTCCTTCTCTCCCCCCCCCCCCCCTCCCACAGGCGTAAGGTTCTTCTGGCTGCAAGGGCCTCGGTGATATTTCTAACTTCAAACCGGCCTGTCCACCACGTCATATGCTCTCAACATTCACGGAGATGATGATGTGTCACACACTCAGGTAAAGTTAGTTTGAGGAGACAAAAAGTGCTCCTTTTCTGTGTGGCCAAGAAAAAATTACAAAATAGAAAAAATCTTACCTATTTATAGTTGCAGATTACTTTTTATCTAATAAAAATTGAAAATTAATAAGAATTGAGTTAATTTAAAGCAAAATACTTTTGCGCTAAATAACTGCCTTAGTCGCAGCAGGGATATCTGACTGTAAACCATCTATTTGGATGAAACAACTTTAAATTTCACATTTTTTTTTGCTTGTTTTAACAAGTTTATCGTTGCCATGATAACCCCCCCCCCCCTCTCTCTCTCAGTGGTTACACTAAATTGTTTTTTTTTTCCATTAGCAAACAAAATCTGGGGAAGAAGTTAAAGTATTTGCACGAGGAACTACAGAGAATATCTTGTCATTTTTTCAACACGATCTATCACTGTGCGAACAAGAGCCGCTCTTTTCAATGAATAAATACTTGAGGTTTTTCGAAATGAGATATTGTCAAACTAGCGAAGCCCGCAGCCCAAAGCGAATATATTAGTGCGAGGAACAATAGATTCCAGCTGTTAAGGAAGCTATATATATACACATACTAAAAACCTTCGGAAGACATTCTGGTGTTCTCGGTTCTCCGAAATCACTCCAGGCGAATTCTGGGTTTTCATTTTAATACACGCCGTGGCCGATCTCTTCCCATACTTAAATGTCCGGTGTTCCCATGCTAAGGCCTTGTCACTGTTCGATGTTCCCATGCCAAGGCCTTGTCACTGTCCGGTGTTCCCATGCTAAGGCCTTGTCACTGTTCGATGTTCCCATGCTAAGGCCTTGTCACTGTTCGATGTTCCCATGCCAAGGCCTTGTCACTGTCCGGTGTTCCCATGCTAAGGCCTTGTCACTGTTCGATGTTCCCATGCTAAGGCCTTGTCACTGTTCGATGTTCCCATGCTAAGGCCTTGTCACTGTTCGATGTTCCCATGCTAAGGCCTTGTCACTGTTCTATGTTCCCATGCTAAGGCCTTGTCACTGTTCGATGTTCCCATGCCAAGGCCTTGTCACTGTCCGGTGTTCCCATGCCAAGGCCTTGTCACTGTCCGATGTTCCCATGCCAAGGCCTTGTCACTGTTCGATGTTCCCATGCTAAGGCCTTGTCACTGTTCGATGTTCCCATGCTAAGGCCTTGTCACTGTTCGATGTTCCCATGCCAAGGCCTTGTCACTGTCCGGTGTTCCCATGCCAAGGCCTTGTCACTGTCCGATGTTCCCATGCCAAGGCCTTGTCACTGTTCGATGTTCCCATGCCAAGGCCTTGTCACTGTTCGATGTTCCCATGCTAAGGCCTTGTCACTGTTCGATGTTCCCATGCTAAGGCCTTGTCACTGTTCGATGTTCCCATGCTAAGGCCTTGTCACTGTTCGATGTTCCCATGCCAAGGCCTTGTCACTGTCCGGTGTTCCCATGCCAAGGCCTTGTCACTGTCCGATGTTCCCATGCCAAGGCCTTGTCACTGTTCGATGTTCCCATGCTAAGGCCTTGTCACTGTTCGATGTTCCCATGCTAAGGCCTTGTCACTGTTCGATGTTCCCATGCTAAGGCCTTGTCACTGTCCGGTGTTCCCATGCCAAGGCCTTGTCACTGTCCGGTGTTCCCATGCCAAGGCCTTGTCACTGTTCGATGTTCCCATGCTAAGGCCTTGTCACTGTTCGATGTTCCCATGCTAAGGCCTTGTCACTGTCCGGTGTTCCCATGCCAAGGCCTTGTCACTGTCCGGTGTTCCCATGCCAAGGCCTTGTCACTGTTCGATGTTCCCATGCTAAGGCCTTGTCACTGTTCGATGTTCCCATGCTAAGGCCTTGTCACTGTCCGATGTTCCCATGCTAAGGCCTTGTCACTGTCCGGTGTTCCCATGCCAAGGCCTTGTCACTGTTCGATGTTCCCATGCTAAGGCCTTGTCACTGTTCGATGTTCCCATGCTAAGGCCTTGTCACTGTTCGATGTTCCCATGCCAAGGCCTTGTCACTGTTCGATGTTCCCATGCTAAGGCCTTTTCACTGTCCGGTGTTCCCATGCCAAGGCCTTGTCACTGTTCGATGTTCCCATGCTAAGGCCTTGTCACTGTTCGATGTTCCCATGCTAAGGCCTTATCACTGTCCGGTGTTCCCATGCCAAGGCCTTGTCACTGTCCGATGTTCCCATGCCAAGGCCTTGTCACTGTTCGATGTTCCCATGCTAAGGCCTTGTCACTGTTCGATGTTCCCATGCTAAGGCCTTGTCACTGTCCGGTGTTCCCATGCCAAGGCCTTGTCACTGTTCGATGTTCCCATGCTAAGGCCTTGTCACCGTTCAATAGTCCTCAAAGTACCTAAACAAAAAAATATATATGTATGAGTATTGTGCGATAATGGTGTCGCAGTTCAAGAATTTTACCTATTGCCGGCGACCCTTAAATTTTCAGCTAGGCATATACTGAACGTCTTGCTTACGACGCTGATTTATAAAGTAATGTTTTACAGCATTGATCTTTCTTTATGGACGTTTAGTTTTGAAATTCAGCTCCTAATTATGGCTCTACATCCACTTTATTTAAACATCAAGTCCGAGAACGCATTCACAAAGAAAATGTATAATTTTTATATATTACTATAAACGCGTAAATTGTCTTATCACCTCATAAACTTGCGTTATAACGAAACTTTATAAGGAACATAAGTTTTAGGTCTTTTTATGAGAACTTCAAAATAAATTTGTGCTCTAGTTTATATGGTCTTATATAATATAAAATATTTGCATTTATTTTACAAAAGAGTAAAATTTTAACAGTTTGTCATCTGATTTTTCCGGCAAGCTCAACAAACAATGTAACTTAAGTGAATTATATTTCAACCATATTTCGTTGATGACCAAAAATTGACTGAGGAATCATGTGAAAGTAATATGGCGCCCTGGGTATACTCTTTATGTTAAAGAGTTACATCAGTGTAAGTAATTTGCTTTGATAACTCAATGGATGATATCATTATAAATTCTACTCCAAAATAAATACTTGAAAAATAATTTTCAAACAAAAATGAAATTATAGTCATAAAATGTTTCCAGTTTGTTTTGAATCACTTCATTTTGAAATATTTTTAAGATAAGAGAACAGGTAAAATGTCATTAAATGTGTTCGGAAATTGTTAAGTAGACTTGAAACGACTGAAATACTGCCTGTTACAGAGGGCGCCTGTTTTTCGCGAAAAGAATTCAGAACAAGTTGTGTTCCAGCGCAATTGAGTTCAGAATCGCTCTCGTCATTGTATCTCACGCGTCTCATCAGTCTGCCCTCGAATCACAGACGGTCAGTATCGGGGAAACTTAATTCCGATTGGCTCCCTGATGTAACAGATTGTCTTCACGCAAACATAAAGGGCCAATAGTCAAACGAAGACTTCTGGTGTGACCAGTGTTGCCACTTACAGATTTATAAAAACCCAGATTGCCTACTGGAAAAAAAAACCCCAACGCCTTAAAAGAAACCAGATCACAAATTACCTGAAAAAATTCAATAAAAATATTATATTACATAAATTTCGGAAACCTGTTTCTATTTCCCAAGATTTATTTGACTTTTAAAAATGTTACTTTCAGTAAATATGTAAACAGAAAACGTATATTTACAACATAAAATCTTGATAATACCATTTCTTTCAGCTGGCGGTGAAGTTAATTTACTCATAATTAATGTCGCAAAAATATTTACACCAACTTCATAACAACTTCTGCCACAAAAATTAGAACTTACAAACAAAATGCACAAACACAAAAGGAGGGAAAACAAATACCGAAAACGAAATAATTTCCATTCAAAACTTACAGCTACTTATGTTGCCAACTTGCTAATATTGTAAATGTTGCAAAGAACTAATCGAAACACCAAACTCAAACCACAATACAATTTTCTGTATTTTTATTTATTACCTACTATCGATTATTACTGATAGCAAAGTTGTTAAAAAAAAATTTGATGGCGTATGCGAACTTGTGAAAACACGGATTTGTTCAGATAGAAATTTGAAAAATCTATAAACCCAGAGGACTAATAAAAACCTCACATCTGGGGGGAAAATCCCATGAGTGGCAGCACTGGGTGTGACATAGGATATTGAAGTCTAGCCTGCGCGTAAATCTTTTCGCCCGTAAGCGGCGCCTCTACCTATTACCAACGCGAATTTCAAGGAAGGACGAATCTGTAAAAGCAGGCGCTGAGGAGGCACAACACAGCAGAGTTGCAGGTGATCAGATCGAGAGACAGCGAGGCTGTAGCCTTGTAGTGAATGAAGGATACTTGGGAGGGAAAAGAGAGTGAATGTGTTGGCGGCGCTCACTAACGACCAGCTCACGACTAGTCTGTAGCCAACATAAACGCCAAGTGTCTGCGATGACTCTCATCTTCACGCCTATTACCTCCCGTGTTGCTCGGCTCTTCTTATAACAGACCCGCACTTACACTGCTCATGTTGTTGTTTTTCTCCGAGTGACTGGCGAGCTATTAACTAGGTCTCCTCAAACAAGTAGTTTATCCGCACTTCAGACGAACATTGCGGCCAAGTTTATATACACACTCTGCTCGTCAAACTTCCTTTCTTGGTTTTGGAATATAAACTTCCTCAAATTTTCATCCGAACTGGACTGGACTGTATTGATCATTAGTCGTGCTAAGAACATAATCCAAGATTAGAAAGTGAGCATGGAATGACACCTTGTAATAGAAAAAGAAATGAATAAATGATAGCGGAATCTAGTAAACCTCAAACATTAAAACGTAACATGATCATATATATATATTTCTAACACAGACAGCGTTTGGCAAAGCCCTTGCAGATCTCGAATTTCTGAGACTCCATGTGCAGTTGTGACGGGCGCGTACGAACAGTGTCTTCTGTTTGAACTACCGGTTTTTCCAAGTCCCCATTTAACGTTATGCTCAAAAGACCTCGAACATTGCACCTATAGTAAAATACTATGGTTTTTGCAAGACCTATCAAACATTTTTTTTTTTTGCTGGGAGGTATGTAAATCAGTTGGTAAACACAGATCCAATATCCTGATTTACCCAACGATTTCATCGCGAGTACATGCACCAACACATTGAGACAATATTTTGATATTTGGATTGTAGAGTTTTATAAAGTATGATGTGAAAAGTTACCCTTTTGAAACAGGTAGGAACACGTGTATTTCGCGATAATATTTATGGCCATGCTAGACTTAGATATCCTACGCCCATAGCCACAACTTAATATCGTCATTGGCCGCGTGTCTAAGTAAGAAGACATATTCTTATTTGACTAGGCCAATCAGTTTAAAGTACTCTGATACGGGTCATCCATGATTCGCAGACAGACACGTAAGTCACGTGATATCTAGAATCTTCCAACCACGAAAGTGCATATGAACAAAAGTGTTTTGGAGTGCAACTTGCCTTGAAATCTGTTGGTGTTGTGGTCACAGTGTAAGAGTGTAGTTGTTGTTGATCTTGCTTCAAGAGAAAGATCTGGTTTGTGACATTTTTAAGTTAGCAAGAGACAAGTATCTTACGGCAAGGTGCACTGCTGCTGTCTATGAATTATTCCTACAGTGGTTGGGAAAGCTCTTAGTTTGAATGTACGCTATTTAAAATCTGTGTTTATTGACGTACATAACGCAGGAAATTCAGAACATGACGTACAGCATAAAGACACAAAAATTGTAATACAAACAAGCAAAATTTACCTGTCGTTAAAATATTTTCACATAAAATATGGAGGCTCCCGTATAGGAAATATATTTAAAAATCACAAATGAAAATTACGGAGCGCCACTAGCATTAATCCAACACACTGACGAGGACCGCGTAGTGAGCTATAACTAGAAACGACAACTTGATTTCGTGCAATCTGAAATGTATTCTTGTAGAATTTCATTCCTCTGCAGTACATTTATAGGATCGGATTTATTAACACTGCAGCAATTGGTCAGTTAGAAAGCTTTTGATGCGACGAAGATCTGGAAGAGAGTTATCTTCTCTTCATTCGGAATTTCTGGGAATTTAGCCCATTGCTGGAGTCGCTGAAGGTGTACTTGGCTACACCCCATTCAAGAAGTGTTACATGTAAGTTCTCCTAGGGTGTTGGCAGCTGTTACTACCCAAAGGAGGACTTCAAGACGGAATACAGAACTTGGTTATAATGCTCAGTCCAGTGTTTGAAATTCCACAGGACCCTGACAACATACGAAGAAAGTTGTAAACATATTTTGTCTTGCAAAATTTTACCTGAAAAATCCGTGGAAATTATAGGTAATCGTGTTACAATTTTTTGCACAAATACCTACAAGTAGTAGGATACAGATGACTCTGGGACAAGGGATTGGGTAGGAGAAGCCATGCGCTGAATGGTCGTCATCATGGAATTTCCCTTGCTTGACTTTTTTCCTTCAAAATCGACCAAATTTCCCTAAAAATGTCCCCTTTCTCCATAAAAACTTTAATTTTCCCCTAAAATTTCCCATTTTTTTTAGAGCAGGAAAAGAGGATTCGTGACTCCGAGTCAGGTTAAGTGGACCGGTGAGGACCAGCGGGTATGGCCGTTGTGGGCATCTCGGTTTTGCAGGCATAGACCATCGGCCATATTAGTTTTGTTAGCCATTTTAGACCCTATATTGTGTACAGGTAACCTTGACCTTGACCCCATAATATTGAATGACTTTGAACCGAAAAAATTCCAAAAAGGTCTCTAAAAATCCCAACAATTTGTAAAAAAAATTTAATAAAATGTTGATTATTAAGAATTATTAAAAATTTGTTATTAAATGGTTTAAAAATTATTTGAAAAACCATAACATTTCAGGATGTTTTCCCAGCACCATGCACAGCAGACGACTGACACCCTCACCCACACTCACATCACCTATATTCATTCCGCCATCTTGTTTATTCGTTTTTCATTTGTTTATACATTACTGGAGGCCGCCATCTTGGGTTTTTTCATTTTTCGTCAGTTTAAACGTATTGCTGGAGTTTGTCTCTCACATTTGTTCGACTGCCATATTGGATTTCATATGTTTTCATCACCTAGGTTGCAGTAGTAACCTCGCAGCTCTCGAGTGAGTGGCTGAAACAAGTGTAGTATGTGTCGACTCCGCCACAGAATACTTAAGTATACAGATGTGAAACAGTCGCTTATATAACCACCAACTCCAGTGGCACACGACACCAAAATAGCGTCATTTTCCAGCAACGTGTTTGAACCCCAGATAAAGATGAGGTGCGCTGGCTGCGCACGACCGGTCTCTGTGTCCCTACATTGAACTGTTTTTCTGTCAACACGACTAGCATAAATGGCGTGGATTGGTGGATTGGATATGAGCCCATGCAGCACCCCACAGTCGGCTGACTATGGTTTACTATTGATACTGCTGGATGACCGCTGGCACTGAATACTTATGGTTTTACACAAATTGTCCTATTATGGCTAACTGCATGTAACAAGACTCTTGGCATGCCATCCATGGTGCGTTAATGAGATGTTGATAGAAATTAAACTAATGGCGAAGACTGGGTATATTGCTAATGATCCACAAATGGCTTGCCAACTGTATTCCAGCACTGCTAGCACTTAACTTATAAACTTTTGGGCCATTGATTGCCCAGAAAACTTATGGGTCTACACAACTGACCATGCTATGGTTAACTGCTGGCACCAGGACATTTGGTATGCTTAAGGCACACTGAAGAAAATGTTGACGGAAATGAAACTGATGGTTGAGAGCAGGCGAACTACTAATGGCCCATAAATGGCTTACCGACTGTATTCTAGTCATGGCCACTCATAACTTATAGGTATTGCTGGTGAAAGTATGGGTAACCATCTATAGGCAATTTGATGGCTGTGAAGTTGTATGTCAATGGACCATTGCTGGTGCAATTTGGCTTATTATGAAAATTCTTATGCCCCCCGCCCCCCTCTTCGAAGATAGCTTTTTCAAACTACACACACATACATATATGTATATTTGTGTGTGTCTAATATAATGAGTATTTTATTTGTAAATTTACAGTGCTGTAAATATTTATGGCAAGATGTAAATACAGTATTAGGTGTGACTTCATGACTGGTATTGAATAATTTGACACATATAATAATTTTAATGTACGACTGCGTATAATTAAAATGAGAAGGTAAAAAAAAATCGAACCACCTTTAAAAAATTAATATTTAAGGGCTATTGTTGTTTCGCATCACTAAAATATTAATATATGCCGACTGCATTTCAAAACAGATGGCTAAAATCCAGGTGACTCACATACTGCGAAAAATCACATTAAAGTCATGGTTTTGTTTTAATATCGCGATTCGGGTAGGAAGTTTTCTCTCTACGACAGTATTTTTTTTTTGTTTATCTGCCTCATTATTTAAAACCGATTTGTTCCCATGGTAAATTTTAAGGCTGTGAAATAACTGGTGTAATTTATATTACATTAGTGATTGTTACTAATTAAAGTCCAAATATGGCCTAGATTAGTTCATATAAACGTAAGAATACCCAGTGGTGTAATGGTTAGTATGCTGGGCTGTAACTTCTAGTATCGTAACTTATCGCTCTCTCTCCTACTCGTTAAGCATAGAATTTTCATGTCATGTAATGTGTTTAATAGAGACTGAAGTAAAGGAAATTTAAAAACAAGGAAATGATTAGAACGATACAAAAATAATTATTTTTATGATATAGTGCCTTTAGTAGGCCATCTGGTGGCTGTGAAGTGGTAAATTGATGGGCCATTGCTGTTGTAATCCTATAGGCCATGATTGTGCCATTTGTGTTCACCACACTTGGGCCAGTTATGTGCAGCGTATAGCTAGTTAGCGGTGCCACTTCAGGACCAGCAATGGTGCCGGGTGCAGGCCAGCTGTTGGCCAACTGTTTGCCGGCTTGGTGTACTACTATAAACTATAAATGTTCCATATGTGTTTTGCTATATTGAAGGTTAGGGCAGTGTTTAGAAAACTAGTTCTTCGAGATGTTTGTATACTTCTCTAAAATATTTTGGATGTAAATTGGTTCATTAAAATTTGGTAAAAATTTTATCAATATAACGTGAAAATGTCTTTAAATTTGCGATCATAGTGGAAGGCAATCCAGAAAATCCGATGATAACAAAATCGGGGAATACAGTTTGTCATTGCAGCTCCGAATAGATCGTCTACATTCAAAATTCAACTACACCACTCGATTGCCAAATGACCAAAGAATATGTTACGTTGAGTGAGGACTGCGAAGCATCACGTGAGGTGGTGGTGAAAGTGATCTGGAGAGAGGGGGGGGGGGGAGGGTGCGCGCCTCAATTTTGAGTTCGTTTCACCGCGCCTCATAACTTCCACGTGGTATTATTTTTAGACTGTTGGAAAGAGCATCCCAAAATCAATCCAGTGATACCCATAAACCCCCATATGATCGAGCGAAGCGGTGCTGGGAACGTAAAAAAAAAAAAAAAACATGAAGGCGTTAGAGCGCGTCAACGGAGACGTATTCATGCAAAACAAACGGCCGTGTCCCCAACACAGCCACGCCAAATTTACTTTTTATACTAAGATATATACAAACACATTCATCACTGTTGACCATGCGACTTTGACAGATGTATTCATTTGGGGTACGTCAATATTGCGTACATGCGCAGAAGACGAAAGAGCAGTCTACCTCATCTTTAGTCTATTGTTTTAAGGCCAATCAGCGCCTGAGAGCTAGAGCTAGTGACTTTTCGCGAAAAAATATGAGTACACGGTAGACTTCAATACTATAAGCACCCAACAGCAGTTTGTCTATTGTCATTGGTTGCTCTCTCCGCGTGAAGGAGTTTTCATATTTGACCGGGCCACTCAGAATTCGGCAACATCGGCACGGCTCCTACGTGATTCGTGTGCAGACAGTTAACACGTGTCAAAAAGTAATTCAGCCAATCAAGATAGCTAAAAGACCCTGCGGTGTTTTGAAGTATAACTTGCCTTGCGATAATTTCGCGAAATTTCACTATCCCTACTGATAGCCTACTCGCCAGCTGGTAACCTGGCCAGTGTAATACTTCCCCTAGGACGCAGTAGCCAATAAGACTCAGGACCCGTTCCCAGAGCCTTGCGCAGCCGGTCAGAGAATGGTTACAGTACGCCCACTTCGTTTGCGTGCACGCACACAGAGTGCAGCAGCGGGCGAGCACCAGCATGCAGCCAGCCGCCAGCCGCCACTGCCTGCCTGCTCTCGCAGGGTAAACAAGTATACAGAATTGAAATGGACCAGACGCCGATTGGCCAAACGGCGTTATTCTGACCTCATGCTGGCCTGTGAGGATTTTTATGTTGGTGTAAGCGGCTGGAGTTCGCTGTTCCACCAACTTCTGTGTCTTCTTACTGTTCGTCAAGAGTTAGCCTATGAAACGTCAGGAGGAGCGAAAGAAAACCAGTGAATAATGTGTAACACCACTTATATATATATATATAAACCTTTACAGATGATATAGGGAAAAAAATTGGTGTGACTGTGTTGGGGACATGGCCGCGGCCGTATCTTTTGTGTAGATACGTCTACGTTAACAGGTGATATTTCCTTTCAGAACATCGTATTGATATACCCGATCCGTTATCACAAGCTGGTTTATTGTTTGGTTAGCACATTACGTGTATATTGAAGCCATTCTTCAACACTAAGAAGTTCTTTAGGTCTCCGTGTTTTATTAGCAATGTGCCTTCATAATCAGTGATCGCGCACGATCGATGTCTATACTTTCCGGCGGTGATGCAGAAGCGATTATATCATCCACTTGCGTGGGCTCAGCTGCAACCGCCGTCGTAGACTCGCTCGGACGCCTTGGTGTTTATTTTACGTTCCCGGCACCGCTTCACTCGATCATATGGGGTTTCATGGGTATCGCTGGATTACTTTTGAGATGCTCTTTCCAACCGCGTACGACTTCTGTACTTCGACTCGGCTTTTTGACGAGTATAGTCACGAATTGTGTTCAGTTTTCTTAAGTTTTTACATTAAACACATATACAATTTCACCGTAACCACACCACACAAGTGTTTTTATACACGCAATCGATTGATCTTGACGAGAACTGTCGATTGAAGCTTATACGGGCCTCGTATAGCTTCACCTTGTTCAAAAATTTTACTACGTGGAAGTTATGAGACGCGGCCAAACTCACAAATAAACATAAGATTTTAGGCGTCGCAATGAAAACGATTTTATTGTTCGGAGCTGCAGTAGTATAATTATAACGCTTTTCTCGTTGCTGCGGCCAATAAAAATGTGCTTGGGCTTGATATTATTGGCAGCTGTTGTCTATGAGACAACGGGACATCGTCTCAAAAGCGAACTATATGTGTCACACATGTGAAGACTTCTCTTATTGCACGTTGGTTTCTGAAACGCACAGTGTACTTTTATATTTATTTTAAATAATTTATTGGTGTTTCGAGTGCCCCTGAACTGCAACAAGGTTTTACTAAGGAGACATTATTGATATAGGAATCGGGATGGAATTGGCGAGTGCTTGTGTTAAGTGACCATCACATCAATGCTTGGAGTGATTTCGGGAGACCACGGAGAACGAAGATGAGGACGGCCAGAAACCGGGTCCCCCTTGAGCTCTAGTTGAGTAGTCGATAGCTGCTCCACTTCAGTCGGAGATATCACAGCGACTTTCTCTGAACGTCTCACACACAGGACTGTCATTGTGACTGATAGGTGGTGGCCCGGGAATTTCACAAAATTTGAGGACAAGTTCAACTACTATCATACACAACTGCGTTTCAATTTATAAGTTCCAGCACTTCTTAGTAGTGGTGGGATAATCGCTTGCGAAATAATCGATCATTCGATTATTTAATTACAATAGATTCATCGATTATTTTATAACAATTGGATAAACAAACCCATGCAAATACCTACATGTTTCACATTTATTACAGATGTAAAATATAATTTTGAAACAACGAATTTTCAAAATAGTATACATTATTAAAAATAAACCAAATTATTGTGGGTGAGAATAGTTTTGATCAAATTTACAGAAATATGCGGTATTTGCGGTCAATTTTCAAGTACCGCTTAGAACAAGTCAACCGATTATTTTTACCGATTATTTATTTTATAAAAAAAATAATCGTAATCGATTCATTCGAATTACAAACTTATGAGATTATCCCGTTACTACTTGTTAGTCACGTTCCAGGCGAATGTCGACCAATAACGAGCCTGCAGCGAACAAGGACCGACTACCGTGTTACAAGGTGTGTGTGTGTGTGTGGGGGGGGGGGGGGGGGGGTTAGACCGTAGCAACCGCCAAGAAGCTATACACTGTCCTCGATAAACTGAGCACATTTGAAAGCCCTGCTTGAGATCTACCTGTACGTACATTGTGTATTCTTCAACCGTACGTCAAGTTAATATTGTCGCCGCCCTTATCTTTATTCATGTGTCGGTCAAGTGGAACTGTGAAATTTTTAGGAAAGTAAATATTTTATAAATGTCTTAGTACGTACGAGTTAAAAATACAAGGCAAAATAAATCATTTCAGTAATACACATGTTAACCTGACAACTTTAATTGAAAGTTAAGACATGGGACTATCTTCCATCCGTCATTACCAACTTTATTGGGCGCCTGCCAATCGGTGCATCTGTACAATAAAAAGAAGTTATTGGCAGTGACATCTTCCGAATGTTGATTTCAAAAGTGCTAAATTAACAGTTATCGAAAAAAACAGCCTATACTAGCTGATGTTGGCATACACGAAGGACTATGGAGCCTAACTTGTAGCTGGGTGAGTACGATAAATCTCCTATTCTGTAAGGAAGGGGGCAGGATACTGAATGTAACTGTGAGTGTGAGGGACAGCTCGTCAGTCGAGATCACTTCCACGCACTGAGGATGCGAGTAACAGAACACGCGTGCCTGACACACGCACAGCGTCGAGCTTAAGACGCTCTTCCACGATCGTGCGTGCTCGCACGACAGGCCTGCGTGGTTGTGGATGTGGGCGCGCGCCCTCCTTAGCCACTCCTGGCCGATTTCTCCCGTCCAGGGGCTCGCCTCCGACAACGTAAACATCTCTCCCCCCGGGGAGGGGGACCTGGTTTCCAGCTCCAGCTCCAGGTGGTGCGTGTAGGGTGGGGGGGGGGGGGGGTCCAGCGGCGGCCTTGAGGGGCTCGCGGAAACCCGCGTCTCCCGAACACCGCGAACTACCGGTTCTCAAGTTGTCCCCCCTCCACCCCCTCACTCCACGACGGCCACACGTGGGTATAAGTCCCGCGGTCGGTGACCGACCAGCGCCATTGTTACGACGTTAGTGCACGTCGGCAGGATCGCAGATAGGGGATCCGCGTCCCCAGGCGTGCTCTAGGTCATCGACGACACAAACCCAGGGTGCAACATGAGGCCCGAAATCGCCGTCGTGCTGACGATCATCATAGTGGCGGCGGCGGGCAGCCCGCTGGAGGCGGCAGGTAACGACACCGGCCCCCGCCTCCTCGAAAACGACGTGGGCGCGCCGCCCCCCAGGGAAGCGTCCCTCGTCGGCAAGCTGAACGCGAGGTGCAGCCAGCGCGACGCGACCTCCTGCGCCATGCTCAAGCTCATCTCGTACGTGAACAGGCTGCTGAAGAAGTCTCGCATCGACGTCGGCGGCGGCCTGCAGATAGAGCAGACTTCGGCGACGGTGCAGGAGGACGCGTCGGGGCGCAGCGACGAGGACGACGTGCCGCGGGGTTCTGACGAGGAGGAGCTGACGGCGCTGCTCGCCGACAAGGCGTTGAGCTTCGTGCGCTCCAGGCGGCTGACGTGGAAGGTGCTCCCGGACGCTGACATCACCGTCAGCTCGGCGCCCGACCACACGCTCAATGTCGGGATGTCCATCCGACCCGACGCCGTCTTCGGCACAGGTGAGTAACCCCCCCCCCCCCTTCCACGCTTCCTCCCTCCTCGAACTGCACTCTCGACATCTCTGAAGGCTGCTCACGATCAAATTAGCACTTTTGAAATCAACCTTAGAAAAATGTCACTGCTCCCACCTGCATTTATTTTAACAGCCGCACTGGGTGACATGCGCCCAGTAAAGTTGGTAACGTTGGAGGGAAGGTAGTTCTATATCCTAACGTCGAATAGAAAGTGTTGGGCAACCATCTGTATTAACTTAAATTATTTCCTTCGTTTTCTCTATTATTTTATGCACCGAAGAGATAAAATTAGCAGATTGGTAAAATATTTACTTTTCTAATATTTTCACAGTTTCACTCCACCGACGCATGGTTAAACTGATAATGCCCGTGGCTGTGTTGATTTTTCAAAAGGTGGATTCCGACCCGCCATCTTGAATTTAACGATTTTTTTTGTCAAAGTTTCTATTTCAGAAGGCGTACTGAAATTTCCCGCACGACATATCATAAATAACAGCTTCCCAAACTTTATTGAACTGCCACAGCTTCGGTACATTTATTAATTTTTAGCTGGTAACTGTCGAGTGAAAGCGCGAGATTATTTCTTGCTGATGATTACAGAGGTGACGATATCGACATTAATCAAGAAATACTGACCTCAGAAAATGCACTAGGCAATGCTCTGTGCTCTGTCGTTCCAAAAATACATTATACAAACTGTATTTCCAGAATATGGTAAAAAATTCTTTAAATCCAAGATGACGGGTGGGAATCTCCCATATGGTGGAAGAATACACAACGGGCATACAAGTAGATCTCAAGCAGTGCTATCAAAAGTGCTCATTTTACCGTGAACAGCCTATACCTCACTTTTCCAACAGGAGCACTGTAGCCTGTCTTCCCTGGAGAGATTCCACTACTGGATGTGCTGTAAAACACTTTTGTTCACAGCCACTGTTGTTAAAGATACTAGATAATGGCGAAACATGCGCCACCTCTTTCGGTTCTAATTATTGTGAACTGTCGGGACTATAAGGTGTTTGGCGGCTAATCTCAGACTTTCAGCATCGGAGTAACTTAGTTGTGATCAATTCTGTGAGGTGTGATTATGTTTTGCTTTAAAGGCACGCGGCCAATAACCAGTGGAAAGTTGCAGGCGTGCTTGATACTCTGCTGTAAACACCCTGGTGACTCTGAGTAACAGACTGGTCACTCACTGGTGTAGCAGGCAATGTACTGATACACAACACTGTGCAGTCTCTGTTAACAAGTCACTCAACTTGTTCCTAACACGACTCCTAAAATTCTCGTCATTCTTTGAGAGCACAGTTCTCTGTGTACACAAGTTGATGTTTCATTTCTGTCTTCTGCAACAAGGAGGCCACATCTTCCCTTCTGATGTGGTTGTGTTATGACGCGGCGCAGCTTTAATATAAGCTCACTATAAAAGTTTACTCAACTTCAAAGACGTATAAAAAGAACTGTGCACCAGTGGAGAAAGTAATACGCATAGAAAAATCGTTTGTAAATAATCTTTTGCCATACATTACTGTAAACGTTAAGGTCCGTCCGTTGCCAAAGCCACCGAATATTACGGACAATTCTTTGTGTGCAACCGAGAGAGGTAGCGCTGTGGTAAATCACTGGACTTGCATTCGGGGGGACCCGGGTTCGATTCCCGGTCCGGCCATCCTGACTTCGGCCTTCCATGGTTTTCCGAAATCACTCCAGGCGAATGCTGGGATGAGTCCCTAACAAAGGCCATGGCAGATTCCCTTCCCCAATCCCTCCCCCCTGCGCAACTTACACCGTCCCTAATGACCTCGCTGTCGCCGAGAAATGAAGCCCAATTACCCACCCACCCATCCCCGCGTGCAGGACGAGCACGCAGACACTAATAGATTGCACGAGTGCACCAAGACATGAATTGTGAACGATGTTAAGTTGTTTTGAAGTACGTCTTGCAGCGAAATATTTTCTGTGAAAATCGCTCAGACGTCGTCCACGCGCGGGTCCGCCTGTAGCACTTATTATTTCTGGTTGCCCTGCGTCCTCGGTATGACGTCATGCTCCTGTTGTAGCTCGCGCACTGATGACAGATCCTCGCACCGCTGTCATCTTTCTCAGCACCGACTCCCTCGTCAAGTGTTTAGGAATACGCCATGATGCCACAGCTTTTACTTCCGAAACTTTATAACACCATAGATTGACGTCGACCCCCGCACATTATCCTAACTAATGACCTTCTTTTGACACTTTCGCATCCAATGTACGTAGTGTTCATAAATACAGTGCTCCAAATCGTAACAATCATCGGCTGTACACTGTAAAAAAAATTCTCACAAACTTCCTAAACTGGAATGCAAGTTTTTAACCCATACAGTGTATGGAAATAGTACTACATGTCAGGCAGAAAATATGGGAATGTTTAGTATTGGTACTATTCAAAGTTGGGAATTTCCCTACGCATTTGACAGTTTCCTGAGAAACCGTAGAAATGTTACCATGCATGTGAGGGAAAATAATTGACCATAAGCGCTTTGTCACTGTACGTATACACTGATATGGTAAATTTACAAATAATTTCTTAGAGTGTAAGTCATACTTTTAATAAGACAAGTCCGCAACTTGTAGGAGGTATTCTCTGTTGAGAATTTTACTCCACAATATCAGCTGCTAGTTAACATGAATAACAAGTAGGTTTTTGCAGTTTTACCTGGTCCCAATATATTCCACAATGTCAGCTGCCAGTTAACATGAATAATAGGTAGTTTTTTGCAGTTTTACCTGGTCCCAATATATTCCACAATGTCAGCTGCTAGTTAACATCAATAACAAGTAGGTTATTGCAGTTTTACCTGGTCCCAATATATTCCACAATGTCAGCTGCCAGTTAACATCAATAACAAGTAGGTTTTTGCAGTTTTACCTGGTCCCAATATATTCCACAATGTCAGCTGCCAGTTAACATCAATAACAAGTAGGTTTTTGCAGTTTTGCCAGGTCCCAATATATTCCACAATATCAGCTGCTAGTTAACATGAATAACAAGTAGGTTTTTGCAGTTTTTACCTGGTCCCAATATATTCCACAATATCAGCTGCCAGTTAACATGAATAACAAGTAGGTTTTTGCAGTTTTACCTGGTCCCAATATATTCCACAATGTCAGCTGCTAGTTAACATGAATAACAAGTAGGTTTTTGCAGTTTTACCTGGTCCCAATATATTCCACAATGTCAGCTGCCAGTTAACATGAATAATAGGTAGTTTTTTGCAGTTTTACCTGGTCCCAATATATTCCACAATGTCAGCTGCTAGTTAACATGAATAACAAGTAGGTTTTTTGCAGTTTTACCTGGTCCCAATATATTCCACAATATCAGCTGCCAGTTAACATGAATAACAAGTAGGTTTTTGCAGTTTTACCTGGTCCCAATAAATTCCACAATATCAGCTGCCAGTTAACATGAATAACAAGTAGGTTTTTGCAGTTTTACCTGGTCCCAATATATTCCACAATGTCAGCTGCTAGTTAACATGAATAACAAGTAGGATTTTGCAGTTTTTACCTGGTCCCAATATATTCCACAATATCAGCTGCCAGTTAACATGAATAATAGGTAGTTTTTTGCAGTTTTGCCAGGTCCCAATATATTCCACAATATCAGCTGCTAGTTAACATGAATAACAAGTAGGTTTTTGCAGTTTTTACCTGGTCCCAATATATTCCACAATATCAGCTGCCAGTTAACATGAATAATAGGTAGGTTTTGCAGTTTTACCTGGTCCCAATATATTCCACAATGTCATACCAATAGCGGTACTGTTACTAAAACAAACTAATTTGATTAATTTGTTGTTACGTTTAAAATTATGTATTATTTGCAACGAAAAAGGTTAAGTAAATACATTAATAGAAATAAAGCAGTTTAAGACGATACCATGAAAGTAAGGCATTTGCAGTTTCATTCCGTACTAGATTCATTTAATGGCGTGAAAAGTCACCAGGCTGGACTTGAACCCTCAACACCTTGGTTACGAAGTCAAGGATCTGAATTTCGTAATAACACACGATTCCTTCGTAACAAACGAAATTGTATTTTTGTAGCTCTACCGTATTTTATCGAACACTTATGAAGCCATCATTGGAACTTACTGCAATACTTTATAGTTCTTAGTTATAGCCTCTATTCAAGAGCGAATTCATGAATAGCTAATGCATTGCAAATGGTGCTTATGTATTCACTATAATTAGGGGTACTGAAATTTCGCGAATATATGTCAAGACTAGTTAATGTCAAGACACTCTAGGATCGTTCACCTATCTTGATTGGCTGAATTACTTTATGATACGTGTTAGCTGTCTGTACACGAATCACGTACGAGCCGTGCAGATGTTGCCGAATTCTGAGTGGCCCGGTTCAAATATGAAAACGCCTTCTCAAGCAGACAGAAACCAATATCAGTAGACAAACTGCTGTTGGAATGCTTATAGTATTGAAGTCTACCGTGTACTCATAATTTTTCTCGAAAAATCACTCGCTCTATCTATAATTTTTCTTTATACGTGAGCTTTATTTAAAAGCGCACATATTTACAGCATACCGTGAAAAATAATTTTCGTCGTTGAATGTCTTTTTCTTACAGAAATCTGTACTTTTTTTTTCAATGCACCAAGGAACTGCCTTGTATACTTTGTTGATGGCATTAAAGGACTGTGTTAGGAATGCGGTGCTAACGAGCTGGTTTGAAGCGAGGTGTGAAGATGAACTAACCACGCCGCAACTAGATGTGCAAACTTTACTTCTCCTGACTCCGAGGGGACATTGCATTTGTTTACTTTTCATGACAGGCTCAGTACTTACAAGTAGATGCTGGTCCAATAAACAGCGATGGAAATGAAATAAAACTAATTTGTTCTCCGCAAGAGGAAATTAAAAGAAAATAAAAATCCCACGCAAATAACTTATGCATTTACACTAGCAAAATGACAAGTTTTAAAATAATTGTTTAAGATCTAAAGCTTTTGACGCTATCGCCGCAGAATACTCTAGCATACAGATGTGAAACAGCTGATTACATCGTGAAATCAAAGCGGACTCGCCTGAATAAAGGGTGACACTGGTCCATAACATATGATAACACTGTCCGCCAATCAACAACTGGCAACCTACTGACCAGGGGACAGTCCGGCCAATAGGAAGCATTTCGCAGAGCGGAATAGCCAATCAGACGCAAGGTCCGTTCTTAGAGCCTCGCTAAGCCAATTAGAGAATTAACTGCTACGCAGCTCTGCACATGTGGACGTATACAGCGAGTTCGGCAACTCGGCGCCCAAACTCCAGACATAATTTTTTTGGACCGTTCGTAATAAAAAGCTTGTTGCATGCATATCCGGAAAAGTATTTCTATATCATTAATTGTATTCAAAGTTGCGCTGTATGACACCTGGAGAACAAGGCTGTGCGATCTTGTGTGAAGGACGAGTTGCACAGCAAGTAGGCGCGCGAAACTAAATCATTACGTTCTATGCAACCTACCCTACATGTTGGAGCTGAATGCCGCAAATTTTGAACACTTTTTTGACGTGAATGCGTCTTTAAATTTCCAACCATATTGGGAGGCAATCCATAAAATCTGATGATGACAAACTCGGGGGATACAGTTTGGTATTGCATCTCCGAATATATCGTCTATATTCAAAATTCAATTACACCATTCGATTGCCAAAAGATCAAAGAATATGTTACGTTGAGTGAGGACTGCGAAGCATCGCGCGCGGGAAGGGGGGAGGGGCGAGGGTACGAATTTTTGAGTTCTTTTCGCCGGGTCTCGTAAATTCCGCGTAGTATAACTTTTGACTAGGAGAAGCTACGACGCTCGTTTAAGTTACAATCGACAGCTCTCGTCAAGATCAATCGACTGCGTGTATAAAAAAACATTTGTATGCCGTAGTTATGGTGAAATTGTATGAGTTAAATGCAAAAAAAATTAGGAAAACTTAACACAATGTCGGCCTATACTCGTCAAAAAGCCAAATCGAAATACAGAACTCGTATACAGTCGGAAAGAGCATCTCAAAAGCAATCCAGCGATAGTACACATAAAACCCTGCCGGGAACGTAAAATAAACATCAAGGCGTCCGAGTGAATCAACGTAGACGTATTCACGCAAAACAAACGGCCGTGTCCCCAACACAGACAAACCCAATTTTTTTTCTTTGTACTACATGTAATATTGCGCACCAGCATATTAGTAACTCATTATCTTCATAACATATTTCACTTTTTCACTCGAGTGACACATAAATACTGTCATTAGGCCCGTGATAATGCGGATGTTACATATTGCGAAATAATACAGAATGGGGCGCAAAATATATGTTAATTAGGGCTTTCAACCGCGATACGTTCTCCATGATCAGTCTATAGTAACATACGTATGTTTGTAGGCGTATCAGTGTATGTACACATGTACACAATGGCCAGGTTCACGTAATGCAGTGTCAGGAGGCCATCGTAGTTGTCATATGGGTCTCCATACTAGTTTGTAAAAGAAAAATTGCAATGTTTGAATGTAAATAATGTTTTCAATACAATCATAAAAGTCGATATTTTGTCGCCAATTCATAAATTTGGTTATTGAAACATTATCGCGGAAGTTGAAAACCGCTGTAGGTAGCCCCGAGAATACGATATTTATTCCTCTGAAAACAGTTTCTTTTTAAATATTTATAGCAACACCTGCGTGTTTTGTCCGAACGTAATGTATTAAAGCCCACCGCTGGGAACTCCCGGGAAACAGAACACGTGCGGATCTCGTTTATCGTGTTTTCCATCTCCGTCGCGATGCTTTTTCACGGCCGGACGTGAGCACCAGACTTTGAAAGATTTTTTTTTACTAGGGAGGTCCTTAAAAGTGGGATGGACCACCGCGTCCAAGGTCAAGAAGCGATGGAGTGATACGGGCGACACTAGCACGCAAGCCTAGCGCCTCGGCGCTCCTACGCGCATGGCGTGCAGCGTTTCTGTCGTGACGCTGTACCGTGCAAATTAGATCTGTAACATACGGGGCTTTCTTACACGAGATGAAAGATCACAGATTAAACTACTCCCGTATCTTTGTACTTTCCTCCTTGCCGCTTAAGGAAACTGCATAGGCAAGCTTTAAATAATGCGATTTTTGACCATTTTCACTCATTTTTTCCTCCAATAATACACTTGATATGACAAAAGTTAAAAAAGAAATAGGGGCATAGATAAAGGTTTTTTATTTTTTTTATAAAAAAAGGTTTTATTTGCAAAACATTTATTTATCGATATACGCGTATTCACGCAAACCACTATTTCACAAAAAAAAAAATGTGGGAGTACATCCCACTCTTAGGGCCGATTGCACCATCGTGATTCTAAACTCGATCTGAGATCGTAAATAAGGTCGACACTGAAAACTTTTGCACCATTCGAGTTCAGAGCTGGACTGGAGATCGAGATGATTTTCATTTCGAATCGCCGAAATTGCCGGTTCGAAATCTCGATCCGAGATCAGCAGCCATCGTCGACAAATGTAGTTTGAAAATATGCCAACAGACGTTCGATTGTTTTCTTGAGAAATTAAAACAATATTATACCTACTTGAATATTATTCCGTTAAATACGTACAACAATAATTCTCTAAAAACAGATAAAAGATCGCACGTCTAGTTCTATCTATTATGAAAAATACGCCTACTTCCATGATGTCATATATTAGGAACCAATTGCAAAATTTGTCTCATACTTAACATCGATCTCTCCAAGATCGACGAATCGGAGATCCAGAATCATGAAATTTCGTCGGTGTGACACTTTTACATTGAGACGAGGATACAACTGGATTCTGGTTCGGAACTAGGATCGAGGGCGATGTTGGCGCAACCAGCCCTTGATGCTTGCACGAGAATGTGGCCAGGGGCGAAGCTGGTGACTCTCAAGCACCACTCACACGCGTGTGAGTGGAGAAAGTAGGCTCCATCCACGGCTGCCATGACCTCTGTGGCTGGGCCCGCCAAGTGTACTAATGGCGTGTGGTCGTATCGCGCGTTGGACTGGAGGTCACGGTCACTGGGTCTCTGGAGCCTGGCTGGAAGGTGAGCGGCTCCAGGCTGGGTGTGGCCCGCGTAGCCCCTCCTGTAGAGAGGTCCTGCCCGCCCGTGCGGGCTCCAGCAAACACTGCCTCCCCTGCACAGGGCAACGAGCTGTTGTTCTGGTACGGCCGAAGATGTTAATCGCAGTATCCAACGGACAGCCAAATATAGGCTGTTCACGGCAAAATGAGCACTTTTGAAGGCCCTGCTTAAGGACACGATCCTTCATTTCTACAACATTTGAGAGAATTAATTTCTTGTACCGAAATGGGAACCGATATTGTGAAATCCTCTCACAATTACTTCACAAATTGTTTTTATTGTGTAGTTAAATTTTTTCAGCCCAAAAAATCGTATAATTTTAACTAATTATTAAATAAACAACACTTTCGTCAGTTAATTAATTAGATTAAAGTAAACCCTTTTTTGTGTCGATCACGATTTGAGCTCAAGTAGTTTAATGAAGACCAGTTAAATCTAGCTTCTGACCTAATAATAACGCCAATTTTGCGTGTGTCTATATATATATATATGGTTAGGAATAAGAACATTTTGCGAGTTCATTTCGGGACAAGGTAGACGTCAAACACATGTACTCTTAAGTTGACTTTGCAATTGGTTCACAGTTTATTAGACCCGCCCTGGATGACTCCGAGCCAATAGCGGACTGGAACGGAAACAAGTAGCGAATCCCATACTGCCAGGTGTGGAGTAACGCTGGCTACCCACTCGGGCAGCAGCCTATGAACAAACAACTGAAACTTGAGTAGAAACAGGACTGTGAAGTCTGGCCTATCGGTCAGTGAACTCGCGAAATTTCCCTATTCCTACATATGGTGTAGGAGTACGCTAGGGCTTTTCAAAGGTTCTCTAACAGCCTGGCCAGTGTTAACGAAGCAATCAAACCTCTCCCAAGCATATTTCGGTTTCAGTGGCAGAAATGTAATGTCACGGTTAGTCCTTTCATGAAAGCGTACTTACACTGAAAGAAAATTGAACAAAACTATTAGTTTGTATAGTGCCAAATACGTATTTGGTAACCCTAATAAAATATATCGCTGATCAAACAAAATTTGAAAAGCAACAAAATTACTTGTGTTCGTCTAGCAAAATATATGTATGAATAAACAAAATCTCTGTGTTTGGGGAAAAAAAAAAAAAAAAAAAAAAAAAAACTGTCAACTAAATATTTTGTTGTTTCAATTGTATATATTTGTTTGGCCATTCATTTGACTGCCTTCGTTCAAAAATATAAATCGAGAGTTCATATTTTTTGTGACAATTAGGATAGTAACCATGTTTGCTAGTGCATATATTGATGCTTAACAATTATAAACATATTAATAAAACAATGCAACAACAAACAATCAAGTAAAGCTGTAAAACTTGGAATATTTGTTTGCACACGTTGCCAAATATTTGCAGTGTGTATATATATATATATATATATATATATACTGCAAATATTTGGCAACGTGTGCAAACAAATATATATATATATATATTTAAAAGCTTTCCGGTGACGTCAGTTGTCACATTAGCTGAGATCACACAGGCGTAGCGCTCGGACGCAGGTGATCTAAGTTCGAAAACTCGCTCTGACTTGTATTGCTTTTTTTATTTCGGCCCAATCTGTTTAATGTACCTGTAGCCAGACAAATCTTTAGTTACACCAGCCAAATCTTACAGTTTGGGGCAACCAAATGAGAACAACAAAATAATTTGGTTTCAGCAAATGTAATATTTCATTGCCCCAATACAAACAAATAATTTCGTTGCACCAAACAAATCTTGTTTGATTCGCGGCTCCAGTACAAGCCTTGTGCCTGACTGCGCGCTCCATAAGTTTCCCTATTGGTAGGGACATGCAAAATTCGCGTTATTATTTGGCACCACGCTAGATTTCATCGCCATATATAAATTAGCGTTTGTGTCATTAGTTTATTGGCTTCTACAAAAGCGAGGAGCCACAATCCGTTTTGACTAGGCGGGACGTGGTTGGGCTATCTTCTCGTTACTTGCTTCCGATTGGTTCAAGGTAGCCCAGGGCGTGTAAAACCATTAGTCTCTACCCATTGGCATGGATACCAACTGCCAAGTAAGTTACCAGGCGCTTCTATCCGTCCCGGCATCTCGCTGGCCAAGTGACGCCATTTTCCTGGCGCGTGCGGCTGGATCTGGAAGTGAAGACGACTGTTTCGTCTCTGTTTAATTGTCTATTCTGTGCGCTAGAGCGAGCGAATTCTCGGTAGTAACTCGCTGTACGCGGTAGACCTCAATACCTTATTCACTCTTTTACCATTGGCCGCTGTCTGCACGAGTACCCATTCCCGCAATACATAGGGCCACCGTGGCTGATCGGTTAGCCTGCTCGCCTCCCACCTAGACGAAGCGTGCTCAATCCCCGGCCGAGCCACTCCCGGACTTCCGCATGTGGGAATCGTGCCGGGCGATGCCGATGACAGGCGGGTATTTTCTCTGGGATCTCCCGTTTCCCCCGCCAATTCATTTCGGCGCTACGCCATACTCACTCCAAACACCTTCATCGGATCTCAAGACCTCGTGGTTAACAGCCACCCAAATCTCTTCACTCACTCCGCATTTTACCGCTAAACTCAAAATTCGCTAACTTTCGTGATTTATGTTCAAAACGTTAACACTTGCCGAAACATGATTCATTCAGTTATGTTAAGTCAAGTGAGTTCTTTGAAGTATATCCCGTGCGGAAAAATTCTCACGGACCATCGCCGTCAGCTGTAACATTGAAATTGGTATCGCCTGAAAATGGCTGGTTGTATTCAGTTCGTAGACATTGCAGCAAAAACTGATATTATTAGAAAATTTGAATTTTTCGTGACTAGGGATACCTGCTCTTCACATCAAGGTTCGTGCCGGGTCGTATTTCAAAACACTTCCGCTGAGATTAACTTTAGAGAATTTTGATGGTTTCTCTCAAGCTACTTAGTTGACATCCCGCGAATCGCAGGCGTTCAAAATCGCAGTAACCTAATTCTGATTGGCCAAGTCAAGTGAGAAGATGTCTTGTGACAAAACCACACTGCCATTAACCAATGGTGAGTTGCAAGCGTATACATAAGGGGGCGCCGATTTGTAAAAAATATATCGGCAGTGCTTGAAGAAATAGGACAGGCGCTAAAAATGGGAAATATCTAAACCACCATATTTAAAAAAAAGAGGCGTGGCTTAAAGTCAAAATTATGATAAATGGTAGCGCTTACCTTTTACCACGCTAGAAAACTCACCTCGTGGCGAAATTATGTATCCAAAATGAAACAAGCAACGTGACATAAAGCTTAAATATTGGGGTTTTCTGAGCCCCGCTGAAGATAGCATGGGAGTGCTCAGTATGTAAAACACCGCTGTAGTCAGCGCCTCTGCTATGCATAGTATATTGAAGCTTAAAGGTTGTTCACGATAAAATGAGCACTTTTGAAATCAAACTTAGAAAAATGTCACTGCTCCTACCTGCACATATTTTAACAGGCGTATTGAGTGACATGCGCCCATAAAGTTGGTAACGATGGAGAGAAAGTAGTTCCGTATCTTAACGTCGAATAAAAATTATCAGGTAACCATTTGTCGTAACGTTAATTATTTTTTCAGTTATTTTTTTCTAATGCATCGAAGTGTAAAAATGACCAGATTTGTAAAATATTTTGTTTTCTAATAATTTCTCATTTTCACTTGACCGACGCAGGAATAAAGTAGTGAGGTCCATGGAAATGTTAATTTTACACAAGGAGGAAGAATACACAACGTGTGTACAAGTATATTTTAAGCAGGGCTTTCAAAAGTGCTCAGTTTATCGTGAACAGCCTTTAGTAACTAACACGCGGCTTAGTAATGAGGTCCGGTGTGTAAAAAATTTAACCCGTGGTTGTGGAAAAAATGTACAGTAATAAGGGAGGTGGAAGTTTTGTGTATTCATTTTCTCACAGGCTAGACTGCGCAGTGCTGTGTATACTAAAGTCTCAGTACATTCTCTGCTTGTCTCAGCGAGTTTTAGCTCAGACCAGGTAGCACGACATTCCAGTCTTGTAAAGACTGTACACGATAAAGTGAGCACTTTTGAGATCACGACACTGCCCATGCTTGCATGTACTTCAACGGGCGCGCTGAGTGACATGCGCCCGGTAAAGTTGGCCACGATGGATAAAAAGTAGTTTCATATCTTAACGTCGAATAAAAACTGTTAGGTAACCACTTGTGATAGTTTAAATTATTTATTTCGATTTCTGTTTTCTTTTAAATGCATTAGTGTGTAAAAATTATAAGATTTATAAGACGTTTACTTTTCTAATAATTTCACAATTTCGCTTGACCGACGCATCGATAAAGAGATGAAACCCATGACAATGTTAATTTTACGTAAAGTGCGAACGTGCGTTGTGTTCCTGTACGGCATATATTTATTAATATTATTTATAATATTTTTCAACTCAAATTTTATGTCCTGTATGTAACACCTAGTTTTCACACCCACTAGGCAATAAACGTTAATGCTACATATAAAGTTATACATTTCTACATACATAATTAGACGCACTGTAAAAATAAATTAGCAGCAGCCTAGATAATTCGTCTGGATTTTGGTTAGTGAATTAATTTATACCTATGAATAGTAATGGGTAATATTTGTTGATGTAATAGCCAGAAATAATTTTGAATAATTCCTTTAGCACCAATCGAAATCCGGTAAAAACGGGTAAATATTTTTTTACTTCCCTCAAAAATAACTCGCAAGAGCTAAGACATCTTCATTATTGGGGGGGGGGGGGGAGGGGGCAATCTGGTACGAATAGAGATACTAACACACTGGACGTTCGATTTCGATTTCCTGGTCCAGCCATCTTGATTTCGGCTCTCTACGATTTCCCGAAATCGCTCCAGGGGAATGCTGGGACATGACCGATCCCTCCCCCTCCCCCTCCTCATGCTTATAGTGGCAATTTGCTACGTCTCTAATAACCTCGGCGTCAACGACACGTCAGAGCTTAGTTGGCGGTCAATTTCGCGCACGTAAGAGACGCCCGTGTATAATAACGTGTGTACAAAATGCGTGGTACTCGTCTTAAGTCCAACCAATCACACACAAGTAGAAATAAAAGCGATTTTTTTAAGCGGTGATTTATTAGCAATTTAAAAAAAAAAATGTAGAATAATTTTTTTAACTCGCGAAGGAGAATAAATACGTCATGTTTTCATACTATATATACTCACACATACACACATACATATAAACAAAATCAACAGATTAATTCTTATTTTACATTTTGACCTGCAGTTCCACTGGCCGAAGGCACTGCATAGACGAGACGAAACAAAGCATCGCCGTGTCTTACATGTCTTCACGTCATTATGTCCCTACACGACGACCGTGGACCTTATTATGAGCATTTGCTCACTTTCAACTATGAAAACGTACTCGTTCAGTCCATACGCGTGTATCGCCGTGGACCAGGCTTAAGCCGGTTGCCTAGTGAGTGGTAAGTTTGCGAAGACCGAGGCAAAACAGACGAAGCGCTAAGGTCGACACCGATAAGCGTAAGTAAAGCGTTATCGCCTCTACGCGCAAGCCAAGGCGGTGACCTTATAATTGTATTGGATGCGAGTCTGTAGCAAAGTATGCCTGTGTTAATCATGTATCCAGTTAGAATGTTTTGAAATGGAGTAGCGTGAAACAGCTGCTCTAAGCTATGCTGGAGAGCACCAAAGTAATACCTCTAATGGAATGTACGCGATGTCTCAAAAGTGCCATTCCATCATCGTCTGGAACGTGTTTTTTTTTTTTTTACTCATAGAATAAACTTATTGGCGGCACGTTTAATAACTTCGTCACTAAACGAATGTTTTCAAACAAGTCGCAACGCCCTTCAAAAACTGAGCAGGCTACCGACTTAAGCTCCACCTACTTACTAAAATTTATTTCCTCTGTCGACTGTAGGGTAAAGTTTTGCTTTGTTGCGACGCGAGTTTCGTAACTGGGAGAAATATAATAAATTTGACATTCGATAAAGTTACATTGCAAACTGTTCACTAATACAAATAATACAAACTGCTTGTTCTGAGGTGGTGACGTCGCAGAATACTTCTATAATATTACGTGCTGATATGTGACATATCTTTATCTTTTGAGGCCCTTTAATTTTTCCTTTCAGCTATTTCTTATCCTTAAGTCCACCTTTTTAAAAGAATATCACCATGAAAGAAATTAACACAGCGTGTATATTCCACGGCACACGGAAGTTAACGTCAAAAGCTAGAAAATAAATGTATTTATTGACTATTATTCCAAATGAGGGGGCTTTCAAAAGTTCTCACTTTACCGTGGTCAATACCTTATAGACATGTAGTTGCACAGTTGTTCAACGTGTACTATGTTATAGACTGTTCACGATAAAGTGAGCTCTTTTGAAACGAACCTTAGAAAAAAGCCACTGCCTCTGCCTGCGTATATTTTAACTGGCGCACTGAGTGACAATGCTTCCTGTGATGTTGGTAAGAATGGAGGGTAAGTAGTTCCATATCTTAACGTCGAATAAAAAGTGTCCTGTTACCATTTGTGTTCAATTGAATTATTTCTTTCGCTTCCTGTTTTTTTATTGCAACGAAGTGCAAAATGAGCATGTTTATAAAATATTTACTTTTCCATTAATTACGGTTTCACTTGACCGACACATTAATAAAGAAATGAGGCCAGTAGCACGTTAGCTTTACACAAGGCGGAAGTATACACAACGTGCATATAATTAGATCTTAAGCAGGGCTTTCAAAAGTGATTATTTTACCGTGAACAGCTTTACACAATTTTCCTTAATACCCGTGTCGCAATAAAATAGGCTAGTCGTGTACAACTGAATTTTTCTTTTCAAAGTGAAGTGAAGAGATTGGGGCGGCTCTTTGCGCCGAGGTCTGGAGAGCCGATGAGGGCGATTGAAGCGAGTATGGAGCGGCGCCGGAATGAAGCGGCGGGGGAAACGGGAGGTCTCCGAGAAGATCCGCTGACCAACTGCATCGTCCGGCACGATTCCCACTTGTGAAAATTCGGTGCTCCGGTCGGGGATTGAACCCGGTTCGCCTTGGTGGGAGGCGAGCGTGCTACTCGCTCAGACACTGCGACCCCTTTTCTTTTTCGAAGATGAGGGTACAAAAATAATAGGGATAAGGACCGGCAGGTTCCGCAGATACTGTTTTGGTAACCAAAAGTGAAATTAAGATGGAAAAATAGAGCATAAAACAATATAAAGTGTGGTTGAAGAGATCCAGTTGCTAGCGAACTCGTCGGCGGCGTGTCTCTTCCCCCCCCCCCTCGGGGGGGGGGGGGGGGGGAGACAGGAAGTGTGTCTGTGGAGAGCTTAACTGATCAGAAAGCACCTGCTGACCGCGATCAGGCAGCGGCTGTGGGTCAGGGCAGACAACATTCCGCACTCGTAGTCTTGTTTTTGTAGCCGGAGTTCGGCGTCCAGGGTTGACGACCCACTTTCTGCCAGCCTCGCCTCCTCAGCCATCTTCTCTGTCCCGCGGAAAAGTGGCCGCCATTACACCGCCGTGACCTCCTTCCCTCGTCGTCCGCCTACTTGTCCAGAGGATCGCCGCTCCACTTACATGTCGATGTGGCGAGCTGTCATTAAGGAGCTCGCCTAGCTGCACCTGTTCGCCGCATCTCGGGAGCGATATAAGGGCTACTTTGCCACGCGAGTCGAGTTCTACGCACGAGGCTCTGAACTGGCGTGCAGCGTTCTCGTCTTACTTCCCGTGCCTATCATTTTATCGGTAGAAAATCTTTATAGGTTGTTCACGGTAAAATGAACACTTTTGAAAGCCCTGCTCAAGATATACTTGAAAGCACATTGTGTATCATTCCATCATATGTGACCTGCTCACTTTATCCATGTCTCAGTCAAGTGAAACCTGTAAAATTATTATTAAAAATATTTTAGAAATTTTTTTATCCGTATGCTTATATGTATAAAAAATCAGAAAGAGAAATAAATAATTTTAGTAGTAACAAATGTCCAGCTAATACTTTTAATAATATGTTAAGACTCGGAACAACTCTCCCTGACGTCACTGCCAACGTTAACCGGCCGCATGCCACCACGTGTGGACGTTTAGAAATTCACGCAGATAAGGTTAGTTACATTTTTCAAGGGTTGATTTCAAAAGTGAACGACCTTTATGAAAGTTCAATACAGACTTCAAGTGTAGTTTTGAGCAGTATTCCGATGTATATCTCTAGGCATCGTCGTTAAGAGCCGCCACTCTCCTTTCGTGTCCGCATAATATGTTTTAAGATAAAGCGAAATGACAAACATGTCTTCAAATATGTTCTAGTCCTCCAAAATACTCTATATAACATGCACGATATCTCGAGATTGCTGTTCAGTTTTCGCCCGGGGCACTTATGTTTCAAACACCAGATAAGCAACTTCCTTTAATGATTAAATAATCCGTTCTTCAGCTGCAAACGTAAACAAACGTTTGCCGCGCATTCGTAAAGTGCTAGGCTGTGTACCAATCTCTTGTATTTATTTATTTCTTTTACGATTGGGCCACATGTTTTTGCTAGCCTGTGCATCGTCGCACACCAGATGTAGGCTACGGGGCGAGTCCTTTAAAAGAGGCGCCGTGGGACATGTGTGTAACGGAGCGAGGTAATGAGGAAATACAGTCCAGTGTGACAACAACATACCTAGAGTAGGTGCTGGAAGTGAGCGCCATTGACCTCGAGGCAGGTGTACAGACGACACCAAAAGTTGCGAAAGGCACGGACGAGGACATACTGCATGATGGCATCGAAAGCTGGGATAACGTCGGCTTGTGGTTATTCGAGTGTGTGAGAATTTCTGAGGACGCAGTGGAGCTTCCGACAACTCGTGCGGATTGCCACCTGACCAATGGCACATGTTCTGGGAGTTTACTTTCCGTGACAGATGGAACCATGAAACGTGCCCCCAATAAGTTTATCTATGGGGAAAAAACACCTTCCAGACGATGATAGAATGGTGCTTTTAAGACATCACGCAAATTGGAAACATTACTTTCATACTCTCCAACATAGCTTAACCCATTCAGACCCAGTCTACACTTGTGCAGATTACATGCGTGTAGGGAATTGTTGGTATATATTGCACACTGTGACGCTCAATGACCAATGATCTTACATGTGGGTAATTTATTTGCAAACGGTCTTAGTGATACGAATAACTTTTTAAAAGGATAAAGGCTGTTCACGGTAAAGTAAACATGCTTGGAATTAGCCTCTGAAAAAAAAAAATTACTGCCAGTAAAAACATAGGAATGCTGAAAGCACACACGGACATACACGCCTCCAGTTTAGTAGGCAGTGACTGAATAAAAACGATTCCAACGATTTATGTTGTACGTCACTAAACGCAAGTTCTCTAACAAGCTGCTGCGACTCCCTTCAAGTGCACAGTAATCTACCGACTTAAGCTCTGCCTACTTACTAGCATTAATTTGACCTCTGTCGCCTGTAGGGCAAAGTTTTGTAACTGGCGAAATATATTAAATGTAACATTAATAAAGTTACATTGCAACTGTCACTAGTCCAAACTGCTGGTTGTGAGGGGGTTGACGTCACAGAATACTTTTACAAAATGCGTGCTGATATGTTAAAGGACTCATCCTGTATATAACCAACACTCGCGTACGTATGTAGTTTTTTCACGCCCCTGCTTCGCCGCAGCCGTGTGTACTAAGGTGTAGAGCGTGTTGCCGCCTATAAGGCGCTACGCAATACTCACTTCGCAAACACACGCATGACTACCTTGAGGTCTATACGGCTAACAGCAAAAACGTGCGTGACATTTCGTTAAATTTGTCATGCATATTAATAACACCTCACTTAAGAAACTATTTCAATCCGAAACAAAGATAGCGACACCAAGTATTTAAAGGAAACGTTTTTTTATATTAGAGAGAGTTTTGTTTTATTTCCAGATCTTTTTTACCAACAAGACGTCAAGCGTTTCATCATAAATACTTTCTCTAATACCAGGAATAAAATAATCGTTCATCTCCCACAACAACGGCGTACGATCATCCTTACGTAAAGGCCGTTTACGGTAAACTGAACACTTTTTAATGGCCTGTTTAGGATTTAATTTTATTCTTTTATAAAAATAAAACATGTCTAATGTAAACTTAACATTTCCATAGGCCGTCTTACTTCATCATGCCTAGGCCATGTGAAATCATTCGTACACAAGAGATACTCACGACGATCATAAATTTAAACACTACACTCCCAGTGCACCATAAATAGTTAGAACCGTATTTATTCAGTCACTGCCTACTAAACTAGAGACGTGCATGTCCGTGTGCGCTGTCAGCATTCCTATGTATTTACTGGCAGTAATTTTTTTTTTTCAAAGGCTAATTCCAAGCATGCTTACTTTACCATGAAACAGCCTTTACCCCTTTTAAAAATAACTCGCGTGTATGTTAACTTTCAGTATATTGCCCTGGCAAACCATCAGTTGCAATGTTCCGGTAGAATACAAACAAAGTCAACGCTTCAAAAGCGTTGCCAAAGTAACGTTACAGCACAGTGAAAATGTATTTCTAATTAACTAACACCAAATAAACTTATTTAGGGCCCACCTCACTTTCGCGAATCGCTTCAATCACTAGCCATGCTTAAGCGTTTAATTTTTTCGCATCTTAGCTGTACGGCAGTGAGTCACATCGTTCATGTTCGAAGCAGCATAATTCTGGTAGGTCCAGTCAAGCAAGAAAATTGTCTCTCCAGTAAGATACGCGGCCAATGTCCAGAGGGAAACTCGCACGAGCATTCTAACTCATACAGTCACATACAAAACATAGTGTTTGAGACGTCGCAGTGAACTCTTTATTGTTCAGATCTTTATCGCTGTCGTTATGGCTCTGCGTCATACATCGCGACCTGTAAAAATGTCTTTATGTTTGCTGTTATTGGCAGCAGTTGTTTATGAGACTAGCGACTACAGTATCAATAAGGTGTGTCACGCGCGAGGGAATTTTTTTTATTGGACGTTGTTTTCTGCAGTGCATAGTGTGGATAGTCATAGCCATGTGTTGTGCTACGTTCTAGCTACTGGTCACCGTCACATGAGTATGGTTTGCCCGTGGATATTTCCACCGAGAATAAGTGTGTAAAACAAATACTATTTTGGTTTGATTTATCGTGAGTTAATTGCACGCTCTGAATACTTGTATTAAGAGCAAGTGATGTGTGTTGTGAACATTGCGTCTGACGTGCTACTAAGAGAGAGAGAGAGAGAGAGAGAGAGAGAGAGAGAGAGAGAGAGAGAGAGAGAGAGAGAGAGGAGTCATGTTCAGACGCGGGACGGCACGCGACAGTGTCAGTGAAGGTAAAGGCCGTTCACAATAAAGTGAGCCCGTTTGTAATCAACCTTAGAAAAAAAGTTACTGTCCTTGCCTGCATATATTTTGACGGGCGCACTGAGTGACATGCGCCCAGTAAAGTTGGTAACGATGGATGGGAAGTAGTTCCATACCTTAACGTCGAATAAAAATTGTAAGGTAACAATATTTGACAACTTAAATTATTTCTTTCGCTTTGTGTTTTTTTAGTTCATCGAAGTGTAAAAACGAGCAGATTTGTAAAATATATACTTTACTGATAATTTCACAATTTCATTGGACCGACGCATGAATAAAGTGATGAGACCCATGGCAACGTTAATTTTACATAAGTGGCAAGAATACACAACGTGCATGCAAGTAGATCTTAAGCAGGGCTTTCAAAAGTGCTCATTCTACAGTGAACAGGTTATAGCAGTCGTGTTTCCCCTGCGTGGTGATGTATCTCACATCGCTACGAGTGCGTGCACGTAGTATGCTAGACAGCCACACCGACTCACGCACATCTCTCCTCTACATATCACGCGTGACGTGTGCCACTTAAGTACATCGCTTGATTGTCCTCACCTCCTTTGCCACACGTGTAGTTTCTAGCTCTGTTTCGTTTAACGAGGAGAGGCTAACGGCACCTGGACAGCTGCGTGTGGAATACATTAACTAAAGTATACAAGTTTTGGCAAGAAAAAAACAAAGAAAGCGTGATAGGAGAAAATTGTTTCTACCTACATTGTGAGGAAATTTTGCCATATTTATACATTTCTTTCGTACAATAACTTGATAAAGAAATAGGCCCACAGAGATGTAGCACCCTGGCAGAATAATTACTTTCTTGGTTTAGTTCGCGTAAACTTTTCTGTAACACTGTCATATTCCAGCTTTTCTACGCTAGCTTAACGTGCCTGCAGATACCACTCTCTGTGTTTCAGTGTTGGATTGCTTTTTGTGTCAGTATCTCTACTAAAACAACGTGAATAGCGTACTGCCCGCGTAAATAAGCACGCTTCATCCAATATAGTTCTAATGCAATCAGAACGTTTGTCAAAGTATTTTACTCTCGTAAAAGAGAGGGTCTTTTTGAAAATCCGAGCGCAAATGAACACGTTCTTCACTGTTGACCACGTGACTTCGACAGTTGTGTTGTGATGGCTGAGTCGATGTTGGGGTCATGGGCCATACACGAGTATCGGTCTACGTCATCTCGTTGGCACAGAGTGTCCAGTCGCTGAACCAGACGTTCCAATAAAACACTAGATAAATAACTTTTTCCACCTTGACGGCAGGACGAGGAGGACGTAACCAGCATTACAGCCACGTTAGATGAAGCGCACAAATATTACAAACACTAATCTATTTACATAACCAGTCTTATAATATCAAATGATATCCAATTTGTTTATGATAGTCATAATGATAAAGAGAAACGCAGTCCAGCGCTGGAACAGGGAGAGTTGTTATATTGCATTTCGAATACGCACTATACCCCATATCCCGGTCCGCGCCCTCACCAGTGATATCGGGAATAGAAAATAGTTTCCAGTTTCGAATATTTTCATCGGAAAACCGTACAGAGAATGTGGGTAGAACCGCAATCATCAGCCGGGCTGTAACCAATAGCCTACTGCGTTTCTTTTTGTATTAGAATTGGTACACTCAAGCGATGTTCGCAAAAGACCAGCTCATTGTTGGCACAGATACCTGCTTAGAGGTTTTTGCACACGCCCCTACCGAGTTTAAATGTAACTTCCCGTAAATATAGTTTTCTGTATAAATAAATGAAGCCGCCGGGTTTACACCACTGCAGAAACGTCTATTCTGTTGGTTTTTGTATTCCCACTTGCCACTCCTCTACTGGTTCAAATCCCATAAGGTGTGCTTTCTGTGATCTACAACGTTCATCATTGGCTGGTCATCAGCAACTGGGGTCGCAGAGCTGATTATGCTCCAATAAAATGTCGCTCACTATGTAAAAAGTTTACAGTCAGTCATGTCTTTTTATAAGGGCACAACAAGAAGCACATTTTTTTTTGTAGGAAAACTATAATTTCTGGGTTGTATTGTTCTTTTAAGATTCTATGAAATACTAGTTGAACAATGGCTGTATAGCCATGCGAATTTTAATTTTCATGGACGAGGAAATTTTTAAACTGGCGTTGCTCGAACCTAGCTCGAAGATAGTCCAGAATGTGTGTTAACTAACATCGAAGTCACTGCTTAGACACAAGTTTTTGGGAGTCGTGTACACGACGTTCGAAGAAGATGAGAAAGAGTTCGCGTCATCTTTAGCGGGTGGTCGAATCAGTGAACTGATCTGGGAGTGACCGGTATTTACTGTGACTGGGCGGAGAGCACAGCTGCTTCAGTAAAAGTCAACCTCCGTTACCACCAGAATAGAAGGGCGATCATTTTTCTAGGTCACTGACTTGGAGCTATTTTCACTACTCAAGTTTCAGAGTATCTATCCGAAATAGATATTACATGATAACTGAACGTAACTTAGCGGGGTGGCGCAGTGGTAACTCACTGAACTCGCATTCTGGAGGACCCGGGTTCGATTCCCGGTCCGGCCATCCTGATGTCAGCCTTCCATGGTTTCCCGAAACCACTCCAGGCGAATGCTTACCAATCCTTACCCAATCCCTCTTCCCTGCGCAAACCTGCACCATCCCTAATGACCTCGCGTACAAAAAGAAGTGCAGGGCGAGCCTGAATAACGTAAAATGATTAAGGAACTCAAATAATCATAATAAAATGACAATTTCAAACAAACGTGACCGTATAACCTATTAACTGTTAATATCTTCCAGCTACACGGAACTCATAAAATACAGTACCGGTAAATGTATTTTTATTAATCAAATAACTTCTTTAACATTTTGTTAGTACATGGATTTATATTTAACATAAAAATTAGCACTAAGTGCGTTAGTCAAGTTAGTCTAGTGGTTAAGAGTGCTTGTTAATAATAAAAGAGGCGTGGTTCTAGACCCCGTTCTGACAAAGTGTAATGTCTTTTTATTCATAAATTATATTTCGAAATATTTTTTTAAGAGATTATCTTTTATTAATTCATTACATTTGTTTTCTAGAAGAAAAAAAATAATTTTATGTGCGCTTTTAAATACTGTAAGTTGTAATACAAAGCTATCATTTGTAATATTACACATATATGTCTTGCAGATTTTAAAAAGGGACTATTTGTAGTTTTACACAAGCATTTCTTGGCGAAATGGATTTCCAAGGATTTTTCTTGTAAAATTACAAAAATATTTTTTGTGTGTGCATGTCGCAAGTCTTTATTTCACCCGAATGAGGCGTTGAAAACTTCAGTGAAATATCTGAGTACACTTGGTTGAGCGAAGCGTCGGGAGATCTGTGATTACATGAACAGCTGTTACATTTGTGTGGCCAAACTTCCTAGGTTTGCTGTAGCGTTCCCCGACAGCGGGAAGAAAAAAAAAAAAAAAAATTGCTTTGGGCAAAACTTCACGCTCTCTTGGCACCGCAGGGTGTAAGTTCGACACTATCCTTAGCTAGTTTCCGCAAGAGCACATTAGCTGGTCCCAAGCTTTCCCTCCCCCCCCCCCCCCCCCTTGTTCAAAGTCACGAAGTCAGGGAGTTAGAAATGTGTCGAGACACATACCAACAGCCCTAGCTTTCACTCTGTTCTTGAACTCGTATTGATTTTGATGCAGAGCCGTTTCAAATACTTACAAAAGCCACAGTCACCTCATTATTCTGACAAACTGGAAATCGCAACCGAAATTAAATAATTGTTGTACCGTAGTATTGTTGACTCGCCCTGGTATTTTGAGTTAGATATTTCGGCAGCGGCAGTTTCTGTGTCTAGTTCATGCCATTGCAGGACTATTACGTGGAATAAGGTAGAAACTAATACAGACAAATTTGTACGAAAAAAGAAGGTAATAATTAGAGACCTGCAAAATTCTCGTTATTACTTCGCATCAGGCTAAACTTCACAGTGTTGTGCATACTCGAGCCGGCTTCGTTTCTCCATTGGCTGCTACATAGCTCTGAAGTCACTTCCTTTCTTACTGGTGCGCACGTGATTCCACTACACAATTGTGAAGTGTTCATTTATTGGCACAGTGTTGCCCAGTGTGAGTCAAATAAAGTATGGTAAAATGACAATCTTACTACAAAGGTTTGAAGTTTAACGTGTCCCAAAACAACAACGCGAATTTTGCAGGTCTCTAGTTATAAGCAGATACACGAGAATTTCACGGGTTCATTTGTAGACAAGTTAGAATTCACACACTTGTACTTTCATGTTACTTTTGTAATTGGCCGACGTGTTGTTTGACACCTCCTAGGGATAAATGAGCCAATAACAAACATCGAATAAATAGTGCGCCCAACCACCACCTTTTCCTACCTAAACAATCAACCAATAAACAGTTGATATCTGTATGAGACTATATAAGACTGTGAAGTTTAGTCTACAGGTGATTTGACTCACGAATTTCTCAGTTCTCTAGTTATAAGTAGGGACAGGTTGTTTTTCGCGAAAGGCCATGCCATACTTCAATATCCTACGTCCATAACCACAACATCCTTTGGTTATTGGCCGCTTGCCTATGTGAGAAAACATGTTCTTATTTGACTGGGCCAATCGCAACAAAGTACTCCGGTGCTCAACGTCCATGATTCGTGGACAGACACTAGAGGCAAATTACATATAAAAATCATTCAACCACAAAAGTGCATTTGAACAAAAGTGTTTTGGAGTACAATTGGTCTTGAAATGTCTTCGCGAAAAATGACTGTCCCTAGTTATAAGTAGGGCCAGTGATTTTTTCGCGAAAATATCGGAGCTCACAGTAGACTTCAGTATTATGTATAAACCCCATTGGCTGCTGCCTGCATGTATTTGACTGAGCCAATGGAGATTCGGTAACTCTCGCCCTGAGCCTCCGTGGTTCGTGCGCAGACAGTTGACACCGACCAAAACATGACTCAGCCAACCAAGAGAGCTGAACCACACTATTATTCTTCGAATTCTATCGTGTATCGAATTCTTTTCACGAAATATCACTGCCCCTTGTTATAAGTAGGGATAGGAATATGTCGCGAGTTCAACGACATGTAGGCTAGACTCCTCAGTCCTCTGCACACTGGAGCCTCAGCTGTGTGTTCATTGGCTGTTGCCCCACACCTGGTAGTTATGGGATTCGCAAGGTGTTACCTTGCAAGACTCCTATTGGCTCAGAGGCGTGCAGGGCGGGTCTAATGTACTATGATCCAATTGCGAAGGTGACTTCACTATATATGTGTTTGGCGTCTATCTTGTCCCGAAATTAGTTCGTGAAATTTTGTTATCCCTAGATAAGGCACTGATTGTCAGCCGCTCAAATCTGATTCGGCTAGGTTCTCACAGTTTCAAGGTGAGAGTGTTTGTCGCTGTAGAGCAGGGCGTGAGACGCAGGTAGTGGACACGAAGAGGTAATGTTGCAGGTCGAGGCAAGAAGAAGAACAACATGGGTGGCATCCTGGCGGCTGTAGTGCTCAAGGTCGGGTTGCTGGCGGGGTTGGCCTTCAAGGCCCTGGTCCTGCTCGTCGGCAAGGCCATCCTCGTGAGCAAGATCGCCCTGGTGCTCGCCATCATCCTCTGGCTCAAGAAGCTGCTGAGCCAGGAGAGACACGTCACGTACGAGGTGGTGGCCCACCCGCACCACAGCCACTCGCACATCATGTCTGGCGGCCACGGAGGCGGCGGCGGCGGCGGGGGCGGCGGCATAGAGGCACATGGCGTCGGCGGCGGCGACAGCTACTCCTCGGGCTGGGGGCGGGCCCTGGACGCACACGACATCGCCTACAGTGCTCACGCGCCTGCGCAGTAGAAGCGCCTGACGCAGGTAACACACCTTCTACTACTGCCGTCCGAGTCTGACCAGTGATAAGGCGCGTTATACAATGCACGGATACAGGCTGTTCACCATAACGGGAGCACTTTTCAAATCAACCTTAGAAAAAAGTCACTGCCAATGCCTGCACCTACTTCAACGGGCGCCCAGAGTCACATGCGCCCGGTAAAGTTGGTAACGATAGACGGAAAGTAGTTCCACATATCAACGTCGAATAAAAACTTTTAGGTAACCATTTGTGATCATTTAAATTATTTATTTCGCTTTCTGTTCTTTTTATGCATCAGTGTGTAAAAATTAGCAGGTTTTTGAAATGTTTACTTACCTAATAATTTCACAGTTTTACTTGGACCGACGCATGAATAAAGTGATGAGGCCTATGGCAATGTTAATTTTACGTAAGGCGGAGTAATAGACAACGTGCATAAAAGCAGGTCTTTCAAAAGTGCTCATTTTAACGTGAACAGCCTATACGCACGAGGACGAACTCGGAAAAGTAAGCGGAACAAGTCGATGACTAAGGATGGGTTTTAACCATACTACAATACGAATAAACGTACGGTCTTGCAACTTACGAAATAAAAAATACTCAGCTGTTACAAATTACTGACACAGGTTTCCTAAAACACACATCTCATTTGGCATATTGAAAATACGTAAATACTACTGTCGTACCATGTGCACTTATTTATTAAGAAAAAAAAGAAACGATAATCGCCACGGTAAATCGAAGCACTTGTAGTCGTGTATACCACAATGGCCACGAAAACGGATATCAACAAACCAAGTACTAGATTCCTATTGGCTACATGGATTCGCGGACACGGAAGTGTTGGGAGATGACGAGATTTATTACGAGCATACGTACGTTATCCGCGTCTGCGTGCGTACCATTGTAGAACGCGCCTAAGGTCGGCGCTGCCAAGCCTAGCAGTTACACCATAGCCTCTACGCGCGAGGCTCTGAACTGGCGTGCAGTTATACCTATGACACTTTCAGCGACGGCACTATCATTTGATTGAGTGGAGGGAAGTCTGTAGTAAGGTACACTGCAGGATCCTCAAATACTTAGTGGGAAGTCTGTAGTAAGGTACACTGCAGGATCCTTGAATACTTAGTGGGAATTCTGTAGTAAGGTACACTGCAGGATCCTCAAATACTTAGTGGGAAGTCTGTAGTAAGGTACACTGCAGGATCCTCAAATACTTAGTGGGAAGTCTGTAGTAAGGTACACTGCAGGATCCTCGAATACTTAGTGGGAAGTCTGTAGTAAGGTACACTGCAGGATCCTCGAATACTTAGTGGGAAGTCTGTAGTAAGGTACACTGCAGGATCCTTGAATACTTAGTGGGAATTCTGTAGTAAGGTACACTGCAGGATCCTCGAATACTTAGTGTGAAGTCTGTAGCAAGGTACACTGCAGGATCCTCAAATACTTAGTGGGAAGTCTGTAGTAAGGTACACTGCAGGATCCTCGAATACTTAGTGGGAAGTCTGTAGTAAGATACACTGCAGGATCCTCGAATACTTAGTGGGAAGTCTGTAGTAAGGTACACTGCAGGATCCTCGAATACTTAGTGGGAAGTCTGTAGTAAGATACACTGCAGGATCCTCGAATACTTAGTGGGAAGTCTGTAGTAAGGTACACTGCAGGATCCTTGAATACTTAGTGGGAATTCTGTAGTAAGGTACACTGCAGGATCCTCGAATACTTAGTGGGAAGTCTGTAGCAAGGTACACTGTAGGATCCTCGAATACTTAGTGGGAATTCTGTAGTAAGGTACACTGCAGGATCCTCAAATACTTAGTGGGAAGTCTGTAGTAAGGTACACTGCAGGATCCTCAAATACTTAGTGGGAAGTCTGTAGTAAGGTACACTGCAGGATCCTCGAATACTTAGTGGGAAGTCTGTAGTAAGGTACACTGCAGGATCCTCGAATACTTAGTGGGAAGTCTGTAATAGGAAGGTTCAATGGAATCCCTGAAAAAGTTAGTACGTATCTCACACGTATATTTTGTGATACACGGCTACAAAAAATGTCGACACTGGAGTGTCTCGAAAAGGTATTCCTAATGTTCATAACATCTTGAAATTATCGACAGGCATAGCCGAGGGTAGGTATGTGTGCTCTTCTTGTAGGAACATGTTTAATAGTGTTGTAGATAAGTTACTCGATTTACAACACCACGTAAGACCGTTGTAGCGCCAAATACGCGCGTCGTTTAACACTAGGCTCGTTGTGTTAACTTTGCCTTAACAATTGTCATAACATTTATATAACATTATCTATGCTCACAGTCCAGTTACTAATGACCCTTAATTGATCATTTGCAGCCAGTGCTACCAAATATGCAAGTATTCTCTATCCAAAGCCTCTGTAACACTGTCAAATTTTCGCCTCCAACTATATTTAACCATAGAATTTGAAGACAAAATACGGCTATCAAATTTTCGTTACAACAAATTTAATCAAATATTCTCGAACCTATTTGAAAATGTGTCACACTGTCAAATTTTTTTATTGGGATAATATAATTTGAATTAATTTTTTAAAATTATTTGCGTAGTGAGATATTGCTATTTCCATGGAGACCATTACAGGAAGAAATGTAAGGATTGTTATGATTTATTTTCGCTTCTTCACTAAATTTAAATTTAATTTATCGGCTATATTTCCTGGCACACAAAATTTAATGACTATGTGTTCGTTATATTATGTGCAATATTCATTAAAATTGCATTCATGCCTAGACAGCTTCTACACAAATTAATTATTCTCACAACCTACTTCGTTTCCAGTAGTTGTTCGTTATTTTTTAGTTCCTTGACGTCCATTTTTATCGTGCACGATTCTGATTTGCCGAGACCGTCAAACATCAAATAAATTGTAGAACAGGTCCAAATTTCAAATTTTTTAAATGGAATCCGAAGCCATCCAACTTTTTCAGACAAATATGGCGGCGTTTATGACGTTCCTGTGACGTCATAACTGCCCAATTTTATTTGACCAAACTTATTGGAAGCCGTTTGACGGAAAAAAATTTTACAGTGTGACAGGGGCTTAAGAGTTTGAAAATGTCGTGTGTATGTCTAAGTGTTTATATATAACAGCTAACAATACATGTACATATCAACACTTATTACATACAATACATGTACATATCAACACTTATTACATACAATACATGTACATATCAACACTTATTACATACAATACATGTACATATCAACACTTATTACATACAATACATGTACATATCAACACTTATTACATACAATACATGTACATATCAACACTTATTACATACAATACATGTACATATCAACACTTATTACATACAATACATGTACATATCAACACTTATTACATACAATACATGTACATATCAACACTTATTACATACAATACATGTACATATCAACACTTATTACATACAATACATGTACATATCAACACTTATTACATACAATACATGTACATATCAACACTTATTACATACAATACATGTACATATCAACACTTATTACATACAATACATGTACATATCAACACTTATTACATACAATACATGTACATATCAACACTTATTACATACAATACATGTACATATCAACACTTATTACATACAATACATGTACATATCAACACTTATTACATACAATACATGTACATATCAACACTTATTACATACAATACATGTACATATCAACACTTATTACATACAATACATGTACATATCAACACTTATTACATACAATACATGTACATATCAACACTTATTACATACAATATAAAACTTTTGCGTGTACCCGCCCATTACATCATCTCTGTACTTAATTAACACCCATTTACGTCCATATAAATTCCCTTCACATCTGGAACTTCTCAAGACTTTAATTTGTTTATAATTGAACATTTCATGGTGAACACATGAAAGAAATTAAAACTCCGAGCTCCATTTCGCTATCGCGAAGTTATCAACTCAAGGTAGGGCACAATTTTTAGCCCACACGAAAGCTGGTAACAATAATAGTGAATAGAGGAAACAAAGGACAAAATGTTCGTTTGAGTGAGGATGACTGACACTATGCTTACGTTAACATTGTTTAATGCGACTTACCTTCTCGCGGGAAAATCTTCAACTTATCATCACTCGCAATTCAACGCGGATGCACTGGGCGCGACCTATGCCTCGGTCGAGCTCAATGCCAACTTAAAGTCGGGATTATTCTCCCGCAAATCGTTGCAGTTATACTCTCGGCAGTGGACTGCGGGCTGTTCGGCTAACTTGTGTGGACCTCATGTTCACGTTGCCAACATGACGTCATCTCACCGCCTGTCAGACTCGGTCTTCTTCTGTGTCACATACCATCTTCCTTCCTTCCTTCTCACAGACACTCGCCTGGTACGGCGCGGAGCTCTTTCACAAGCAGCTTGTAGCCGCGACCCGCTACACTGAGAAAAAGGTCTTGTTGAATCAAACGAGATTTGTTTGGTGCATTGTTCTATTAATGTGTTTATACGATTGTCAAACATCAATAGAGATGCACTAAAACACTCGGTTACTACCTTAATTGTCACAACACACACAAACAAACTCTCGAGCTGTATTTTAGAATGAAGGCAGTCAAATGAGTGGCCAGATCTAAGAAAATATTTATTTCACAGTATAATATTGTTCGGCCCAACGCGGGGATTATGTTTATTCAAACATATAGTTTGTTAGACGAACAAAAGTAATTTTGTTGCTTTTCAAATTTGATTTGCTCAACAATATATTTCGTTAGGGCAGCTAAATATATATTTGGCCCTATACAAACAAATATTTTGTTCGATTTTCTCTCAGTGTAATACTATTGGATCTAACTTTGCTGTGAATTTGAATGAAAATGTCCAGTATAGTTTCGTATGTTAAAGCAGCATGGACCAGGAACTGTTCTATCTAAAATGGGTCAGTATTGTATAGATATATTGCTACCCGCTGAATTTCGGCGGTAATTATTAGTGGGCCTCTCTATTATAAATATGGGCTTAAAATTTATGATGTGTACTGATATCTCTATTTTTTCTGGTTATGAAAAAACGACATCGATACTCCAATGCAAAACAAGTGTCATATAGGTGCAGAAAATTACAATGCCAAATACTCAATTCATTTACTAATTTAAACGGAGTTATTTCTGGCTGCAAGATTTTCGCTGTGAATTTATTTTCTAACAGAACTCAAATATTTTTTTCTTTCCCTAGGTTCACTTCATAAATGGAACATTACGCCAGAAGCAACAGATTGAGTACGGCAGAAGAACCCCCTGCGAGTTAACCGCGGCGAGAGAAATCGAACATGATCTCAGCTCGCATGAGTTTCGCAAGCTCGACGCAACATTCAGTTTTCGAATTAATTTTCTCTTCAGTGGAGCCCTTCATCGGCCTCATCGCCGTCCCGCCATTCAGAGTTCTCAGGACATACACACGGCTATACAAGATAGAGGAACCGAACTCGTTTTGAAATTGTTGCTGAATATTAAATTATAGTTACAAATGTATTTAAACGTTAAGTTATTTATTGTTATGTAATAAGAAATATGTATATAAAATATCTACTAAGTAGGCATTATTAGACAGAAAGAATTTACAATTCAGACATTGCGGAAGATATTTTACGTTTCCATAAATAATTATTCATAAACTAAAACGCATCTTCGCATAAAGCCGCGAAATACTTATAAATTTATTACATGCAGCCATACATATTATAAACGTAATAATTTACCTCAGGATGTATCAAATTTCTGTAAAAACCAAGGAATACTCTATTATTTGAAACAATTGCATGACTTCTCTCACATGAGCTGCTCTCTATAATTTTGCACGTGTTCCAGTTTGATCACTTTCATGTGCACAAATTTTGCTTCAGATTTATATTTATATCGATTTCCTTTAAATACATCAATATGTCCCGGTATTCCAGACTCACTTGTCACGTATTGTAATCGTAAATTTTAACTGGCATGTAAAAATTTAATATAGGAAAAGATTAGGATTCGTGAAGTGTAATTTATAGGCATTTTAAATCTTGAAATTAACAGCGCAGTAAAGTAAAAAAAAAAAAAAAATATCGGTTCAAAAACGCTGCTTCTTTAGGGATTGTTTTGTACATCAATCTCATTTCTCTATAATTCGTCGCTAAAGCATACATCCTGTAGCAATTTAAAAAAATATATGAATAACAAATTTCGCAACATTTTTCCTTAATCTCTAGTAACAAACTCGTTACTCAGTTTAAATCACAAAAATTCTGTATATCAGGTTGTAAATCACTGTGAATAATTATCTTATGGAAGAGTTTAGGACATTAACGGAACTGCTTGACGTCATACTGCGCCTACATTTTAACATGACTCATGATCAATGACGGACCGCGGACAAAGTGTATTTTCTACTGTTGTTTCGTGAGATCACTATGCAGACTATACTTCCTCAAGACGACAGCGTACGACTATGCAGACTATACTTCCTCAAGACGACAGCGTACGACTATGCAGACTATACTTCCTCAAGACGACAGCGTACGACTATGCAGACTATACTTCCTCAAGACGACAGCGTACGACTATGCAGACTATACTTCCTCAAGACGACAGCGTACGACTGTGCAGACTATACTTCCTCAAGACGACAGCGTACGACTATGCAGACTATACTTCCTCAAGACGACAGCGTACGACTATGCAGACTATACTTCCTCAAGACGACAGCGTACGACTATGCAGACTATACTTCCTCAAGACGACAGCGTACGACTATGCAGACTATACTTCCTCAAGACGACAGCGTACGACTATGCAGACTATACTTCCTCAAGACGACAGCGTACGACTGTGCAGACTATACTTCCTCAAGACGACAGCGTACGACTATGCAGACTATACTTCCTCAAGACGACAGCGTACGACTATGCAGACTATACTTCCTCAAGACGACAGCGTACGACTATGCAGACTATACTTCCTCAAGACGACAGCGTACGACTATGCAGACTATACTTCCTCAAGACGACAGCGTACGACTATGCAGACTATACTTCCTCAAGACGACAGCGTACGACTATGCAGACTATACTTCCTCAAGACGACAGCGTACGACTGTGCAGACTATACTTCCTCAAGACGACAGCGTACGACTATGCAGACTATACTTCCTCAAGACGACAGCGTACGACTGTGCAGACTATACTTCCTCAAGACGACAGCGTACGACTATGCAGACTATACTTCCTCAAGACGACAGCGTACGACTATGAAGACTATACTTCCTCAAGACGACAGCGTACGACTATGCAGACTATACTTCCTCAAGACGACAGCGTACGACTATGAAGACTATACTTCCTCAAGACGACAGCGTACGACTGTGCAGACTATACTTCCTCAAGACGACAGCGTACGACTATGCAGACTATACTTCCTCAAGACGACAGCGTACGACTATGCAGACTATACTTCCTCAAGACGACAGCGTACGACTATGCAGACTATACTTCCTCAAGACGACAGCGTACGACTATGCAGACTATACGTCCTCAAGACGACAGCGTTCGACTTAGCAGGTAGTTGTAACTGACTGTGATATCCTACCAACTATCTCAACGTAACCAGACACTGAGGAAGACGATTTTTCAGACTGTGACATTTATTTGTTATTTTCCCTCAAGGATAGTTATGTTATCTTTACATTGCCGAATGTATTTACGATGTAAGACGGAGGTATAACTACATATCAATGTAATAGTTTGTGACTGTTTTATTTTTACTTTATTTTTAATATAAAAAATAACAACTACAATTTAGACCCTAAAGTCACTTATTTGTTGTAATATTTTATTACAATCGAAATTTCAGAATGTTTGTAATTATTTTGAGTTGTAATAAACGTTATTTTTTATATAAGAATGTGTTCCATTTTTAATACTCTATTGACTGTACAAAATAAATTTTATATTAATAATCTGATAGTTATACAAACAATTTTCTTAAGACTTTGGGGCTGTACAAATGTTCTGGTAAGCTAAGGGTGAGTCGTCTATTTTCAGAACTGCAGGAACACTGCATCTGATAGCCTGTGTTTTCCTTCTCACCCCCACCCCACTGGCCGAAACGACAGCAGACATACTTCCTTTACACTACAACGTTCATTACTGGCTAGCCATTAGCCACTGGGGTGCTATATCGATTTTTCACCAGTAAAATGATATTTAATGTGTGAAACGTTATCCAGTCTATCGTGATTTTAGAGTGCTTATAACCAAACATTGTTTTTAGTAAGGAAAATCATTCTCACTAGGCTGTAGTGTTCTTGTAAGATACAGTTGAACACCAGCGGAACAATGGATATCCGTGAAAGTTTTGTTTTCAGGGACAAATAAATGTTCAAAGTAGCTTTGATTGAGCTTCAACATAGCGTGGTTCTCAAACTTTCAACGAAGATACTGTTGTTATGAACTCAGTCACTACAATGACCGTTAATATTTCTGACATTCTAAACTCCACATATTGGACTGTTTGCAGTCGCTTGTTTTTACTTCAGAGATAACTTGGTACACATATTGAGAGCAAAAATAATAATTCTATTAAGAGTAGATGATATTTGAGGAAGTTAGCACACAGATCCCCAAATTTTCGAATCTCATTTTTGACATACATGTTAAGAACGTAATTTCAGTTTTATAAAAATTAATTATGAAACATATAAAAAAAATCTTAAAAAAAGCAAAAATTACGGTTTTATCAAGTGATTCATATTATTTAACTTTCAATACCGGAAATACACTTCATTGTCTTAAAATCATTAAAATTTTGCATTTAATTATATAAAAGTAAATACCTTCTATAATTATCTTTTCCAAATAATTGTAAGTAATATTATTTTATCGATTAATACGACATAAAATAAGTCTGCTCTGTCTTATATTTGTCTTATCTTAAACAATCATAGTTTTTTATATGAACAATCAATATTGTCAAGTGGTCATCGGAAAAGAAAATAATATAATCAGTTGAATTCATTACTGGTTTATAATAACATTTAATTATTTCAGTAAACTGTATTCAGTTTTGTATTTTAGAATTTCCAAAATCATTATAACCTCGATACACATTATTATAAAATTATTGGTCAAAGTATTAATTCCAATTCACTTTAGGAAATATCTCATTTTTTTCATTTTTAACATAAAATTTTTTACCTTACAGCGATCGAATATAGAAGAATAACCATATTTCCAATGTCATTTCTATTGGTATGAAAACCAACTATCACTTAGTCGGCATATAAAATTGCAAATCATTAAATTTATACTTTATATCAAAATAAAATATATTTAAACCACTAGGTACTACTTAAAAATTGGCAATAATTAAATATAAATGGTAATTTTGGAGATTTGTAAAACATTTTTTATCGCATTAGCTGTATTAGCTTTGCATTCGTAAATGAGTCACATAGTTTCTAACCTCTAAATAATAATTACGACTATCTGCATAATACTTTTCAACTGAGCCATCAGTTTTTCGTTTTATATACACACAAAAAGTTGTTATCAGAAGTTCTGGGTATAAAAGTAACCTCATAACCACTTTTCCAATATATTTCGTTTCTATCTCCGAGAAAACCGAAGAGATAACTCAATCGATAAATAATTTCATTCCCTCTGTCACTTCGAACTCATTATAATCTAAATTTATTATCAACAACAATGATTTCTAAATAATATTTATCACCTGGTCATTTTTACAAAGCATTCAACATTGTAGAAGTTAAACCAGGATTATCATCAGATTCAATCATTTGTCCATGTTCAAGATATCTATGTTCTTGAAAACCGGGAGAAAAAAAGTTATAACAAACATCACTATTTGCTACTTTGAGATGATTATCAACTGCATTTCTCTTTGATAATCTAAATTGTTCTTAAACATAAGCATCGATAGGGAAAGAATACCCATCAACTATAGGTATAACGATTTATATTCTACTATTATAACATTACAATTTCCCCATATCGGATTTGTCAGTGGAAATGCTTGGCTTTCAAAAGTATTAACACTTTTATAGCTCATTTCTATAGTACACATTGTTGAATATAAATGGAGAAATTTAATGATCTAACAACAAAATTATCGAGTGTTAAATTGCTATCAGAAATGTGCCACTATTATAAGAAAAATCCAAAAGTTGATCATTAAAGAAATAAAAAAAGGACCTTCCTTTAATACACAAATTGCAAACTATTAGCAGAAAGGTAGAAGAAGTAGGCGAAGAAAAAAAACAGTAATAACATTTAGTAGCGGTAACAGTTTATATTCCCCGACACCAAAGAAAAACTCTCTCTCTCTCTCTCTCTCTCTCTCTGTGATATATTAGTAGAAAGGTAGAAGAAGTAGGCGAAGAAAAAACATAGTAATAACATTAGTACTAGTAGCCGTAAAAGTTTATATTCCCCAACACCAAAGAAAAACTCTCTCTCTCTCTCTCTCTCTCTCTCTCTCCTCTCTCTCCTCTCTCTCTCTCTCTCTCTCTCCCTCTCTCTCTCTGTCTCTGTCTCTCTCTCTGTCTCTGTCTCTCTCTCTCTCTGTCTCTCTGTCTCTCTCTCTCTTTCTCTCTCCCCCCTCTCTCTCTGTGATATATTCCTAGAAAAAAACCCTCTCCTTATTCAGAAAGAAGAGAACATTTAAATACAAAATTCTCTGAATCCAAAGAAAAAATTCCACGAGTCAAACCTTTAAAAGAATCTATAATTAGCCTCAGTAAAGATATTTCTGAAAGTATTAATGCGATTAATGAGAAATATAGTTCAAGAGAAGATGGACAAAATTTATATACTGGTTCGTCAGAAATCAGAAGTATGAATTAGAAAATGTCTTTCAACTTTGTTAACTAAAAATAAACACAAAGACCTTGAACATAAATATACTGATGAAAAGGATGATAGTTATAATAAATTGTTTAAAAAACAAATTCCATTTTCCAGAAATTATAACTCTAATAAACAAATAAATTATAATTAAAACGGAAAATATATTTACATAATTAAACCGGTTTATGAAAAGTAAAGAAAAAATCTGAACCAAATACACTTGTAAGAATGCATTCCACAACAACACAAAATCTGGTCAAGGAATTGAATGATATAATGATATCCCAAAATAAAGTGTGTGGATTAATGATGAGAGCTCATTAATTGACCATTTTTTAGTTATTAATTTTGAAGAAAATGGGGAGAGAAATAATTATTACAATGAGAACGAAATCATTATGAATGTGTTAAGTAATAAAGTAAATGATTTGTTGTTAACAGCCCGAAAGGAATTCTATATCTGATAATAATATTAAATGCCATTCCCCATTATTTCTGGAATTCTGAACACTATGGGAAGAGAATATCCAATTGGGCACTAAATAATTTAACTATACCAGAAATATATTAGCCTGAAAATAATGAATTTAGTAATTTTACAAAATTATACGAAATATCAGAAAGGGGAGATAAAGGAATAAAAACATTAGAAGAAGCCTGCAATTGACATGATATTGCTTATAGCGATCATACAAATTCAGAATCTAGACATGAAGCTGGTAAAAGTTTACAATACAACAAGAAGCTGAATTAATCATGTTAGATAAAGATATTCCAATTGGTAAAAAAAAGTAGCTTCGACTATAGTTGCTGGAACTCTGATAGCAAAAAGAAAATTAGGATGGTAGATAAAAATGCAATAGCAAAATAAATAATATATATATTCTTTTATACATAAATGATAAATAAAGCCATAACATTCGATATACCAATCCATTAACTGAAGGTTGGATATTAATAAATATGTAACAGAATATCAGCTTCAGAAGAAAAACAAAATAATTAAGGGGAAGGTAAATAACTGAAATTAACATTGGCATTACCTACAATATAAAAGTTAAGCACTGGAAAGAGAGAAAGTGGTCTACATCATGATGGATTTTACCAGTTTTAATTCCAATATTAAGTGCATTTGGTGTTTTATCTAGTGGTGCAATTGCTGTATACAATTCAGTATAAGTAACTATAGAGAATAAAAAAGAAATAGAAAAGCAACAAAGACATAACTCAGTTATAGAAAATAATTCTGTTGGCGAAGGATTTGCTGCAAGAAAAAAGAGGCCAAAACATAAATTTGGCACTACAGTCTGGTATTTATAAAAAAATATTCACAATATTTATAAAACCCAAGCATGTTAGAGGTGTTCATATGTGGGATGAAATAGGAACTAAAAGGTATAAAAAATGAATTTGCGATCAATAACTTAGAAATTTCATCAAATCGTGCACTCATTGGGTTTGTTACTATAAAACTAATAATGATGTTTACTACTTTGATTTATTTGGAGGTAACATAATAAAATAATTTGTTTATTCCTTCAAAAATAACGACATTTATTATGACAATAGAATTTAACACTTTGATTCAGTTATATACGGTCATTCGTGTTTGATTGCTCCACGTTTATTTTCTAGGCGATACAAATTTTCTAGTATATATTTTTACAATAAAATGACACGTATATTTAAGAATTTAATTATAAAATATTTAAGTTAATATTTGAAGATCAATGTTGATCCTAAATCTGCATTAAATTATTATGCAACAAAAAATTACGTTGAATCAAAATACAATATTATAGTTTCTTCCTTACAAAATTAATTAATGTTTTTGTATATACAAAAGAATATGTTTCTATACAAATATAGAAGAATAAATACTATACCTGATACAGTAAATGGTAAAGACGGTGTTAATAAATGATTACGAAATCCTTGCTAGGTCCTGACGCGGCAGGGCGACACAAGGTATATCACTTCACAAAACACAAGACAGTGGAGAGGTTAATTTTGATGAAGTTTGTGCAGTTATTACAACAGACAAACATGAGTGTTTTGGCAAATCTTTACATTTTTAAATATCATTCAACATTACAATACAAACCCTGAGAGAAATCTACAAACATCAAGCCCTTTATTATATTAGCAATTTTTTTAAAGCAACAAATGCCAAATAATACGGATGTAAACCATTTATAATAATACGGATGTAAGCCATTTATAATAATACTGATGTAAGCCATTTATAATAATACTGTATCACAAATACCATTTAAGGGAAATACATTATAAAAACCTTGTCCTCCAAAATTTCTTTTATAAAATACTGAGGACCCTTCTAGATCTCGTTACAAATGACATTTCAAGTAAATACTTTCTAAACTTTGCTTCCATTTGGTAGCATGACAACATTTAATTCTCAAATTTTTTTGCCTTGGGCACATTGGAAAAAGTTTACAAAATATCCCACTCTAATCTGTTACTTTCCATTAAGGCTAACAGAACTTCTATAATTATAAAACAGCCTTTCAATTACAAGTATCACTCCTGGAAAAAGAGACATGACTTCAAACATGTTAAATAACTCTACATATCTCTAATTAGCATATGTCTTCTCATTATTCTGCATTTTGACAGGAATATAAAATGTCTACGCTAAATGTCTTGTATTTAGTGTTTAATATTTCTTTAAAGCTGGCAAATTATTCTACCATTAAAACAGCCTTTACCTTAAAAGTGTCTCTCCGGGAACTTAATGAAATTGAAATCATTACGTAGCTCAACCCAACACATTACCTTTACGTTAACAATTTAGTATATTTCGCCTTCATGAATTAACATGAATTTACCAACATCTGAACTTACATAGGCTGATACATTTTACTTTGTAAATCATTCTCAAATAGCCTTTAAAATCATGCACTTGAAATGAAATGCCTATTAATTCCAATACCTTGACATTTATCACAATGTTTAATTGTTTCGAATATGAACGAGCAAAAGTCAATTATACTGTTTCTGGTCTGAAGGGTCCTAACAACATGATGAAATCCTTATATTTGATGGTCCTCAGAAGCCGTCTCGCCTAGAGCAATCGGCCTCATTTGTGGGGCGCAACGACCACTATTTAATTTCTACCAGTAACATCAACGGAAGCTTCTAAAAAAATCTTACATTTTTTGGAAGTTATGCATATATGGCGCCGTCTTTTCATGAACGAATCGCGTCTTCACCGCTACACGGCGATGGTGGCGCTACACTGCGGGGACTCCTGGAAACAATCAGGCGCAGGGCAGTTTGCCGAGAACCGCTGCGTTGAGCGGCCGCATAATTGCTGGGCAACCGCGACCTTCCTCAAGACACACATTATTGTCTGAGGTCACATCACGGATCCATCGGCGCAGCCCAAGCTCCCACTTGCAGTATATAAGTTAAGAACTATTCTTCAGCAAAGTTTGTTAGGAATTCTGCAGAAATAGGCGATAAATTATTACCGATCAATATGTGTAAGGATTTTCTTGGCGCGGGCAAGAAATACGGAGTTTTTGTTGCCGTCGATGGAAGGTTAGCTAGAGCAAGCAGACAATTTTGCAGGAATGAGACGCCCCGTCTCATCCCACACCCCCGAAGGAATGACTCCACAGAAGAAAGTCCCAGAAGCAGCAGCCGCCAGGAATCCAGCCAAAGATGGCCAGTCTCGGTTGGGTCCCCGACTAATCTCTTATCCAAGAACACAACAAGGAAATACAATCATATCCTTTCTCCCATATACAATGCTGGGATCAAGCAAAATCAAATGTGGCAGTTTCTCGCATCCTCTCTCAGCAAAACATGCAGATTCCAACATTTTTTCTTCTTGCAAGGAATCAAATACGAGACTAGTCTCCTGAGAACATCCCATATCCTATGTGCCTATCATTATCGCTATTCTTATCTATCCTTACTGGAAGGAATGGAAATCCCTTACCAAAAATAGGACGACACAATATCTTATAAATAAATGAAAAAGAAACCCTAGATGAAAATGAGCATGAGTGGAGGGATGGTTCCTGGAGTCCAACACAAGGACTACAAACATCTCAATAAAAACAAACTCTGAATCAAAGCCTGATGATGATGCACAAATTTACCAGCATCACAAGCGAATATTAGAGTAACATTATGACAAAGTCCAAATACCACCAGGAAATCCTTGTCCAATTATTCATTTACAAAAATAAATCAACAGATATGAACTTAATTGAGACAGATGTGCCTTAATTACATTCCCCAGGTTCTTACAATCCTCCAACAAAACCGTAACAGGTTTCAAAAATCTCCGTATCACAAAAGAGTCCCACATAACTGGGGGCTAATTTCGCACCAAACTGAGTGGCTTTATTGCTAAGAAAGTGTGCTTCCAAAAACACCTTATCTTCTACCCTGAAGGTCACTGTACCCTTATTCCTATAATAACGAGAGGCAAGCTTCGTATGATACTTTCTAAGATTATAAGTTACTTTATCCCACACTACTTCCAAATCTTGCTTTCGATTTACAGCATCCCAGCAAAATTCGTGCAATCCCCAAACATTGATTAAAGGATGGAATAATCGTCTACTAAAGAAAATCTCTACAGGAATATTTTTGTCATGTCACTAACGACATTATTAAAAGCTAAACTAAGCTGGTATAAAACCACACCCCATTCTTTGTTGGTCCCCACTTGGAATGCCCTTAAGGCAATATTCCGATTCCAATTATATCACTCTACTAAATATGCCTTGGGGTAATAAGGGGCAGTTTGCACCATCTTAATATCCCAAGTAAATATCAGGTTCTTAATTTCTGTAGAAACAAAATAGGTAGCATTATCTGTAACCAGATGCATGTGCGACCCAAAGACAGGGAAAAGGTGCTGATTCAGCACCTTGCAGATTTCAGATGATTTTATGGACCTTAAAAGGAAAAAACGCAATCTTGCTAAAGCTATCTACTACTACTAAAATATAAGAAAATCCTGCAGTTGTACTAGGTAATGGCCCAAACACACCAAGGTAGACTCTCTCCCATGGAAACTTTGCTACGACTGCACTATAAGGGCTGACTACCTTCACATTCTGGTGTTGTCACTTTTGGCAGTACTCGTCCTGACGAACAAGATCTTCTACCTCATTGGCCATCCCAGGCCAATAAAACATCTCCTGTATGCACAAAACTGTCTTATCTTGATCGAAATGATTTAATAGCTCTAATTCAATTTTAGTAATTTTTAACATCGAGTCCCAAGATGCGCCATGCAGGATCTAAGTTATATGTTTTTATATAGACTTCTACAACATTTTCGAATATATCAGCTAAAATTAAAGCACCAGCTTTATTGTATAATTTTTATTCATTATTCAAAATTTCTGGTATTCTTCATAAAAAATATGCACTTTATTCAATTTTGGGTAGAAGATTGATATTTTGGTGGTAGTTTTGTTTCCTGATTTTTTTTTCCTGAATCCATGTATTCGTAGGGATAAATGCTCTCTTTAGCATACTTTCCGAAGGAAAGAAAGGCTTACGAGATAACTTTCCTGATTATGAGTCTATGTGTGTGCATGTGTGTATGAGTGTGTAGGAATGGTGTCTGTGCATGTGTCCCCCATCTAAATTTTTCGACGCGTGAACCGAATCCCACAAAACGCCTAAGTAAGAACGCCTAAATTTTACAGTTTTTGACGTCAGGCACTTACTTTTAAAATGGCGGCAATTTTGACATTTAGGGAGATATGCTGTATCTCGGAAAAAATTCAACTGATTTAAACCAATTTTTTTTTATGTTGACAGCATAGTGTAAGCATTGAATTCATGGGTGGATATTGTTGATGGTATGCCATTTTGTAAGATAGCTCTACATGAATTAATAAACTTTTGTGTACTACCTCGCGAAACACTTGACAGATTACTACCAAATTTGGCGTAGTACTGCGGCAGTTGATATGTACAAATATGTTTGAAGTATGTGAGAATTTTATTTTCAAAATGGTGGTCATAGAGCTATTTTGATATTGTATGATACATAAGTCAAAACCATGCAATAATTCCAACATAATTTTGTATGCTGGCTGTAGATATCATTACCATGAAATCTGTATACACAAAATCTTTTAGCCCGCCATTTTGTAAAATGTTAAATGTGTCACACAGCAACATAATCATAAAAAACCAAATAAGTTAATTAAATATAAGTCAAACGAAATGATCAAAAAATATAAAAATTGCTTTGAAAATACATTGCATAATTATCGTACCACTATGACCGTGATAAAATTAATTGACTTCAGAAAGGATAACAGAAGATCATTGCCTCAAGTAGAGAATTATACCAAATGATGCTGTAGTTTGCCGATATATTCTGATCATGTAATTATGTAAAAGTCATTTTTTCATCACACATTTTAGCAAAAGCATATATATTATATATATATATATAAATGTTTGTAATACTCTTTCAGTTTACGGCAATTTATTGTAAAATTTAAACTTTAGTATTACACATTCCACAGTTACGGGTTGTAAAATTTGTTCTATTTCACTACTGGCGTTACAAAAATAATCAAGATAAGTTTCCATAGGATTGTTTGGAAGAAAAAAAAAAAAAAAAGTAATGTAATCAGCTTCCCAGACTTCTAGAGCGCATAACATTAGTAGCCACACATACATATATGTCGACGCAGCACTTGCTGAAAAAGGCGGACTGCAGTCCTCTCTCATCGCCTGCTGTAGCTGCATTCTCGTCTTGCTGCTGCGGTGGCACAGCGGGTAGAGCACTCGCCTCACATCAAGGCGAAACTGGGCTTGATTCTTGGCGGGGTCACTCCCCGATTTTCGCACGTGGGAAATGTAACGGACGATGCCGCTGGTCGGCGTGTTTTCTCGGGGGTCTCCCGTTTCCCTCGCCCTTGCATTCCGGCGCTGCTCCATATTCACTTCGCTTCAACATCATATCGGATCTCAAGGCTGCGATGATTATGCCTGGTTGCACCAACATCTTCCCCGATCCGAGATCGATTGATCCTAGTTCCGAACCAGGAGCCAGTTTGATCTTGGTTCCAATGTAAATGTTTTGCACCAACAAAAGTTCATGATTCTGGATCTCCGATTCGACGATCTTGGTTCCAAAGTGAAAGATCAATACTAAGTATGAGACAAATTTTGCTATTGGTTCGTAATATATGACGTCATGGAAGTAGGCATGTTTTTCACTATAGGTAGAACTAGATATGCGATGTTTTATCTGTTTTAACTGAGTTATTGTTGTTCGAATTTTACTGAATAATATTCAAGTTCATATAATATTATTTTAATTTCCCAAGAAAACAATCGAACGTAACTCTTATCTGTTGGCGTATTTTCAAACTACATTTGTCGACGATGGCTTCTGATCTCGGATCGAGATTTCGAACAGCCAATTTCGGCGGTTCGAAATGAACTTCAGCTCGATCTCCAGTCCAGCTATGAACTCGAATGGTGTAACAGTTTTATCTCTCGATCTTAGATCCGATCTCGGATCGAGTTTCAAACCACGATGGTGCAACCGGACATAAGAGCCTCTCATATATTTCCATTCCACACTCTCTCACCTCGTCCACTCACCGGGCTGCTATTATATTTTGTACAATTTAAATAACACCTTTATTGCGAAGTATATTGAATATATCAATTGGCAAACTCATGATGTATTATTAAGAAATATTTTTTCACTATTGCAAACATTTTTGTTCCAGTGAAAAATGGTTTGTTCGTCTGGCATCGTGTGGACGACGACAGTGTTCAAACGTAAATAAACAAACAATATCCCTGGAGCATGCGTAGAGCATGCATAGACAAACACTCGCAACACGCACTCGTGCACTCGCTGTCTGGCATATGGAACAGCACTCTCTGACGTCACTTCCGAGCGAGAGTGCGCGAGTGTGAATATCCTGACTATTTGGAACGCGACCTCCAGCCATAAATGTTACTGACCCTTCCAGCTGGTAGGAAAAACGGTCGAATTTACTTGTCCTCTTTTGAACTCATTCTTGTTACGAAACCTGATATTGGTTCATACGAATAGAATATATTATTATTTATTCTCCTTAGGATGTCTTTCATTACATCCTGCTATTACTGTAGATACCTGATTACATCAATTTTTGTAAAATTTCTGTTAAAAGTTGGCAACATCCTTTTTTTTTTTTTCAGACCATCTTTTATGACCTACATAGATAAACGTTTCTTTATACAAATATTTAAATAACAATATCTCGGTGATAAAGCCTTCGACAGTGTGATAAAGCCAAATACAATATCTATATAGTTATAATTATCTTAGGACAATGCATTTCTTACGGCGCTGTTAACATTTAAATTACAAAGGTCTATTAATACTTGGCAGAAAAGTTCTCATAAATAAATACGTAACAATATCTTTCCCTGCGAAGCCGAACAGAAGAGTCGTCAGTCCAATCGCCGTAAAAACATTTCAGTAAACGTCCTAAATTGTAGTCGAAATTTCAATATATAGACAGCATGGAGTGTTTGCCACCTACAAGCTATGCATATATATAGGAATGCTAGTGTCCACTGGTGGAAAATGGACTATGTTTTTGACTCTATCCTCAACATATGTAATAAATCAAACTAGGTGTAAGGGAGAGATTCTTGCATCCCCAATAAGCGTATCCAAACGACGTGGAGAAATTGAAAACAACTCCTTAGTGAGTGCAAAACTAGCAGACGGTCGTACAGCGTGCCACAAGCTCGTTTCTGATAACATACACGTAACGCTTTAAATTCATTTATTTATTGTCACGTTGTGAATGGACGAGTATACTCAAGGTGATTATGATAAGGAGTTATAAGCCATTCGAACACAATTTTAAAATCCCTGCCTAAGATCTGTTTTACGTCTCCCGACATATTCAATGTTATTAATACGAACCTAGTGACTTTATTCAAGCGCCATGCAAGTGAAACTGTGCAATTGTTAGGTGTGTAAATCATTATACGTATTAGTTCTCCAGTGTATATTAAACAAGAAATGCCAACCTAGTCTGCCGTATATTTAAACAATTCAGTCACAATAAAACGGAAAGTCTTATAAATATTTATATTCATTTGTTGCTATCTTATCTAGGAGCCTGTATGGCCAGCATGTACTGTAGCATATGTGTTGTCACGGGCATGATATTTTTAAAATGTTGATTTAAAAAATTGCTCACTGTACTGTGAACAACTTTGAAACACAAAATCACTGTAAGAATCAATAAATAAATCCATAGACGAGTTTGGTAACAAAAGTCGTATTTAAGGCAAGAAAGGAAGCACAGGTGTACATGGACACGAGCCAATAAATAAGCACACTCGATAGGGAGGTAATAAATATGGAAGGGCGGTCGTGGGTGGTTCGATGATCAGCTGCTGGACCAGGGCGAGGCGAAGTCAGGGCAGGGCAGGTGACGTCACGCCTTGCGGCCAGTGCTGACGACCTTGAGGTAGGTGACGACGGGTACCCTGTTGGCGTAGCTCTTCACCAGGCTGAAGGACTTCCTCTGTGGCGGGCCCGGGGGGTAGCCGTCTGACAACACACACACACACAACTGTGAGGCACTCTCCTCCCGACCCACGCACTTATGACGGACGGGGCAAACCGATTATTATTTTGTAACACCGATTAATCGATTGTTCACATTGTCCTTAATCGATTAATCGATGAAGAATCGATTATCAATGTATTATTAGACGAAATTATTCATTATATTACATTTGATAGTTTTTGGATACAAAGTTTTAACGCGAACGAACACGCAGTACGCAAATTCGCCCATCTGTTGTTGAGTGTTTACTCTTATACATAAATAATACATAATCGTCATGGCAAACTTAAAAACATAAGCTACATCTTCATAACAAATTTTACATACGCTGGAGTAGAGCAATGCTACTTTCCTTCACAAATCATAATGTCAAAAACATTAGACAAATATTTAAAAAAGAATTAAATGAAACATATATGTGTAAAAATAAATTCAATTACTGTTTTAAATGCACAAGAAATATCAGGACTGAAATTATAAATGTCTTCATTCCAATATAATGTTTTAAAAAATTATCATTTTGTAGTAACGATTATTTTTTATAACAGATTATGGTTTCGATTATTAAAATCAACATTGATTACTTACGATTATTTAATGTAATCGATTAACCTATTATCAACATCGATTATCCCGATCACCACCACACACTTATCTGTAGGCTGTTCTCGGTATTCCGGGCCCCTGAGCATTGCACTCCCTTGACCCCCCTCCACCCTCTCGGCGGGCTTGTGGTAAACTGACCAGTTCTCTAAAGCTCTGCTCGACATCTCCCTGTAAGCACATCATTTGTTCTTGCACCACACGTACAATTAACATTGCCGTAGGACTCGGCGCTTTATTCATGCGCCATGCAAGAGAAACTGTGGAATTATTAAAAAAGTATAAAAATTGCTAATTTTCTAATTGCCACACTCGCGTGCATTAAAAAACAGAATGGAGAACAAATAATTTCAGTATTCAGAACCTTGTACCAGGAACAATATATTTAACGTAAAGGTATGGATCTACATTTCATCCGTCGTTACCAACTGTATTATGCACAATAATGCCAGCATGCCCTCAAAAATATATGCATGTGGTGACAGAAACTTTTTTCAAATGTTGATATAAAATATATGAGCTAATCGTAGACAGCGTATAGTACTTTGCAGAGCCGTGACGTTTCATCTTGCTCTACGTCGTCCTGCATCCTGCCATACACTCTATGTAAACCTCTCACTGGGAGAAAAGTTTGTTTGAGTGAAGTGGAGAGGTTTGCAAGGCTTTTAACAACGAGGTATTGAGAGCCTATGAGGGTGAAGCGAAGTTAGTACGGAGCAGCGCCGGAATGCGAGGGTGGGGGACGGGATATCCCCGAGAAAACCCACCGACCAGCGGGATTTTCCGCCCCGATTCCCACGCGCGAAAGTTCGGGAGCGATCCCCGCCGGGAATCGAACAAGGTTCGGCTTGGTGGGAGGAGGGTAGTCTGTCCGCCACACCACCGCGGCCCCCTAGCGTGAGGCAGGCGGCCGAGGCAGGGAAAGGAGACTAGCACTTAGGCGAGGTTACTGCCGAGACACAGAGAGGCAGGAGCAAGTGGACCATTACCCAGCAGAACCGTGCTCAGCCAAGCAACTAGCAGAGCTGGCACTGGCTTGGGCAGCGAACGTGAACATGGCTGCATCCTCCAGGCGGAAAACAAGATTACGCTCCACTCCGCCACACACACATCCTTCGTCCTTCGTCTAGCTCCACCGAGGCGAAGGTTCGCTTCAACCAGCAATCATACTCTCCCAGGTCAATTGAGCGTATTCGCAAGCCCCGCTTTGGGAATACTCTACTGACCGTTATGTATCTTTCCGATCCAATACTAACACATTGCCACGGATCCCGTGACTATTAATTCGTGGTGTCACGGTGGCTGAGCGGTTAGACTGCTCACCTCCAACCAAGGCGAGCCGGGTTCTATCCCCGGCTGGGCCACTACCGAATTTTCGCATGTGGGAATCGTGTCGGACAATGCCGCTGGCCTGCGAGATTTCTCGGGGATATCCCGTTCCCCCCACTATTTCATTATGGCGCTACTACATTCTCACCTCATTTTACCCTCATCGGCTCTCAACACCTCGTTGTTAAGAGCTTCCAAAATCTCTGAACTCAACTCAACACACACAGAGACAAAATGGCATGGCAATTTCATTTATGTGGGCGTAACTATTTTCCGATTGACTCTAGATTGGCCACTGCATCCTGCGAAACGTTCCATATTGGCCGGGCTACCAGCTAGCGAATCGGTTACCAGGAGCTGATTTGTTAACGGCGTTGCATTTTGCTGGTGTGTACGGCTGAAGTTTGCGGGATAAGCTGGGTTATGTCCTCGTACTTTCAGTTTGGGGATTACACACAAGCACATTTAGATATATGGGATGTGTTAAGAGAAAAGCCCTTGGTGATTAGTGCAGAAGTTAATGGGAAGTCTGAACTTTGGCATACGTCAGTCACAGACGAATCAGGCGCGACAATCAGCCAATGTATTTTAATTAATGATTTGTACGTCGCAAATGTGGAAGGTGAACTGCCCACACATGTCTCGAAGGCACATGGTACTGAAACATACATTAACATAACTGTGGTTAATGGGAAGTGTAAAGACCATATCAGCAATCGGAGAGTGCTGGAGGAAATTGCAAGTGATCACAGACTAACAATATATGAAATTGGATATGGAGGAAGAAATGTTGAATGTGTGCCAGATTTAGGAAGAGAGGTTCGATATGTACATCGAACAGCAGATTGGCCACAACACAACAAGACCCTGTTGAGTACACTGAGAAGGCGTCCTCAATTGCGGCAAGACGAACCAGATGAGGAAGAAAGAGTAGCCGCAATCACTCGAATCATCATTGAGACCTGTGAGGAAAATCTCCGAAAAACAAGACAAGGCCACCTGAACATATCATGGTGGGACTTGGAATTGGAAAATGAGAGGAAGCAAGCGCGAAGAGACAGGAGATGACATCGCAGACTTAGAGGTGAGGAGACAGAATTATTTGCTTAACAGTGCAAGTGAAAGAAGCAGGCTTACTTCAACAGGGTTAAGTCGAAAAGGTACAGTCATAGGCGGATTATGTTACACAAGTGGGTAACAAGGATCCTTACAGTGTGGTCTATAAGATTGCATCTGGCAAAGCGAAGAAGGTGATACCTCCACCAAGTGTAAGGGTACATGGTGAGACTTGCACTGACATCCAAAGGTCTATGGAAGTTCTGCTCCACACACTCCTCCCTGATGACTGCCAGGATAATGAGGGAGAGGAGAGCGTCAGGAAGAGACAGCAGATGGGTGAAATTCCTGAGGAAGATGATGCACAAGTTTTAGAAATGGAGGAATTAACATAAGTCGTGCAAAATCTGTTCATCAATCGGGTGCCATTCGATGAAGAGGGAATAAGTCTGTTACGATTTATTGTGTTCTCAACCCAACATTGAATGGTTAGGAAGTACTTATCTCAGAGTCTGCAATTCTTTCAGTTGCTATTAAATGGTTAGCAAATAAGTTTATCTGAGTACCCTGCTCTGAGCTGTTATTAGATGATCAGGAAGTCAGTCTGTTAACAGTGTACCCTGCTCATAGCTGCTGGTAGATGGTTAGGAAGTAAGTAATAGTTTTCCCTACTCTTAGCTGTTAATATATGGTCAGAAAGTAAGTCTTCGTTTGCCCTGCTCTTAACCGCTGGTACATGGTTAAGAAGAGCGCCTGTCATAGCCTGCCATGATCTCAGCAGCTAGTAAATCACCAAGAAGTATATCTGCCACTGTCTACCCTGCACTCAGCTGCGCGTAGAAAGTCAGGAAGTGAGTCTGTGAGAATGCACCCTCCTATCCGCATGCAGTACACACTCAGTCTGCCCTGTTCTCAGCTACCAGTGGATAGTTAAGAGTGCAGTCAAATGAGGAGGAGGAAGCAGGTACCTGTATCCCTGAGCATGGACGGCGGCAGGCGGTAGGGCATGTCACGCCTTGCTCCAGCAGTGGAGTTGCCGCCGTCTCCCGGTGGGGCGGTCTCCGGGTGGTTGTCAGAGTAGTGTGCCTGCAGGTCGCCGTCCCCAGAGAGCGCGAAGCCCGCCCCCGAGGCGCCGTAGTGTCCAGCGGCGTAGGCGGAGGGCGCCGTGTAGTAGGCGTGTTGTGGCATGTATTCGGTGTGTTGCTGGTAGTCGTGGTGGTAGGGCAGCGGGTAGTGAGAGTAGAGGAATGGGTAGTGCTGCTGCTCTCCCACGGACGACAGTAGCTTCTTGAGCAGGAGGAAGACGGCGGCGAGCAGTGCAAGTTTGCTGACTAGCAATGCCTTTACCAGCAGCACCTTGATAGCTGTGATGGCGAGGATGATGGCGCCCGCCGTCTTGAAACCCAGCAGCAGCGGCAGCAGCATCTTACTCATCTTGTTTCCCTTGCCACTCTGCTCGTCTGACAAACACACGCTCGCTCACACTCTGAGGTTGTTCCTCACATCGTGGAATACCACGCCCACCCTCAGTCATGCACTAAACACTAGGTCATCCGATTTTTGTACAGGGCGAGTCCTTTTAAAGAGGCCCCGTGGGACATGTGTGTAACGGAGCGAGGGAATGAGGAAATACAGTCCAGTCTGACAACAAAATACCTACAGTAGGTGCTAGAAGTGGCCGCCATTGACCTCGAGGCAGGTGTACAGACGACACCAAAAGTTGTGAAAGGCGCGGGCGAGGACACGCTGCGGGATGACATCGATAGCTGTCCCACGGGGCCTCTTTTAAAGCACTCAGCCTGTATAAAGGCTGTTTACGATAAAATGAACACTTTTGAAATCAAACAAAGAAAAAGATCACTTCCTCTGCCTTTCTATTTATAATAATTCATAACAATTTTACATGAATAAAGTGATGAGGCCCATGGCAACGTTAATTTTACATGACGTGCATACAAGTAGCACGTCTTAAGCAGGGCTTTCAAAAGTGCTCATTTTAGCATGAATAGCCTATAATTTACTTTTACTTTTCAGTTAGTGAAGTAACTAGTGAAATAACTTGGCAGACATATTTACTACACTATGTAGACAAGGCTTAAGTTTGTTCATATGAGCAAAACATCGATGACAATTTAATACAAATGTCAGATCACTTTAAAACTATCTTTTAATGAGATTTTAAATATAACGAAAAGCTTTTTGACCTTGAAAATTGAGCCAAATAAATAATTCAGAAGGTTATACGAGCACAATTTTGATTTCAGCTGAAGTGTTTCTTGAAGTTTTAGGAACACCACGAAGAAACTTATTGAAAGCCGGCCATGTTATTCGCCTGCAATTGGGGTTTAATTTATGGCTATTTTGGATTTAAATAGCATCGTAAAACTTAAAATAAAATCAAGGTCGAACTATTTAAATAATTTCTATGACATTTTATTGTCTTATTCTAATTACATCAAATATGCCGTGGTGGCTGAGCGGTTAGCCTGCTCGCCTCCCGCCAATGTTCAATCCCCGGCCGGGTCACTCACGGATTTTCGCATGTGGGAATCGTGCCAGACGATGCAGCTAGTCGGTGGGTATTCTCGGGGATCTCCTGTTTTCCCTGCCCCTTCATTCCGGCGCTGCTCCATACTCACCTCAAACACCCTCATCGGCTCTCAAGACATCGCTATTAAGAGCAGCCCAAATTTCTTCACTCTCTCTAACTATATCAACAATTAATTTTAACTGTAAAGAAACATGTTAATAATGCAAATTTTAAAATCTGTATGCCAAAACATAGAAATTTTAAATTCTAGTAACTTCCATAGTTCCTTTTGTAAATTAACTTTCCATGTTTTTCTATACATTCATCACTCTGATATGTGGTGTGTTACAACAGAGTTATAAAATACCTATGAAATATAGAAAGTAATTTTTGGCACTTGAACGCGTTTACCAGCCATTACTACAATACTGCATTTGACTGACCACTACGACTGCTCTCATGCGCTGCGTTTATATCTGATTAACGACTGAGTATAACACAATTCACTAAGACAATTCACACGACGCTGATATCTTTGAAAGTCTGCATGTATAGTTCCAGTTGTATCATAGAAATATTCTTTAACGATATATCCTCTTTGCGCCCTAAATTTTCCTACTACAATTCCGCTTTTGTGTGGAAGACACTTTTCCTTGGTCTTTTCTGTTATTGTATTTATTACTTTAAGGTTTTGTTAAATCATAGTTCACACTGACGTGCAACTTTTAAAGTCATCTGGTCAACATAAAAGTGTTTGTTTAAATTTCAACTGTCAACGGATATATAGGCTGTTCGCGATAAAGTGAGCACTTCTACGGCCCTAATTACTTTTTTAATCCTTTTCACCGCCTTTTAAAATAAATATTGCAGTGTAAGTAATAAACACAATGTGTATATTCCATCACAATCGGAAGTTAACGCCTAAGAGTAAAATATAATACCTTTATTGACTATTATTCCAAATGAAAGGGCTTTCAAAGGTGTTCATTTTTCAAAGGCAGCACATATCCATGTATATGAATGAACTACCTTGATTGATTTGATCATATAGTTTGTCCAATAATATAACTAGATAGCTATAAAATGATGGGATCTGAGTTATCTACCACGGCATATTGTTATTGTAACGATATTTTAAATGCTAGAAATAATCAACAATTACAAGAAATTTGAAACTCCCATTGGCCAGAAAGAAAACAAAGTTATATTCAATGCTATTAGCAAGTAATTAAACATATCTAGGTTTTGCATTTGGAGTGCTCACTTCTCTCTTACACTTGAATGCATACATAATAGAGGTAAAATTTATTACTGTCATGTACATTTTACACAATATGATCACGAAAAATTAAAATCGCTCATAACTCCAAATAGAAGATTTCTGTTACGTAACTATAGTATTGGACCCACGATATATCAGTTGCATTGTAATTGATTTAGAGCAAGTTTACGAACATCTCTATGCACTTACTTACATAGCGTGTGTGTTCTGACCTGAGATGCTACCCACGTGGTTGACAGTGCTACTGGCAGGGGAACTGCCCAGGGTTGGAACACAGGAAATGACATCTGCGCAACTGGGTGCGCATTCTACGGCACACTGCCTCTACAGTTTGAGGCCTATCGTTTTACTCGCTTAAAAAAATTAATGATATCTTTTTTAACTAACTACAGATGAAACCCCATATTTCGACATACACAATTTTGCCTAGATGCAAAATATTTGTCCGAATATTAAACATAATGCGCATAATTTTTGTTGTCTAGTTTGTTAAAACAATCTTTCAATTACTATATCTATTTCTGACTTCGGAACAAACTCTTACTATCCCCCAATACTCTAAAATTTAAAAAAAAATCCTTATTTGCGTTAGAGTAACTGCAGTTGTCAGTACCACGAGGACACGTAACTCCAATAACGTTATCAATTTTTGAGTAAATCCCCAATATCTAGTAATATGAAAATATTGACAGGACCATAACGAATCTCAGCAGTGTTTGTTAACCTTACCGAGAATCATATTCAGAGCATAATATTTTACTAAAATCTTTCTCAGGCACTTCAAGAAATATGCGCCGGCTGATGAAAAAAACCTCCGAATCTCTAACTAAACTTCATATTGGTTTTATCTTCCAAAAGAAATTCGCGGGTGATTATTTTCAAAGTTTAAGAGCATTATAAATAAAATGATCTAATTGGATGACCAGCGCTGTAGTAGCATCCGTTTTGCTGCATAATGCCCGTTAATAAAGTATTTTCTCACCGGTATCTTCGCCACTTTGGAACGACAGCTTCCTCGTAGGGCTTGACCTTGATGTCTGAGCTACGACGTATATTAGTTCAAACTCACAAGTTAAAACCAATGTCCACTAATGTCCCAAAAACAGCCCCGAGAGGGAATTACTTCGGCATTGTGTAGCCCAGCTCATGTAACACGATGAATGAAGGGTTCTTCAACTAGTAAAGGCTGTTCACGGTAAAATGAGCACTTTTGAAAGCCATGCTTACAATCTCCTTGTAGGCACGTTGTGTATTCATCCGCCTGATGTAAAATTATCATTGCCACGGGCCTCATCACTTTATTAATACGTCAGTGGAGTAAAACTGTGAAATTATTAGGAAAGTAAATATTTCACACATCTGCTCATTTTTTACACCTCTACACATAAAAAAAAACAGAAAGGGAAAGAAATAATTTATAGTTATCACAAATGGAAACCTAACACTTTCTATCTGACTGCAAGATTTGTAACTACTTTCCCTCCATCGTTACCAACTTTACTGGGCGAATGTCACTCAGTGTGCCCGTTCAAATATATGTAAGCAAGGGTAGTGACTTATTTCAAAGGTTCATTTCAGAAGTGCTCTTATTATCGTGAACAGTCTGTAGATACAATTTTATATTAAGTTTTATGCACTTACGTTATCAGAATATTAGGTGGTACCTACACTGAAAGTGGATTTCGAATCAAGCGCGTAGGCAGATATTTGGAACTCACGAGCTGAGTGATGGCAGGTGTTGGGCCAGAACCATCAGCTGTTCCGAGTCTCTGCCACGTGAGTGTAGTTTTCCGACTGGAAGAGTCTCACATAGTAGGCATGAGTAGTTACACTGTACATCGCCACTTTCTACATATTACAACAAGCTGCCTCTCTCGCAGAGACAGCGATGTGTACGTGACACAGTGAAAACATCGTTCACGACAAACGAACCTTAGAAAATGCCACTGCCTCTGCTTGCATACATTTTAACGGGCACCCTGAGGGACATGCGCCCAGTAAATTTGGTAACGATTGATGAGATGTAGTTCCATATCATTACGTCGAACAAAAAGTGTAAGGTAACCATTTTTTATAACTTGAATTATTTATCTTAAGTGTAAAAATTATCAGATTTGTTAAATGTTGACTTTTATAATAATTTCCCAGTTTCAGTTGCCCGGCGCATGAATAAAGTGATGAGGCCCATGACCATGTTATTCTTACATAAGGCGGAAGAATACATAACGAGCATACAAGTAGGTCTTAAGGAGGGCTTTCAAAAGTGCTCATTTTATCGTGAACAGACTTTGAAAGGAAAGTGAAAATGCTACTTACTTCAATTGCCATAGTTTATTAACGGTTGTACTCGACAATATTATTCTAGGTGCTAGTTTTAGGCAAGTAATGGATATGTACGCTTCATATTTTAGCGCTAGGGCAATGTTTTTTATGTATGTATATAAGCTGCACTATTATCACCGTACAGGCGTAAAGGCGGGCATTAAAAGCCGCAATGATACGGAAAATAAATGAACGAATTATAATTCGCATATCTGTATGTTTACTCTTTCAGCCAAATTAGCTTACAAAAAATATAGCGATTTTAAGTTATGGAACACTTGAAGAAGAGATGAATGAGGGGATATTTTCATTTCAAGGTTCGAAGAGAAGGAAAAGTTGGGAGATAATTTTTCGTTCCTTTCTTTTTGTATCTTCAGGGCTGCATTATCTTACTTAAACAGAGAACGTCATTGTTGCGTAGTGTCCTGCTGTTGCGATTATATTTATTACGATTTGTCGCACACGTACTTGTAGCAAAGCCTTAATCGAAGAAGCAATATCTGTGAATTGGCCTGGCCATTGGAAAATTTTGGATTAAAGTTAATGCTGCAATATTCTGTGTGATTTAATTACATCCCATAGCAAAAACTAAAGGGCGGTAGAAAACAATAGAAACGTATGTTTCCGACATGGAAACTGTGTTGTAGCAAGTAAAATTAGGGTCCGAAAAGGATAGGAACGTATGTAGGGTTTAACGTATTGTCGACAGTGAGGAAATTAGAGACTGATGGAAGGATAGTTTGTCAAAGAAATAATTTTACGATACAACCGGAACTCTACGTGTGGGACCTAAAGAACAACTCGCGCCGTGTGTTTCAGAAATACTCAGCACATGAAAGCAGCCGAGCTGGACTACTCTTTGAATCCTCACAGGCCTTACTTCCGAGCTGGCTCGTGTACATGACCTTGCGATCTATCTGTGTTCGCATATCCGCCTGTCCTACGTCCTAAGTTTATCTACAAATTTTAACTTTGTTCGCGGACACGCCAGCATGAACCAAGCAGCAGGAAATTTGAATAAGATTTTATACATTAATCAACACAATATAACAGCAATATAAGGTAAGCTATTTTAATAACGAAGATGTAAAAATTAGTATTACGAAACCAACACATATACAGTTTATTAAAATGGTGATAAACAGAGTATAAAATGCTAAGATAGCATAAAATTCATAGATTCGTATTGTAAATGTATTTAAGATGGGGATATGTTGACATAATATTAAAAAAATTGTGTTCATTTTTAATGTTTTCTTCGCCGTACTAGAACATGTTAGTTAGTGGACAACGCCAATCGTAGACAAGCGCCCTAAGTCATATATATGTAGACAATCCTTAAGTACTACCAGTGAAAAACCAGCGTAGACAATCTTGAAATCATATCGGTCATCTGTAATAAACAATCTGTTATTTTGTTTCCTTTAAGTTCGCTTTAAAAACTTAAACAGGCAGATGTTTTGACTGAATGTTCACTCAGAGGGTGGACACAGGCAGGCCAGTGTTGTGGTATCAGGTTCCATGTGAAGCCCCGGCAAGCGGGCAATTCCCGGCCAGGGACTTTCATCTGGAGACTATGATGGACGCTGCCAGTGTACGTAGGGTTTTCTCAGCTATTCCCTATCGCTTTACTTCTCCATTCCACTGCTGCTCCACTATCTCCCCTCGTCCGAACTTAGTGCTAGCCGAGACGACAGCCTGTTAACTCTCATCCAGGAACGATGGACAGAAGTGACTCGAGCCCATGAGGAGCTGGAGCCTAGACTAGTTTCAAATAACCGCAACAAAGCTCCAAGTGGAACTGATGCTGTCCTCACCAAACCTCCCCTCCAGGTGGCCGATACCTATTAAAAGGTCATACCTGGAGCGCTACTTTCTATCATTTCGTTAGCCCCCGCAAAATAAAATCAAAATCGACTCTTTTGATCTTCAGGGTCCACCGGGAACTTTGCAAATTTTGAAACCGCCATGCTGCCCGAAAGAGGAAATGAAAACTACACTAACTACTCACACATTCACTAACTACTCACATTCCGGGTTTGTCCTTCACGACTGAATGTAGGCTTGACGGTATCCCCATTAACTGCAATGCGCGGCCCAGTGCGCCCGAGTTGTGACTTTGGGGGATGCCCTGTAGCCAGAAACATCCCCCGCCACCTCGCTAGACAACCTCCACAGTTCACAATCTTCCTTGGCACTGGGCACTGCTATCAGCAGCTTTTCCCTCGCCAGAGTTCGCCAGGTCAATATCACGGCTAGTGACCGTTGGCAAAACGACCAAATCTTTCTTCTCGCTTGCCGTCTCGACAAATTAAACGGAGATTCTTCAGGAGCATATGGCTAAAGTAGAGCCATATAAAGAATTAAACTCTATACCTTTACCAGAGTCTCCAGTTGTGAGCCATCTCTGGAGCTACAGCATTTTTTAAATTCTAGCAGATCTCCCCGGCGTTGCCCGAGTACAAGAGGGTAATAAGATGTACACGACCCTGTTTCAGGGATTTCTGGCATAATGGGTGGTAGGAACCCATTTGGGCAAACACGGTGTTTTAAGTTAGGCACTGAAAAACATAACTGAGAAATTTGGTGAAAGGTCTAGAATTTAGATACATGGCCACGTGTTAGGGTTTTGTGGTTTTGAGCTCAGTGGGTGGGAGGATTCCATTTTGACCTGAACAATATTTTAAGTTGAATACTGAAGGGCATTCCTGCCAATTTTGATATAGTTCTGTCTATCAATGTATCGAGAACAAACAGACATGCATATGCATACATACAAAAACTTAGAACTTCATATATATATATATATATTCTTGTAACTATACTCGATCCTATAACGTACTTTTTGTGATTTTGTTTCCCATTACGATATAATATTTACTTGTTCAGCATTATGTCTGCTGCACTCGTCATTATCTGCGCCACCGAGCATATTACAAGTAACAAGATCCTATTATAATACCTCTTGGCTGTCTTTTGCAGACTAGTCTCGCCCTTCATCAAGGTATAGGCTGTTCACGGTAAAGTGAACACTTTTTAAAGCCCTTCCAATAACCATTAACCACTAATAAATACATTTTATGGCAGCTTCAGTCGTTAACTTTTGGGAGTGGTGGAATGTATATATTGTGTTTTTGGTCACAAGGCTATGTTTATATTAAAAAGTGGCTAAAAGGAGAAATTTTGGAGGGCCTTAAAAAATTCTCACTTTGCCGTGAATATACTATATGAACCCTTATGCTAACGTTTTGCAGAGCTCGTCCTGCGACGATTGCAGATGCGGTTTACAACACACTGCCAACACTCCAACATCGTGGACGTGCGAGAACCCACAGGGATGTGTTCCACGTAATGTCATAGAGAAAAAATGGGAAGGGGGGCGGGGGATAGACGTACACTGTTAAAATTGTCCGTATATTTACGAAAATTTTTACGAAAATGCAGAGTAAATACACGGAAACGCAATCCGTAATGACGAAAAACGAAGTTAAGTGCGGAAATACAAAATACGGCAAATCTCCGTGTTTTCTATAACTTCGCGTTTGGGGCACGAACAATGGCGAGCGAGCCTACACGAAGATTTCTTCGCCACTGGAACCAGGAAATGATCGTTTCTGCGGCAGTTAAGGTTATCCATGTCACGAAGACCAGATCTTTCAAACATTAATAAGTAGTAACGGAGTCTGTAACTCTTAGAAACACTTAAAATACACTAACTTTAGTAGAATCTAAAAAAGTTACTCATGTGACTAATATAGAAATTCAAACGTTATACCAACCTCACCATGTGAGAGTTGTAGGTACGTGGTTAAGGTCGTGAACTTGCAACTTTTTGGCTCGGGCTCAAATCTTGCTCAAGTATAAAATCCTTTTTATACACAGTTGAACACACACATAATTAAAATTAAAATAAAAAAGATATTAAAAATGATTTAAACTAGAAGTACATAAAACTAACTAGGGAATTAACGGAGAGGTTCTGTGAATTCTACTGAAAATCCGTATTTTTTAATCATTGTGTCTGTAATTTTACGGAGAGTTTACAGACACCTCTGGATAAATTTATACCAGCACTTTTTCTTAAAACGAAGAAATGTTTTTTTAAGAGTGTACCTGCATGTCTGCCGAGGGTGAACGCCACCTCCATGTACCCCGGGTTCTCCTTGGAGCGAGCCAGCCTCACTCCCACGTCGCCCCACAGACTGAGAAGTAGCGCCCTACTCGCCAACACCTTCTCCAGGTTCAACGACACCTTGTCCAGCCCCAGGCCCTCGTCCCACGCCACCGCCCTGCCCTCTCCATCTGCTTCCTCCAGCCGCTCCAGCACCAGACAATCAGTCAGCTCCACCTCGTCCTGCCGCCACATCTCCGCCATCCGCCGCGACGCTGTCCTCCGCAGGCAGTCCACGTCCAGATCCGACCAGCAGTCCTCCATCGTGCGGTTGTCTTCGGGGCTCTTCCCGCTCACCTCGGGCAAGCTTCTTCCTCTAGCAGCATCAGAGCGGCTTACTTCGACGTTGACGTCAGGCAAGCTCTTCCCACTATCTGCTTTCGAAAGTTTTCGTTCGATGACGGCCTCAGGCAAGATACTTCCACCAACCTCAGAGGGGCTTCGTTCAACGGGGACCTCGGGGGAAAACCTTGCATCAGCAGCCTCGGAGGGACTTTGTCCGACAGCAACCTCAGACAAGTTCCTTCCACCAACCTCAGACAAGTTCCTTCCACCAACCTCAGACAAGTTCCTTCCACCAACCTCAGAGGGGCTTCGTTCAACGGGGACCTCGGGGGAAAACCTTGCATCAGCAGCCTCGGAGGGACTTTGTCCGACAGCAACCTCAGACAAGTTCCTTCCACCAACCTCAGAGAGTCTTCCTTCAACGTCGACGTCGGGCGCGCTGCTTACACTGGACACAGAGGGAGATTTAGTCACGACGGAGTCATCAGGGATCTTGGAAGAACTCCGTTCGACAACGACCTCAAATGTTCCTCCTTGGTCTGCGACCACGGAGGACCCTCCTTTATCAACGACCTCATTGGTGAGTTCTTCGTCAGAAGCGTTTCTTCGGGGAGCGTGTTCAGCGGGGCGTTGCTTGACGACAACTTCCAAGGGCGTCTTGTTGCCCTCGGCGGAGGAGGAGTTGTTGGCCGGCGGCTGCTGGGCCGACGACGACACGAGGAGCAGCAACATGAGGCTGCAGCGGCGAGGCATGTCCTTGCAGAGCGATGGGGACTCTTCACGTATCCTGCCCGAGCGTCCTGGCGCGGGAGGAGCTTCACAGTGACTGGGTCGCGGGTAGGTGGGAGGCGCAGTTTTATGGCAGTCACAGATCCGCGCTCAAGCCGAGAATGTATGTCTGTGGCGCATCGCGCTCTGCTAATTAGAGCCGCAGCCACTATCAGCGAGGGCGCCACAGAGGAACCAAGTACATGCGATTTGTCCCGCACGGCACAGAGCACGTCACGTTACAGAGGCGCGGCCGCCTGCTGCAGCCAGCTGTACTCACGCGCCCGCCTCACGCCGCCCCTCGGTTATAATCCATTCACCGTTACTTCAGCCTTTTATCAAGCCCTGCTATTGTTCTACTTGCAGGACTAAGCTTAACAGTCTGTAGAATTACACCAGAGGGACAACGCACCATATTCGTGCGTACTCAGTTGTAATTATATTTTCTATAAGAACTGTTTCTCACTAGGCGTTACCAACATACCTATTTTCTCCCTGTTTTTATTCGAATAATTTATAAATGAAGTATTATAATTTATAGATAAGATATGAAATACATTTCAATTTAACAGGAAAAAAAAAATTACTTTTGCGAACACAAGTACAAAACGCTTGTGATACAGGCAGGGCGTATTTAAGAAATAACTAAACACGTCATACATGGGGAGATCTTTCAAAGGTTTGATTCAAAAAGGCTGAAGAAACCGTGAATGGACTATAGCCATGCTGAGGACGTACTTTCCTTCTTATTCTGTGTGCTTCCGCTATGAGTAATAAAGGCTGTTCACAATCAAATGAGCACTTTAGAAATCCAAAAAAGTCACCGCCTATGTTGCATATATTTAACATGCGCACTGAGTGACGTGTGCCCAGTAAAGTTGGTAACGATGGAGGAAAAGTAGTTCCAGATCTTTACGTCAAATTAAAAGTGTTAGGTAAACGTTTATAATAACAATTATTATTTCTTTCGCTTTCTGTTTTTATAATGCATCAAAGTGTAAAGATGATCAGATTTTTTTTTAATTTTCTCTATTAATTTCATAGTTTCACTTGACCGACGTACGAATAAAGTGATGAGGCCCATGGCAACGTTAATTTTACGTAAAGCGGAAGAATAAATAATGTGCATACAAGTAGATCTTAAGCCGGGCTTTCAAAAATGCTCACCTTACCGTGAGCAGCCTGTATCAACATTTCTACAAGCCTCGTCACTTTATACATGCGTCAACAGTAAACATTTTGGAGAATGTACATGTGTACCCAACATCCATATTCATGCTCTAACGTCTAAAAAACAAGGAAATTCTTTTTCAGTGGCAATAAATTTAAACATTACTCTTGCGATACGTCAGTTCTAGAATTATTTTCATTAATTTGCTGCCAACTTATACTGGAGCCAGTATGTGAGCGTGTGCTGTAGCATGTATGCTGTCATGGACAGTTTATTATTCTAAAGGTTGACTTAGAAAGTGAACTGTGTATATCCCAAGCACACCATTTCCCCCTAAAAGATTTTATTAGATTCTTTTACTAATACACGAAAAATAATTGTCTGAATTAAACCTGAGTAAGAAAATATATTATGGAAGCATACTTGTTTTACCAATTTTCATGGTAAGTTCGTACGTCATGAATCTTTGCTATAAAATAACCGGATTACTTATCATAACACACTTCTCGATAAAATTTAAATAGAAGTACTACCAGGAGATTCATTAATACTTGGAAACGAATATCTTGGACGAAACACTGTGCACTGCACAACACTCACGCCTCAAGCTAGGTCCGTGCGGAATTTGAGTACAACTTTGGGTCTTGTGTTCGGAAAATTAAATTTGCCATGTGTTGTGAACCCTAGTAATGTCATATTTCAGGAAATCGAATATTTGTGTATGAGGATCGCTTAATTATATCTACTAATAGACGCGCATTAATCTTTAAAGACTACTGCTTAGCTATTTATGGACGTAGCGGGATTATATGGATATCGGATGTGATCTACAAAGATTATGTAAATATATAAAATAATTTAAGTTAATCCAGCAATAATATTCCCATTAAAATCCACTAATTTTGTAGGAAATTTGAAAGAAAACAATTATTTAATTTTGACCGATCCGTTACATTTCCATATAGAGTAAAAAATTTATTTTCTTTGAGACCTACTTTGTAAAGAAAAGTAATAAAAGTGAGTCAAGAATTTTTCTGCGGAATACACAAAAATTAGCACACGAACAAAACAAAAAATACTTTGAATATCCCCTTTTCCCCAAAAAGAATTTAACGCTGGACACATATAATTCCGGAATCTGATTCATTATTATTATAAATTTCGTCAATCTGATTAGATAATTTCATAAAAATTCATTCACAAACGTGTACCTATATAATAGCATAAAATTCCTGTTTTTTGCGAACATTCTATAATCTAACATAAATAATTTGCACTACGGTTTCAAGAAATCAATTCAATGACATTTTTTTGCAAATTCTTAATTTACACGTGTTCGTATGTAATAATGTAGATTTTTTTTTTAAAGGAACGAAAATTCGTGATAAATGTAATTTAATGGGTTTATTCACGTTTTGTGAAATTATCTCACACTTCGGGATAATTTTTGTACTATTGGTTTCCTTTAAACTCCGCTTTTAGACGCGAGAGTACATCACTCATAAGTTTTTATTCAAACGGGATCATGGAAATTTGAACATTCATCCACTGGGACGATGGTAAAATAAAAATTGTGTGTGATGGATAAACAACCTGCTTATCTGACTTGGCCACTTAAAATGTGGGAGCCATTTCACGTTATATGTCACTTCTAACAATCAAGATAAAATGTGCAGCTAGACACACCACGGTCATTTATAAAAGTCTGCAGATAACTCTCCGGTGTCTGTACAATTTGCGAGTATACAAAATGCTAATAACGAATCTCTTTTCCAGCGTATTTAGAAACGCATTGTGCTACAAATTCATTAGGTTCAGACATATTTCTTCATGTCTATCATATACGGAGCAGAATATAATAAGCCAAGTTAGTGTTTGAAATGCCAGTTCACTTCTCCTTAACTACCTCACCATGAGAAGAGCAAAAGGATATTTAATAGTACGAAAATGTCTTTTTATAGTGTGTATCAAATTGAACATGATGTTGATGCTAGTATAGGCTGTTCAGGGGTAAAATGAGCACTTCTGAAAGCCCTGCTTACGATCTACTTGTATGTTGGTTGTGTATTGTTCCACAATGTGTAACATTAACATTGCTACGGGCTTCGTCACTTCATTTATACGTCGGTAAAGCAAAACTGTGAAATTATTAGGAAAGTAAATATTTTACTAATCTTCCAATCTTTACACTTCGATGCATAAAAAAAGAAAGGGAAAGAAGTATTTTAAGTTATCACAAACGGTTATCTAGCACTTTTTATCCGACGTTAAGATTAGAATCTACTTTCCCGCCATCGTTACCAACTTTGCTGTGCGAATGAAACTCGGTGAGCCCATTAAAATATATGCAGGTAGGGGCAGTGACTTTTTTTGTAAGGTTCATTTCGCATGTGCTCACTTTATCGTGAACAGCATTTATGAAATTTTTTTTCAAGAGAAGTATGAACACATCCTAATATAAAGGACTATGGATGGTACTAGAGGTAGTAGACCATTTATAGCAGCTGGGAACAAGGAGGTTATGCGCATGCGCAGTGCGGGAATAAAATTTTTGTGGTTTCATCTATGCTTCTTGCTACGTGTCAGCGGCCAACACATGTGATAAGTCATCTCTAAGAGGAACATCATGTGAGAAAACAGCAATGTAAGGAGTCAGCTTGAAAACCGTGATGCATCAATTTGTTTTTTTTTTTTCTCGTCGTGGAAGGAGGGGGGGGGGGGTGCTTGGACTTCCTGCTGGAAGTCTGAGGACATGGAAAAGGCTTGAAAAATTATTTGAATTCAAACGTTAATACTGCCTGAAAGTTTAACGAGGGCTTCTGGATTTAAGATATTAATTCAGAGTTCAAAATGTAGCTAAGTCTAAAATTTCCTACTCATTACTTTTCTTTCATTTATTTGCGTTTCTCTCTATCTTTCTCTCTCATCCCTTGGCTCTCAACTTCATTCCTAAACTTTCTCTCTCGTCCCTTGGCTCTCAACTTCATTCCTGAACTTTCTCTCTCGTCCCTTGGCTCTCAACTTCATTCCTAAACTTTCTCTCTCGTCCCTTGGCTCTCAACTTCATTCCTAAACTTTCTCTCTCGTCTCTTGGCTCTCAACTTCATTCCTGAACTTTCTCCCTCGTCCCTTGGCTCTCAACTTCATTCCTGAACTTTCTCTCTCGTCCCTTGGCTCTCAACTTCATTCCTGAACTTTCTCTCTCTTTCCTTGGCTCTCAACTTCATTCCTGAACTTTCTCTCTCGTCCCTTGGCTCTCAACTTCATTCCTGAACTTTCTCTCTCGTCCCTTAGCTCTCAACTTCATTCCTGAACTTTCTCTCTCGTCCCTTGGCTCTCAGTTTCATTCCTGAACTTTCTCTCTCGTCCCTTGGCTCTCAACTTCATTCCTGAACTTTCTCTCTCTCACTTGGCTCTCAACTTCATTCCTGAACTTTCTCTCTCGTCTCTTGGCTCTCAACTTCATTCCTGAACTTTCTCCCTCGTCCCTTGGCTCTCAACTTCATTCCTGAACTTTCTCTCTCGTCCCTTGGCTCTCAACTTCATTCCTGAACTTTATTAGCTTTTCCTTTCAGTTACATTATTTTTTTTATACATGTGTAAGCTCCTCTGGCAGTAAGTATCTCGGTGGGATTTCCAACACAAACCTAGCCAGTCCGCCCCTGGAGCATGTAACAAGTCAGTTGGAACAGCGGCTTCAGTTATCTACGTGTCTGCATAATCTGGAGCGGCAGTTGCAAACACATCTGGAACGACCTACAACGGGACAGCATTAGACATTCCTCTGATTCCTGCAGGATGGTACTGGTTGCATGTATCTACGATAGTTGTGGTGCAACTGTGCGAAGTTTCATTCCATTTCTACGTCTACTTATGGACGCGGCGCGACAAAAAGCCACACCACCGCCACTACCACGTGGTCTCAACAATTCTACTGGAGAAGTACGAGGCTGCGCTGTCGTTCTTACGATGCGATACACAAAGTCGACTTTCTCTAATTTAATTTGCAAGCCTAATCATATGTACGTGCTTTTTGTTTGGTAGTAGCCATTTGGCGGTTTTGGAAGCTACGCAGTGAATCGTGAATGATTTCTGCTTTGTCTGCGCAGAGAAAGTTGAGGTCGGCTCAGATGTCTTGGCGCAGAGAAGGCGGATAATGCAGGAGTGGCGATAAGCTCTCCGACTGTTTGTTGGCTCTGTCTGCTCTATTTGTTCGGTGTGAGCTGCCCACCTTATCGCCGTTCAAAAGTCTAAAATTATTTCCTATTACATTTTTCTTCTAAATCTACCCTATTGCTAAGTATTAGGCGTGTGTCCGCGGTATGAGGGACCTGAATGCGTCTCAGAGCTGCGCCCCTCACACCTAAAAGGAGAGGAAGTTGCATGCGAGGAGATATGCATCATGGCGTGGAGGGACTGAGCAAATTATGGCCGCCGTTTTGGGCCATAACTGCCTCCCTTGGTGTACCTATAGCTGGAACTATAAATTAGAAGATGCTAGGAAAATCCGGCATAGTACCGTAAAAACCCAGCCGACAGAAAAGAGTTCAAAAACTCGGGAAACATTAATGAAAATGTTGCTAGGAGACAGCAGGTGTGGAATCTGTGCCATTTTAATAAGTGTTGAAAGAAGAGGGGGCGATGTCTGTGGGCTTGGGGCGCCCTTGTCTTAACTACTGCCAATATTCCTGTGCAGGCGAACCAGCACAACAATATTGGCAGCAGCGATTTAATGCATGGTCATCCCTGCTTCTCGTCGAGTGCGTGGGTAAACTAGGCATCTCAGTCGTGGCACCGACTCCATCTTCTCTCTTCTGCGCCGACATCAGGGTCTCCACGCCGTGGGTGAAGGTGTTTAACCGCAAGAGGGGAGCCACCCCATCCCCCTTCTCCAAAATCTCCGTCGGTCTTCGGGTGAGCATTTAAAACTGCTCGGCGAGACATCCAGGAGCTATCATTGATGGAGGCGAATACGCTGGCCCAGGTGTGAAGGCTGACATCGGGGAGCTTCGGAGGTCCGATGTATCTCAATACATTCCTCACGAATACCCAGTCGACAGCCCGCCGAATCCAGCAGTGAGGTTCTTTACACTCCACCTTTTGCTACATCCAGATCCCCGTCCCCGCCTTGATCTTTCGGCCGCCTCCAGCAGATGCACTTCGCCATCTCGTACTGAGCTGTCCAGCCTCCCGACGTCCACGAAGACGGTGCTGTGGAGCCAGCCAGTTGGTCCACGGCCTGGTATTGGAATATTCCCTGATACCCTAGAGACTTGGATCCCCGATCCACCACCTGGGGACGCGCTGAGTTGTAGAATAGTCGCCGCTCATATTGGAGGCCATAGTCCCATCGCACTCGCAGAAGCTCCTCGCCTCCGCTGGTCCCAATGGGGCGAGCCGATCCCGGAGAGTGAGCAGCCACGAGCGCAATATTCATCCCACGACAGTCCACATCGAATGTCCTATTACATCCTTTTTAGTTGTGATATTTAATAATAGTTCAAAAAATGTACGACGGTTCATGAAAAGAAAAACTTTTCAAAAACTAATAAAACAAGCTATTAGGATTTGAAAATTATATAATTTTTTCATGTCGATTTCAAAATTGAAGAAAATTAACACGTCAGGATACACCTTGAAATGATCGTTCATGTTATAACACCGTCGTGAATTAAATCTGTTAGAGATTTGTTCTGCAGTGTGCCCTCATTTCAATGTTAACTCCTGAGATAAAATCCCAAGTCAAATTCGCACGTGAGCCAAGAGCTGAATTTCAAATAAATTGAAACAAACCACTTCTGCGACATCAATCAACATTTCATATGTATTAAATGTAATGTTGAAACCATTAACATTTTAATCAGAACGAAATTAATATTTAAACTTCTCTTACTTATTCCATAGGGCGACGGGGGTGCACTTGTCGGACTCCTCGCATCTCAACTTGGCGAACTGGATTCGAGATTTTAGCGCTTGGGAATCGTGCCGGACGATGCCGCTGGTCTGCGGGTTTTCTCGGGGATCTTCCGTTTCCTCAGCATTTGCATTCCGGCGCTGCTCCATACTCACATCACTTCACTCTTATCAGTTCTCAGGACCTCACTTTTAAGCCCCCCCCCTAAATCTCTCCACACCACTTATGCTATAAAATCATTATTAATGTTATTTTTCATACGGTTAGTATCTTATGAAGTTAACGTTGATACCATGTCATGAAACTATAAAACATACTCAAACGAGAAAAAATGGCACCCCAACAGCCTTAACTGAGAGAGATAGAAGTCATTGTGGTGTCATTTTTGGCCCACTCCACGTTTATCATTGAAATATATTCTTTGGCATGATAGAGTATTACGCTCAGATGATTGAATAACTGTAATACCATAGGAGCATCTCTATTTGTTTACCATGGAATAAATTATAATTTAATTACTATCTTAATATGATTGTAGCTACAGAATAAATAGCAACACAAGAAGTGAAAAATATTGTCTCTAAAATTTAACTATATCATGTTCTATCTCCTAACGAAATTACATTTTCATAAATTAATGCCAAACACAAGTAATGGCCAAAATAACAATATCAATCAAAAATGGCGTCTAACTCTCCACCTTAAGGATATCGAAAAGCAACTTTTTATCCAAGTTTTGTGAAGTTATAAATGGTTTCGTCCTATGATATCGATGATAACATCATACAACACCAAATTAGTGAAACATAACATTTACCATGATTGTTAACGTTAGTATGAGAACTCTGACTTAAAAATTTGGTTCGCACAAATATAAATAGGTTAATTTGACTTTAAATCTGGTTTAAACTGAAGTTTCTTTGAAGTGACAGCAGCAGTCTTTTGAAGTTTTATTGAAATACAACACTCGGTTCCGCTACGCTAAGTTGATTAGTTTCTTAGCAGCAGCAATTTGAGCAAGCACATACAGCCGGACTACCAAACCCAATGTTGTAAACTGCTTGAAATACTGACCGAAAATAATCATATGACACACTAATTTCCTCAGACTTATTCTTGTTGAACATATCACAAAGTGGCTTTTGATAGATCACTTGGTACTTGCTGTAAACTCTTGAACTGTTTTTCTTTTGCCTGTACAAGTTGAGATCTGCGGTCTCCTCCCCTGGTCTCTTAGGGTGTCACACCTGTGTGCAAAAACTTCCTGCACAGATTTTACACACGATCTTTGCCTATGTCTAATGTTTCAATAAACGTCTTTTGGAACTCTGGCACTCTCGTCACCTTACCTTCTTTAAGTCTAGGTATAAGAAACCTTGTTGTTTCCTCTTTCCCATGTTTAACACCACTTCTTGGATGCTTGCACTTTCGAGTATCGACCGTTACGTGGCTAGGGATTTTATGAATCTGCTTCACCAGGTCTGCATCAGCATAAAAGTCAGATAACTAACTGCGTTGTAATTTGCGTCTCTTGTGTTGACAGTTTGGATGTTACACATGATCTTTGCCTATGCCTAATGTTTTAATAAATGTCCCTTTGCACACTAAAAACTTAACCAAGTAACATAAATAATAAACACATAGAGTGACGACATTTTAGTCAATATAAGTGGTGTGACAAATATATCTTTAGAACTTCAAGATATGCGAGGGGCTATCCACTGATCCACAAAAAAAAAAAAAAAAAAAAAAAACAGAAAACACATTTATCTACATGTGGCTTGATAATGAATATCGGAAAGGTTCGTATCTGATGGCCTCAGCAGTTTACCACAGACTATGCTGTAGTGATTTGGATGGTATCTACACACTTAGGTTTGTTGCAGATGGATGATATCTACACACTTAGGCTTGTTGCAGATGGATGGTATCTACACTGTTAGGCTTGTTGCAGATGGACGCGAGGGCCAATACAAGAATAAGATCAGGATGAAATGGTCTTAAGCTGGTTCACCAAAGATATTTCTCCAAATCGGACTCAATTTTATCCGTCCAGATACTGATTTGGAAGAATGGAATGAAAGGTGATCTGTATATACCATGTTTTTACACCAGATGTTTGTGAGGAAGTCTTTAAATAAGTTGCCACAGTTTTCAGACTGCAAGCTGACAGCCTGTTTATGACTGGAAGATTGCAGTTTCTCAAACTGCAAAACATCCTGTGTCACGGCACTTCAAGATTCAGCCATGTAAGTCAAGTGATTATTTAGACACGAGGATCTACTGGAACAAAAGTGCAAGGGGAGATGTCCTACAATGTGGACACTGGCGTCGGAAGAATAGTCTTCCGCAGAGGAAAGTCCTGGCACAATGTTCAACCCTCTCTAACGGAAAAGGGAGTTTGGCTAAGAGTTCAGAAGGTACAGGAAATTTCCAAACTCATTACAACTCATTTCGGACAAGCATGGGAGGAACGAGAAGAACAAAGAACAGCTCGAGACTTGGAAGAAATGGAAGAGTATTCTGACTGTGGCGAAGATCCTGATGATGAGGCGGACCTAATTGTTTGGAAGAAATGTACGTGTGTAACCTGAGACCTTCTCAAGCGCTCGGGTAGTTGTACTTTGGTTTTGTAATAAACCAGTGCGTATTCATAAAAAAAAACCACGAAATGTCATTTTTTTTCGAACTGAATTGAGATTTTATACTTTGTTAAATATGTTTGAGTACATATGTTACCACTAAAATAAGCATGTTTTTTTTTTTTTTTAAATTCTTTTGGATGGCTTACAACAACCTTCAGAGGTTTCCTGCAGTCCAGCTAACATTCACGACTACCGACATTACTGTTTCAAAACACTTTATTTCGCTGTTCATGAAGCGAAACAAGTTATATCCAATATGTCTTAATTTGTCTAGAGTGGCACTGGATATAGGTAGAACCACCAGATTTTCGCGAATAGATTTACGCGGAGGCTAGACGTCAATGTCCTATGAGCACACTTGCAGTCTTCATTTGACTTTGTCTGAAGAGAGTCTGTTTAATGAGTGAGCCAATCAGAATGAAGTTTGTCCGATTTTGAACGAGCCCGTTTAGCCGGCAGACTTATAAGATGCGTAACAGTTGAAATGAACCAATCACGAGAGGGGTTCTGAACAAAAGTGCGTTGGAAAACAATTGAAATCTTTTCGCGAAAAACAGGTGCCCCTAACTGTAGGATTTTACATAATCACTTCATAATATGTAGATTTACTAGGGAAACGATGAAAAGTATGAAGTACATTAACAACTCTTATAGGAAAGGAGTGAAAGTTTTTCCTTTTTTTTTTTTGGAGAGTGTTTGCTGGAGCTGGCGTGGCTTGTAAGTGGACGACTCACAGTAACGAGCTGCATGGCTGTGTAGAGGAGGCGGCGAGTGTAGCGTGAAGATGTGCGAGTTGCAGGTAATTAGAACTGACGAGTGCGAGGAAGGAAGTGAGGAGGAGGAGAAGGAGGAAGTGTGATCATCAGGAGTGTGGTCAGGCTCCAGATAACTGTGCCGGCGTGTGACCGCCATGAGCACCGACCACGCGAGAGGACATATAGGAGCTCCACGCGAGAGGGCGGGCAACACTCCTCCAGCACGCACCGCTCCAGCCAGCTCCAGCTCCAGCTCCAGCTCCAGCTCCAGACACTACCTGCTCAGATCTTCCGCCGTCTGGGACCGCGCTCGTAAGACACCGCACTCTTAGCCACCTCTACACAAACAACTGAATGAGCACTTTCGAAAAATTTCACTGCCCCTACCATAAGTCTTATTTTCGCGGTTGACCTGGTAACAGGCTGGTCATCAGCGTTCGCGAAAAAATGATCATATCGCGAAAATGCATATTGTAAACACAGACGGTGAACCTCAGTCGGAGGGAACTTCAAAACTGCCTAATCGTTGTAACTGTGTCAGAAACATACATGGAATATACGGACGTGTTAATGTAATTGAATTCAGAGACTAACATTTACTTCTCACTTGAAAATAATAACATTCGCGTGTCAGAAGTACAGTTCTATTTATGACGAAGAAAAGCATACATTAAAACTTCACTAAGACACGAAGTATCATAATTAAACCAAAAGTAAGTACATTGAATATATATTGAGGTTATCCCCGTTGTAACACTCACATTCGACCCATTTGAGCTATACTTTCCAAATTTCATCCCGAAATAATGTACGATCTTCATTTTAAACTACCGAATATCCATCCATTCTGCACATCAAAAGACAAGTATGTGGTAATGCAAGTTGTAAATGCAATAGAGAAACTCGGAAATCAAAACGATGACCAGCAACCATCAACACCAGGTCAACAATTCTACTAACGTGCTCCTGACTGAGTTAACCAAAAATGGTGAACGATGGTTACCGGGTCACCGTGCGTTCACAACGAAGCAGTGAACAGGAGCGAGGAACCCCACCTCGTTGTTACCGATTCAACTGCGAAAATACGCCTATGGACTAAAGATGAGGTAGACCGATCTCGCTGGCTGCGCACAACCAATCTCCGTGTCCCGACATTGAACTGCTTTTCTGCCAACACATCTTGCGAAAACCGCATGGTTGTGAGGTTAGGCTAGACAACAAAACAAATGTTTTGAGATGTAAGTATACTTCCTCTTACGCATTTGTGAATCTTAAATTAGCCAACCACGAAATGCAGGTCTCCATTGCCGAAAATACCTGTCACTATGGTAGTTGCAATTGCTGGTGAGCTAGTTCGAAGTGTCACCGTTTGCAGCGGTAAAATCGTCCGCATTGTTTATTGTTTACAACTGGTTATGATGTGTTGTTACCAATGGATTTGGAAATGTGTCATTTTGCAATAATTGAAAATTACAGTGTTGAAGAAAAAATTTTTTTTTGCAAAAGTTTTTTTATTTTGAATTTTTTTTAAATAGTCTAAAATACTTCACTGTATAATTTTTAATATCTCTTGAAGTAAATAATGGTGTATTTCTTCGATTTACTTAAATAATCTCATTTTAGCAAACGAGTAAGTTTTTATTATTTTGCGCTGAATTTAAACAGAAAATACTATAGCCTTCAAATTTAATGTTTTATAGAAAATTGGTACAAGTATTTTATTCATATTATAGTTCTTGTCATTTAAAATTTAAGATATAAACAAACGCTTTGATTACCATTGACGATGCGATGTCACGAACTAGGCTTTAGCCAATCAGAGCCCACCAGCCATCGGCACTGCCATCAGCATTGTTTGTTGCATCTAGGCCTTTAAACTACAAGCCTGTGGGGGCCATAGACTAAACATGAGGTAAACCGCTTATTGGTCTACTGCGCATGCACCCAACATTCACCTATCCCAAAAGAACACGTCTGTCTTAAACGAAAAATAATTGATTTCTTCCTGCTGGGCAATCCGAATTGTGATATGCGACCTGTTTACAAGCACGTGATCGTAGTTGCGAGCTCTGAGGTGTTGTTACATCAATTTACATTGCAATATCGTACTATACAAAGAAGACATTTAAAATTTTTATAAAAAATCTTTTGAAAACTTGTTGCTCATATTACTTTGGTAACATTACATATAAGTTTCAATACTTTTGACCAAGGTTACTACGGAATGTATATATATATATATATATATATATATATATTATATATATATATATATATATATATATATATAAACCTAACCATGTAATTCCATAAGTAGTTACTGTGGGCTCAAGTTTATTTTAAACATGGTGACGCATTACTATTTCTGTATGTTTACTAAGATGCTATTTTATATAATATAACATTTCACTTATGTGACAAATATATTTCTGGCAGCTAAATTTCGAAAGGATTGATTGTAAACCTTTCAAAATATCTTACTCTATACGATGACTTATTTCCAACATACTGGAAGTTCGTGATATTTTTGGCCACAGATGCTGTAGTTTCAAATTGAGAAGACAAATGACATAATGCAGTTTTCTTTGGGTTTCATAAACTAAACACAACTGGATTATTTTGACAATGTGAATGTGTGCGAATATCATCACGCTCAATGTTTTTTATATTTTCTGATAAATATTTTTGTTTAAGCATGTTAGCGGTTATTTGAACATTTTTTGATGTAAAATCACCGAGAAACAAATCCTGCCAGTAATTGCATACAATGTAAGAGATTACTGGCAAATTTACCACATCAGTGTAAACTGTTATACTTCCTTAAGGAGATTATAGTTAGAGCAGTTCACGAAGGGAAGTCGAGAAACGGTTAAACAAAACTGAATGATTGTAGAGGATCTTTACTCAGACAAATTGCAATAATTACAGCGTAATGTGGCTAGTGGGATCGGGATGTTTGGGGTAAGTGTTAAGGACATCTGTTAAGGGAGGATATGGATACGAGGGGCTGCGGGCTCGCTCTCTCGCCCTAACGTCAGACACTTGTCCCCAATCGCTGCTAGTAGACCGCCATTTCAGGGAGGACTGACACCCCAGCCTTTAGCCGCAGTGTCTACCACACTCCTCATTCACGCCCACCTTCTCCGATATCCTTAATTCCTATTGGCTCTCCCTTGTAGCCTGGGCGGGGTTGCTATGCCTTTGGATGTTGATGAAATTGCTGCAACTCCACTGCGTCGGCTAGGCCCGGATATTCTACGTACATCTGCAGATGCGTACAGAAGTTCCCAGATCGTAGATTTGTGACGTTGAGCGTTTATACTTTGTAGCCCGATATGTGGTAATACTTCCATGCAATTTATACGTCTATAACTTTCATTACAGTTAAGGAAATCTACCAGGATTTTTCTACAGTGTATATTTCCACGTGAACATAGATATACATATCTATAGTTATGTTGCGATTAAAGATTAATTTTGAACAATATATATATTCTCGTCCGTGACTATATGTACTTATACGTAAAAACAACCCGTGTTTTGTATACTTATATTGGAAAGAAATATAAAATTAACACATATATGTTAACGCCTTTCAAAAATTTGCATTCCAAAAACATAACAGAACTCGTTATTTTAAATTCTTTTTATAGAGCAGCAACTGGTTTAGTAAAGCTGCGTCTGTTTTTTCACTGGCACATGCGCCATTCATTCGGCGCGCCTGCACAACAAATTACGTACAACAAATTAGTTATATTTATGTACACACTAGTTAGAAAGTAGGAAATTTTCAGGACTTTAAAAAAATGTTCGATTAACCACGAAACAGCCGTTATCACGTTTGTTAGCATGTTTGGTCAAAGCTGTTCCAAAACCAATATTTTTCTGGATTTTGAAAATATTTTGTGAATTTGTTTATATTTATAATTACCTAATATACATACCAAACAGAAATTACATTCGCCATGTTTTTAGCATTCATATAAGAATCATAATATAAAATCTTGATACCTACAAATTACAAAAGTTACTTAACACGAAGTTTGGTTTCTACATTGTAGAACTAGTGACTTTTCGCGAAAAAAAAAAAAAGTGTACACGATAGAATGAAATACTATAAGCACCCAACAGCAGTTTGTCTATTGCCATTGGTTGCTGTCTCCTTGAGAAGGTGTTTTCATAGCTGACCTGGTCACTCAGAATTCGGCAACATCGGCACGGCTCCTACGTGATTCGTGTGCAGATAGTTAACACGTGTCAAAAAGTAATTTAGCCAATAAATAGAGAACTGAAAAATTCGCGATTTCAATGACCTGCAGGCTTGACTCTACAGTCTTATGTACAAATACGACAATATCAACAGCACATTGGCTGCCTGCTGTCACAGTGGAAGGCGACAATTGGACACCGTTCTCCAGGAGGCGTCAATCACCGTGCGGGCCAATGGCTAAAGTAATATAAACGTACGTGTTTTGAATCACAGCCTTGTCCCAAGACGAATTCGCGAGTTATTCAGGTCTCTACCAATAAAGACAGATAACCGACCTTGCAGTGTTTTGAAGGATAACTTGTCTTGATCTTTTCGCGAAATTGCACAACTCCTAAGCATTAATGTTCCTTAAAGTTAAAGCAGTTTATTTTTTATTCAACGCCAGTGTCACCTGCTTTACGAGATTTATATCTAGCTATTTTAACATGGAATTTTATTCTCGAAGTCAAAATTGAAATTCAGGCGAACAGCAAAACACATATCCAAGGAATATTCTATATAACATTCTAAAACATGAAAAAATATTCTAAACCGTATAATGACGTATTAACCTTAGAATTAACGAAAAAAATGCACCTTAAATTTTGTTTCATTTGTTAATAAAAAGTAATTTTCCACCATCATTATATTTTATTTCGGACTCTATTTTAATAACACTCGGAAAAAGGATGTAACATCCTTAAAAGGTAGAGAATTATTTTACACTCTACAACATTTTATAATAATTACAAATTACCTGCCGAAATACGCAAGTCTGCGGTGGTGTAGTGGCTAGAACGTTCTCCTCGCGACTAGGCGAACTGGGTTCGATCCCCGGCAGGGCCGCCCCTCCGGATAAACACGTGTGGAGAATCGCGTCAGGCGATGAAGCTCGTCGGCGGGTTTTCTCGGGGAGCTTAGCGTTTCCCCCTGCCCTTGCACTCCGGGGCGATGTTAAGGGGACTGTCTAGCTGCGCTGGCGTCCGAGTTCAAGAAGCGAGGGAGCGATACGGGCGACAGTGAGGCCGTGTCCATACTCGGCCGCTCCTGTGGACGTGGGCGTGTCTGAAACTCGGCGTCAAGTGACGTCACATTGGCGCGGTCCGAATATGGGCTACAACTGCGTTGTCCGAAGTGAACTTTCAGAATCCGACACTAGATCGCACTAAAATCGGCACATTATTTGTTGTAATCTAATAATGTTTAAATTTTGCTATAGTATTGATTATTTAATGTTTCCGAAATGATTGATTTGAGTATTTATTTATAATAAATGCATTAACGGTTTTATTTTAAATAAGTTCGCCAACTGACATCCAAGTTCTTTTTAATATACGTTTTAAAAGTTTTAGCAATCAAATAAAATTGTTTAGACCGAACGAAGACATCCATAATTATTTATTACCATTTAATTACATTTGTTTTGAAAAAGCCTACCTTGAAACTTCATTGTTTACATCAATAACGTAAACATTCCACGAATGTGCGCGCAAGTATTTGAAGTCTTCTTCTTTCCCTATCACCTTAGGACACAACTTGGGACAAAAGTCCAGTTTCCCGATCGCTTCAACTTGCGACACGGCAGCTTGGGACAGCGCCGTGACGTCAAAGGCTCACGTGCACCAATCACCACACCCTTGTCCTAAGACACAGGTTGGCATAGCCCAAATGTAGGCAGGCCTTAACACATCACGCCTGGCGCCTCATCGCTCCTACGCGCAAGGCGTGGTGTGTTCCCGTCGTGACGCTGTAATGTGCGAATTATGTATGTAGCATAGGGGTTTTATTACACGCGTTTTATAGGCAAGCTTTAAAAATGCTATATTTGACCACTTGCTCGAATTTTTTTTTCTCCATTAATTCACTCGAGACATTATCGTTTGCTTATTGGTTGCTATGATCAAGCGAGCGTCTGTACAGGACAGTTAAACACTCGCTCACACTACAGTTCCCAGCTTATTACTGGCTCACAGTTAAACGGGGCGTGTCTAAAGAACTGTTGTCAAATCAGAACAGTAGGAGAAAATAACACTTGTTTGGAGTCTATCTCGCCTACGAATGAATTCGAGAAATACTCGTGGCTCTATTAATATGACAAAAGTAAAAATATAGGAACATAGACAATAGTTTTGTATCATTTCTGGTAAAAATTCGCATTTCCAGAACTTTTATTTTTGAGCTACGCGTTTACTCGCAAACAACGATTTCACAGATAATGTTTCAGTGTACGCTGTTAAAAATAATAGGAAAATTACCTGACAAGTGTAAGGTAATATTCGCGAACTTATGGGGGAAACATAGTTTTCCTTATGTGTAAAGTATAATTACCACACTCTGTAGTAAAATTCACGTACATGTTAGTGGAAAATCCCATACATGGATGGGAAAATTACCGTATGACGTGTGGATCTCCTCGTCCATGTGTAACTATTACATAAAGAATGTTTACGATAAAGTGAGCACTTCAAAAATGAACCTTAGAAAAATGTAATTGCCCTTGTTTGCGTATGTTTTAATGGGCGCACTGAGTGACATTCGCCCAGTAAAGTTGGTAACGATTTACAGAAGGTAGTTCCATATTTTAATGTCGATTAAAAAGTGTTAGGTAACCATTTGTGATAACTTAAAATTAATTATTTCACTTTCTGGTTTTTTTTTTTTAAATGCATCGGAGTGACAAAATGAGGATATTTATGAAGTCTTTACTTTCTTAATAATTTCACGGTTTCATTTGAAAGAGACACGAATAAAGGGCTGAGGCCTATGACAATGTTAATTCTACACAAGGCGGAATAATACACAACGTGCATACAAGTAGATCTTAAGCAGGGCTTTCAAAAGTGCTCATTTTACCGTGAACAGCCTATAATTGCATTATATATATATTTTTCCTTAAAATTAATTTTTATTGTTTAGTCATACGAGCTGTCCAACACGGCTCTTTATATGTAAGGTATAATTACCGCACTCTGGAGTAAAATTCACGTACATGGTAGCGGAAAATTCCATAAATGGATAGGAAAAGTACCTTAGATCGCGTACATCTCTTCAGCGTTGTCTCAACAGCTAAGTGGGAGGACGGGCGAAAGAAACAATCCTTTAACACACCGATATTCATTGTTCCTGGTACACTCTCGTCGTGGTATAACAGATAAAGCATCGGCCTATCCTTATAAAGGACCTCGGGTCGCGCCCACCCACCAGCAAGTGTCGAGGATTTTAGTGTTGAGGTTTCGGTTACTGTGTGTCAGAAGATGTAGGTATTAAAAATATTAACACTACTTTTAATCCGAGATTTTTTTGGTATTATTTTATTATACAATATAGTTAATTTTCCCTTACTTGTATGGAATCCCCCCCCCCCCACCCCCCAACTTTTGTCGGGTACTTTTTCCGTAGAGGTAATTAGCTTCCCTTACATGTAAGAGAATTCTAACTCAATTTTTTTAAACACTTTGTAGACTATGCTCGAGTGCAACTATAGCAAAGCTAATTGGAAAATATCTTTGTTGTTCAGAACAAAACTGGTCTGGTGTCTAACACACCCTTACAAGAACTACACAGAGCAGTAACAATGATACTGCTAACTATAGAATGTATTCTTTATAGCCACTCCAAGGAACGTGATTGATTGTATACCCTTTCATACGATAAAGGACATTCGATTGGGTCAATATCAGCTCAGCTCTCCATTGGTTGATGACCGACCAATAATGAACGCTATGAAGTACAGGGTAGTGTCCGACGTGGAATGGACCAATAGGAAGGTGGCGTGTCCTAACACAGCAGCCAACAGAACCGGTGTTCTTGCAGTAGTGGATGTAGGAGAGACACTTCTCATTTGTCTTAAGTGCAAGTAAATGTGTTCCGATCTTAATGTGTTATGGACTGGATGTTTTCAAAGTTGGTCCGGAGTAGCGTGGAAACTTGCGTGTCGAGATCACGCCCAGACGGCCCGTGAGTGCCCCAGATATCAAGGATAATTTACAAGATGTTCGCGTGCGGGCGCAGACTTTCACGTACCTACGTGTTTGGAGAAGGGGGGCGGGGGGAGGGGGCACAAATATGCGGCGTGTTGTTCGCCTCGCTGGGCCGTGACGCTGAAGGTGTCGATGTCTCCAGGAGCGTGACGTCACGCCACATCAAGGGACATTAGTGTCATGGTCCGCCTCCAGCTAAACTACACGTCACGTGTCTCCTCTAAACACCGTAGCGAGTGAAGAGATTTGGACGCCTCTTAACATCGAGGTCTTGAGAGCTGATGAGGGTGGTTGAGGTGAGCATGTAGCAGCGCCAGAATAAAAGGGCGTGGGAAACGGGAGATCCACGAGAAAACCAACGGCATCATCCGGCACGATTCCCACATGTGAAAGTACGGGGTGACCCGGCCGCATTGGTGGGAGGCGAGCGGGCTAACCGCTCAGCCACCGTGAGCACTCTACACACCGTAGCGAACTGAGTTTGTTTCGTGCGACACACACTCGTACGGGCTGTTCATGTTGAACTGAGTTCTTTTGAAAGCCTTGCTCAAGGTACACTTGTATGCACGTTATGTATCCTTCCGCCTATTGAAAAACAAACACTATCAAAGGTCCTAGCACTTTATTCACGCGTCCGTCAAGTGAAACTGTGAAATTTTTAGAAAAGTAAATATATTACAAATCGGTTAATTCTTACACTTCGATTCCTTAGAAGAAAATAAAGCGAAAGAAATCATTTAATTTATCATAAATGGTTACCTAACATTTTAAATTCGACGTTTAGGTATGGAACAACTTCCCAGTATTGTTACAAACTTTACTGGCTGGGGGCATATTACTCAGGGCACCCGTTCAATATATGCAGGTAGGAGTAACGAATTTTTGACTGGAATACGTATTTAAATCTACAACCATATTGGGAGGCAATCCAGAAAATCCGATGATAACAAAATCGCGGGATACAGTTTGGGATTGCAGCTCCAATTCCATCGTCTACATTCAAAATTCAATTACACCATTCGATTGATAATGGATCAAAGAATATGTCACGTTGAGTGAGGACTGCGAAGCATCGCGTGCATCGAGGGGTGGTTTTGAAAACGGTTTTGGGGGGGGGGGGGGGGAGGGGATGGAATCTTGAGTTCGTTTCGCCGCGTCTCATAAATTCCGCGTAGTATAACTTTCGACTAGGAGAAGCTACGACGCTCGTTTGGGTTTCAATCGACAGCTCTCGTCAAGATCAAACGATTTTGAAAAAAAAAACAAAACAAAAAAAAAACCCATTCATATGGCATGGTTATTGCCATTAGTTGTATACATGGGCGCGGCTCCCACGTGATTCGTGTGCGGACAGTTAACACGTGCCAAAAAGTAATTCAGCCAACCAAGATAGGCAAACAGCCCTGCATTGTTTTGAAGTGTATCTTGTCTTGAAATAATTTCGCGAAATTTCACTACCCCTAGTTATAGTCTATTAATGGTTTCTTCCAATTTTTGCGAAACCCTGCTAAAGTTATACATCCAGACCATTTCTGCGCCCCAATCAAACGAACAAACTCTCGAGAATTACACCAAACGGACGACGCACTGTATTTGCATTATAACTATTACTTACTAGGCTTTAATAACACGCCTATTATATCACTATTTTTACATATATTAATTATTAACGATATATTATAATTTTTTGATAAAATATGTGAATAATTTCAATTGAACCAGAAATAAAATACTTGTATATTAACAGAAGTATAAAACACTTGTGACACACGACATATTTATGAAACAGCCGAACCCGTCATAATGGGATGATTTTTCAAATTAACACTGCCGCGGAACTGATCTCTTTATTAATTCAAGTTAGACCATGGAATTGTTAGGAAAGTAAATAAATTACTGACGCGTACGTTCATATTTTAATGCGTATAAAAAGTAAGTCCATTTGCCATTGAAGCGATACAACGTCAAGTATTTACAACTTCTGGAGCCGGCATGTCAATGTACGCATGTAAAAGCTGTTCACGGTAAAATGAGCACTTTCGAAAGCCCTGCTTAGGATCTACTTGTATGCACGTTGTATATTCTTCCGCCTTATGTAAAATTAACATTGCCATGGGCCTCATCACTTTATTCATGCGTCGGTAAAGTAAAACTGTGAAATTATTAGGAAAGTAAATATTTTATAAAGTCGCTAATTTTTACACTTCGATGGATTAAAAAAAAAAAAAAAAAAAAAAAACAGAAAGGGAAAGAAATAATTGTAGTGTCCATAAATGGTTACCTGACACTTTTCATCCGATGTTAAGATATTGAACTACTTTCCTTCCATCGTTACCAACTTTACTGGGTGAATATCACTTGGTGCGCCCGTTAAAATATATGCATGCAGGGGGAGTGACTTTTTTCAAAGTTTCATTTCAAATGTTAGTTTCAAAAGCGTCCGCTTTACCGTGAACGACCTATAGATAGGGATAGGAAAATGTCGCGAACTAATTTCGGGACTTGATAGACGCCATCACATATATAGTGAAGTCACCTTCGCAATTGGATCACAGTACATTAGACCCGCCCTGCACGCATCTGAGCCAATAGCAGACTTGCAAGGAAGCACCTTGCGAATCCCATAACTACCAGGTGTGAGGCAACAGCCAATAAACACACAGCTGAGGCTCCAGTATGCAGAGGACAGAGCAGTCTAGCCTACAGGTCATTGAACTCGTGAAATATTCCTATCCCTAGTGATTGGCTATTGCGTGTTGTGAGAGGTTCGCTACTGGGTGAAAATCAGGGTTTTAAGTAAGTTACCGGGCGCTTATTGGCGAAAATAGTTCCAACGACCAGCTGGAGATGGCGGCTGTGAGTCGTCGGAGTAAGCGTCTGTCTCACCTACGTATCCTTAAGTATTCTGTTATATAAACTGTTCACGATTAAGTGAGCACTTTTGAAATGAACCTTAGAAAAATGTCACTGCTCCTACCTCCATATATTTTAACAGGCGCAATGAGTGGCATTCTGCCAGTGAGGTTGGTACCGACGGTGGGAAAATAGTTCCATGACTTAACGTTGAATTTAAAGTGCCAGGTAAATATTTGTGAATACTGAAATTATTTCTTTTGTTTCCTGTTTATTTAATTCATGAAAATGCAATGAAAAACAAATTTTTGAAATATTTACTTTTCTTATTATTTTAGTATTTTACTTTTACGACGCATGAATAAAGTGACGATGCCCTTGGTAATGTTAATTTCATATAAGGTGGAAGAATACACAGCGTGCCTACAAGTAGATCTTAAGCAGGGCTTTCAAAAGTGCTCATTTTACCGTGAACAGCCTATACCTACTTACTCAAGTAGAAGCTATTTTCTCATTGGCAGCTACCAAAGTCTCCCGTTTGATACGGCCAAACATCATGGAGCATGTTTACTATTGGAGGAGAGTTCTGCAGGGAGCTTCGTTTGAGAGGAGGTTCAATGATGCACATCATACGAACATATACTGCTATGACGCCCAGCCTATCACAACATTATAACGCAAAATGTTAGGGTCTGTACACGCTGAACAAGCATTCTAAAGCCGAAATAGTTAATACCGCTCCAAATCAGCGAATTTGACAGCAGATCTGTCGAAAATGCTCCACTCAAATCATTAAAATTCTACTGATCATTTAAGTTTCTGGTATTCAGTGTGATATACAGGTTATTCTCTATTAGACCGATAAACTTCAGGAGGCGATTCTTCATGAAAAAGTAAAAGGAAAACATATGTGACACTTTACCTAAACCGAATATTAAGGGAGGTATGAGCCCCCTAAAAAACGAGATTTTGAACTGTATTTGCTCAAAATATCGGCTTTTACGTCGAAGGTCCCGATAACATACAATAATGCTCCGAGAGTTGTAATTGTATTTTACATGGTTAGCGACTCACCCTGTATATTGATTCCCAATTAGTTATACAGGCGTAGCAGTAAAATCTCGGTGCGTTCCAATTATTCGCCAGTAGATAACAACCCATTGCCCATTATGTGTGAAAAATCAGTAAAATAATTCTACTTATTAAATCGCTGATTCAGATTTCGAATAAGACATTGTCACGCTGTTACCTATCATTAGGGATAAGAAAATTTCGCGAGTTCACTGACATGTGGGCTAGACTTCACAGTCCTGTTTATACTCAAGTTTCAGTTGTTTGTTCATAGGCTGCTGCCCGAGTGGGTAGCCAGCATTACTCCACACCTGGCAGTATGGGATTCGCTACTTGTTTCCGTTCCAGTCCGCTATTGGCTCGGAGTCATCCAGGGCGTGTCTAATTGCAAAGTCAGCTTAAGAGTACGCGTGTTTGACGTCTACCTTGTCCCGAAATGAACTCGCGTAAAGTCTCCGTAAAATTACGGACACATTGGTTTTCAGAAACGGACTTTCCGTAAATTTCACGAAATATCCGTTAATTTCCGAGTTAGTTTTCTGTACTTCCCGTTTAAAATAAAAAGAGATAATGAAAATGTCTTTAATTTTCGTTATGTGGGTGTTCTACCGTGCATAAAAAGTGATGTTAAAAAAGTTAAAATATTTTTGTACTTTAAGCGATGTTTGAACCCGAGTCAAAAAATCACCAGTCCACGACTCTAACCATTTATGCTCACTTGTAAATTGTGGTATGACTTATATTTTCATTCAAACACACAAAAGCAAAAATTCAGTTTATATTAAAGTTAGTGTATTTTTAGTGTTGCCAAATGTTACAGACGCCTGATGGTATTTTTTAATGTTTGAAAGAATAGGTCATAGTGTCGTGGATAACCTTAACTGCCGCACAAATGATAATTTTCTTGTTACAGTGGCGAAGAAAGCTTCGTGTAGAATCGGCATTGTTCGTCCCCGTAACTCGAAGTCAAAAGGAATAAGAACACTTTCCGTATTTTGTACTTACGGACTTGACTCAGTTTCTCGTCATTACGGATTGCCTTTCCGTATATACTCTGTACATTTCCGCAAATATACGGAAATTTTGAACAGTGTACGTGCCGTTAAACTGAATCTTAAATAGAACTGCTGTGGTTCGCGTCTCACGGTCGTGCGTGTGACGGCTTTAGACGCTCACTGGTAGTTGCTGGCCGGTTGACGGCTTTAGACGCTCACTGGTAGTTGCTGGCCGGTTGACGGCTTTAAACTCTCACTGGTAGTTGCTCGCCGCTTGACGGCTTTAGACGCTCACTGGTAGTTGCTCGCCGGTTGACTGCTGCTCGAGTGCTGACGAGATCAACACCCGCGTCTTCTCATTGCCACGTCAGCGACTCTTGGGTGAGCGTGGGCACCGGAAACTGCCCCGAGGGAGTTAGGGGCGTGGGCGGTGGAATAGAAGGAACTGCTGAAGGTTCGCGTCTCACGGTCGTGCGTGTGACGGCTTTAGACGCTCACTGGTAGTTGCTGGCCGGTTGACGGCTTTAAACTCTCACTGGTAGTTGCCCGCCGCTTGACGGCTTTAGACGCTCACTGGTAGTTGCTCGCCGTTTGAAGGCTTTAGACGCTCACTGGTAGTTGCTCGCCATTTGACGGCTTTAGACGCTCACTGGTAGTTGCTCGCCGCTTGACTGCTTTAGACGCTCACTGGTAGTTGCTCGCCGTTTGACGGCTTTAGACGCTCACTGGTAGTTGCTCGCCGCTTGACGGCTTTAGACGCTCACTGGTAGTTGCTCGCCGCTTGACGGCTTTAGACGCTCACTGGTAGTTGCTCGCCGGTTGACGGCTTTAGACGCTCATTGGTAGTTGCTCGTCGCTTGACGGCTTTAGACGCTCACTGGTAGTTGCTCGCCGCTTGACTGCTGCTCGAGTACAGACGAGATCAACACCCGCGTCTTCTCATTGCCACGTCAGCGACTCTTGGGTGAGCGTGGGCACCGGAAACTGCCCCGAGGGAGTTAGGGGCGTGGGCGGTGGAATAGAAGGAACTGCTGAAGGTCCACTGCCGCCAGCCGTATCACTAGGGCTAGTGACCTTTCCCGATAAAAAAAAAAATACTAGTACTCGGTAGACTGCAACACTGTAAGCACATAACAGCAGTTTGTCCACTGCCCGTTTGTCGTTGTCTGCTCGAGAAGGCGTTTTCACATTTGACCGGGACACTCAGAATTCGGCAACATCGGCACGGGTCCTACGTGATTCGTTTGCAGGCAGTTGACGAGGGACAACAAATTAATTCAGCCAATCAAGATAGATAACGTACCCTGCAGAGATTTGAAGTATAACTTGTCTTGAAATGTTCTCGCTAAGTTTCGCCATCTCTCCGTTTTAAATTTTTTATTTCCTTTTTCCTGATTAAAATTTAGGGGAATGTATTGAAAAATGGGACGATAGGAGCTTAGCTAGTTACTATACCAATCTATACAGACATATGTATTTAAGCAACAATAATTAAAGTAATTCAAATGGTATATTTTAATACATTATTACCTTTTAATGACAACCTATTAACACCTATTAACAATCAGGTATAAAAATTTGCACATAAACTTATTGAAACATTTGCAGTAATTATCCTTATCCTTCTGGTATGACATTGAAACGAATAATCTATGTATAAGAGGCGACACAGCCTCTCAACTACTATTTGGGTATTTATTTGGACAGGGGGAGATTGAAACCTGTATGGTATCACTATGAAAGTAAAAAAAAAACAAGTGACAATCAACTTCTGTAAAGTATTAGGGGGAAGAGTTGCCAAATTTTAAATTTGCTTAAAACATGTTTTAATTTATTTACAATATTAAAAGTAATACAATTACTCACTCAGGGTTTTGTATTATCAGCAATTCCCTCCGGCGTCCAGTTAAGAGTGGACAACGTTGTTCGAAATATGTCACTGTAAAACATATTTTCTCAGTTTATGTTTATCCAACAAAATTTCAGAATACCTGAAAAAAAAAAAAAAAGTTTTATAATTCAATGTTTTCTGCTTCCTACTTGATATTTCAATGACACAAAACTACTGTAATTATCCACACACATTCCAAACGCGCTTGATGGTAAACAATTACTGCTGGTATAATAAATGTGGTAAATATATAACAAGAGCTTGCAATTGCACATATGTATAATGTATATAATAGTTAAGGGGAGAATGTTTTTTTACTGTTTGGTTGTCGCCTTGAAAGCAGTACAAAACATGAGATGTCGGTGCGGCATGAGTGAGTGGGTTGTCCAGGCTGATCAGTCACCTGCCAGACGCCGGCGCCAGTGGTCATTTTCAGCGAGGAATTCGCCTGTCCTTCAATAAGCGACACATACCTTCAGAAAATGACTTTAAAATTCATTATTTTGAGGTAAAGTTTACTAAGTTTTCTCAGGGGAACCCTTGAACCTCCCTCCGCCTGAGGGTGGGGGAGGAGGGAAATACCATATACTCCACACACCACGGTGGCGTATCACCTCCAAAAGCCACTACCCAGTTACACCACTGGCACACTGCCCTGCAATCCCTGCCAGGACAGTGGCCGAGGCGATCATGGTGTGGTTGTCGTAGGAACGGGTAGCAACTGAACCATCCGCGCTGCTTTGCTCACAGACTGTGCCCAAAAATTGTCACGCAAAAATTGCATTCCAGCTAGCTACGGAGTGTAATTACTTTAAAAGAATATTTTTAAAATAAATGTTTCTAGGTATGGCAACATGGAGACTTGTTGGGTTAAAATGTGTATTTGTTATTGCTTCTTTACCGATACTTATTGGCTCTCCATTACAATTTTATCATAAAGCTAGGAGTATTAAATAAAATCGGTAATATGCTGTCAGAAGGATTTTTGTACGCTGTGAGCAAATAGGTGGTTGGCGAAGTCTGGGGAGAATGGAAATGGTGGAGGATATTTGCTCGTCGCATGAAGTCGGGAGCCACGTAAAGCCAAAAGTTGTGAAGCATATCACATTGTATGGTAGTGCACTTCATCTCCGGACAACAGCGTTGGCACTTTCATGTGACTTCTGGCCGCAGTCCATCGTCTGCCATGACACCCTAGTCCGCAAGACGTTGTTATTACTCCTACCTGTCGGCGAAACCCACAAGAGGCAATGGAAAGGAAGGAGTAGCACGGGCTGACCAATAAAGACCCTGTTAGAGGTTTACTCTTTAATTTACTGGTAAGTGCAGGTGTTTGGAGGGATGCCTGCCGGCTTTCATATTGGCCGTTGTGCATGAGGTCAGGTGTGGAAGGACTCTTGCAGGTAGTAGCTGGAAACTCACTAGCATGGAGAGAAAGCTCCGTTAGGAGCCTTTGGTAGTTCGGCCAAAAATTTGAAAGTTTAATGCAAAAATGAGAATTAAACACATTGTATGGCCAAAAGGCCAAGAAGTATCCAGAAGTTTTACACATTAACATGCCAAGTGTCATAGGATACCGGTATAGTATCGTGTAGGCCTTCCTCTAGCCCGGCGAATTGCAGCAAGTAGTCGTGGCATGGATTCCACAATAGACTGAAACACTCGTGGAGAGATGTTGACCCCCACACCGTATGGATAGCCACCCACGGCTCCCTGCTATTTCCAGGTGAAGGATCTGGGGTGCAAATGGACTCTCCACCACTTCTGATAAATGCTCGATGGGGTTCATATCGGGCAAACACTGTGGCCACAGCATTTGTCGAAACTCTACAGAATGCTCCTCGAACTATTTTTGACAGTGTGGGTCCAATGATACACTGCATTAGCCTGCTGGAATTTCCCATTGCTGTAAAGGTACCTAAAGTGCATGAAGTGTTGTAACACAGTTGCATGATTAGCACACACTCACCTACGTGATGTCACAGCACAACTGATACAGCCATCGACCATTACCACATACTGCTGTATCATAACTTTTGACATGCCGGATGCAAAGTGACATGTTGTGGAAGGTGTGTGATGATCGACATGTCTGTGTCTGCAGGTGGTGTGCGAGTAGGGGATGAAGAAGGATGCGTGCTGTGCCGTACTGCTGTTGGCAACTCTGGCCTCCCAGGAAGCGCACGCAGGCGGAGAGACCTTGCAGACCGCACAGTGCGTAAGTGAAGATTCTGCGGCTTGCCGAGTAACTCCCAGGTGCGAATACACAGTCCGTCGTGCATGTCAAACCTAGCAGCTCTCACTCTTCATCAAACTGAATGAGTACTAATTTTAATTCCTCAAGCATATAGTTGCACTGTAATTTTTCCTTGCTAATGTCTATGTGGCCATGAGAAGCACTTGTTCTACGAGGTGGATCCATTCAGAGTACTCGTTTACTATACATAGGGATAGGAAAAATTCGCGAGTTCAATGACCTGTAGGCTATACTCCATAGTTATGTGAATACTCGAGCCTCAGATGTTTGTTCATTGGCTGCTGCCAACTCTATAGTAGCCAGTGTTACTTCACACCTGCCAGTATGACACTGGCTAGTTGTTCCCTTGCTAGTCTGCTATGAGCTCAGAGTCGTCCAGGGCATTTCTAATAAACTGCGATCCAATTGCAAAGTCAACTTCAGTATACACATGTTTCACGTCTATCTTGTTCTCAAATGAACTCGCAAAATGTTCATATCCCTAACTATACACTACTGATACATGGAAAAAGTGAGCGAAGTGAGTAAATGAGTGAAGAGATTTGGGCTGCTCTTAACAGCGAGGTTTTGAGAGCTGATGAGGGTGGTTGAAGTGAATATGGAGCGGCGCCGGAATGAAGGGGAGGGGAAACAGGAGATCCCCGAGAAAACCCACCAAACTAATGGCATCGTTCGGCAAGATTCCCACTTGCGAAAACCCATTGACCCGACTGGGGATTGAGCCCGGTTCGCCTTGGTGGGAGGCGAGCGTTCTAATCGCACAGCCACCATGGCCCCTTACATGGAAAAAGGAAAGTCACTCAACTATATATGTCAAACAAAATAATAAGAGTTTTGCAATATACATTTAGTACTAGTTATTTAAGAACAACTATTTTGCTAGTTATGCTTAATTGTTTTGCCTTATGCAAATCGGGAAATCGAACGATAAAGTTAAAATAAACTTAAGGTGCACAATCCGAAACTAATAACTCAGTATCCGAATTACATCTTCGAAAATTACGATCATGGAAGTCGCGTAGCCCTTATTAAACAGAATACTTCTTGAGAAAATATATTTAGTGAGAAATACTAATCTTTATTGCAGAGTACGTATTGCAGAGATTTAAGCAATATTCCTTTCTCCAGTTAGGCGATGTAAAACTTCTGAGTGCCAACCTTAATTTCTTCTTTCAACTCATTTTAGAGACATGGAAAAGTCGTGCTACTCTCCAGCAGCAAACTTTATTTCACAAATTTTTGTATAATCGACACGACACAGTAGTTATGTTGACTTCTGCCACATGGAGGAGTGATGTTCTTTTGCAGAGTGGTTGCGCTTGATTTGAGCAACTAGCCTTAATAGTTTCTTACTACCCCACTCCTCAAATCTGTGTCAAAATCGCAGTAGCCCAGGGACTAATGCAATAAACATATGTATGTATTTGGAATATAATCGGCAAACAATAACACTAGGTGTGCATATTTGTACCATTAGTAATTAAGGGGGGATTCTGTTTTATGGATTGTTGAGGAGCTAGGAACGAGTCCATGACCTCTGGCATCGACCACGTTGGGAGTGCGGCCTTGAATTTGACCCTTGTGAATGTTGTCGACCCTTGGTGACTTATAACTTGATCCTAGACGACCTCAACCTTAATCCTGGGCTACTTGAACTTGATAGCATATGTTAGTGATCCGCTCCTTCCTCTTCCTCCACAATCCGTAGGTCAGAAGTCCCAAATCTTATTCTCTCATGTGTATCCCTCTGACATACATAAAACCTCACCACCGCCATAGTGGCCGTGTCTAGTGACAACACTTCGATAAGTTCACAGTCGTGATTCAGCTAGAAACGGAAGTATGTAGCACATTTATGCCAATAATTAATAGCATTTTTAAGGGAATTAAACCAATCTGAATATATTCTAAATATTATAATAAGGCGATTGTCGTCAGTGTTTATGTTAAGAACATGAAGTTAGTAATAAGCAGTATTTTTATAGGCTGTTCACGGTAAAATGAGCACTTTTCAAAGCCTTGCTTAAGATCTACTTGTGTGCACGTTGTGTATTCTTCCACCTTATGTAAGATTAACATAGTTATGGGCCTCATCATTTTATTCTTGCGTCGGTCAAGTGAAAGTATGAAATTATTAGACAAGAAAGTAATTGACAAAACTGCTCATTTTTACTCATCGATGCTTATAAAAAACCAGAAAGCGAAAGAGATCATTTAAGTTATGAGAAATGGTTACCCACCACTACTTATTTGACGTTCAGATACGGAAGTACTTTCCATCCATCGTTACGAAATTTACTGTGTGCATGTCACTCAGAGTACCCGTCAAAATATATGCAGGTAAGAGCTGTGACTTTTTCTAAGGTTGATTTCAAAAGTGCTCACATTATCGTGAATAGCCTTTAAGATAGCATTAAGTTGGGCTCTGCTTGCTGTGGAGGGAGTAGGTCGGACTGTCCAGCAGAAGCGTTGAGAGTGGTGTTTGCCCGGTGTTGCTGCAGTGTGAATGGGAGTACAGATGCGTCAGGGAGGTCGAGTGACGATGCGTTCAACAGGCTGCTGTTCAAGTCACTGCTCAGAGGAGCCAAGGAGCTGCTGTCCTCGTACAGGAACAACACTCTGCGAGAAGATCTCGGCCCCAACAGCATCAGTAAGTTCCTGGGCAAGGCTGTCAGCTGTGTCTCAGCCACACTGCTCTCCAAGTGATTGTGAGGTCGTGTTCTCTTTCCTGCATGACCTCGATGACATGCGTCAGTCCCACCAACACAGGTCATTAGTTAGCAATCCGGCTAACATTTCATAGACTACTGTGTACCTAATTTCGGAATGCTGACCATAAACGAACACGGGGGCAGGACAATATCTTGCACTTCATCATTCTATGTTTGTAGGCGATTCACAGTGTAAAAATAATACCTTAAATACAAAACCATCTTATAGTTATCGAATATTCTGAGATGAGATTCCTTTTATTTATTTCTTCTTTATGAAATCTAATCCTAGGCACTATTATTTTATTGCGGTATTGCAAACCAAAATATGAACTATTATTTGCTGTGCCCTTTTTAAATTAGTCTTTCAGTGTAAAGTTTCCTAGCTCTTTCGATCATTCATACATTGATTTACTATTTAGTTTCCTAGATATGTTTTAAGTTTGATGAGTTCCTATCACTTTACTAAGATATAGTTTGTAAATTTCCGACGAATACTCTTCCCTTTCTTAACATTTTCGTTCATTTTAATGCATAGCCCTTCTTTAATAGGGTCTGGGTTTTTCTGGAGCGATTGTTTAGACACTCGCCTGCCTTAACATCTTGATTTGGTGATGCGTGTGTGGTTATTTTGCTCAGAGTTATTTTACTCTGAGTTCCTAGCATTAGGCATTAGTCGTCTCCCTTTCCAAACACCTTCCTATCCTAACAATCAATTTTAAATATACGAAATGATGCGACATTCTATTTTGCTATTATGATGGTATGATTGGATTGTGTCCATTGGTGACCATGACACTAAACAAAAAAAAAAATCCCACACACACAGAACTGCGCTGTATACAAAAAAAAACACAAAACCACAGACTGATAACTAAGAAAAGCTGTTTCCTTGTCAATAGAAAATAAATGAATATGTAATATTAAGATGACAAACATGCGTGCGAACACTTTATTATTACAAAACAGGACCGACAACAAAAGAAAACCAAATGAAAGGATAGCAGGATGACGAAAACGATAAAACCACCCTAGTGAACAAATCAGTGAACAAATCAGTGGAAAAAACAAAAACAATGGACACAGATGAACAATAAACTAAACACACACACACAAAAATAGGACAAAAACCACAATGAAATGCAAGTCTGGAAATAGTATTCCTTGTTAGAGTATAGTTTACTCTCATGGTCGGAAACGGACACAGTGCAACCATACCGAACTCACCATTGCCATTAAACTTCAAAGCTAAAATAATTATATTTTGCCCCCACGCCACGTTTTTTTGATTAACATGCTATAAATTATCAGTTTATTCTGGTGTATCTCGAAAAACACATCACTTATATTCCTTAACTCATCCACCTGACACTATGCATAAATTAGTCTAAAATATTCTTAGTTTCACTCCCCTGCACTATCATAAACTACATGTGCCAGAGAACGACAGCATTATTCTTTAGGGGTTGCTCTTGTGTGTTTGGTTTCGAGTAATTCTCACCGCATGACTCTTTATCTTGATCACTTGTATTTTGTTACCTCCTAATTTTTCCTTCTGTTTTCCATTCTATAGACTCGTAGAAATCATCGACGACTTTTTGTACTCGTTCGCATTTGTGACCATGCAACATTTCATGAATCTGTAATTACGTGCATCAGGATTCACAAGTTGTTTACGGATTGTACAGTTATCTAGAATTTACATCACAGTAGGTCGGGCTTGCTTCAATTAGTCGTTATTTTCGGAACATTATCCCTGGGATGCTGATAGTTGATTGGTAAATGTTTGTCATTATGTCTACCTTTCTTGTGTGGACTCCTGCACATCATCCTGGTTAGTACTTCACTGCTTTGCATATCAGTATGGGACTCACAGTTTCCATGCTTAGACCCTAATGTCCATATCACAGTTCATTAACACTTGATGATCACAAACATGTAAACTGAACATCCTTTCCGCTGCATTACATGTTCTCTTAACCCACATCATCACTATCTGTGACGACTTCAGCTTTGCCTCGGCGTGGAAAATATACGGTACACATTTGCCTAGCCAAAGAGATTGTGTGAAGGCCAGTCAAACTACAAGTAAGCTGTCAACTGACGATTTTTGACAAATGTGCATACACGCAGGGGGAATATTGCTCGCATTCAATATGCCTTCTGCTATCGCCGTGGATGCGCGATTCATCGTATGTTTGCTAAAGCATGTGAACATCTAGTGCTTTAGAAGTCTGAAATTCATTCACATGCTATAAAACATTATTTGAATGCTTAAAAACTTGTTGGAATCAGATCTTGTCTCTGGCTCTATGGGAAACTAAGGCCATTCCAATCCTGAATGTAAATTTGTATACCTGCAAGCTGAAATACGTAGTCATCTGTGGGATCCCATCTTTCTTCCTTGCATGGTTGTTATTGTCACAGAGTAGCCCAGGACACATCTAATAAACTGCTAGTATATTATAGGAGTAATTTATAATGTTTCGAAGTATAACTTTTCATCAGACTAGTTCGCGAAACCAGACCATAGTCACGTGACTGCACTGTGTGAAGGGGTTGTAGTGGAGTTGATGATTTGGTGGGAAGGGGTGGGGCTCTGCAACACCAATAAGAGTACCACTTGGACTATATCCAGCTTTCACTAACGCGGTGTTTAAGTAATTGTACTGGATTGTATTGGCATTTGTTTTTATTCTGTGTTGTCATATTGTAAAGAAACACCCTCTCTCTCTGCCATGTCATGGCTGTTATTTAGATATGAGTTAGTTCGTGTAGTCTGTTTTTGTGAAATTAAAATAAATAAATTTTTGGCTTGATACACTCCACTGCTAGTGGCCATCACTGAGTATCCGATATAATAAATATTTCAAGCTGGTCTTCGGCAAACATATTCACATTATTTTAGCTCCATGTTATATATATATATATACATACATACATAATTACAATTATTACTACTTGATTTCTGTTCTTGGTCTGCATTATGATTTTTGAGCATTTTATGAATAAGGTCTCAATTCCACTATATTTTTACTCATATTTCATTAAAGTTAGTCCATATTACTTTTCATTTACATTCACATTATCATTTACTCCACGCACATCTTTACGACTCTTGTGGATTATTTGACCTTTACGGTTTTCAACACACTGCCAGCCCGAGTCCATTAACAGTCTGACTTCAGGTTTTAAGGAAAACTCAAATTGGGCCATTACAGAGAAGCCCGTGCTCTTTCTTCCTTTCCACTGACACTAGTGGCTGTCCCGAAAGCCATCAGGCAGGACCTCACTAATACGAGCCAATCCCTTGCTGGGACAGCAAACCCACCCCGTCCTTAGAAGAAAGGATTTTTCCCTTCCCAGGTCAAGATTGCCTATTGGGTATTTAGTCACATGGACTGCAAACTTAAGCCCATTACTGGCTGGTCCCTCGACACTTAAGGTGAAATTTCACATTTTTTTAAATTTGGTTATCTGAAAGCCCTTTTGAAAAATGCCCTCCTAAACGCAGTTATTAGTGCTCTAATCATTATAGTTTTCAAAATATAACACTTAAAAATCTTAATTTCCAGAATCCTGCAGCATACTAGGCTTTGCTCCTAGATATTTCCCTCCAGTTAAATTGCATGTAATGCAATATGTATGGTGTGCAGAACACACTGATGCAGTATGAGAGCGATTTATAAACAGGTGAGCGAGTATTGGCACTCTGAATTTTGTTGAAAATAGGGGCCAGACTTGTTGTAAATATATTGTTGTTCATTAAAGCGAAACGTGTTAAAATTTATTTAATAACTAGTCTAAACCATAAACTGTGTAGGAAAAGATAATTTTGTTCCTTTCGCAGCTTGTAACACAAATGCAGTATACCGAGCTTAGACTCCTATTCAACACTCTAAACCTGCCTATAACACTCTTGTGTCGGAATTTGAGTGTTATATTTTGAAAACTATTATGATCTGACAACTAACAACTGCATCAAAGGGGCATTCTTCGAAACCTCTCTCAGATAACCAAAAATCCAAAAAAATGAGAAATATCACATTTAACTAAAATTCCTGGCAGAAAGATTGTAGCCTCGTCCACCTCACTTTACCAGTACCTTCAAGCTATATAAGGAAAACGTCTTCCCTAATAGCTTTAGAGATCCTACTGGCTGTACGACATTCCCTTTGCCCCACCTTACAATGTAGTATACTTCCGGACTTCTCAGACTGGTCTCCTGGCAACACAGCATCCTGGCCATGCAAATATTATTAGTTACTCCCACTTACTTCTCTGTGCGGAACAGAGCAGAACATAATCAAATTGCCTTAGTACCCGGCTATTGGCAATTACTGATCTTAATTATGTATATTTAATTAAATAAAATTAAAATTAACTTTACTACTTAATGAAATTGATGAAATAGATTTACAATTTTGATGAGAATGAGCTGTCATTTCTTTTAGGCATGGAGATTTCTAACGGGTACCACACGCTGACGTTTTGAGTGTGAGAAGTTGGCTGTTAGTCTGGACTCCGTATTTCCATATCTAATACCATTTCTACTCAGTTATACTTCCACCATTTCTCTCTTAGAGAGAAAAGCGTGCTATTCCTAGCAATCCGTATGGCTTTCTGGGATCTGTCTGGAATCCAGATGGATCTAAAATCCACTACACCAGTGCCAGGAGCCAGCGTCAGGTCTCTCCCTACGGGCGACCCCCAACACCACAGCCCTGTCCAGCTGGTCCACCAGCATCCTAGCCAGTTCCCGGTCGGGATACAAGGGCCACCACTGGCCGACGCTGTGGTGGTAGAACCCCCTCACCGGGTCCCTTCTCCCCTCCCTAACCTAGTATCGACTTCCAAGTTTTACCCCTCCTTTCCCTTCTAATCCGGCTGACGAAACTTCCAGGACATCAAGATGTCCTGTTTCTCTGTGCAGGAGGTATCAAGATGAAGATGGCGACGCCAATGCTGATGGGCATGGTGATGCTGATGGCGGGTCTCATACCACTCACCCTTGTCAAGATTGCTCTGCTCGGGCTGGGCGCCATCGTCTCCAGCAAGCTGACCCTGATCCTTGTCGGTGCGCTCGCTCTTCAGAAGGCCTTCTCTCATGATGGTGATGCGTACCCCCAGCATGTGTACAAGGGCGTCAACGACGAGGTCATCCACCTTCCCGGCTCGCACAGGAGGGTATTGCTGGTGCGAGGGCATCGCCTGGAGCACCGCAGTGGGCTGGCCGCCCATGACACTGGATACTACGGCCTGGAGTCTGGCGGCTGGAAGCCCTCTATACTGGACATATCCAGCACTATGGCCCGGCAGGGGAGACAACTACCCCACGACTCTGGTAGCATCGCAGACAGCCTCACTCGAGATGATAGTCCATCAGGCCAGAAAGCAGAGGATGCTGGCGACAGCTCTAGGGTCCCTGCTGACTCCTCAGGGTTGGGTAGTTTGAAGCCCTCAGTCCTGGATCTCTCCAGGAGCACAGTCCAGCAAAAGAAGCAGATGACACACGACTTTAACAGCACTGCAAACAGGCACACTCAAGGTGATAGTCCACCAGGCCAGCATGCAGAGGATGCTGACGACAGCTCTATGGTCCGCGCTAACTCCTCAGAGTTGGGTATTTTGAAGCCCTCAGTCTTAGATTTCTCCAGGATCGCAGTCCAGCAAAAGAAGCAGATGACACACGACTTTAACAACACTGCAATCAGGCACGCTCAAGGTGACAGTCCCCAAGGCCAGCATGCAAAGGACTACATGAATAACACTAAGGATAATGATGACTCATTAGATTCTATTAGTGCGAAGCCCTCTAACCTCAACCTCTTCAGAAGCATAGCCCAGCAAGGGAGGCATCTAACACACACTCCTGACAACGACGAACTTAGCAGCACTGCAGTACGCCCCACTGATGATAACAGTTCACCAGGGCAGTCAGCAGAGGAACCTGGAGTCATCTCTTTGGACTACGAGGATCTCCTGGAGCCGGGCAGGAAGCTGGTGAAGAGAGACAACAAAGAGGAAGTGAGGGCGGAGTCCCTCTCTTCTGTAATCCCTGGTTGGAGACGCCTAGATGTGGACCGCCGGTAAATTCACCATCGCCACGTCGAGGTGAAGCCACGTGATCTAAGGCCCGCGCAACTCTATCAAGACCATCTGCAGCACGAGCCACTGCTGCGTATCACGTCCTGCATTCATTTTCATTTCACTTCATTTGTGTGTGTGTAATTTATTTGTTGCAAAAGTGTTTGCCATTCACAATCACTGCATTCCCTCTCAAGTGATTGCATGCCTGTCACATAATCGATTTATAAGTGAATTTACAAAGTTTTAAATATTTTTCCCTAGTTACAAAAGTGCAACAAAATACTCACTTGACATACTGACTAGTTAAAGCACTTATTCGATAACATGGAATTGATTTTAGTTTATAGCATCCAGAAAACAGAAGATTCACGAATATTTCATCTTGTATTATACTACCACAGATATTTAGTTAAGTCTCTTGGGTTTGATTATTGCACAGTAATTTTTTGTAACTTCCAGAATCTATATATTCGACAAGAAACGCTCTTAATTTGCTGTGTGAACAAAAAAAATCGTGAATTTGTTTAGTAAAAAAGTGATAATTTACAGTCTATTGGTTTTTCTTGCATTAAAATAAAATAAATATTCCAGTGAGTTATTTAGAATTATTTTCATGTATAATTTATGCTACTATAGTTTTTTTTCGGATTTAACACAAGTGAGAAGAGTATACATATATACCAGTTTTAAACAAAGAATCCTGAGGAATATTTCATTTCAACCATATTGAGTCAGTATGATGTATCTTAATACAATAGAACTAACATGATAAAAGAGAGTCTTATTCTGTAGGTGAATATGCTGCAGTAAAATATTCGGTACCAATAAATATGCAATTTATTATGTCAGCTGTATCATTTGTTCCGATTCACATGAACATAACATAATATTCAGCAAAATATTTGATTCACACTGGTGCAAAAAAAAAAAGGCTGGGGTATGTTTTCTCCTTTAAGGTCGCGCAGTAGTGTACCAGATAGGTACGAAACAGCAGACTTGTAAGAGTAATATAAACACAGGGATGCAAGCAAAATGTGGTCTTCGTTAGGCCTGAATATTACCTCTGTCTGCGATTAGGATGTGCTCAGAAAATATTTTAATGTATTATATTTATGCTTTTAATTGGTTACTGAAGTCTTAATAATATGAATACTAACCTTTAATATTATGTTAACAAAACCCCTGAGAATTATAATGTTGCCTTGGAGTGTTTACTAGAGACATATTTCACTTTACATTTTCACAACAATTTTGAATTGCAGTGAAGAATAAACACTTAGCGGAGATTCTCAAATAAGAATGACTGTCTATGGTCTGCTAGTGAGGTATTATACAGGCTGTTCGCGGTAAAATGAGCATTTTTGAAAGCCATGCTTAGTTTCTATCTATATGCTTGTTGTGTATTCTTCCGCCTTATGTAAAATTAACATTGCCATGGGCCTGATCACTTTACTCATGCGTCGATCAAGTTAAATTCTGAAATTATTTTTAAAAAAGTTCGTGTTTTACAAATCGTCTTATTTTTAAATTTTGTTGCATTAAAAAGAACAGAAAGTGTAATAAATGATCTTCGTTATCACAAATGGTTACCTAACACATTTAGACTTCGAACTACTTTCTAGCTATCTTTACCAACTTTGTTAGGTGAATGTCACTCTGTGCGCCCATTAAAATGAATGCAGGCAGGGGAAGTGACATTTTTCTAAGGTTCATTTCAAAAGTGCTCACTTAATCGTTAACAGTCTTTACATTGAAAAGCATGGGCACCATGTACCATTCCTCTAGCAGCGTTATCGCAGCTACGGAGTCGTCAGCGGCTGGCGACATGCTGCCTGGGATCTCCCGACAATGTCCCACGCGTGTTCGGTTGGATTTAGGTCCGGGGGACCGGCGAATATCTTCACCCTCCAGTATGCCAGCGATAGCCGCTGTAAGATGAGGAATAGCGCTGTCGTCCATGGATAGGAACTCAGGACTCACAGCAACACATCACATGAGGTAGGAGAACCTTAGTGAAATAGTGGTCCCCAGTGACTGAATGTCCTTGGAAGGCGTGGAGCTCCGTACAACCAATGTACAATGGACCTCTCGGTCTTTGTCTTTTGTATTTTAACACAGCGCTCTTAGCCTTGCGGCCATACCGCTCTTAATGCGACCGTTGGCCAGATCCTAAGGCCAAACCAGGCACGTCCGGACATCCCAACCCCCTCTACCACAGAGGTTCTGAGATCCTCGCCGTCAGAAACCGAGCGTGTGGTCTGGCCGGGGTTCCATACCGTACAACCACCAAGCACTATGCCTCCCCAAAGAATAATTCCGCCACCTGCAAACCGGTGCCTTTCAACGAAGTTGGAGGGGTGAATGCATTTCCCCCACTCTCCCCAAAATGTCTAGACGTTCGAAATTACTAGTGATACTAAATAGGCCCTCATCTGTGAACAGCACTCGAGCCTCTTCCAAAACTCTTTAGTTCTTGAGTTTCCCGGTACCACAGCAATAACAATCTCCCAGGCGTCAATTACACGCATCATACTGATCACAGAGCAAGCAAACCACCTATGTATACATTCTCCTGGCCGCGGTAAAATGTGATGTCACACGTCCAGTTGTGCGTTAAATGAATCTTGCGATTTCACATTTCGACGTGAATACGTCTTTAAATTTGCAAGCTTAGTTGGAGGCAATCCAGTAAATCCTATGATAACAAAATAGGGGGATACGGTTTGGAATTTGCAGCTCCGAATCCATCGTCTACATTCAAATTTCAATTACATCACTCGATTGACAAAGGATAAAATAATATGTTCCGCGTAGTATAACTTATGACTAGGAGAAGCTACGACGCTCGTTTGAGTTTCAATCGACAGCTCTCGTCAAGATCAATAGATCGCATGTATAAAAAAAATTTGTGTGGTGTGGTTATGGTGAAATTGAACGCGTTTAATGTAAAAAGATTAAGAAAACTTAACAAAATTTCTGTCTATACTCGTCAAAGAGCCAAGTCGAAATACAGAATCCGTATACGGTTGGAAAGATCATCTCAAAATCAATACAGTGATAACCATAAAACCCCACATGATCGAGTCCGAGCTAGTCAACGTAACGTATTCACGCTAAACAAACGGCTGTGTCACTAACACAGCCAAGCCCAAGTTTTTGCTTCTGTCGAGCTCTCCTCGTCTGTAAGACAATACTGTCTTTTTAGTCCTCCGTAGACGTGGTTACTCGTGGACGAACATTACTAAGGATTCGCACAACTGTGGCCACGGTGGCTGAGCGGTTAGCCTACTCGCCTCCCACCAAGGCGAACCGGGTTCAATACCCGGCCGGGTCACCGCAAGTGGGAATCGTGCCGGACGATGCCGTTGGTCGGCGAGTTTTCTCAGGGATCTCCCTATTTCCCCCGCCCCTCCATTCCAGGCGCCGCTCCATACACACTTCAATCACCCTCATCGGCTCTCAATACCTCGCTGTTAAGAGCCGCCAAAACCCCTTCACTCGCCCTATCGTTCCCGTGCCATAGACGAACTCCTAGCTGACCCCTCGGTCGGCTGTCTGTTCATTCCTTTGTTACGTTAATTTCTTCATTTCGTCCTTGATTTTCGCCCGCCAGTGTATTATGCTCAACAAAGATATGTTTTAATATTTGGTGTACCGACCTTCATAACTGGGTGGTCATTTCATTGTTAATTATGTTAAATTATTATATCGGAGATTCTGATATGCCTAAGGGAAATGTGATTAGCCCCGGATAGTGGGTAGCCCTGGACGCGACATAGTTCACTTACTTCCTGCTAGGTCGCAGCGTCAACTGTGTCTTGAAAGCCCTTAATATACCAAGTAGTGTTCTCTTTCAGTTGAGTGAGTTTCGTTCAAGGGAGTGAAAGTTTTGCGTCATTTTGTACTTTTTTACTAAGATTTCTACAACGTTTTTAACATATAATCACGCCTTACGCCAATAGTGGGTAAGTAGTACACTCTAAATCGGAACCAGTTATTTCTTAATGGCTGCCAGTTGAAACTGCTCCAACCGGATCGGTAAAAAAAAAAAAGAAAAAAAAAACTGATTCATCAGTTAAGAGAAATCTACTGATTCAAGCAGTAGAAAACTAGTTATTTATAGTTGGATAATAAATAAGTACAGAGCATTCCTATGTGATGTAAGTTGGTTACGATTTATTTTGTCGCAGAACACAAATATTGTCTACACGAAAACGTTTCTGGACGTGGTTGACCTCGAACCTGCAGCCATAAAGCAAAGCTTGCTGGAGCTTTCATGATCAGCCATATCCACTGCCTTACTTCACCAATGCCAAATGTGTGCTCGTATTATGGGTACTGAACCACACAATGTAATGTCAAATATTGCTGTAAGTTTCGTGAAGTGAATATATTTCTTGTTGTCGAAATATATAGATTTTCTGCGCAAATAAATGTCTTTGCAAAGTTCGAAAGTCAATCTATCTTTATTTTAGTTTGGATTCCGTGCTTTAAAAGATGAATATAGTGGTTTCGATGTACGAGGTTATCGATGTCCACTAGTATCCGCTATTGTACAATGCAACGAGACACTACAGATTTAAACTGTTATTTTTAATGACAGAAAGATCAGTGATAAATTTACTGACTCGATAGTGCGGTTATTCAGTATGAAAGGTGGATTTACACCAACAAAAGTTATGTGGTCTCTGCAAGTTAACAGATCAAATAATGAGGAACCACAAATTTTATATAAAGTATTGCATTGTTTCTAACGTTCCACTGTCTAATTAGCAAAGTTATCAATAGACAATCTGTTTCTTCAAAATAACAGTTTAATTCTGCAAAATCTCGTTGCATTGTAAAATGGCAGATACACAGAAACCATTATATTTCTCTTCTAAAGCACACAATCTGAACTAAACTTAACATAGAATGACTTTCGAGCCTTACAAAGACATGTACCTACGTACGCATAATATGGTGTGTATTTCGACAACACGAAGTACTTTCACATTACGAAACTTACAGCCGTTCGCCGTTGTAAGTTTCTGTTACTACGCAAATGTGAGACCGTTTATCTCAGTGGCAAAGTAGCAGAGTTGGTAGCACGTCAGCCAAAAGAAACAAGAGAACGTTATACGTTTCGGGGTGGCGGTTCGATACCTACCACTTCCGAAATTTTCTTGTGCATGTAATAATTTTGTTTTGCGACAAAATAATTGTACTTAATTTATTTCAAACCGTAATGCACAGTTTTAAATCCTTGTGATTTTTATTAATCGACTATAAATACCTGATTTTCTATTGTTTGAATTAGTGGATTTCATTTAACTGAAGAGATTAATAGATTTATTTTTCTACTGTTTCTATATGGGTCAGTTTCGACTGACAATCAGTAAAAAAATAACTGGTTCCGATTTAGAGTGTATTAAATCAGTGTAGACGATGTCTTGCTTTTAATGTTTTTTTTTTTTTTTTAACAAACCTTAAAGCGATACGCGTATTGGCAGGCATTACAATGTTATACTCATATAGAGCTAGTGGCGATACTGCACAGTGCTGTGTACACTGGAGCTTCAGTATATTGTCTGCTGCCCAAATGAGTAACTATTACAGGTAGTGACTTTTCGCGAAAAAAAAAATACGAGTACGCGGTAAACTTCAATACTATAAGCACCCAACAGCAGTTTGTCTATTGTCATTGGTTGCTGTCTCCTTGAGAAGGCGTGTTCATATTTGACGGGGCCACTCAGAGTTCGGCAACATCGGCACGGCTCCTACGTGATTCGTGTGCAGGCAGTTAACACGTGTCATAAAGTAATTCAGCCAATCAAGACAGGTAAAATACCCTGCAGTGTCTTGGAGTATAACTTGTCTTGAAATCTTTTCGTGAAATTTCACTACCCCTAGTAACCATACGAGATAGCACGGCATTCCATACTTGCAGGTTTCTTATCGACTGATGCCCAGGTTGTACCATCGTAGTTCGAAACTCGATCCGAGATCGGATGTAAGATTTTCACATAAAACTGTTGCACCCTCTCCTAACATCTTTGTTTTATGTGAAAATCTTACATCCGATCTAGGATCGAGTTTTGAACCACGATGATACAACTGGGCATGAGAGTCATTCAGGGCTTGTCTGATAAATAAAGACAAATTATTTTCCACGAAAATATTTCCGTGTAGCACCAACATGAATATCCAACACGGAAACATCCAGTTTTCCTTTTATTATTGTCGGCCTGGCCTGTCTTTGGGACAAATTAAAAATCTGTTATGTGAGTTGGCGAATCAGCATTATATTTCTGCAGTACTGAACTTATTGATGAGAGTGTAGAATTCAGTTTGCAGTAACATACATCTTGATAAGTCACGTTAAGACATGCCAATGTGCTGTTTATTGTGCTTCGACTAAGCAAGTGATTCATGGAAATAAGACATGCTAAACAGGCAGAATTACTTCTCGAATGAGCAACTTTCTACGCTGTGGCTAGGGACACCTGATTTTCGCGACGGGAGATCCAATCTGGATCTACTTCAAGAAACTAAGTTGTTACCTTCAGTTTTCCTTTGGTCATCGGCCGTGTGACTTTGTGAGAATATAGTATTGCATTTGACTGCGCCAACCAGAGTTAAGTTATTTTGTTACCGAACGTCTTTGATTGGCAGCCAGACGCTTACGACACATAGCAATTAAACCCATACAATCACGAAAGAGGCTCTTAGGAGAAGTATAAAAAAAAAACCGTGACAGGAACGCTTTTCGCGAAAATCGGGTGTTCTAAATGATGGTCTTTGTTGATGTTTTATGAGACAAATCCTTTCTCTTTCTCTCTCTTTGAAGAAGCTGAGTGGCTGTTAGCGTCTAATAGCAGTTGGGTCATTTTAGTGATTGTAGGGCATCGTGTGCAGCCTTGGCGGAATATGCTGCATCACTACCCAATCATTCCATACCCCTTTCTCATCGTGCCATCTCGTAGCGCGGCCCATCGCAGAACTACTGTAGCTCCAGAAGTGCACTCGTGTGTGTCCGGTGCACAGTAGCGCCCAAGAGCAACGTGTTGTATTTAAACTTTCCCACGGTACATAATTGGATATACAACTGCATTTGTAGGGTCAAGTGGCTTAAATATAAGGCTTCAACCGAGTTGAGTACGTCGTGTTTTCAGTAGAGGCCATCATTTCTCGCGAAATGGCCTGAATGCGGCATGGTTTGCAATGACTCGAGCTAGTGACTTTTCGCGAAAAAAAAAAAAATAATAATGCGAGTACACGGTAGACTTCAATACTATAAGCACATAACAGCAGTTTGTCCAATGTCATTGGTTGCTCACTGATTGAGAAGGCATTTTCATATTTGACCGGGCCACTCAGAATTCGGCCACATCAGCACGACTCCTACGTGATTCGTTCGCAGGCAGTTAATACGGGACAAAAATTAATTCAGCCAATCAAGATAGATAACCTACCCTGCAGAGATTTGAAGTATAACTTGTCTTGAAATGTTTTCGCCAAATTTCACTACCGCTAGCAATGACCTACGATGACAGTTGCATTTCAATGCTGTTATTGGCAGCTGTGTTGTGAGGAGTGATCCACCTTTCTGGCTTGGGGCTCGTTCACTATTCTGTAGCAATTGGCCAATGAACTACGACTTTAATCTTCTCAAGCTAAACTAACGTTGCCGCTGACTTGCCGGGAAGCTATTTGGGAAACAAATTATCGACTAAAATATTCCCAACTCCCAACAGAAAATGTCAGAGACGTCCACAGATTGTCTGAGATAGTAATCGGGAACCTTAACGTAATACAGCGCATTACAACCTCAACCAAGTCAGGAACTACACTGCCTGCAATTAATACTCTTCAAAATTACAGTTATAATAATTTATTTCTGGAAACTCGAGTAAACGGTCTTCCTTGAGCTGTTCATTTGTCTCTTGAAGAGTAACAAAGTGAAAGTACTTTACATAAAATGGTAACACAACTGGGGAAATAAGGGCCATTTATATTTACAGTGTTCCTTACAGAAATATATATATATATATATTTGTTTGTAATACAGTGTTCCTTACAGATATATATATATATATATTTGTTTGTAATAAGTGTTCGTACACCAGTGATAAAATTTGCTACACAGTAAGATGATTTTTGGTAAAATAATCTCTGTGCTCGATTATTTCCAATAACTAATGCAGACACTTTGCTGCTAGGAGTGACAAAAGTCACTCAGCTACAGTAGATACACTTATTTGTGTTTAAAATACAACACCATGAAGGAAATATGCAAATGAAACCAAATTCACAGGGGAGGAGCATGATGGCATATGCCTAGACGTAGCAGCCCTCTCTGAACTGGCGTGTACAAGAGTATACATAGGGGACTTTTGAATATTCAGACACGTCGAGTTGTTCCCGTCAACGAATTTCAAACTTTCCTATTGACGTCAGTATGCCTCGTTGACGTCAAAGCACGTTATGAAGTTTCAGTGGCGTAGAATGATCGGATTCGTGAAGGAGGATGTTTGTTTCCATGCCACGGCGTCTAGCAGCCCATACTGCAAATCGCGGAAGTTTTTCAACATTCTGATTTTTTTTTCAAGAAATCTCTGAAACAGCAATTGTTTGTTTTTACACTGTTAATATAAGTTCGTTTGAATATTACGATTTCTTCATAGTACTGCATTTTTTCACAAACGTGAGCGTACGCAGTGTGTGAAAAGCTGTAGGAAATCCTTTGGAAACAAGATAGACTTCAAAGGCATATAAGTTTGAGTCAGTATTACAATTATACGTCAGTTTATAAGACGCGCCCTGCAGGACTTATATTCAATAACAAGGCTATAGGAAAATAATTGTAATCGTAAGAGCTTTTTAACTTCCCCCGGTTTTATACTTGATAGCTTAGCAGTGGACGGCTTACAGACTACTTATAACCTAACTTATATTAACACCCATGCCTTACCCGGGAGTCGAACCCAGAGCCTCCCGCACCCCAGATAGGTGGCGCACTAACCGACTGCGCCACGGCAGGTCGGCTACCTGGTCTCGGTGAAATTGGTTACTCATGGGGGAAGCTGAGAGTGCGAAAACACCAAGGCTCCAGTATAAACAGCACCGTGGAGTAAAACCAGCAGGTCTTCGAGTCCCCGAAACCTTTTCGCGGTAAATCACAGTTCGTACTCATTTTTTAAGTGTGGATTTGCTACTTCGCTGCTTGGGGGAGATCCGACACGGCAGGTTGGGCAGGACACGCTGAACGCATCATTGGCACGGGTCTCCAAGCGGATCGCATAGCTGACCATCGCCGGGTGAGAGGACGAACCCCTTCACTGCTCAAAGGCCGACAACTTTTTTGACCAGCAGCTGTGTTACTTTCCCCCGGCAATTGTGTCGACTTACAGCACGCTCCATTTACCGTCTCCCGGGGCATAAAAGCGGTGGGCGATGCCTCATCTCGGCAGAGTGTCTCGCGAGGAGAGTGAACATGAGGCGATGCGCGGTGTGGTTAGCGTGCGTGTGGGTCGCGGCGACGTGGGGCGGGCTGGACGCGGCCTGCGCCGACGACGACTCCCAGGGGAACACGACGGTGGTGTGTCAAGGCGCGCGGCTGCTGTGGCGCTGGCTCGACTCGCCGGACGGTCTCAGGCTGTCCGACGGCGTGCGGCTCGTGAGGGTCGCCGATGACGAGGCTGCGGCTAGGAACCTGGTTGACGACGACGGCTGGCTGCTGGCTAAGGCGACGAGGTTCGCGGCCAGCCACGAGCTTCGTGTGAGACTCAGCGAGGTACTACCCGCTCCGGAGGACCTCCTGGCAGGACACTCCGCACAAGGTAGGGATCCACTCACACCCCGGGATTCCTTGTGTTAATCAAACGATATGTAACTTTGAAAAACATCGGTATATCGATGTTTCGATATCATCGAAGTTTTTGGTATTATCGAAATTACAGGTACTATCGAAATGTTCGGTAGTATCGAAATGTTAGGTATTATAGAAATGTTCGACATTATCGATAATTTCGGTATTATAGATAATTTTGGTGTCATTGATAATTTCTGTATTAACGAGAATTTCAGTATTACCGAGAATTTCGGTATTATCGATATATCGAAAATACCTAATAACTGTTCGGGAAAATATCGTTATTAAATTTTTATGATATCTAACAGCCCTAGTCCGTGCATGCTGGACCATCACGTCCTGCGAGGTTCACAGATGGCTATTCACGTACTGGGTACAGTCTGTATAGCTATCATTACCTCCGAGCAGCCGGTACATACTAGCAGAGAGAATGTGTGTGGTAGATTTCGCGTGCGAGTTGCGCAGTACACTGGGAAATAAACAGTGGCAGCCACAAAATGCGTTTTTGGTAATCCCTCAGCCAAATTTATTTTTTATGTGGACAAAAATTGTTAAGCGATCACCATTAAACATTCATCGCCCCTTTGTTATAATTGCCATTTAAAAAAATGGCAGTGTGGTTTCCCAGCGAAGCATTTTACCCGTCTACCCTTTCCCGATGTTCCTGACATCGGAATGCTTTTATACCATTAATAGAGCCACCTGTTTTTCGCGAAAAGATTTCAAGATCCACTTTCATGATTGGATGATTTTAACTATTACACACTGCAGTCATATGCCCGCGAATCGCGGATACTCAGTGTTTGAGTTATCTAACTCTGATTGGCCCAGTCACGTAATGAACTGTTCTCCGACAAAGACACGTGGCCAATAACCAAAGAAAAACTGTACGTATACCATAGGACATTCGAGTCTAGCCTTCGCGTGAATCTTTTCGCGAATAACAGGTGGCCTTAACCATCAACAATATCAAAAATATACGTGGTTGAGGTTGCAGGCTGGAACATCGCTTGTGTAAAAAGAAAGGCGTTGCTATTGTTGAGCACTTCCTCCATAGTGCGATACATTGTCACGTTAGTGTAATATCTACGACTCGGTTAAGCTTTGTTTGCATGAGGCGTAGTAATAGCCTCTAAGGAGACCTTGTGCGGGTTTCAGTAAAGTTGGGAGTAACCAAGAATGGACTGCAGTCAAAGTATTTCGCGCTTATGAAAAATATCAGATCTGTTGGAAACTCGAATGCAAATAAACACGTGTCGGTATTGAACACGTGACTTGTGAGTTGTGTTGGTGGCGGGTGAGTCAGCATTGATGACATATGTAGAAGACATAACTTGGGTCCACCTCATTTCTATGGAAATACTCATACATACTGCAAACACTCGATTTCGAGTGTGAAATGACTTCAGCTGTGGAACCAAGTTATACTGCCCGATACGTAAACAAATAAACAACGTGTTACAGGGACGAAGAAGCACTGGTATGTCTTGCAACTTCTGAGGAACAGTTACTCCGTCGAACCTCTGGTATCAACCGTAGACTGAAGATGAGGCAGACCGCTTATTCGTCTTCTGCGCGTGTACTCAACATTGGCCCACGTGATGAAAGTGTTCGTTTATGTCATAATATTTCAATGACAAACGCTCTAATATGAATCTGCAATACAGATTGGTTGTAGTGAGTATAAAAACTTCTTAAAACATTTGTTTACAAATCAGTTTTCTAACCTGACATACAAACCGTGAGAGTTTTCGCAAGACGTGTTGGCAGAAAAGCAGATCACAGCTAGGACACGGAGATTGGTTGTGCGCAGCCAGTGAGGTCAGCATACCTCATCTTTAGTCTATGGTATAATCTGCTTTACGACCGCAGGGATGGTTCACGATAAAGTGAGAAATTTATAAATGAACCTTAGAAAAAAATCACTGCCGTTGAATGGATATATTTTTCATGGGCGCGCTGAGTGACGCGAGCCCAATCAAGTTGGTAACAATGGATGGAAAGTAATTCCACATCTAAACGTCAAATAAAAAGTGATAGTTAACCATTTGCGATAACTCGAAATCATTTGTTTCGCTTTCTGTTTTCTTTAATCCATCGAAGTATACAAATGACCCAATTTGTAAAGTATTTACTTTCTTAATAATTTCAGTTTCATTTGACTGGCGAATGAATAACGTGATGCGGCCCATGGCAATGTCAATTTTACAAAAGGCGGAGGAATACACAATGTGTATACATGCAGATTTTAAGCAGGGCTTTCAAAAGTGCTCACTTTACCGTGAAGAGCATGTACCTTGTGTCGCCTACGAGAAAGGCGCTGTTACGCTGCAGCCGAAGATTTATGTGCGTTTGCCACGAAAACCTTGGGTTCTGGAAATCTACAACAATATGGCTATTACTGTTACTTACGTCTTACTGCTCAAATAAGCCAGCACCCAGTTTTCATAATTCCTGACGGTAAAATTATTGTCTAGAATAAGCGGGTAGGTTCCCCTGTTATTTTCATTACTGGTGATGGCATTTTGGTGATTTTGCTCTTTTATTGAAGATTCCGATAACATAATAACGTGTTCGGAGAATCGTAACATAATTTCGCTTCGTTTAATATATACACATATATTGGTTGGCTGAATTACTTTTTGACACGTGTTAACTGTCTGCACACGAATCACGTAGGAGCCGTGCCGATGTTGCCGAATTCTGAGTGACCAGGTCAGATATGAAAACACCTTCTCAAGGAGACAGCAGCCAATGGCAATAGACAAACTGCTGCTAGATGCTTATAGCATTGAAGTCTACAGTGTACTCGTATATTTTTTCGCGAAAAGTCACTAGCTATAACGATGGTGTATAATCTTAAGCACTTGCTGTAAACACCTTCTCAAGGAGACAGCAGCCAATGGCAATAGACAGACTGCTGCTAGATGCTTATAGCATTGAAGTCTACCGTGTACTCGTATTTTTTCGCGAAAAGTCACTAGCTATAACGATGGTGTATAATCTTAAGCACTTGCTGTAAACACCACGGCTGACTGTTTCTGGCGATAGCCGGTGTGTCATTCCCTGCAGTAAGTACTGGTCTTGCCTACGTGCCTGGAACTCTGTCGCCGCCAGGTCCTGAGCAGTTGTAACAAGAAAGCCATTTGTGTCAATTAAGTCTTACCGCTCAATAAACTAGCATCGAATGTTCACAATTCTTTACGGTTAAAAATGTTGACTACAATAAGAGGGTGACCTCCTCTGTTATTTTAATTACGGTGGAATATAACAATGAGAGTTAGAACTTTGGTTGAATATCCCTCCCGATAACATAAAGCAACGTTCGGAGAATTGAAGTTCAATTTCTCTTAGTTTCCGATATTTTGCAAATTTGCAGTTTAAAATCTCGATTCTCAAAAGAGTTAGTATTAACATTAGGTAGAGCGCGTTTTGTATATTTCCCATTTGATTTTGTATAAGGAATCACCTTATGAATTTTGTGGGTTGCATTCTGCCCTATACTGTATACAGTATATAATACTAGAGCTAATTATAGTAACGCTCTTTAACAAGGTATTTATACAGCGTAAATGAGTAAACTTTGCGCTCTTTTATCATTAGTAATGCTCTCTCTGCTTAAAAAAATTGTGTAGGTTATTAATAACAATTTTAAGTGACACGGGGGGGGGGGGGGGTGTTTACACTCAAACTGTGCGTACTCCTGCATTGGCAAAAAATAGTGCTTGTAATTTACTTAAAATAAACGAAGCTTACGACAGTTTTTAGTATCCTATGCATTTAATTTATACTTCCGCGATATTGTTGCTAGCTGTTCGGACATAAGAAAGTACTTTTTTTTAGATGCCAGCCTATTCTCCGAGTTCTGAGTAGGCTGGCATGTAGACTTCCGTGAACGGGGTCTACGCATTTCCTGCCCCTGCGATGAAAGATCTCGAGTTAGAATTACTTATAGTTTCTCTTGATATTACTGGCCCCAGAGTTAAGTAGACATCTCTTGCTGCATTCAACCAGCAAGGTAGAGTGCGCACTTTAACACGTGCTTGAGTACCGATCACTTGTTCAGGGCATGCTTCTTCTCCCAGGAGGTACATCGACAGCGACGTAGTATTCCGCCAACAGATGGCAAGACGTTAACCAGTGGCTGACAGTTCTGAAGGACGAGGCTAATGTCACACCGAAGTTCCATTCACACAGGAGACATTAGTTGAGTAACAGTCTTAGGCCGAGCATACAACTAGCATAAAACCGGATACCACACGCTCACGAGCGAAATATTTGATTAGCACGAGCAGCGGAATTATCTCATTTCGGAACGCGGGTCCTAAATCAGGTGGTCCGGTGTCATCTGCGCCACACTCGCGTAGTTATTTGCGTCAGTGTTAAGGTGGGTTTACGATTAAAGAACGAAGAATTGAGAATTGTTCTTAATGACTCGATAAGCACACGGGAAATGAACAATAAGAAGATTTTCAGTTTATGATTGGATTAGCAACTGTTAAGTCTAGACAATCAGAATCGTAGGAGACGAAAGGAGCCGACATAACCGGGAAATAAGGACAAGAGTGAAGATTATTCAGATATATTTAATTATTTGTGGTTAGTGCTTGTGTAATCGTTTTGAAAAACTCATGATATTTTATAGAAGGGGAAGTTGATGCCAACATTGGGCATCTACATCAACACATCTGAAAAGGGTCAATTAAAGCGAATTCAGTAACGTCTTCCAAGACATAAAATATGACCATGTTCTGTTTTTTAAATTCAGAGGATACTGCCTCTCGATTAAAATAATTATTTGCATACGATTTCACAATACTACATAACCCAAATCCAAGATGTAAATACAGCTTCCCGCCAACAACAAATGTAACTGGTATCTTATTGTCTGTTTCGTCTTGACTTGTACTTAAGATATAATATATAATGATATCTTAAGTCACGCCCGCCAAGAACGCACACGACCCGTCGAGACCCGCACTCGACAATCATAACCTAATGCCCTTGAACACATTGAATCATATCTTAAGCAGATGGCGCACTTATTCTGTTAAGTCAATCGTAAACCCGGCTTTACGTTTATGAAATCTACAGAACACGATTATGCATGAATGCCAATGAAAGGCCAAGGGCGTGAATGGTATGATACCGTCGCAGTGATTCGACTTCCGGCTACATGTTCAATAACCATCGCTCACCCTTAAGGGCGTGTTTGTGTCACGCACTCAACTGGTAGACTTTATCTGTAACAACACATGCGAAATTACATGCCAACGTAAACATTTGTCTGTTTTTGTAATGCACAAATAAAACAACCTAAACTACCTACAGAAAATTTTAAAAAGGGTAATTGAAAGGTCATGTCTTTGATCAGTTTTAGTTAAGCTTCGTAAAACAATATTTTAAATAAATTTTGAGGTGGCCACGAATTAAAAATATGTAAGAATTCCCTCATATTCAGCAATTTTTTTAAAATAGCAAGAATATTTCCTTTTACAATTTCATAGACGTCTTGAAGTAGCTCTTGGCATCTTCTTTCAGTGCGAATTATTTCATTTTGGTTTCCTTTGTTTGCACATTTTTAAAACTTTCACATTTATTTTTTGCAAAAAAAAAACTATAACCTCAATTTTCTGTTGCGAGGAACGAGTAATCAATGACAATGTATAAAAGATAAACATATTGTGATGCAAATATTTAAAAAAATAACACAATTTTTCACGAGGCCAACACCCATAGCCGTCTTCGCTAGAATAACGTGCTTATTTTTCAAGCCAACGTATTCACTGTAGGAAACCTATCCTTAACTTACGTTGCACAGAGATAAGACAGTTTCTTTGCCTTGTAAAAAATTATCGTCGTTTTACAAATCAAAACTAACTTGAAATATTATATATACACACACACAAACACGCGCACAGGATGTTCACGAACAATTGATAATGAACACCAGAGTGGGTTAGATATGTAAGTACAAACGGAGCATATTTCATCAAGGAGCCAATATTGGCAGTGACAATGTGCAGGGGCGGGTATGCAACCTCAAATACTTTGCATTGTAACCAGCATGTGAGCCTGATAACGCCGCTCAGAACAGCAAGGTCGCAGTCCAGGAGGTGCTACGTATCTACACTACAGTCCCTGCAGGAAGTGTTACCGGAATACTTTGGAGGAAGTTCCTTCAGATTCTCGAGAGGCGATGTGGTTTCAGCAGGACGGGGTCGCCACTGCGGTTCCCCGGCTCCTCGACATGCACTCCCCGGGTAGGGAGGGGAGGCCCCGTAGCATGGCCACTACACAGCGCTGCACCGGCTGTGTGGCTGACGTGGAGACACTCTGTCCCAATGCCTTCAGCCCAAGTGTGTAAATAAAGTGTCATTCCATTGCACTGCCTGTAGCCTAGTTCTCGTGATTGCCTATCCGCCCCTACACATTACCACTGTCATCAGAGGGTTAACTATGGACGTTAGGCTATTGGTTCCTCGATGGAATATTCTCCATTTGTACTTATCTACCTCACCCTGGTGTTTATTACCATTTGTTCGCGAACATCCGGTATAGAAAGTAATTTTGTGAGTTTGTTTATTCCAAGGTACAGTGGTTCCTTTACAAACTTTCTTCGGATAGGCCTACTGTAATATTTTGTTACTCCGTGTAACGTGTATGGTTGTATGACTTCCTTCTGTTCACGTATTATTGTGTGCAAGTCGATCCCAGGAGTTATGTTTTGCAGTAACAGAGTCCTCAGTGGGCGGTGGGGCAGGTATATGACTTCTCTTTGTCGCAGCAGTCAGCAACAACACGACAACTACAACTCGCTGGTAAGGATTTTCGAAACCACGCAACGTAGTCAAAAATATGCATTTATTCTGAGAATGCTTTTACGAAAATATAGCCTACAATTGATGTGCGGAAAGCCGGTTCATAATGACAAGTGGGACTGGGTTCCCTAGACGTAAAATACGAAGCCTCTCCTCATTCGCTACAGCAATGCCAAGGACACAAAGAGTTCTCCGCCGCTGTAATTAGGATATTGCCGTTCTTGTGTCAGTTAACATATTCACACCACTTTGATACTGCAAACACCAAAAAATAGTGCACACCACCTGTAAAAACATACTGTAAATACTACTACAGCGTTTCTAAAAACGTATAAAGTTACTCTCATCACTTTCCTTAACATAATTTATGATTTTCGATTTGGGTTAAAAATTAATTTTCATTTGTTTTTATTTATTTATTTTTTTTGCGGAATAGTGAAAATAAAACTTATATTTCACGTAACCCCACTTATAAACCGTCAATGCAAATATAACACATTTCACTGGAATTCTTCGCATAAATTAACTGGCTCAATTTATTGTAACAGTAATGTTTGTTTTTACTGTTACTTGTATCAGCAATAAGAACCACGAGATACTACAGTAATGAGTGTAGAAAGTTCTGCTGCAATCTGTCTCTCTTCTTCTCGTAAATCTACTGGTAACAGTTAACCCCGAAATCATTTTTCTGTGTGTAATTTGGCAAATCCTGGGTTTTCTGTAATGTGAAAGCAAATTATATAATATTGTAAGAACAAAAAAGATTTTTATTAAACTGTTTATTTATTCATCCAATTAAACGTTACATTTATTCTCATTTACCATAAAAGCGTTCGCTTTCTGACTTTCAGTTCAAACATAAATCCGAACGTGTTCCCATAAAATACTGTCATTTTACTTAATGTATTACGTATGATGCTATAGTAAATGATACATGCATTTCCAACGTTTGGAAAAACGACAAACCTTCCCCATGTCTTGTGGGTTTCCAGGTCGCATGCTCAGTAGTGGTATTAGAAGCAGAACCAGCTCAGTGTATTCAAATAGTAATTCAAAAAGACTGCCTGTAGAATCAGTGAGTGAAATAGAATCCTTTACACTGATATCGGTAGAGGTTATCGTAATCAGTTCATTTTGAGCCGCCCTCTACCCCAGCGGGTTTCGGGTTCCTCAATACTACCTCACTACGCTATCTAAACCCATAACTCACTCCAACACCTCAAGGCAGTCAGGAAGCCCGTCCTATTAAAAAATAGATATAATACAATAACAAATAATAGACCGGCCTATTAAAAACAGAAACGTAATAAAATATCGTCACCAAGCGCTAGTAAATCAAGTTACTGCCAACCTCGAGAAATTTACACCAGGCATAAAAAAACCCTGCGAATACAACGTCGCCACAATGTGTATTCACGCGCAATCTGATGAAATGCTGCTCCGTCATATACATGGAATTTTTTGCCAGAGACAATCATATAAACAATAAAAAATACGACCATCAGAACAGAACTTACGTAAAGTTAAATTTAATGTGGGACTGTATGCAGTATACCTTACAGTGCACAAGCCCTTCAGTAGGGGAAGAAACGCGCTGACATTTCTGCGGAATCAATGGCAAGGGTCTGTGGTTAGTAGAGGGACCACGCCAGCTCGGGAACAAACGCTGTATTCTCTCGTGGCTCGATGGCAGCAGACAATTTTCCCCTCTCAGGTCCCGAACACAGTAACACCCCCCCCCCCAACCCACTATTTTATTTTCTGTCATCGCCACCCACTCCTCCTTCATCAGCACATTCATCAGATAACCTTCTTTACCGTCCTGAAACACCTGGTGGGCAAGCGGCTTGTTATTTTTAAATAACACACTCTAAACGGCTGCAACTACCAAGTATAATGGCTGTTCATAATAAAGTGAGCACTTATGAAATCGACCTTAGCAAAAAGTTACTGATCCTACGTGCAAATATTTTAACGGGCGCACTGAGTGCCATGCGCCCAGTAAAGTTGGTAACGATTGAGTGAAAGTAGTTCCATATCCTAACGTGAAATAAAAAGTGTTAGGTAATCATTCGCGTTAACTAAAATTATTCCTTTCACTTTCTTATTTTTTAAATTTCAATTTATCGAAGTGTAAAAACGAGCATATTTGTAAACGAAATAATTTTCTAATAATTCCACACTTTCACTTGACCGACGCGTGAGTAAAGTGGCGAGGCCCATGGAAACGATAATTTTACGTAAGGTGGAAGCATACACGGCATGCATACAATTAGAACTTTGGCAGGGCTTTCAAAAGTGCTCAGTTTACCGTGAACATCCTATAACCTATACTCGCCCAAGGGAATAAATCAGGAGGGGAGGGAAAATTGACAAATTTACTACAAAAAGCATTTGGAAGGAATTTCCCCTCCCCTGCGCTAGTGTTCAGAGGACAGTCAGCAGATCAGCCGAGCTACGACCACCATAAATACTGCGCATGCAGCTGGGATTTGTTTGACTGACCACTTTTGAAACCAATGTTGGCGAAAACCACGCACCCCTGTCTGCGCATGCGTGGACATAAAAGTCCTGATTGATCATGAGAAGTGATATATGTCTCGTACGAAAACTTGATACAATATCTGTTTGTCAAACGGGAAGTGGAATTTATCAATTTCAATATTTAAATTTTACAGCTGTAAAGATTTATATTTTCAACTTTTTTCAACACGCGAAAATAGCAAAATTTTAATTTTCTCAAAGCCTTCAAGTCGTTAAAAAACTATTTGGTGATTACAGAAATTCATTTTTCATTCATTACGAATTTTGAATGATTAAATTTAATGTTTGAGTACATTCATGCTTCTAAAGATGTATGATTACAGCATAGAGAGCGGTAATTAGGTATCTTGTATTAGCTCAATATTTAACATGTTACTTTGTACTAACGCACTGTGGACAGAACAAAACGTGCAAGACTTTCTCACATTCTCAGTTCATGTCGAGACAATAACAAAACGCGCAAGACTTTCTCACATTCTCAGTTCATGGCGAGACAATAACAAAACGTGCGAGACTTTCTCACATTCTCAGTTCATGGCGAGACAATAACAAAACGTGCAAGACTTTCTCACATTCTCAGTTCATGGCGAGACAATAACAAAACATGCAAGACTTTCTCACATTCTCAGTTCATGGCGAGACAATAACAAAACGTGCAAGACTTTCTCACATTCTCAGTTCATGTCGAGACAATAACAAAACGTGCAAGACTTTCTCACATTCTCAGTTCATGGCGAGACAATAACATAACGCGCAAGACTTTCTCACATTCTCAGTTCATGGCGAGACAATAAGAAAACGTGCAAGACTTCCTCACATTCTCAGTTCATGGCGAGACAATAACAAAACGTGCAAGACTTTCTCACATTCTCAGTTCATGGCGAGACAATAACAAAACGTGCAAGACTTTCTCACATTCTCAGTTCATGGCGAGACAATAACATACGTATGTACTGCCACCACTGTTCTGCCACTTTCTTGTCACCCTTCCCCCCTCCACATGTTGCATGCCCTATTCTCAATGCTTGTTATCCATATGAAATTCTCCTGATTGGTCGTTCCACCGCCTATTCATTCGCTGATTGGACACGTCTAGTCTTGCGTGAGACTATCTCCCTCCCCTTTACAATCCTGAAAAATGATTGGTTTTCGAAAGCAATCCCCTTTCTCTAATGAGAAGACGAATTATAGTTTTATTTCACACCTGTAGAGTGTGTAAGTTGCCCAAGTGGAGTGGAGGGAGAGATTTAAGAGGCTCTTAACATCGAGGTCTCGAGAGCCGATGAGGGTGCAGTGAGGTGAGTATGGAGCAGCGCCGGAATGCAAGGGCGGGAGAAAATCCGCCAACCAGCAGCATCGTTCGACGCCATTCCTATGTGCGAAAATGTTGGAGCGACCCCTCCGGTTTTAAGTGCCAGCCAAAGAAAGAATTAAATATCAGTTCCTAAATCGTGAAGTGATTATAATTCGTGGTGTCGAACCCTTGCAAGGAAATATCCTAAATGCCACAGGATTGCTGCAAAACAACTTAGGATAACTAACTGGCTTGAGGTAGCTGTTCCAGTGCAGTCAGCACGTTTATGTAGAAATTTAGGGAAATATACCAAAATCTAAACAACACAATTTTACCGAAGTATGTATGCAAATGATTCTTCATAAAGATACATTAGGTTCGAATAGTTTCTTCCAAAATGTTGTTTCACCCACATGCAACGGATTTAGATGAAATTTGGTACAAAGGTAGACTATAAGCTGGGTACTTTTCATCTCGGATACTCAAATGGTTGGTGTCATATTTTAAATATTCTCTACGAAACTGTTCGCTTTACAGGGATTGAAAGTACCTTTCGTGCTAATCCAGAATATAATCTACCCCTATACCAAATATAATCTACCCCTATACCAAATATAATCTACCCCTATACCAAATATAATCTACCCCTATACCAAATATAATCTACCCCTATACCAAATATAATCTACCCCTATACCAAATATAATCTACCCCTATACCAAATATAATCTACCCCTATACCAAATATAATCTACCCCTATACCAAATATAATCTACCCCTATACCAAATATAATCTACCCCTATACCAAATATAATCTACCCCTACACCAAATATAATCTACCCCTATACCAAATATAATTCAAAACCGTCGAGCCGTTACGACGTGATTGAGTAACAAACAAACACACAAACATTCGCATTTATAAAACTAAAAAAGAAATCCTAATCTATACTGGATGATCCGAAACTTCAAGTGCGAACGTTGTGAGATGATTCACAATGTGGCGGGGAGACATAACACGACGAACGACCTCATGTGATTATTAATGAGGAGAAACAGTTTTGAAAATTCAGAACCAAAATTAAATTTATTTGCAAAATGCCAGAAACTACATGCACTGAAGAACAGCCAACGAAATAATTGTTTGTATAGTGTCAAAAATATATTTAGTTCGTTCAGACAAATCTCTGTGCGAGGAAACTAAATAAGGACAACAAAATAATCTGGTTTCAAAAACGGAATATTTCGTTGCTCATATGGAAACAGTTAATGTGTTTACAACCAACAAGCTTCGTTTGATTCAACGGAAACCTACTTCTCAGTGTGAGATTGAACAATCCATGAACGCCTGGCAGGGAACAATATCTCCGGTCATTAGAAAATGTCGGCTGTATTCGCCAGACTGGCAAAACTATCACCTTGACGCACCCTTCAGAATATTGCGCACTTTCGCATGGACTGTTCACCTGAGTGTTAACACCAAGGCAACGGTGTATGTTCCGTTAAAACCTCTATACTTACTAAGTATTAATTACATCCTCGGGTAACACATGTGTATTGGTTAATGACATTGCATACGCTATTTTGCGACTTTCATTCATTATTATCATTATATAACACAATTTTTATGTTATCCTGCGGATTTTTGCGTAATTTCCAATTACACTTATCTATTTTCCAATTACGATTTGCTTATTTGATAAAGATAGTAGATGTAGTCATAAACTAATATCGATTGGGTAAAATAGTAAAGAACTTCAATATTTATATGAATTAATTGCGATCTTGGATACATAATTCAGTAGTACTTCCATATTTACAGAATACAGATAATTTTATCCTATTAATTTTAACTGTCGTCAAATTCTCTTTACATTAAAAATTTTATTTTTCTATCAGTTTCCACTTTATTTATGTTAGACACTAATTTTATTTCCACTTTTTTTATGTTTTTTACTCTTATACCAAAAAAATAATAGTTCAGTAATATGTCTTTCTCAGATTAATTATTTGCTTTAATTCTGAGTTCAGTATAGCTGTACTTTTTTTTTATCTAGTCAAATAATTTAAAATATAAAACTCTATGAAATTTTTTATTGATGTCAACCCAAAAGACAAGAGTAATTTCTAATTTCGATTATATAAAACATATATTTATTGTATGTCAATCTAAATGTATCCATTTACTCCAAGAACTATTCTATTTTGGACCGTAAATGATAATAAGTTACTTTTGAAAATTGAGTAGTTTATTGAATATCCTACATAACCTTTTACAATATAACCATGACAGGAATCGCATGTCATATTTTTAAATATTTTTACCACATTTCAATCATATGGTAAATATTGTGACCCCGACAAGCCATAAGGATTATTCGCCTCAAAATAGGTTAAACATAATTTTTTGTTTGTATTGTTTAAAAACAGATAAATATTTATTATTTTTTTATTATAACGTTTAGACAATTGTGGAATTCCTCTACAAATTCCATTTTCATTAATTAAGTATTACTAATGGCTGTTGAGTTATTATTTATATCAGGTCCCAAAAGATGTCTGGAGCTGTAAAAAGTCAAGATGGGTTTAATCATACTTTTAAAGCTAATTTATCTAAACTTTAAAATATATATTTAAAAATGTTAGTTTTTAAGTAAAAATTACAACAATTATCAAAAATTTTAATGTTAAAATAATTTGAAATTAATTGTATATATTCGATCTCATCATCAGAAAATTACAACTTCTTCAATTATTATAAAATTATTCTTTGTTTAGTAAATTTGCTTCATATGATTTTGTCTGGTTGTCAGTGTAGCCAAAGGGATAGTATAATTTATAGAAACAAGAAATTGTTGTTCTTCAGGAAAAATATTTTATAGTGTTGTTCATTAGTTCTCTTCTAAAGCTGAACAATTTTTATAATATATATTTCAACGAATCTCATTTCTAAACATATTTGTTGGTTTTCCCAAACTTTTATATAATATTAATGACTTGAATTATATGTATGTTTGGTCATTGTAGGTAAATTCTTTTAATAAACAAGTTAACACATTCTTTATTATTTTTAATTTTAGGTGGTGAAAATTTAAAGTGCATCTAAAGAGCTGATAATTGTTTAAAATTCTGAAAAATTTCTGAAAGTGCAAGTGGAAACAAGCGTTTAAGTAAAAATAATAATTGTGGTGTAGAAAGTGTTTCTCATATTTAGATGTAGTCACAGAACGTTTATAAAGCCATCACAGTTGCTCAGGAATCTCTAGTTCACTTAACACTTTACGCTTGAAATACTTAAGGAAAATCGCACGGCAACACTTCATGTTGTATGTTTAAGTAAGGTTTGACATCATCAGAGGAAATACGTACTTACATGTACGTGGTCACCAGGCCGGCAAGTAAAGAAACTGCTACGCCATTGCTTCCCATGTACACCAGTACAGTGGAAGGATTTCATGGCATCGTATTAGTACAGTATTGGCTTTATTATTTCAAGACAGGTTAGACTTAAAAACATTTGTGTTTCTGCACTGCGTTGCTCATTGGACTGCAGTTTGTTCGGAGACGCCCTGGACGACTTTGGACCAATAACGACCAACTGACGAGAGACTATCCCAGTCACGTCCAATCAATAAACTTCACGTTTGCACCGCCGCGAATATATAAACGACGGCGAATGCTAGCACGTCGTCAGTAGTTAACGCGAATTCTTTAGTATATTTAAATATTAACACATATCGAAACATTTGCTTTTATGACAGCTGCCTTTATTTCACTTCTAATATGTAACATTTCTTATTAAAATATGTGTTTTACGAAAGCTCAGCTCCAAACATATTTGTGTTTCTATTGTTTATAATGGTCGACACAATGGGAGGGCGTGCATATGATGTAGAAACGGCCACAAACACACGCAGGTTATTCCTTACGAAAATATAAGACGAAAAGCTGTGTTGCACTTTCCTCTTGTGGGATTAATACAGGAACTATACATACAGAAAAGTCGAATTTTGAAATGAATTTTTAAATATATATCAGAAGTGCTTGTTATTAATTAACACGTCAGTGAACAGCGATTTGTATAACGGAGATGATACACTTCTAAAAACGCAGCTGGTATAGGCTGTTCACGGTAAAATGAGCACTTTTGAAAGGCCTGGTTGATATCTACTTGTATACACGGTGTGTGTGCTTCCGCCTTATGTAAAATTAACACTGATATGGGCCTTATCACTTTATATATGCGTCGGCCAAGTGAATCTGTGAAATTATTAGAAAAATATATATTTTAAAAATCTGCTCAGTTTTACACTTCGATGCATTAAAAAAAAAAACAAAACAAAAAAAAACAACAGAAAGCGAAATAATTAAATGTAAGTTATCACAAATGGTTATCTAACATTTTTTGTTCGACGTTAATATATGGAACTACTTTCCTCTCCAACGTTACCAACTTTACTGGACACATGGCACTCATTGTGCCCGTTAAAATATATGCAGTTAGGGGCAGCGACTTTTTTCTAAGGTTGTTTTTAAAAGTGCTCACTTTATCGTGAACAGCCTCTAGTAACATTCCCCATTATTAAGTAAGTGAGGGTTGCCAGCACAGTTTGAATGAAAATATCAACTAGTAATATGTGAACGTCTTGTTAATATAAATCATGAGTCAGCACGTTTAATTAAGATAAAAGATTGTCTTGCCGGAGCACTGCCACATCAATCGTTTTCGAGAAATGCGTGCGAAAAAAAAAAAGAATGTGGTTCGCCTGAGAGGTAGGCAACTCGCCATATATTAGGAGAGTATCGGGTCGCGCACATAAATCCCGTACATCACAATTCTAGGGCCAAACAGGTCGTTTTACACACAAATAAACAGAATTTATCAATTTATCGGCTGCTTAAAAGTGCTCTTTGGAGAACCTGTTGCATATTGTAGCATATATTTCCCCTGTGCCTAACTGTTCCATGATTGGCTGGTGTCCTTTCCATTCTCGGGTAGACGAACCTCGGCTGTAATAATGACGTTAACTCAGTTCCAGAAGTCATCTCCCAAGTCCTTTGTCTGCTTCGTTCCCGTTGAAAGATCAGCAACATAGTGACGTTAGTGTGGCACTGTTCGATATAAACAGAGAGGGGGGAGAGAGAGAGAGAGAGAGAGAGAGAGAGAGAAAGAGAGAGAGAGAGAGAGAGAGAGAGCAAGCAATGCTTCCCCGAACAACCCTTCAGCCCAAATATACGAGCCATGAGTCAGTCACGATCCATACATTACGCCATTACTCTTCTACACGGAGTCAAGACGATGAAAGGAACTGTGGGTAATGAAAGAATAAAATGTCGAGGCAACCAGGCACGTGATGATGAATTCAAACATAGCTTAAATCCACGATAGGCATGTATCCAAGGGAAATGGTCAACTAGTTTGGACCCCCCTCTCCGGCAAAGATAAAAAAAAAAAAAAAAAAAAAAAAAAATTGTTGAGTGGAATGCAAGGAAAATAAATAATCATAAATAAAAGTTGTGAAATGAAAAACTTTTACATTAATCATGAAATGGTATAGGCTGTTCGCGGTAAAGTGAGCACTTTTGAAAGCCCTCTCATTTGGAATAATAGTCGATAAACATATTTTATTTTAGCCTTATACATTAACTTCCGAAGACAGTGGAATACGCACACTGTGTTTATTACTTACATGGCACTGTTTATTTAAAAAGATGGTTAAATGGGAAAATATAGTTGAAAGGATAAAGTAACTAGGGTCTCAAAAGTGGACACTTTTTCGTGAACAGCCTATTGCTCAGGTGATAGCTTCCATATGCTCCTTTTTTTTTTAAATTTTCAGTCCCTATTATTATTATTGTGAGTAGAGGTTTTAAAACATAATTTTAGTTTTTAAATTGCACTCCTCTGTGGTGTTAACTAATATCCTTTTATGGCGGAGAAGGACGAAGGAAAGCGAGATAATATCGGTTGAATTAAAGCTCACATCCATGTTTGTAGCTACGGTTTGAAACAGGCAGGGGCCAAACTTAACTTGTAAAGATATATAAAAATTGTTTTATTAACTAGTCTCATTGTCGCACAGGAAACGGTCATGAACTTCGTGTGATATTAGGTGTAATATAACTGTTAATTCATTGAATTATGATTTATGTAGTTCCTCATATTTCATCTGAGTGGCAAAGGGACAAAAACTTCCTCACCTACACTCCCTTTTCAGTCCACGGCTATGCACATAGTCGTGTTGTGGCTGTTGCGTGTGCTGAGGGCTGCACTGTGCTGTGTTTCAGGGACGGGGCGAGGCAAGAACAAGGGGGGCGGTGGCTTGGCCATGGTGGCCGCCATGGGCATGATGATGAAGGGCGTGCTGGGCGCGGTGGGACTTGGCGGCGCCGCACTCCTCGCCATGAAGGCGATCATGGTGAGCATGATGGCGCTCATGCTGTCCGCCATAGTCGGCGTCAAGAAGCTGGCGTCGGGCCACGACGACGGCGGCACACACCACGTGCAGGTCGTGCCTGTACACCACGGCGGGGAGCATCACTATCGCCGCCGGCGCCGTTCCGACCCCTACAGCGCCCACGCGCACCTCGCTGCCCGCACCAAGTAGTTCCTGCGTCCTGCCAGAGAGCGCAGCACCGCGCTCCGCTGCTGGTAGCCACGACCCGCCGGGAGAGCGCAGCACCTACACCGTCGGCGAGCAGGCAGTAGTATATCCCTCTCACCGAGAGAGCTGCGAGCAGTCGATAGTACCGCGCGCCGCCACGAGAGTGCAGCAATGGTACCACGTCGGAAGCTACAGCATACCTCACGAAATATTTATTAAAAATTAAATAAGTAGGAAACTTTTGTGATGAAAATAAGCGTAAGTACCTGAGACATTTCATCGAAAAGTCCCATGAGACTGTGAACTATGCAATTACGAACATGTGCTTCGGTTTTCCATCTAATGTGTAATAGTGTTTTATTTTGTGTGTATTTAAACTTCTGATTTAATAATTAATTTATAAGAATATTAAATTAAGTTACACTTACAAATATTCGGCTATGTTTGACCTTGCACCTTTGTTCATACGTTCCAGAGTTGCTGAACGGGAGGGGGTATGTTTAAATTGTTACTATTACAGCGCTGGTCATTGGCGAGTGTTATGTTAACGTTGGGGTGACGGATACGCTTAAGTGGTCCGCCTGCCCGATAGAGAATTTTTCCTCGTTTGAGGCCGAGAAGCTAGCGAGCGATAAAGGCGAAACTGCCGCGCGCTACAATTGCGCAATCGCCGCTACGCGCAGGGCTCAGAATGGACGGCTTGGCCCGTGACGTCAGAGTGACAGGCAGGGTTGCCAGATTGTTTTTCATGAGTTGCATAAATGGCCAAACTTTTGTCGGCCAATTTGATTACACTTTATAATAATTGCACTTTTATAATATAATGTAAATTTTTCATGTAATATTTTATATGTATGAAACACGAATTGTTTTAAAATTTATATAGGCCCACACAAAAGCAAGCAGATAACAAGCGTCTGAATTAGAAACCCTCTTTAATCGTATCCACAGTGGTTGTAGTTTAAATAACTGATCTTGCTTCTGATAATTAATTAGCTTGTTTACAATAAAAAATATACCAAATCTAATTAAATGATTCCAAGTAGACCAAATACCGCAACTACATTACAAATATCGCCCAGATTGCAAAAGTTGCATTTTCGTAATTTTTGGTCGCAAATGTAGTCTTGAAAAGGACCAAACGGTGACAATTCGCCCAATCTGGCAACCCTGGTAAGAGGGCATGCTGGGACGATCACCTGTTTATGTAAAGGCTGTTCACGGTAAAATGAGCACTTTTGAAAGCCATGCTCAAGATCTGCTTGAATACACGTTGTGTATTCTTCCGCCTTATGTAAAATTAACACTGCCATGGGCCTCATCACTTTATTCATGCGTCGGTCAAGTGAAACTGTGAAATTATAAGAAAGGTAAATATCTTAAAAACAGCTCATTTGTAAACTTTGATCCTTCAATAAACACAGAAAGGGAAAGAAGTAATTTAACTTATCGCCAATATTTACTTAGCCCTTTTTATTCGATGTTAAGATATGGAATTACTTTCCCTCTATCGTTACCAACTTTACTGGGCGCATGTCACTCAGTGCGCCCGTTCAAATATATGCAAACGTAGGCAATGATTTTTTCCTAAGGTTTATTTCAAACGTGCTCATTTTATCGTGAACCGTATTTACAAACGAAGTCTTCTACCGTAAGTTACCGTGTATTAGCATTCTCGTAAAATAATTTATGCCAAAAAGTGGAAAGTATATTGGTTTTATGCACAACAAATCTGACGTCAGCAAAAATAAAATGGCAGTCAAACCACGTTTAAAAATGGCCGCTAAACAACATGTATCAAGGGAAATAACAACCAATAAACGAATGAAACCAATTCAAAATACTTTCTAAAATGTGTCTCGCGTTTCAAAAAACCATTTCACGAAGTAATATGAACATTCAGCTTTTATTCCGTTTTTACGTCTTTCATTTTTTTTCTTGTAAACATCACAGCGCTATGTTTGCAGCTTTAAACTGCATCTAATGTTGTAAAGAGAGTGCACTTATATATATATATATATATATATATATATATATATATATATATATATATATAATATATATGTTTTAACATTTATAATGCTATCAATAAAACCAAAAACGAAAAGTAAGAGCATACAAATTAAATCTTCACGATTTCGAAAATAAAAATAAGTCATATATTTTCCTCTAATTTTTTAACTTGGCTTCGTATAGCAGATAGGGCTTCTTGGGAGTCTCCCTTTTCCCCCGCCCTTTCATTCCGGCGCTGCTCCACACTTACCTCAGTCACCCTCATCGGCTCTCAAGACCTCGATGGTAAAGAGCCGTCCAAATATCTTCACTCACTTCACTTACTCGTAGAGCAGATTGTAAGGTAACGGCCTAAAACTCCGGCTACCTGCAATATTTTCTTACTTTTTTAAATTACGTTAAATTGCGTCATATATATAGAAAGCTATAGTAAATATGTTCAATAAAATCAATATTTAATTCGCCACTGCAGTCAGTCGCCACTTATTCAATCAGTGAAATGGTTTCGCGTCACTTATTCAATCAGTGCAATTTTTTCACTGACACAATCAGTGGTTTTCCACTGATTCTAAATGGAACCACTTTCACTGATTCGATTAGTTGAAATTCACTGCGAATCAGTGGTTTCCCACGATTGGCTGCAAATGGATTTACGTTGGAGGGAACGGAACTTTTTTTGTGCATACATTGTGCATTGTGGAAGTAATGTATTGGATTGGATTGGAAAGAGCTTATTAATTTCTTCCGGTGTTATACTTGAAGGTTTATCAGGGGACGGATTACTATCAGACTTATAATTTAACTTAAACGAACACCCATGCCTTGTCTAGGACTCGAACCCAGAACCTCTCGTACCGTAGACCAGCGGCGCACCCATCGACTTCCCCACGAAAGGTCGACTAGAAGTAACGTAATTCGACTCAAGATTCAACTGTCATCTATCGCAGCCACCGGAAGGAACCCAGTAAGGGCTTTGAAGTTACGGACGCGATAATAGTTTTTGAAGTTTGTTTTGAAAAGTTGAGGTGTGATCGTGGCGAAGTTTTTACCCATAGTTCAGCACGAACTTGACATTTGTCTGCACATGCAGCTTCGTACAGGCTTGGTAGAACTGCACACTGGTAAGTGGGGGTCCCGGGCAGATCCAAGCACTGATGTTTACATGCAGGACACATGGCGGACGTTGCTATAGGCCGCGCGGGTTACCTCCGGGTATTCCCATTCTCCCAGCACGGTATTGCATCGCTGCTCCAGGTGAGTGTGTTCTTCATAGCCGGATACAGCCTCCTCTCGTATGCGATTAAATCCTGCCATGACATAATGCTTACATAGTTTCCTCTCCGAAATCTTGTATTTAGGCCTGCCCATTTTGTGATACGCATTTATTGGTTCCTTGAATGCATTTTCCAAATTTGAATAATGAGTAGTGAAATTGATAACTGTTATTATAAAATACCCTGTTGCAGAGCTATATTATCGAAAGAAACCCTAGAAAACTACTTTAAAAAATTATCCAAGCGTAGCTGTTGTCAAGTGATATGTGAATATTACATGAGCACTTTTGAAATCAACTTTAGAAAAAAGTCTCTGCCCCCTGCTTGCATATATTTTAACGGGCGCACTGGTTGACACGTTCCCAGTATAATTGATAACGATAGAGAAAAAGTAGTTCCATATCTTAACGTCAATTAAAAGTGTTAAGTAACCATTTATAACGACTTAAAATTTTTTTTTTTTCGCTTTCTGGTTTTTTTTAATGCATCGAAGTGTAAAAATGTGTAGATTTATTTAAATTTTCCTTTTTTAATAATTTCACAGTTTCACTTGACTGACGCATGGATACAAAAACGACACAACACTTAATGAAGTGCTAGTGTGGAATTGTCTGTTTCACTAACGTATCCGTTGACAATTTCTCTCAGATTGCTTTCCGTCTTTCTTGGCCGTATTCTTAACGTTATGGAATAAAATAGCTATGCAACCGTGCACGTGTAAACAGTAAGTGATTTTTCACTTAAATATTGCTTCATTGTAGACGATGTGTGGTTTCTATAGCTGACACACGCTTGACTGCATAGCCGCTATCACTTATGCAGTAACAATTTTGAATTAATAAATTATTCGCTTAGTTGATTCACGCGGGAAAATTGAAGAGCGTGTTACTTACTTTTGAGTTCACGGAGTTTTTTTCTGCACCGAAATAGTAATAATGGATTTTGAAAAACTTAACGTATAAAAAGTTAAAAAGCCGTTGGACGAAACAGATGTTCGAGCTGCTGGCTTTAATCCTGACTGTCCGATTGCAATCTTGCTCCATTCTTAATTAAATGAGCAATTTTGAAATTAAACTTTCAAAAATGTCCCCCTCCCCCACCTTCTTGCCTGTATTTTTATATAGGGCAGAGACTCGCGTGCGCCCAGTAAAGGTGGCAATAGCAGAGTGAATGTAGTTTCATGGCTCAGCTTTGATTTAAAAGAGTTGGCTAAACATTTGAAAATGCTGAAATTACATATTTTGCTACTTTTTTTAAAATGCAAATGTGTGAAACAATAAGAAAATATTTACTTTGCTGTTAATTTGACAGTTTCACTTGGCCGGCGCATGAACAATGTGGTAAGCCACCTGGCAATGTTAATTTTGACATATGGTGGAAGAATACATGACGTGCATACAAGTATATCTCAAGCAGGAATTTCTAAAGTGCCCAGTCTATACATCGCTGTAGAGAACCTCTCGAAGAGAGGGTAGGTGTTGGTTGTCTAGCTGCAAAACTACGTAATACAATACACAACATTTAGCAGTCCGGTAACCGTAGACTCCCTAGTGGTGTATCTACTGTAGCCTAAGTGCATTACTTACGGCAGCCAGCTCCACTGCAGATCAGTCAGCACGATGTTAGGTCTTTGTTTCCTTGAATTCGTCTAGGGAGTGAGTGACTTATCAACTATCACTCAATTGAAACATTTGCTTGAATTTTGCAGTGTTCAAAGTCTAGCATATCCTCAAATAAATTCGTTAAATGTTTCGTTAGCCAACCATCAATATTTATTTATTTATTTACGTGTTAACCCTCACACGAATAAGAAGTCATATTGCGATTGTGTAAACTGCAAGTGTCACGACAGATGCAATTATTGCTAACTGAATCTGACAGATAGATCTACAGTACAGCCCGGCTATATTTTCCACTACAGTATTGTATTGTACGTTAAGAAACTTGCTGTTGAACGCAGTAAAAAAATTGTAATAGTAAGCTGCAAAATATTTTCTTTTTCCAGCAACACTGTCATGTACTAATCCTGTGACAGGTTCACGCAAGTTGTAACACCAGATATCAAATTCAATAACATTTATTTGGAACTTCCCATGGATACATTTTACCTTTCATTTTACAACCATTGACAATCTTTAAAAAACTTTACCAATTTAAAACACATCTCTGAAAGTTACTTACATCAATGACGAGGGCATTAAAAAAAATATATGTCTCTTTCAAAGCCACGCCGACCATAAAATTAATTAAAATGAAATAACATGTCTTAGACAGAATTTTTAATCCTTACAATTCTGAGAAATTCAAAACTAAGAAACTACGCAGAGTTCTCCAACATATAGTAGAATCTCGTTTCTCCTGGAGCACTGAGTCAAACACGTGCTCTCCAGGTCGCCAGTATAAGATAGTATTCTTTACATTATCTTGTAATACTGCAGCAGTTGTCAGTTGTATACATGGGTAAGACCTAAGTGGCTAAAATATCATCACGACTCTAATATCTTACTTGAACGCGGAACTCAAAGTTATAATGGATAGAGGTAGCTTTTTTAAAGACGGGAGTTTTTTTTTTCTTCTCTTCGTAACAACATTTTTCAAATAGTTGCTGTTAAATGTAATGAAGTGGTATTACTACTACATCGCTTAGAAGAAATTCCGAAATTTGTGTATACTCGATCGCCATAAGTGCGTCCTCATTTCCGATCAAATACAGTATAAGAGTATGTCATGTGTTATTATTGATCTCTGTATTCCAAATTACCACAGCCGCGTGTGTCCATGCCACTTCGTATGGAAGCTTACTACATCGTACAGGCTGTTCACGGAAAAATGAGCACTTTTGAAAGCTCTGCTTAAGATCTACTTGTATGTACGTTGTGTATTCTTCCACCTTATACAAAATTAACATTGCCATGGGCCTCATCACTTTATTCATACGTCGGTCAACTGAATCTGTGAAATTATTAGAGAAGTAAACATTTTATGAATGTGCTAAATTTTGCACACTAGGGCGTTAAAAAAAAAACAGGAAGCGTAATAAACTGTTTAAATCATCACATATGGTTACCTAACACTTTTTATTCGATGTTAAGATATGGAACTATTTTCCATCCTTCGTTAGCAACTTTACTGAGTTCATGTCACTCAGTGAACCCGTTAAAATATTTGTGGGCAGGGGCAGTGATATTTTTCTAAGGTTGATTTCAAAAGTGCTCACTTTATCGTGAACAGCGTTTTACATAGATTATCATCACAATAGCTTACATCGCTGGTTGCCAGTCAGTCATTGCAGTGACTAGCTGAGGATAATACTAGACACGCTCTTGCAAAGTTCGTTCAGTGCTATCTACAGCACTGAAAGTTCAGAGTTATTATTTTGTGAAAGGCTGAAATTTAAGCACGTGTGCATTGACTTTTCTTCGGTCATTGGACCACATTAAGTATAACAAGATCGTGGTTACTCAGCACGCTTCATAACATACTTCACAATGGCGCGGTGGAATCATACCTCGTGTTAGAATAGAACTAGAGCCGTATAAAATTGGCGCATTCCCTTATGGACAAGCTATAATTGAAAATGTTCTAGTAAACACTACGTTTGTATTTGGTGAACCCGTTGCCATTTGCTGGGATACCCTTGGTCTATAAAAAAAAAATATTTTGTGGCTTTGAAGAGGCGCATCGTTTGTTAATAAACAAGCTTGGCTCACAACCATCCGTCACTTCCGTCAGCCAGCCATCCGTCGGTATTTTCATCCGTCATTTGAAAGCGACTCACGACGGTTCGTCGATCCGTCTGGCCAGAAAATGTTCAGTGTTGCGACCCAACAACGCGAACTTTCTCGCGCAGAGACAAATGTTTTAAACGATTATCATAAATATACGGGTGCGTTGTCCCTTTGGAGGAATATCAAGGCTTCAGGAAAGTTGGACGTCACCATGTATGGAGTATAACTGTACTTTCGCTCGGAAACACTCTCATATGTTGTGTGGTACACGTGTTAAGTCCCCACTCTGGCGATAACAGGCGTCCAGAATTAAAATAACTCTGACTGTAAAGTCAAGTAAGGAAACGTGTTTATATTGGTCGATGAGCGCAACAAGGAAATGGAACTCCAGTAGGTAATGACTGTGGCATGGCGGGGTTACATACGGTTAGACGTGCATGGGCATAGACACGCATTATATCCTCGTCTCTGAGGCTTAAGGCCTGTCTACAATCGCAGCCCGAATATGCTCTACAATGCGTTTCCCTGAAACGAGCTTTCAGAATATGAGACTAGTTGGAAGTAAAATGTGCACATCACTTGTTGTTATGTAGTGATTATTAAATACTAGCGAATTATTGATTTTTTTAATGTTTACGTGTTGGATTATCTGAATTTTAATTTATGTTTACGAGCTCTTACTATTTTGTTTTAAATAAGCTCGTCAATTGACAACCAAGAATTTTCTTTGAGCTTTACGTTTTTTGAAGTCTCGTCCTTCATTGAAAATATTTCGGACCAAACTTAGACAGTAATACTTAGCATTTCGTCACGTTTGGCTTGAGAAAACTTACCTCGCACGTCGTTTGTTTACATTCAAAACTTGAACATTACACGCATGTGCGCGAAAATATTGGAAGTCTCCTTCTTCTTCTGCCAACTTGGGACAAGAGTTCAGTTACCTCAGTGCTTCGGCTTGAGACACAGGTGTTGACTAGGGACCCGGGAGGGTGGGACAGCTCCATGACGTCAGAAGTTCACGTGCACCAATCAGAGCAGCCTTGTATTGGTACGCAGGTCCGGGTAGCGCAGCAGTAGACAGGCTTTTGTAACGAGGAGACTGAAGACGAGGGCATGCACATATTCAGATATTCACGAAAGCAGATATTTAAGAGTTTAATCAGCTACGCAATGTCTCCTGTCTTGATATTTCACGCTTCGAAGCATAACACAGAACTTGAACATGTATATTATATTACTCTTTTGCGCATGCTCATTGCTACCAACGCCGTTGTGCTGAGATCTATACTAAAGGTGTAGTAGGGCAGAGAAAAGAGAGAGAAACAATGAGAGTCACAACTCACCTGAGAAGGAAGCAATTGCGTTAAAGGAAAATAGGAGTTTGAACTGTGAAGAGCCGTCTTTAGCTATGGGTTTGTTTTTGTTGTAAGACACGTTGGTTGCCTCTAAGAAGGGCCACGTCTTGCGGGGGGGGGGGGGGGGGGGGGGGGAGGTAATTTGCCCCAGGCCCCACATTCCATGGAGGCCACTTTTTTTTTGATTAAAAGAAATAATTTACAATGAATTGACTTTTCTTAAATTACCACCAAACAGGAGTTGGTGCACATATCACTAATTGAAGTACATGTTTTTATTTTATCTAGCACAACAGTAACTTATTTTAGCATTTGAAGTAATAATGAATGGTTTTGTTGCTCCCGGGATTCACACGCCCATAAAACGCCCGTGCTTCTAAGTTAACCATTTAGTCCTCTGTATGACAACGCTACTGTAATTATCGCTCCAATAATGTCAGTAAAATTGATGAGTAAAATATAACTTCCTTAGTTTCCCGAAGGAAGCGGAAGAAATTAAGTCATGAATAAAGATGACCAGCCAAGTTCGCGGTGCATTTGTGGAAGATTTCAGTTTTGATATGTATATACATATAGGCGGGTGGAGTGGAGTGGGGGGGGGGGAAGGGTAGGTGTGTATGGCAAGACGTGCTTCTTGCTGGAGAAGAGGCTGCGTGTGGAGAAAGCAGCAACAGCGGCTAGCTGGCACACTGACCCACTGCTTGTGTTCCAGGCCTCCAGGCTGGAGAAAACAGCCGCAATCGTCGCCGCGGCTGTGCCACAAACATGGCAGTCCAGGGCGAGTTTCACTGAGACACCACGCCCAGCTACTGCCTTTCTCCCGGCAACACTTCACCGCCTCCTCCCCCCCCCCCCCACACCCCACACCCTTAAATTGACCACTTTTCAAATAAACTGTTGTAAAATAACACTCCACTTTACTACAGGCATACTACAGTACGCACTAGCTGCAGGCCAGCAGTTAACTTGCCAGCGAACTGCTGGAAATAGTTCAAACTTCTGACTCTTGAGTTGAGAGTGTATAATATGTAGGGATAGGAATATTTCACGAGTTCAATTACCTGTCGGCTAGACTCCTCAGTCGTCAGCATACTAGAGCCTCAGCTGTGTGTTCATTGGCTGTTGCCCCACACAATAGCAGAGGCGTAATTTCATTACGCCTCTGCTATTGGCTCAGAGGCGTGCAGGGCGGGTCTAATAAACTGTGATCCAATTGCGAAGGTGACTTCACTATATATACATGTGTTTGGCGTCTATCTTGTCCTGAAAATTTCCTATCCCTAGTAATGTGTAAATTTACGACTGATAAGAGTCAAATGTTTTCCATTTTATGCCCTTAATATCACGAATTGGCACACTTTTTGCACTTTTACACTCCTATAAATTCATCGGTTTCCAAATTGATGGCGAATGAATAAGGTGAGACGATCTGTGGCGATGTTAATTTCACATGTAGCGAAATGATATAGGCTTAACATGAGAGGGAATATAGACCTTGAGTAAACATTTTCAAAATTGCTAAATTAACCTTGGACTATGTATACGTATGACTACTTTAACATCTGTTCATCTCTCCTGGCGCGAATACAATCTAAACCTCTCAACCGCGTACCTGCAAGTGTAATTACTTTTTCCCTTTCAGTCACACACACACCAAGTCACATACAAGCACACAAACCTACGTATATGCATGTGTGTATGTGGTTAATTAATTTGTTCGGAACCGTACCAGTATCTTTATAACTAGAGAGAGAGACAGGAATATTGCCAGGATAGGCGAGTGAGTGAAGTCATTTGGGCGGCTCTTAACATCGAGGTCTTGAGAGCCGATGAGGGTGAAGTGTCGCGAGTATGGAGCAACGCCGGAATGATGGGACGGGGAAACGGGAGACCCCGAGAAATCTCGCAGCCCAGCGGCATTGTCCGGCACGATTCCTAATAGCGAAAATCCGGAGTGAACCGGCCGGGGATTGAACCCGGCCCGTCTTACTGGGAGGCGATCAGTCTAACCGCTCAGTCACCGTGGCCCCGCCAGCCAACACTTATCATGTAGAGAGAGAGAGAGCAGTGTTGACCACGAACACACCAGCCTATAAACGCGTGGCAGTGCCTGTAATGTACACACAACTGTTAAGTTTAAAGCTGGAGTAACAATAGCTTGACGAACACGACACGACAGACGGATGTGTCGTCAGAGCTCGACGGAATTTCATATTAAATTTTATTCATCGTTCACAATGCCCCTACGAAATCTGCGCGACGAGTATGCTAGTTGGCTGTTGGAAAATTCTAAAACGGCAAGATATCCTTATAATATACTAAATTTACTTTTTAATACTCGCGATAAAGTGCATAATTATTTTCTTTGAGAATATTTGAATTTATACGAGAGATAAAAAGTATTTCAAAACAAACTGAACTATTATTTTGGTGGCAAATTAGTGTAATATTTATGACAGTAGGGAAATACGCACGAAATTTTGTTTTCTAATGTTGTATTGACACGATGGAAAGTAGAAATAGGACCTACTTTTCTCGGGCTGTCGGGGCTGCGATTTGGTCGGACTGACGTCACAGTGACCTTGCTTTTCAATGGATGCCGCTCAGATTTCGTCGCGTCGGGATTGTCGCGTCGTGGTCGTCGGGGTATTGTGACTCCAGCTTAACGCAGACGTCAGATAAACTCGCGATATTTGTGGCTTTCTTTTTAGATATAATACCTCGTCATACAGACTATCTCGACCAATGGAAACTGTGTTTGTACGTGATGTCGCTGGCAGCAAGTGTTCACGGCACTACGGCATGTAGTTTCAACTACTTACGATATCTGCCACATGTGAGGGACTTGGTTTATTGCACGCTGTATTCCACTTACTACAGTGTAGATCACCAAACCCACACATGTGCAGCGGTCTACTATATACAACACTGTGGCTTAGAGAGTTACTTGGCAAGATCTGTGTGTGTATGTATATCCTGCGTTTTTCTTACATATATATACAGGCAAGAAAATCGCAGGATTTCATATTTGAAAGCGTCATTTTGACACACTCAACTTGTGCAACGGAAATAATTTTGCGACACCTAAATCCCCCATGGTGTGTCCGAGTTCACTACCACGTTCGCTAATTATATTGTATTTGACCTCGGTTTCCAAGGCATCGCCGTTAAGAGCTGCCCAAATTTCTTCACTCAACCCTAGACAAACCCCATCTCCTAGCTTCCCTCTGCTATTTTCGGGGCGAAATGCGTGATTTTTGAATTGGATCATTCTTGCTCTAGCTGCAGCCTTTAACGTACACTCGAAAAATAAATTGCTAGTCGTTGTTTGTTCGCAAAATTAAGTTTTCAACAAGCGACAAGAAAAACCACTCGTTCTTGTAGAGCTGTTACGTACTGAAGAGTACACTTAAAAAAAAAAAAAAAATGCGAGTTGATTTCCTAAACGTAATTAAATATATACCATACATACGGCTGGATATATAGAAATGTCGCTATACACACTTAGCAAATACAATACTTATATGACTGCTTGTGAACAAATGTAGAAAGCTACAATGTATACAGGGGAAAAAAACTATTACTTCTGCGCTTTATTACTTTAGGTCTGAGATGTGCAGTTTAGGGCGCGTGGAGGGAGCATCATTCGTGCCCTTGGCTGAAGGGAATATTCGAGGGCGCATTCATATGTTGTGTCCTAACCTACCCTAATTCTAAGTGTTACAGATATATGTCCAATGTAGGGACGGGAGCTAAGTGGGTCTCAGGGCTAGGCCCTATACGTAGGGATAGGAACATTTCGTGAATTCATTTCGGGACAAGGTAGACGCCAAACACATGTACGCTTAAGTTGACATTGCAATTGATTCACAGTTTATTAGACACGCCATGGACGACTCTGAGCCAATAGCGGACTGGAACGGAAACAAGTAGCGAATCCCATACTGCCAGGTGTGGAGTAACGCTGGCTACCCACTCGGACAGCAGCCTATGAACAAACAACTGAAACTTGAGTAGAAACAGGACTGTGAAGTCTAGCCTACATGTCAGTGAACTCGCGACATTTTCCTACCCCTACCTATACGCCTATAAGGGAAGGAATTCATGCAAGGAGGAGTTCATGTGATGGCAAGGCACCGGGCTGCCATGGGCTCATTTTGGCCACGACAATCTCCCTAAGTGTACTTATAGCTAAACTGCTATAACTAAGAACAGAAATGGATAACCCGGCATTGACACCCTGAAAACCCTTTCGACAGGAAATAATTCCAAATTGTTTCATGCATTAATGGAAAATGCTACAGGAGACAGATAGGTAGGAAGCAGGTTCTTAATTAGTGGATAGAGAAATACTAGTAGCTATTATTATTTTTATTCTGATTAGTTGACGCTGGTTTAATCAGAGTGATGCTTGCACATCACTCTGGCGATCCTGAAAACTTAGCCCTTTCGGTCATAGTGTCCTCTATCTGGGACGTAGCATATGAAGCAGCTTGGACGATGTTCACTGTACACAGTAGGGCAAGCCGTCCAATTAGAAACATTCCCTACTCGTGGGAGACATCATTCGCTACTGAGATTATGATCCGTAGACTCACAAATCACTGCTGCCAGTGACATAAAACACACATAGATTTCTGTTGGTCCCGATGTAGGACAAAGCTACGGCGTCTGGAGGTCAGTACAATTCTGAACAAAATATTTGTATGTTGTAACGCCTAAAGTTATATATTTATTTTTTACTGAAAGTGTTAAAAGCAACATGTGGACGATGCCATTGGCAGGGTTTTTTTTTATTGTTAAAACAACTTTAATACCAAAATGTCACACTCTTACTTATTTCCAGCGCTAATAACACATAACTTAGCAGTCAGTTTCCATTTTTTTTTAAATAAATTTATTATCACAAACGATATACAGAGGCGTTTACCCTTAACCTATTATACAGTACACATTCAACCCACTTTATAAACAGTAACAAAATACTCAATAAAATATCTACACAATTCTTACATAGGGGCGCAAAACAATATGAACACATAAAAAAATTATTTTTCGTGAGGGGCAGCGCACGACGTAGGCCCAGACACGGGATACTGGTCCTTTAACGTTGTTTATCGTTGCGAGTTCGTCCAAACATTGTATTTTTTAAGGACAAATATTTTATTTTCCTCGCTTGCCAAACTGAACCGGTAAGTAATTGGGCTTAACGTCTCGTGCAAGTTGCGCGAGGGGGGGGGGGGATTGGGGGGAGGGAATCGGCCATGGCCTTTGTCGGGGACCCATCCAAGCATTCGCCCGGAGTGATTTCGGAAGACCGTGGAGGGCCGAATCTGGATGGCCGAACCGAGAATCGAACCCGGGTCCTCCCGAATGCGACTCCAGTGAGTTACCTCTGCGCCACACCTCGCTCGGTGTGAACAGCGTAACTCAGTAAACAAGTGTATGTGATTTCTAAACTAAGTCGGTGTTGATAAACATTTGTCCGCATGGTATACGGTCATCATGATAGAGGTGCTAAGTATAGGCTGTTCACGGCAAATAGAGCACTTTTGAAAGCCCTGCTTAATATCTAAATGTATTCACGTTGTGTATTTTTCCGCTTATGTAAACTTAACGTTGCCATGGGCATCATCACTTTATTCATGCATCGGTTAGGTGAAACTATGAAATTATTAGTGTAGTAAATATTTTTACAAGTCTGCTAATTTCTACACTTAGATGTATTAAAAAACAGTAAGGGAAAGAAATAATTTAAGTTATCACAAATGGTTACCTAACACTTTTTATTGGACGTTAAGATACGGAACTACTTCCCGTACATCGATACCAACTTTACTGGACGCATGTCACTCAGTGCGCCCATTAAAATATATGCAGGCAGCGACAGTGACATTTTTTTTTAGGTTGATATGTAAAGTGCTCCCTTTATCGTGAACAGACTTTAAGGGTCCTATGTACTGAAACGTTTTCTGTGAAATCGTTTGCGCCTAAAGGTTTGTCTCGGCAAATAAATGTTCTGGAAATACGAAGTTTTGCCAGAAAGGATAAAAAAAAACTATTCTCTAAGTCACTATCTTTTCTGCTTTTACCATATTAAGTGTATTAATGGAGGGAAAAAAAATCGTGAAAGTGGTCAAATATCGCATTTTTAAAGCTTGCCCATGAAGTTTCTCTAAGCGGTTAAAGAAAAGTACGATTATACGCAGGTAGTTTAATCTGTGAGCTTTCATCGCGTGTAATAAAACCCCGCTGTTACAGATCTGAATTGCATAGTATAGCGTCACGACGGAAACACTGCACGCCTACAGCGTAGGAGCGATGAGAGACTAGGCGTGCGTGTTAGTGTGGCCCGTATCGCTCCCTCTCCTCTTGACCTTGGACGCGCAGCTACATAGTCCTCCCAATGACGAGGGAGTGCCCGCAGAGTAGTTGACACCAAGCTGGTGTCGCATTCCTCGACAAGATCACACACGCGTGGTCATGTGTTGGTAGCGCTGCGTCACGCGTTAGTTGTTCTCGAGCGGGCGCCGGAGAAGACAGCGGGCAATGGCGGGCGCTGATTGGCCGAGGTGGCCGGAGAAAGCGCGGGGTGGGAAGGCGGCGGAAGTGGGGCGCGCAGACAAGAAAAGCAGTCGCCTGCTCTTGTAGCGCGCCGGCAGTATGCGGGTCCTCCGGCTGGTAGCGGCTGTCGTCCTGCCTCCAGCCGCTCGGCGGAGCATCCTCCGAGCCTAATATAGGCGCCACACGTTTCTTACACACCAACTACACTGCGTCCTCACATACTTCACCTAGGGATAGGAACATTTCGCGAGTTCAATGACCTGTAGGCTGGACTCCACAGTCTTGTGTACACTGGAGCCTCAGATGTTTGTTCATTGGCTGCTGCCCCAGTGTTACCTCACACCTGGCAGCATGATGGCAGCAGGCGTCTAGGGCCTGTCTAATGAACTGTGATCCAATTGCAAAGGTGACTTCACTGTATAATGTTTGACATCTCTCTTGTCCCGAAATGAATTCGCGAAATTTTCCTATCCCTAACTATAGGCTATTCACGGTAAAGTGAGCACTTTTGAAATCAACCTTAGAAAAAAGTCACTGGCCCCAGCCTGCATATATTTCAACGGGCGCACTGAGTGACATGCGTCCAGTAAAGTTGGTAATGATGGTTGGAAAGTAGTTCCATATTTTAATGTCGAATGAAAAGTGTTAGGTTACCATTTGTGATAAAATACAATAATTTCTTTTGTTTTCTGTTGTTTTTATATGCACCTAAGTGTATAAAAAGAGCAGATTTGTAAAATATTTGCTTTTCCAATAAGCTAACAGTTTAACTTGACCGACGCATGAATAAAGTGATGAGGCCCATAGGAATGTTAATTTTACATAAGGCGAAATAATACACAACGTGCATACAAGTAGATCTTAAGCAGGAATTTCAAAAGTGCTAATTTTACCATGAATGGCTTATAACTGTCTGCACACGAATCACGTAGGAGCCGTGCCGATGTGGCGCGGTCAAATATGAACACGCCTTCTCAAGGAGGCAGCAACCAATGACAATACACAGACTGCTGCTGGGTGCTTATAGTATTGAAGTCTACCTTGTAGTCGTATTATTTATCACGCAGAAGAGTCACTGGTTCTACCAATACGGAGGCGAAACAACTGCTTGTTTAGCTACTCCAGCAGTGTGTCGGGATGACGTTAGCCAATCATTGCCATGGTAGCTTACTCGACAGCCAATAGCGGCACGTGGTGCCAACAGGACACGAGACTCGTTCCCAGAGCCTCGCGTAGCCAATCACAGTATGGGTACCCCCACGTCAAAGTAACCGCCGCGTCATGTCGTCTCTTGTGTACTTGTCTACTCTGTGACGTGGTCGCTGTCCACGGTGGTTTAGTGGTTAGCCCGCTCGCCTTCCACCAAGGCGATCCGTATTCAATCCCCGGACGGGTCATTCCGGATTTTCGCATGAGGGAATAGTGCCCGACTATGCCACCGGTCGACGGGTTTTCTCGGGGATCTCCCGACGCTACTCCATACTCACCTCATTTCAATCTCAAGACCTCGGCTTGGTTCGATATCGGTGCAATGTACCCTTTATCCCTTGTTTCACGAGGCCTTGTTCCCTTCATGAGAAATATTCGTTAGTAAATTCGGACTCATGTGTTCGTTTCCACATCGAGTTTTGCTCTGTCGAATTCCGTTATATACGAGTTTCAATTGAACTTATGGCGTTTGCAAATGCTTTCCGCGGCCGATCAGAGTTGTAAACACACAAACAAACTGCGGCGTGGCTGTGTTGGGGACACGGCCGTTTGTTTTGCGTGAATACGTCTACGTTGACTCGCTCGGACGCCTTCATGTTTATTTTACGTTCCCGCCGTCGGTTCACTCGATCATATGGGGTTTATGGGTATCGCAGGATGGCTTTTGAGATGCTATTTCAAACCGTATACGACTTCTGTATTTCGACTTGGCTTTTTGAAGAGTATAGGCCGAAACTGTGTTAAATTTTCTTAACTTTTACATTAAACGCATTCAATTTCACCATAGCCAAGACACACAATTTTTTTTTTATACACGCAATCGATTGATCTTGACGAGAACTGTCGACTGAAACCTAAACGAGCGTCGTGGGTTCTCCTGATCAAAAGTTATACTACGCGGAAGTTATGAGACGCGGCGAAACGAGCTCAATATTGCGTTACCCCCCCCCCCCCCTTTTTTTTTTTTCGATCCGCGAGCGTTGCTTCGCAGTCTTCACTCAACGTAACATATTCTTTCATCCTTTGGCAATAGAGTAGTGTAATTGAATTCTGAATGCAGATGACAGATTCGGAGCTGCAATGCCAAACTCTATCCTTCGATTTTGTTATCATCGGATTTCCTAGATTGCCTCCCACTATGGTTGCAAATTTAAGACGTATTCACGTCAAAAAAAAACAGAAACAAAAAAAAAAATTCAAAAAGTAGTGAATCGAACATCATCTAGGGCTGGAGAAGCGCATTTTGTTCGTGCTAGGGTGCATATGTACTCTTGTTGTGAGTTCCCGACAGCGGCAGTGTGATGTCACATCTGGGGTGCACTCGCTTCTCACTTGCGTAACACTACAGTGGACACTTCGCTCTAGTCCAGGTTATAACCGCTCGCATATTGCCAACAACATGGCTTTGGAGTTCTTCCGTATGTGGCATATCGGGAGGAATAGTTTCGCCAATAGATACATTCTGCAGTTCGTTCGCATTTTACCTGGCACAATACTGCTGAGTCAATAACGCACCTGCAAAGAAACGATTACGCAATGCGGTGTTATCTGATCTGGCAGCTGCAAATGTATAAATAGTTCACGAGGAACTGAGGGTCTATGAGTTTGCGAGATTAAGCTGATTGCCGAAAACTGAATTTCCACTGATTCATCTTTGAACATACTGAGTAAACAATTGAATTAGGCCTATTTGCCTGTGTGCATTCGAATTCACTTTTCAAGTGTTTCCGTCAGTGAAACAACAGGATCAGTTCTTGCGTCCCGGAATTTCAGGCTACAAGACGAAAGTGTTTCCGCAAAGGTGTTTCGTGACTACACGCACGTCAAAACTCTGTAACGTAGATGGAACTGTACGGCTAGTTCATGTGTTTCTTTCGTAGGCACACTCTAACAAGTTATTCGGAAAGTTAACCACATCGGTGTATACGCTTAGTGAGAAAGCGGGAATGGTAATATTTTCTCCTGTACATTCATTGTAGCGTTCCAACAGTTGCTCAGGGAACAGTCAAATGCGTAGGAAAGTTCCTAGCTTTGTTTAGTAGCGATGCTAAACATTCCTATACCTGCAGCTTGAAGTGTGGTATTACCTCTATTCAGTGTATAGGTTAAAAACTTCCATTGCAGTTCAGGAAGTTTACCAGATACTTTTTTTACAGTGCACGCCAATCAGCGTAGTTCTGTGTTTCGATAACTGAGCTTGTCAGGCTTGTTAGCTTGCCATGGTAACAGCAGTCAACGATGCGAAACACCTTCATGCGAGTAGGAGCGCTAGCATGCTGGAAGCACAGTGATTGTCCGAGAGCTGAGTGCCCTGTAGGCTAGCCTGCACAGTGCTGTGTGTGCTGGAGCCTCTGCATATTGTCTGCTGCTCCAGTTTCTTCACGCCAGATCAGACAGCGCCACATTTCGTCTTCGTGTCCTCGTAACGTATTTGATTCGTCAGGTCCTGCAGAAGTCGCGTTATCATCCCGCAGCTCGTCAGAACTCACCGTCTGCTATATTCATTGCAATCGGTACCACCAGTTTGTTCACTTCTGCAACAGTGAGGAGACACGTGGTTCAATGTGTTTGGGCAGTTCTTTCTTTAATTATTTTCTACTGACTCAAAACCATCATGGTCGTGTCGAAATGACTGCAGTCCAGTGACAAAACTACAACAAACGACCACGAGTTTTAATTTTCTTACGTATTATAATAATAATGCGAACTTTTATGGCCCTAGTTACTGACTGAGGGTCTAATAAACTCAACTTGTATACTGTTCTTACATCTTAATTACATTACTTGTTACTTCCGTTAATGATATGTAATATTACACGACGCTACAAGAATTTGCATTGGTATCTATAAAAATGTTACTCATTTTATAACTATGCTTTAAAATTATTGAATACCGTAGGGTTAGTTTTAGAATAACGAAAGCGAAACGGCATACCAGCCAACCCATCCACCGATTACCTGTATGGCGTTCTGGAAAGGTCCTTGTTCTGATTGGCTGCTACGCGCTGCGAGAAACTCCACATTGGTCGAGCTGCCGGATGGCGAGCAGGTTACCAGGCGCTGATCGGCTAACGGCTTTCCGCCATGTCGCAGGCCAGTGATGGCAAACACTGCTGCAGTTGGCAGTATAATAGGTGTTTCAGTTCTGTACAGATCCTGCTTGCCTGTTCCATGACTGGAGGTAACTAGTTGTGACTTCACTGTTTAAAATCCAGCAATAGCTGGAGCTAGTGACTTTTGGCGAAAAAAATATGAGTACACGGTAGACTTCAATATTATAAGCACTTTGCAGCAGATTGTCTATTGCCATTGGTTGCTGTCTGCTTGAGAAGGCGTGTTCATATTTGACCGGGTCACTCAGAATTCGGCAACATCGCCACGGCTCCTACGTGATTCGTGCGCAGACAGTTAACACGTGTCAAAAAGTAATTCAGCCAATCAAGACAGGTAAACGATCATGGAGTGTTTTGAAGTATAACTTGTCTTGAAATCTTTTCGCGAAATTTCACTACCCCTAGCCATAGCGTACGTTCACGTAAGGGCTGTTCACGATATAGTAAGCACTTTAAAAATTAGCCTTACAAAAAAGTCATTTCCCCTGGCCGCACTGAGTGACATTCGCCGAGCAAAGTTAGTAACGATAGATGGGAAGTAGTTCTATATTTTAACTTTGAATAAAATGTGTTAGGTAACCATTCGTCTCTTATTAGTGGTTATTTTTTCAACATGTTTTATTTTAACATGGTCTGGCTATAGTATTTTGACGACACCTGATTTTTCCGTGAAAATAATTCTAGGGGAGCTAGTTTCAATGCAATACTGGCGTTCCAGCAGTTAATTTGTTTAGGCAGACAGCGGCCATTCGCCCGACACGCCCTCCAGGATTCACACCCAATAGCAAACATGCAGCACTGTGGTGGCTTCATTCTGCTCAAAGGAATTTAAAAAAAAAATATTTAGTTTGTTTTTGTGAAAGTAATTTTTTATTCCCAGTATACGAAAACATTGGAAATAATCACGAACACATTCTTACAAGTGTTTAACCAAACAAGAACTATCACTCCCGCACGGTAATTAATGGTGTTTAATAAACAGCGCGTAGTTTTTAATAATTGGGTTAGTTATGTAACCAGGCTTATAGGTAGCGGTACCGCTATATCATAATATTTAAGTGAGCCGTGTTTTTTTTTGGAGACTTAGTGGACCACGGTCAATTGATTACTTTGATAGCTCCAGTCCGCTCTCATCTCGGGTCAGTGTGTCAGCCACATGTAAACACTAACACTACACTGCGTGTACCTGGTCACTGTGTACATGTGTCTATAGGCTGTTCGTGGTATAATGAGCACTTTTGAAAGCCCTGCTTAAGATCTACTTGTATACACATTACGTATTATTCCGCCTTATGTAAAATTAACATTTCCGTGAGCCTCGTCACTTTATTGATGCGTCGGTCAAATGAAACTGTGAAATTATTAACAAAGTAAATAATTTACAAATCTGTTGTTTTTACACATCAACGCATTAAAAGAGGCAACGATGGTGCAGTGGCTAGGGCGCTCGCCTCCCGCCACGGCGATCCGGGCTCGATACCCGGCGGTTTCACTGACGGGCCTTCACTGGCGGGCTTTCTCGGGGCACTCCCGTTTCCCCCGCCCACGCATTCCAGCGCCGCTCCGCCCTAGTGTCTCATTTCTTGTCATGTCCGGGGATGACGGGCCTCGCCCTGGGTTCGCTCCCCATTCGAGTGTTTTTTGATGCATTAAAAACCTGAAAGTGAAATAAATAATTTTTTAAAATTACAAACAGTTTTATAACACGTCTTATTCGACGTTAAGCTATCGAACTCTTTCCATCCATCGTTACCAACTTTACTGGGCGAATGTCACTCAATCCGACAGTTAAAGTATATGCACGCAGGGGTAGTGACTTCCTTCTAAGGTTCAGTACTAAAGTGCTCACTTTATAGTGGACAGCCTACCCGTATACATCGGCACTGGCGTGCTGTTACCATACATAAACATGTTACTATTACGTCAACTCTGAACTGTGACGTGTTTGAAGAAGGAAACCATTTCAAGTGGCCATCGGCTCATAAAACTTACCCCTTTTAATAGGACGTTAAGTTCTTTGTATCTCCTTGCCAACATTGGCGCCGCTACAGACCTGAGTTCACAGAGACGTGTAGGCTAGGCTTCACGTACTCAAGCAACTACCAGCTTCTCTGCGGCTGCTTGTTACCTCTGTGAGAGGCCTTGACTGGGCCCTGCGTTTTGATACATGTTTCCTTCTGGCTCGCTGTTTCCCAGGACATATATAACACTTTGCAGATTGTTTAACTTCACCGCTGCTGGAGGGTCATGTTTCATTGGTCACTTGTCATCGTCTTATTGGTCAACACTACAACAGGCTTATATTATTGGGCGGTTCCCAGTAAATATAGTCAATCTCAGTCAATCCTATCTTATCCCGGGCCATATCGCTACAAAAAAGGATTTCGTAAAACTTTTATTAGAGCCTACCATGAAAATTGAGTGTAAATTAAGATTTACGTACTCAACAAGCACTTACGAAAATTTTTATTAATTTAAGGTCCTGAGAGTCAATGAGGATGAAGCGAGGTGAGTATGGTGCAGCACCGGAACGAAGGGGCAAGGGCAGCGGTATAGCCCGGAGAAAACCCGCCACCCAGCGGCATCGTCTAGCGCGATTCCCACAAGCCAGGAATCGAACAGCAGTTCGCCTCGGTGGGAGGCGAGTAGTCTAACCACTACACCACCGCATCCCCCTATTTTGAAAAGCCATAACGTGTTTTCGTTTGGAAGAGAGATATTGCGGACAGTAGCTGAGATACTGTGAACGGCCTACAGTTTCGTTCGGGAGTTTACGCACTAGGCACGCACGGAATTGCAAGGGCGACACACGGAAAAAACAAACTGATTCAGTTTGCAACAGTTACATACGTGGCTTTCAAAGGGGAAAGATGGACAAATTTGTTGCTATTTAACTACGTGGCGACAAACAAGGTGTATTGAACTTTCTTATTAATCTATAGTCCATTCACGATTGGAACAGACTTATGAAAATCAACCTTTAAACAAAATTCTAGCCATTAGCTGCATGCATAGCAATTTAAAAAAAAGTGGCTGGTGTGTGTACTTTATCCGCTACCGTCACTTGTTTTTTACTAGCTCTGCATGCAGCTAATGGCTAGGGCGCTTTTTCAAATGTTGATTTTCATAATTCTGTTCCAGTCGTGAATGGACTATAGGTAGTGGTTTGCAGTTCGACACGCTTTGGAGGACTTTGAGCTAATACGACAGACACTTCTAGTTGAGCTGCCTTAGTCAAGTGCAACAACGACAGAACATAACACGAGTTGTTCTTGTAGCAAGGTGAAAAATAAGAGATGCCAACTCAAGTACATAGAGGACACTGAAGTTAAGTGTTTTTGTAGAGAACGACAAGAATTTAACAATTTATTATTATAACTTAAACGTTCCAGTCATGGTTTATTGTATCAATGCAATTATAGGTAAAGTACCATTTTGGCAAGAGATGTTCGCAAATCAGTTGAATTACTTAACACAGTACGAAATAAAAGATATATATATGTTTTTTGAAGGTGGCAGCCTGGTTGAAGGAATTTTGCACGTCTGAGGTATAAAAAAACGTGGGAGCGCTAGGAGCTACCGAGACATGTGCCTCTACGCGCAGGGCACTGAACTGGCGTGCAGTCTTGCCGTCGATAACGCGCCTCTACGCGCAGAGCACTGAACTGGCGTGCAGTCTTGCCGTCGATAACGCGCCTCTACGCGCAGAGCACTGAACTGGCGTGCAGCTTACCGTCGATAACGCGCCTCTACGCGCAGAGCACGGAACTGGCGTGCAGTCTTGCCGTCGATAACGCGCCTCTACGCGCAGAGCACTGAACTGGCGTGTGCAGTCTTACCGTCGATAACGCGCCTCTACGCGCAGAGCACGGAACTGGCGTGCAGCTTACCGTCGATAACGCGCCTCTACGCGCAGAGCACTGAACTGGCGTGCAGTCTTGCCGTCGATAACGCGCCTCTACGCGCAGAGCACTGAACTGGCGTGCAGTCTTGCCGTCGATAACGCGCCTCTACGCGCAGAGCACTGAACTGGCGTGCAGTCTTGCCGTCGATAACGCGCCTCTACGCGCAGAGCACTGAACTGGCGTGTGCAGTCTTACCGTCGATAACGCGCCTCTACGCGCAGAGCACTGAACTGGCGTGGGCAGTCTTGCCGTCGATAACGCGCCTCTACACGCAGAGCACGGAACTGGCGTGCAGTCTTGCCGTCGATAACGCGCCTCTACGCGCAGGGCCCTGAACTGGCGTGCAGCTTACCGTCGATAACGCGCCTCTACGCGCAGAGCACGGAACTGGCGTGCAGTCTTGCCGTCGATAACGCGCCTCAACGGTCAGAGCACTGAACTGGCGTGCAGCTTACCGTCGATAACGCGCCTCTACGCGCAGAGCACGGAACTGGCGTGCAGTCTTGCCGTAGATAACGCGCCTCTACGCGCAGAGCACTGAACTGGCGTGTAGCTTACCGTCGATAACGCGCCTCTACGCGCAGGGCCCTGAACTGGCGTGCAGCTTACGGTCGATAACGCGCCTCTACGCGCAGAGCACGGAACTGGCGTGCAGTCTTGCCGTCGATAACGCGCCTCTACGCGCAGAGCACTGAACTGGCGTGTGCAGTCTTACCGTCGATAACGCGCCTCTACGCGCAGAGCACGGAACTGGCGTGCAGCTTACCGTCGATAACGCGCCTCTACGCGCAGGGTCCTGAACTGGCGTGCAGCTTACCGTCGATAACGCGCCTCTACGCGCAGAGCACTGAACTGGCGTGCAGTCTTGCCGTCGATAACGCGCCTCTACGCGCAGAGCACTGAACTGGCGTGCAGTCTTGCCGTCGATAACGCGCCTCTATGAGATTTCAGCAGAGACCTTCAAATTTTATAACGAATTAATATAAATAAAGATTAGATGCACTATCCTTTTCCTTTTTAAATGTTTTGTACCGGGATGTTCTTCCCTAAAAATGACCGTGAAAGCTACCTGTTTGGACAATTTTCACTGTCAGGAAAACGTATTTAAGAGGGAAATGGAGGAATTGAAAAATGTAAATAGGCGCGTGCCGTTTCTTAAAAGCTATTCGTAAGCAGAGCTCACTCAGACAAGTTTTCTGCAGGAGCTCACTCAGACATGTTTTCTGCAGGAGCTCACTCAGACAAGTTTTCTGCAGGAGCTCACTCAGACAAGTTTTCTGCAGGAGCTCACTCAGACAAGTTTTCTGCAGGAGCTCTGCACACTGTTCGGCGGCCTACCCAGGCGTCCGTCCGCCTTAGGATTTCATTGTAAAATAGGCGCATTCCACACATGTGAACTACAGGCAATTCTACAAATTGTTACAGCAGGACTTCATAAATGTAAAATACATTTTATTTAATGAACATTACGGAACCTAATTAGTTATATATCTTCATGGAAAAATGTGCTCTAAAAATATTAATAAATTTTCAGCTATACAAACATTTTTGGCTTCTAGTTTGTATAGGCTGTTAACGGTAAAAGGAGCATTTTTGAAAGCCAAGCTTAAGGCCTACTTGTATACACGTTGTGTGTTCTTCCGCCTTTAGTAAAATTAACATTGCCATGGGTCTCATCACTTTAACCATCCGTCGGTCAAGTGAAACAGTGAAATTATTAGAAAAGTAAATATTATATAAATTCACTCATTTATACCCTTTAATGCATTGCAAAATACAGAAAGCGAGAGAAATAATGTAAGTTAACACAAATGGCCACCAAACACATTTGTTCGACTTTAATATATGGAACTACTTTTCTCTACAGCGTGACCAACTTTACTGGGCGCATGTCACTCGGTGCGCCCGTTAAAATACGCATATGCAGGTAGGGGCAGTGAAATTTTTTTTTTAATGTTGATTTCAAATGTGCTCACTTTACCGCGAACAGCGTTTAGAAAACTATTTGTCGAACGTTAGTGCATGAAGCAGCTACAGTGCGAAGACGCAGTGCGTGTGGATGACTAGCCACTTGCCTTCTCTCTCTCTCTCTCTGAGGAGTCAGGGTCAGTGGGACACACGGATCTCTCTCCTCCAGCACTCCAGATACTCTTCTCCAGGGTGGTGTCTCTTCCTTCCTCCTCACCCCCCCCCCCACCAACAATACAAAGTCGTGTTAACACACACGCACTTGTGTCCTACTTGCGTCTCCACATTCCGCACACACATTGTCTGTCTCACACTCGCCATTACAAACACACTGAGGCGGCCCGGCCCGCCTTCATTTACCGCTCTGACTATTGTGGACTGCTGCAATGCAGCTTGCTCAGTCCTGTACATGTATCAGTGTGTAGCATGGTTTAATTGTTTGTTAAGTAATAAAACGTCTTCTCACAAATACACGTGGCCAACGAGCAAAGAGAAACTGCTGGTAGATCCACAAAATAATGATAAAGGCTGTTCGCGATAAAGTGAGCACTCTTTACAATATTTCACTGCCCCTACCTGCAAATACGTATTTTAACGGGCGCACTGAGTGACACGCGCCCAGTAAAGTCGGTATCGATGGATGGAAAGTAGTTCCATATCTTAAAGTCGAATAAAATGTGTTTGGTAACAGTTTGTGATAACATAAATTATTTATTTAGCTTTCTTTGGTTTGTAATGCATTGAAGTGCCAAAATGATCATATTTGTAAAATATTCACTTTTATAATAATTTCACAGTTTTACTTAACCGACGCATGACTAAAGTGATGAGGCCCATTGCAATGTAAATTTTACATAGAAGTATACACAACGTGCATACAAGTAGTAGAACTTAAGCAGGGCTTTCAAAAGTGCTCATTTTGCCATTAATAGCCTATAGATAGTCTGCATGGAACAGAAAAATGGCCGGTTGACCTACCCGAGGAACATACATGTAGCTCCGGCCAGCAGAAGAATGGATGTGGTGAAACGAGATAAGGGCGGAGGACATGAGAGGAAACGGGAGAACCCCGAGAAAACCCGCAAGCCTAAGGCAACGTCCGCCACGTTGTCAACATGTGGAAATCTGGGTTAACGCAACGAGGAACGAATTATTTTCGCCCTAGTGGGAGGTGAATAGTCTTACCACTGCATCACATCTGTCCTCTAGAACAGTTACGTATACAGAAGTGAAATTGTGTGGTAATTCCTCCGCTGATGGGTTGTGCATGGCTCTGGAAAGGGCCTTTCGTCTGATTGGCTACCACGTACTGCGACAGGTTCCCTATTGGTTCTGGGCTGCCTGCTGGCTAGTAAGTAACCATGCTCTGATTGGCGAGTGGCGTCTCGATGTATTGCTGACGTATGTGACTGCAGTTGGCTATGTATGCTGCTGTTATACTTCTGTTTTCTCGAGTATGTCATGTTCATTTTCGATTCCCTGTCTCGCTATCCTGATTTAAAAATTCCCAGGCTCTCCGAAAACACTCTAGGCGGATATAGCGAGTGAAGAGATCTGGTCGTCTCTTAACGAGGTCTTGAGAGCCGATGAGGATGATGGAGGTGAGTATGGAGCAGCGCCGAAATGAAAGGGTGGGGGGAAACCGGAGATCCCCGAGGAATCCCGCGGACCAACGGCATCGTCCGGCACGATTCCCACATGCAAAAATCCGGTGACCCGGCCCGGGGATTAAACCCCGGTTCACCTTGGTGAGAGGCGAGCGTGCTAACCGCTTCCCCGCAGATATGGTGTATTCATGGTTGCTTCTAACATTCCTAGATCCCTGCTAAAGTTCTACTTCATGCTATCTCCCCGTCTCATGCATCCAAAGCTTACCAAGTCTAGGAAATTACACATGAATGATAACGCACTGCATTTGTGTCCACTCAGCTTAACAATATTTCGAATGAAACTACTTATTATTAGGGATTACCAACAAATGTATATTTTTCGTTCCGTTTTTATTCCTACTAATTATCGATGAGAAATTAAAATCTATAGACAAAATATTCGTAAAATTCCAATGTAACCGAAAATAGGGTAATTTGATGTTGACAGAGATACGAACGCTGGAAATACATAACATATTTAGGAAACACGTAAACACGTCTTAAATGGGGTGATTTTTCAGATGTTTGATTTAAAAGTGTCAAGATAGTGCGAGTAGATTATAACGGTCTGGTTTCATGGTACAAGCCGATATCCACTTCATGAAAATCCGAAGAACTGGCACCGCACACAGTAATCTCGTAGTAATTTTTGTGTAATTTATGAGTCGATTTTTTATTTGAATTTTACAACTATTAGTATTTGTGGAGGTATGAAATAAACACATGAATTAGCTTACACTATTTCTTGCATCATCATCAACTATATTGTGTCAAAAACAACACTGTAGTACAAATACTAATATCATGCATTTCTAATGATAAGAAATCTAACTTCCCTATCTATCTACATACGATTCATACATAAGCAATAAAGAAAATAAATTTAGCACTACTCGTACATATGAACGAATGATAACCTCGGAGATCACTAACTTCCGTCAAAGAAAATGGTAGTTTTTGAAATAAAATTAACTTAAATATATTCTCAGCCTTAAAGCTTGCTAATTAGTTTTGATCAACATCATTGTCAAGGATTCACGACTCTTGATAAATTATGCATATTCTCAGTTTCCCCTGGGTAGTTAAATCAGTGCAGGTTTATTTAAATTTTCAATTACCGTTTCTTTGAAGTATGGTTCTCAACACATAAAACATATTATTCTACATTACCAGCATATTCTTCACATGAGATATTTCTTGACTTCATATGCAAATTATACAATATCCTTGCATGACGTCAAAGGCTTCTTCAGTACAGCCAAATTATAATTCCAGGCGCCACACGTTCTCTTTACAGATAACACTTCTTCAAGAATGTGATTAAATATTCATAATATTCACTTTATAAAAATCTGGTTTCTGCAACTCGTCCTTTAACCAGCACACAACGGGGAATTCTTTCCCTTCTATCAGAAATTTTCCATACCTAGTATACTTTTGTTTCGACGAGTATTTCAAACATGAAAACAACATAATAATGATTTACTCCTAGCACAGACATAAATTAAAGAAAATAAATAACCAACAAACATAAATTTAAAGTGTAGGTTTGCCTTTCTTTTTACCTTGTTATGTGAAATTAAAATAGTATATTAATAATGCTTTTCCGTATAAATCTAAAACCAAATCCAATAAAAGAGATCTTACATTAATTTGCATACAGGCATATATATATATGCCTGTATATATATATATATACACACACATATATATATATATATATATATATATATATATATATATATATATATATATATATATATACAACTTTTAATATTGGTAGGGATCTGTAGTAAACAATATATACTTGATCTGATACCTTTCTTTACAATCTCGCTGTCGACCAGGCGTTAACCAACGATAAATACAGAATGTACAGTCACACGTGGGAGCAACACTGCCACTGGAAAGGATACACCAAAATAATGGAGAAAAGTTGTTGTATGTGTGGCCCATTTGATGAAGTTTCTGAGTCAAAGCCACATGATCGACATTTCTCAACCTATTCACTAGGTATGACATGGGATAATCCTGTTGGTCCGTTTGTACTCCTGACAAGTGCAGTTTATACTGTGCAGTAACGTGAGTTGGAGACTAGAAATGGCGGACATGAATCTCATGAATAGACTCGCGGAATGTAGAAGCAAGACGTCTTTCTAATAAACGTTTCCAGGTATGAAAACATTACAGCGATCACGTGAACGCCTACGAGGCACAGGTGTTTTCAAAAGACCAATTTTAAACAGTGGCGAATTGGTTAGTTTTCAGACTGATAATCTCTACGACCGTAATGCAGCATATCGAATAGAATTGCTGGCACAAATACCCAGATTGCAGCAGTTAGTAGAGAACGTTGGACACGCAGCAGTTTGGAGAGTTTTGCGACAGCGACCTTGGTCTTCAGCAAATGTCCATCGGTGAATCGTCGTTCCTCCCTACCGTGGTAATTACCGACGAAGTTTGATTTACCACAGAATAAATCTTCCAATTCCATAACACTCACCATTGGGTTGCAGAAAATCAACATGTTATTCGTCATCACAAAGCCAACAACAATTCAGTGCCAGAGTACACGCACATATACTTGGCGACAATGTAATACTAGGGGTAGTGAAATTTCGCGGAAAGTCACTAGCTCAACTAATGAGATCAGTTTTTTTTGGACATTTACAGATCAAGCGTATGTAGAGTCCTTCATAAATCAGTTGCGCGCACTTTTGGAGGACGTTCTCCTTTTGTGCGTCGTACGTGGTTTATGAATGATGGCGCGCCACTATTTTTTTTAGCAGAATGACAAGACATTTATTTAACGAAAGATTTCCGAGCAATGGTTAGGTCGCGCAGGACCAATTTCCTGGCCTGCACGTTCGCCAGTCTTAAATCAGTTTCATCTTTATTTGTGAGTTCACTTCAAGATAGTTGTGTGTGCTGTGACGGTACAACCTCACGAAGATCCCGTAAATGAAACGGGTGTTGGAACTAGTGTGTTAATTGACAGGCGTATTTGACTATGAAAAGTAGTCGTCTGCACAATTATCTTCAGAATCGTGAGCGATAATGCCAGAGCAGGAATGGTAGAGTTGGAATCAATACTAGAAGTAATCATGAATTTACAGGATTTTGTAAGAACTAGAAACGTGAAATACGCTATGCCAAAACTACCCAAATAAAACAAATTTAGACCAACTTACATGTTCCCGGAGAAGACATCTTGTGTTTAATACACATGACAGCTTTTAATCATAATTCTTGGTATCCAAATAAAACAGACAAACTTATTCTTCGTGAGAATAACTGCTTCAGTATTAATAAATAAAATTCAATCGACCAACTTATAAAAGTGACCAACTATATTCTAACTTTTGTTACACTTTGAGTAATTGTTAAAAACAAAAAAAAAATCACAGGCAGCCCATGTCCATCGAATATCGGCTCCCGGCAAGAGCACCAGATGTCGGCCCGCATACACGGCTGCACGAGACAACCCAGAGAAGATCGTCAGGCACGGCGGAGAGTCACAACCCAACTCCATTCTCAACATTAAAAAAAATCTTCGTCATTCTGAGAACCTCCTATAACGATAATCAGCTCTGCGTCATTGCAGTACAAACACGACTTGAACTCTGAAACAAGCTCAAATAGGCCACACGTTTATACCATATATTCCTTCTCATGTTCCCTGGCCATTTGTGATTTGGGTACCATATATTGTGAAACTTGTATTGTTTTTGCACCTAGGTAAAGCATTATTTTGTGTCTTCAGTGCTGTATATCTGTTATTGTGAGGCTCTTATTTTCAGAGTTTGAAGAAACTCTGCTACTAAATGTGACGGTTGATTGTTGAGAAATATTAAATGTTTGCTAGAATGCAACGTACTGTACACATGTCCGACATTTCCTTATTGGCTGTGACACATGTGTGAAGCTGCTAACCCATCTCATTGGGCCAACGGGAATTATGTTGCTCTAAAGTTGAACGTGTGTTATTGGTCCCGCACAAAAACTCAGCCGAGTGAAATACGTAATCTTCCAACCACAAAAGGATAAACTAGCTGGAGTGTTATCGAAGATATAATGGCTCTAAAAATCTGTCGTAATTTTCCAGTGTCTCCAACTAATCACTACAAAGGAATGTAAATATTTCGACGGAAATTTATTGGTATTCTTGAAAGCCGTACAGACTTCGGAATAAGTAGAGGCTAGCATCGACTGGCTACACACGGAAATCAACCGTCCAAAAAACAACACGTCAACAATTACGTTCCCAAGTAGCCAAAGTTAATCGGCCTACTTGACTTGTACAAATCTGCCTGTATGTACACAAGCAGCCGACATAATCAGTCAACCTCCGTAATGCACCCGCAGTTGCACTTGCCTCTTGTGTGCAGTTGGCCGCATCTGGGCCACTGTTGAGATAACGTCCATGTATAGTCTATTCACGGTAAAATGAGCACTTCTGAAAACCCTGCTTAAGATCGACTTGTATGCACGTTGTGTATTCATACGCCTTATGTAAACTTAACAAAGTCACGGGCCTCATCACTTTATGCATGCGTCGATCAAGTGAAAGTGTGAAGTTATTAGAAAAGGAAACATTCTATAAATCTGTTAATTTTTACACACTACTGCATTTAAAAAAAACAGAGCGAAATAAATAATTTAAATGATCACAAATGGTTACCTAACACATATGGAAATACGTTCCATCTATCGTTACCAACTTTACCGGGCGCATGTCACTCAGTGGGCCCATTGATGTATATGCAGGCATGGGCAGTGATTCTTTTATAATGTTGATTTCAAAAGTGCTCACTTTATCGTGAACAGTCTTTATCTGCGTGCAGGACAAGTTGCGTGACATTAAGGCGAACAGCGGTGGCGCGATAAGCGGCCAGCGCCTGTACATAGGCAACCATTTTGTTCCAGTCATCCTGACTTCGGTTCGCCACGTTTTCGCGTGAACCGCCTGTGCCACCTTGTACGACCGCACTGTAGACGCAGACTAGCAAAGAATACAGAAGAGAAACTGCCTCTAGTAACGCCAACATCCAACAGTGTAAGCCAACAAAATGGAGTCTCTGGCCAGCAAGAAATGTTGAAGCTCCTTTCGCCTACTCAGCATCTAGCGTCCCACCCAATAGGGCAATTCTCGCCAATCCAGACACAGGGCCTGTTCCCAGAGCCTCGCACAGCCAATTGGAGAACGGGTAGGCCCACACCAAAGAGGCCGGCACGCAGTTTAGTCTCTGTGTACTCATCTTCTCTGTGCTTGATATTAGACAACTCTCTATATGCATGGCCGTCTTTCACCTGGCACATTTCCCCCAATAATGTTCTATTTTGGACCTGTTTTTGTGTGCCGTCGATTGCTGGCGATACTCCGTATCACACAATTTTTTTAATTATTACTTATTCTACGCACGCAATTAAAATTTCATAACCATATAGTTTTGGTACGTCCATCGTTTCAGTTTGTTCTAATATTATAGGAAATTTTTAAAGCATGTACGCATTGTAAGTGTGTGTGTATGTATGTATATATATATATATATATATTCGGTCAGTACCAAATCATGCACATATTGATTACATACTCCCAGTTTGTCTGTTATTACAGATGGGAACTACTCTTTCATTTCTTGCGCAAATTCATTATCAATGTCATTTACCCACACACACACACACACACACATATATATATATATACACACTTAAAACCCCCTGTCTTCTACGACACGTCACTCTACAGCGAGGTTTTCTACATAAATTTGAATAAACGTAACAGCATTCCCTATTACCTTTGCTGCTGTCCATTGTTACTGAGTAGAGAGAGCGCGTAATGTAAAGAAAAATAATTATAAACGCACGTGTCTCTGTGTCTCCGGTCATTTTCTTTCTGTGTTCCATAATTTTCCTCTCAAAACACTGGTAATATTTTGCATGACCCATTTATTTACACTAACCGGAGTACCAACCTCGATTTTTCACACTTTGTAGTGCCTCCGTATTGTCGAAAATGTTGGTTTAAGTAATTAAAAGCTGTTCACGAGAAAAGTGAGAACTTTTTGAAGCCCTGAAAATTTCTACTTTCAGCCAGTTGGTTGCGTGTCTTACCACATGCCCACCAAAATAAATACTGGCACGTGACTATCAATCGGTCTTAACATTAACTGACGCACATACACATTTCATACTCATTAAATAAACAACAAAAAGTAATAAATATTGTAACCAGGACTATAAATACGTACACGTCTATTTCAGTTAGTAATATTGGTATGTGAATATTGATCGATGTTCACGATTATTATAATATTTGCCAACACTTCTGAAATATCTTTGTTTTAGGTTGTAAACAGAATAGCAGTAGAGTTAAACACAATTTTTTTTCTCGTTATAAAAACAATGCCCAGACGTTTCGAACGTTCACCTCCAAAAGTGTGAGTAGCTGAAATGCTCGCCCGTTAAAGGAAATCACGATTTTAGATAATACAGTGTATTTACTCCTTCATACAGAAGACAAAGTTAAGCAATCGTTAAGTGACATAAGAATAATGTTTAACAAGATTTACGTGCAGGACTATAATGCATAAATATCTCACAAACCAATATTATAATACCAAACCACGTACAAGCAAATGATGGGCTTTGATATTTCATTACGAGTAACGAAAACTATTGTCATGAAACTGAATGGCTGAGCAGAATTTATCCAAATGTTTACAGCATACTTCCTCGGAAATACTTGTCACTCGATGGAAGTTGCGTGAGAATTTGTGTAGCCACCAGTTTTTACAGCACGTAACACTAACGTTTGCTAACACCGCAGATTTGCTTACGAAAAAAAATAATAACCATTCGCTTATAAAATATAAATGCTTACACAGATGTTAAGCTAACTTTACCAAAATACGAACAACACAACACTTACCTCATGACAATGTATTTCATCGAACTGCAGTCACACATTTAATGCACAATCTAATAGGTTAGCTGTGGAAGATAGTACTGTCTGTTTGATGTGTCACCTATATTGGCTCATACAAACTAAACCGTTCAGATGTACGTAATAACATTATTTTATTATTATATTATGTATTACTACAACTCAATGAATGTTTCACGTGCAGCATAAAACAGTTTCATGGCGCTATTATTTCAAAACGAGTGATTACGTGCAAGCAAGCATCAAACTCGCAAATTGGTAATCGGATAAATATTAATAACACAAAAACATTCATCACAGTTTTCAGAATTTCAACACTTACCGCAGATATAACAAAACACAGTCAACCGAAGTTGCTTCAAGTTTATTCCAGGTTTAAAATTTATAAAGACTTACAAGACGCAGCACATTTTCGATCTCGGCATGTTCTGTGAAATTTAAAGAATTTCTAAGACAACAGATTATGTTGTAATACTGCAGAAGGCAATAACAAACAGGGCCAATTCACTTAAAACGTGATAACATGTTTAATTTATTACGTTAATGGATACTTGAGTTACAATCTGCCAGATAAAATCACGTTAGTCGTGAGCAATTGTTTTGCTGGCACACGAGCGCGGACAGGAAAAAAAAGAACAAGAAAACACTTAACCAGTTAATTGGAACGTTGTGCCAGGCAAGAGATCATGTGAAAGAGTTAGAAACATAAACGTGTTAAAATCATGCCAAATTTTATCTTGATTTGCATATAACGAAAAGAAACTGAATTTCAGGTGAAAAAAATGTCAACTTGACGACTTATAAAACATTCAAACATAAAAAATATTCTCGTATTTTACTGCCAACTTAAATGTGAGTATCACAGTTAATGCTTACGTTTAAATTTATATAGTTACGGGTAGTGATTTTCTTTTCTTCAAAGTTTGATTTCGAAAGTGCTCACTTTATAATGAACTCAAAAACATTCAGTACTTAAATTCCTTTTGTTTTAACTGCGGTACTTTTCATAGTAATACATATAACATACTTCCCCCCACCAACTTCTCAGGTGTTCTGTAGCACTTCGTATTTGGCGCGAACGAGTGTCCTATATCAATTTTTTTTTTTTTCGCGAGGAATGACCTGTCTGAGTTTGAACACAACTTTCTGAATCTCGTTATGTACATACAAGTATGTTGCTCACACACACACTATCACACTCACACACACTCACACACACACTCACACACACTCACACATACACACATTCAAACTCACTCATACACACACACTCACACTCACACTCACTCATACACACACACTCACACACACACACTAGTAAAGGCTGTTCACGATAAGTTGAGCACTTTTGAAATTAACCTTTGATAAATGTCACTGCAACCACCTGCATATATTATTTAACGTTCGCTCTGACTGACATGAGCCCAGTAAAGTTTGTAACGTTGGAAGTAAAGTAGTTCCATGTCTTAACGTCGAATAAAAACAGTTAGGCAAATTATTTGTAATAACTTAAATTATATCTTTCCTTTTTTTAAATGCAGAGAAGTGTAAAAATGAGCAGATTTGTAAAATATTTACTTTTCTAATATCTTCACAGTGTCTCTGGACCGACGCATGAGTAAAGTGATAGGGCCCATGGCAGTGTTAATTTTACATAAGGCGGAAGAGTACACAACTGGCATACAAGTAGATCTTAAGCAGGGCTATCAAAAGTGCTCACTTTACAGTGAAGAGCCGATATTTAAAGTTATTGACACATAAAGGAGCCACCAGCTGGTGACGTGTTATACAAGGAAGCGACAGGGAGTTAAAGAGGCGGTAGGTGCGGAGGTAAAGGAACATTCCTGTCGAGTGGCGTGTCTGGTGCAGTGCCGGTGTCCGCCCTGGCAGCTGCTGAGTCGGACACGACACAGTTCCTGCTGCGACCTCGGCCTTGCGTCTGCCAGGAATGTGGCACGACGACCTCGTACATTCGGCGTTCTTCTTCTCACTTCAACACCGCACATTGCCTTGCCATGAAGTCCGTATGCTGTGCACGATTAAGTTAGTACTTCAGATATGAAAGGACCCGCGCTGGCCGAGCGGTTGGCCCGCTCGCCTCCCACCAAGGCGAACAGCGTTCAATCCCCGGCCGGCTCACCGGGTTTTCGCGTGTGGGAATTGTGCCGGACGATGCCGTCGGTCGGCGGCTTTTCTCGGGGATCTCCCGTTTCCCCCGCCCCTTCATTCCAGCACTGCTTCATACTCACCTTAGTCACCTTCATCGGCTCTCGAGATCTCGCTGTTGAGAGCTGTCCAATTCTCTTCACTCACTCACTGAGAAATGAACCTTAAAAAAAAGTCGCTGCCCCTAACTGCATATATTTTAATGGGCACACTGAGTGACATTCGCCCAGTAAAGTTTGTAACGATGGCTGGAAAGTAGTTCCATTATCTTAACATCGAATAATAAGTCTTAGGTAACCATTTGAGATAACTTAAAATTATTTCTTTCGCTTTCTTATTTTAATGCTTTTAATTATAAAAAATGAGCAGATTTGTAAAGTATTTACTTTCTTAAAATTCCACGGCTTCATTTGACCGACGCATAGATAAAGTGATGAGGTCTATGACAATGTTAATTTCATATAATGCCGAAGTATACACAACGTATATACAAGTAGATTTTAAGCTGGGCTTTTAAAAGTGCTCACTTTTCAGTAAACAGCCTATATTTGCTGCAACTTTACTTAAGTATTACTACTTCTAGGATACTCCACCTCATGCAAACAAAGCATAACCGAGCCAAGAAGAATACATCAACTGGACGCCACACAGCACTAGTGCGCACTCTATGTAATATTATTTTGCATAATAATAATATCTTACTAGGTGTTACATACACTTCTATTTTCCCCTATTATTATAATTTATAGATAGAATATCAGTAAAAGTTAAATTTAACTAAGAATAAGGTATTTTTGTGTTAAAGCATGAATAAAATCCTTGTGATACATGACATATTTACGGAACAACCAAACATATCAGACATGTGTTGATTTTCTTCAAAGGTTTTATTCAAAAAGTGTGATAAAAAAACTATGAATATTGTTTCTTTCCCCTTTTATAATTAAACTTTTGAGTGAGTGAGTGAAGAGATTTGGGCGTTTCTACCAGGCCCTGAGAACCGATAACGGTGAAATCAGGGGGGGAATGGTGCAGCGCCGGAATGCAAGGGCGGGGGGAAACGGGATATCCCGGAGAAAACCCGCTGAATATCGGCATCGTCAGGCACGATTCCCACTTGCGGAAATTCGGCCGTGAGCCAATCGGGGATTGAACCCGGCACGGATATAAAGATCACCTCAGATGCAAACCTGCCCATAATATGTCCTCCAACCGGTTTCTTATCACTCTCGGTATGATTTTGATATCGTTATTAGTAGTTTACAAATGCCTAGTCCAATAACGAGTTATGTGTTCTAAATTTGCCCGTTACGTTGTGTTATACTCTGAAACAAATATCGTGCCAAGTTAAAGAGTAAATTAACCTGTTAAAATGTTCCATTGACTTGCTGCCATTTATACTACGGATAAAATGATGAACGCAGAGGAAACGAACATTACTGACATCCACAATTAATAATTTTCAAGTGCAAATGGACAATATAATGACTTGTTAGTGTTATAGAGAGTAAATTAAGACGCCTCACCCAAAAATTTTGATGTCTTCTAGAACATGGAGTTCGATTTAAAAAATACTTTTCATCACGGAATAATTGCAAATTTTCTAACCTGCCCAATTTTTGCGAAGAAGACGTGATTGTTGCAATATACCAGCTGTTTGTACCTTGTAATTAAGCTGGCCGAGGTGGGCTGCATCATTCGACGGCATCACCCCCAGCGTAGATTCCCGCAGCAGTTTGGGGTATTGACTTATCACCAGCTATCTCCAAGCATGTATGGCGGGCACTCCGCAACTTGAACGCTAGCACGTTCATACGTGCGGCGCTCCGAGGAACTAGGAGGCTGTCGTCAAGTGCAGCTGGCCAATCGGCGTGGCGAGTGAGGTTCCCCGTGAATGCCGGGAGTCTTGTGACATGTGAGCACGTATGCGGCCCACATTTGGAAATGTTTGCGGTCCTAAGTAGGGGATTGGACTTCATTAAATCAACTCCTACAATGAGCAATGCTTCCTTTAACGAACTTTTCCCCTCCCCTGCGATATTGTTATGTGTTTCGGGTAGGATTCTGCCACTACCCCAGAAGGAGTCACCTTGCCACCAGTTAAGTAATGATCAAATGAATAAATGTATCTCCATAAGCCCTTATGGCACTTGTAGCAGGCACACATGATGTGCTGAGTAGGATACAGGAGCCAAGATGGCGAGAGAACTTTGATATTGTCATAAGTTGAGAAAATTAGCACCACGCAGAAATTACTTGACGGCATAATTTAAAGGTTACTCTTTTTAAATGTTTGCTAGTCATGCACCAAGTCTTTACTCTTGTTTTAATGGCTTTTTCTTTGGCGTTTTCCGTAAGTTTCATATTGAAATTCAAGAATTTTAATCCAGGAACAATAAAAAAAATGGAAATTGTGTTAACTGCTGAAGTTGGCATCATGACACTTATATAAAGCCATGATTGATCCTTTTTAGAAAATGTTGAAATATAACTAAATTAGAAACTTGTCCACCTAAATTGGCGTTTCTTTAAATGTTAGTCAATTGAAAATGTTAAAATCAAAGAAAACAAAAATCTTGTTATCATGTTTAGTGAAGAATAAAAATAATTACCTTTTTGTAAGTTTTGGTCACTAGATAACAAATATATTATCTTGGTATGTGATCACTGATCAGTGTGGATAGAGACAGTTTATCTTTATTGAATTTTTGTCTTGTTGAAGGTAAAGTGTTAGCTTTCTGCTTTTATTTTTGGAGAAAATTTTTTCTAGGACGGCATTATAATCAAAACTTATTCATAAATATAAATTGATGGCAATATTTTGTGATCTGCTGTAGGGATAGAGAATCGCAGTGCTGGGCAGGTTGCTTATATATTTACTTGAAAATTTTTCTCCAATTTATCAGCATGGAGTCTTATAGGCCCATAGGATGGTTATATATTGTGGTTAGAAAAATACTAAAATTCTAGAACATACCAATAAATTCCATACACTTTTTGTGCCTTGTGGCTAAACTAATTGATTATTTTAATGTATTGTTCAATATCTGCACTTAGATGCTTATGAATAATTGTATTAAAAATGAACATATGGAAAGAAGTGTTAATTGAAACATCAGTGAAAAATACAAGAGTTACGTCCCTGGGGGAGATGGCGTTGCAAAATTCAGAACGCGATACAAATGTGGAAGTCATTGCAATACTCTCTTGTTTATAGTCACAGCCTCTGCATGTTCTATTACGGAAGTTACATCTGCTAGGTAGTTTTACATTTAACTTATTAACAACCCTACTTTCATGGTTAACGCAATCAAGAGGCAAACTAAACGAGCATGCATTTGATATATACAAAGCGGCATACGACCATGGTCTGGACGAGATTAGAACTCAGGGTATCGTGTTATGTAGTAACTCCTTAGAGATGTAGCTCACTGTGCTGTCTACAAAGCCTTCGAGGTGCGGCGAAGTTCCAGCTGGACAGAAGAATTTATTCCAGTTTTGTCAGAGAGCTCACACGCCTGCTGTCTTCGTAACTAATGACGTCAAAGGGCGACAGTAATCAACCCATTAAGGACATGGAAGTAAATCTGGGCAGGAACTCGGGTGTAATTCTCTGCTTGGCCGGTACCAAATTCCTTAAGATAGGAGCCGTCATGGAAAACAGAACCCAAATGTCAACAACACTTTTGTGTGAGCGGAAAAATTAACTTTTTCCTTTAGATCAAACAAGCGTTTAATGGCTTCTAAAATATATAATATCACCAACACTTTTTTTTTTTTAAATAAAAAAAAAAGATAACGTTGCTCACCGAACGTAATATACAGCGTTACTGAGGGAAACCTATTAACGTGTCGAGTAGAACATGTCTAAAAGTATGTGCTTATTAAAATAAACTTGATATTCTTGGCTGGTCGAATTCACTTGCCTCTCAACGAAAGCTTGTCCAAATCTGAATGTAACTCATTTTGACCTGACATAGCCAGCGTATATAGCTGAGCAAGTTGATCAGTGCCTAGTACAATACGACCATATGACAGCCTAAACGTACTGAACACTGCTGTCAGTATGTCCCGCAGACTGTCAGTAGACGTATGCTGACACGCGAAAGTCGTGTAATCACCTGTGCTACAGTACAATGTTCCACGCAAGCTCTTAAGTGTGCTTCGATGAGTCCTGCCAGCCGAAACTGCATGCAAGCATGTATGGACGATTCCATGTAATAACCTGTTACTAGAGCTAGTGACTTCCGCAAAAAAAAATAAGTACACGGCAGAATTCCATACTATGTGTCCCCAACAGCAGTTTGTCTACTGTAATTGACTGCTGTATCCTTGAGAAGGCGTTTTCATATTTGACGGGGCCACTCAGAGTTCGGCAACATCGGCACGGCTCCTACGTGATTCGTGTGCAGACAGTTAACACGTGTCAGAAAGTACTCCAGCAAATCAAGATAGGTAAACGGCCCTGCAGTGTTTTGAAGTATAACTTATCTTGAAATCTTTTCGCGAAATTTCACTCCCACTACCTATCACACGATACTTGTTGCAACTGCTACACAAGTATTTCACTCCCACTACCTATCACACGATACTTGTCGCAACCGCTACACAAGTATTTCACTCCCACTACCTATCACACGATACTTGTTGCAACTGCTACACAAGTATTTCACTCCCACTACCTATCACACGATACTTGTTGCAACTGCTACACAAGTATTTCACTCCCACTACCTATCACATGGTACTTGTTGCAACTGCTACACAAGTATTTCACTCCCACTACCTATCACACGATACTTGTTGCAACTGCTACACAAGTATTTCACTCCCACTACCTATCACACGATACTTATTGCAACTGCTACACAAGTATTTCTTCTGCAACTGTGGTCTCAGGATCGACTTTGTTCAGATTGATTCGCTAGTGCACGAAATGTCGAATGTTTTGTATTTAATACATTTCTATGGCGTTTTACACTATTTACGACTTATTTAATTATTTTTACCAACTTAATTGTTGTTTCTCAAAACAAAATAAAATCAACTGATAACTGTCGTTACTAGAGGCGCCATGCCAATATCCTCTTCCTGATTGGCTGAAATTTGCACATTGTAAGTAACCTTCCACTGAAAATTGCACACGACCATTCACCAAAACGTCCACGTAAACTGCCAGCAGTCGTCGAAAACTTTCATGGAAAAATCCAAAACAGCGGTGCAGTAAGCTCAATAAGGAATCTTCCAAAGTAGATGTCCATTGCAGATCCTAGCGCAACTCAATAATTAGGCTAAAATTCTGGCAAATTTCTCACTTTCAAGTAACTTTTTCAAGAACTTCTGGAGACATAATTTATCTTTTCTTATTTACAGCAAATTTTACCAAATTTTACTATAAAATCAAGCTAATTTGATCCGAATCTGCAATCTAAATCAAGCGCACTTTATTTTAAAACATGCTTCGTTCACTCTCTGAGTAGTGTCCTACCTGGGAGTGAGTGAGGCCAAATTTAGGTCAAAAAAGGCAAAATTTACTCTAAATTTGCAAGCCAAATCAATTAGCAAAAAAAATCACAAAATAAAAAAAAATGCTTCGAATTTCATCAAAAATATAATGATTTACCTTGCAAATGAGGCTTTAAAGAACCGCGCACAAAGAGTGAACGCAAGTTGAAAATTGATTTTTATTTTGTCCTAAAATCTAATTGATTTTGAGCTACGCTTTGAAAGATTTTACAGGAAACTAGAAATTTGTTTGAATTTGGTTTAAAATTGCTTGAATTTCAGTCAAATTATTGAGTTGCTCTAGGATCTGCAATAGACATCTATTATCGAAGGAAACGTCCATCGTAGTGGACAGTCTTTATAGTTATATAACTTCCGGCGATTCAACATTGATACAAGTTCTTTAAACATTGATGGTCGTCTTGTTGGAGGCCACGACTAAGGCAAGGTACAGTGATATAGGCTGTTCACGGCAAAATGAGAAGTTTTTGAAAGCCCTGCTTGAGATCTATTTGTATGCACGTTGTGTGATCTTCCGCCTTATGTAAAATTATCATTGTCACGGGTCTCATCTCTTTCTTCATGCGTCTGTTTATTGAAACTGTAAAATGGTTAGGAAAAAAAAAATTTAGAAATCTGCAAATTTTTACACTTCAACGCACTAAAAAAAACAAAAAGCAATAGAAATAATTTACGTTATCACAAATGGTTACCTAACACTCTTTATTCGACGTTGAGATATGAAATTCTTTTCTCCTCCATCGTTACCAACCTTACTGGGTACATGCCACTCAGTGCACCCTATGAAATATATGCAGGTAGGAGCAGTGACTTTTTCTAAGGTTGATTTCAAAAGTGCTCACTTTATTTGAACAGCCTTCAATTATTATTTTTTTCACACGGCAGGAATTTCATTTGTATCCGTGTAGTGTGAAGATTTTTGTTTACGGCTGTAGTGGGCGGAACGGCCAGACATGCATCTAGTTTACGGTGCAAACAAAAGAAATACGACGGCTGTAGAAGGTTGGTATCGTAGTCAGCAGACTCTAAAGCCCCTATCACACTGTCAGATTTCCCCGTCAAACTGCTTCCAATAAGTTTGGTCAAATAAAGTTGGACAGTTATGACGTCAGTGAAACGTCATGAACGCCGCCATATTTGTCTGAGAAAGTTGGATGTCTTGAGTTCCCAACAAACATTTGAAGATTCTACCGGTTCTAAAATTTATTTGACGTTTGACGTTCTCAGCCAATCAGAATTGTGCACAACAAAAATGGACGTCAAGAAACTTTAAAATAACCAACTATTGCTGGAAACAAAGTAGGTAATGAAGGTAATTAATTTATGAAGAAGCTGTCTTTGCATGAATGCTATTTTAAGTGAATATTGCACATAATATTACGAACTCAGAGGCATTAAATTTCACTGTGCAGGAAATATATCTGATAAATAAAATCTTAAATTGGTAAATAAACGAAAATAAATTACAACTTTCCTTACATTTCTGAACTAAATGAAAAAAAAGGAATATGTCACTATAAAAATAATTTTTAAATAATAATACAAATAAGATTTTTTACTAAAAAATATTTTACAGTATGACACGATTTCAAACACATTTAAGATTCTTTCAGAAAAATTTGATGGCCGTGTTTTGTCTTCAAACTTTATTGTCAAATATACTTAAAGGCGAAAATGTGACAGTGTGATAGGGGCTTTAGCCAGGGAGTATACAAGTAGACAGTTAACACACAAGTCTATACCGAGAGATCATTATCCAATTCATTTGTTTGCCGAAGCAAACCGAAGTAGGTTGTACGGTACCGCCAACTTTAGAACACAGAGGAAACAACACATTCTCACTTTGCAATGTTGGTGGTATTCTATTTATATTCTAGCTGGCCAATATTCTTTGGGCAATATTATTGATGCTTCTGTCATCCACAGTTATTTCATCACACATATACACTTGAGCGAATATAAACTGTAACCGAGAGGTGATACACTACATTACAACACGTTGTATTTGTATATTCATGAGAATACACGTGACGCGAATAAACAGGCGTGTATGACGTTCACACGAAGCAGGCTGTATCATAATTAAAACATGCAAATGAGTCATGAGTTTGTACAATATCTAAAGAGAGAAACTGCATGATTGTTTATAGTATATTTAAGGTACGTGGATATAGAATGTACTTTGTGTAAATATGTAATACTGGTTTTAAATATCGAAGTTTTAAGAACGCAGGAACTTGACTTCAGGTATCTCCAGTAAGGTTTGATTTTCTCAATTCGAATTACAAGGGCATGCTCTTACATTTGTTACGTAGTACAGATGTCAGGGTGGGAGATAAGTTAACAAGGACTGGAGCCTGCAAGGTATACAGCCAACATGCTTCTAATGTACCAATGGTTGCCTAAACACAAGTTCTCGCCACGCATTTCATTTGCTCATTGAGGTAAATGATAGCTCTTCCTAACTTGGATATGACGAGAATACGCCTTTAAATTTGCGACCATAGTGAGAGGCAATCCAGAAAATCCGATGATACAATCTGGGGATAGAGTTTGGCATTGCAGCTCCGAATCTATTGTCTACATTCAAGATTGAATTACACTACTCGAATGCCAAAGGATCAAAGAATATGTTACGCTGAGTGAGGACTGCGAAGTATCACGCGCATCGTGAGGTGGTTAGGAAAAGGTGATTTGGGGGGAGGGGGCGGCACCGCAATTTCGAGTTCGTTTCGCTGCGTCTCATAAATTCCGCGTAGTATAACTTTTGACTAGGAGAAGCTACGACGCTCATTTGGGTTTCAGTCGACAGATCTCGTCAAGATAAATCAATCGTCTGCATAAAAACATTTGTGTAGCGTGATTGTGGTGAAATTGTATCAGTTTAATGTAAAAAATTAAGAAAACTTAACACAACTTTGGCCTATACTCGTCAAAAAGCCAAGTCGAGATCCAGAAATCGTATAAGCATCTCAAAAGCAATCCAGTGATACCCATAAAACCCCCATATGATCGAGTGAAGCGGTGCGGGGAACGTAAAATAAACATCAAGGCGTACGAGCGCGTCAACGTAGACGTATTCACGCAAAACAAACGGTCGTGTCCCGAACACAGCCGAGTCCAATTTGTATTAAATGAGTTTTCCTCGCTGTTGTCCTTTCAAGCAATCCCATGAGCGTCGTATATTAATTAAATTATTTTTATATCAGAAAAAAGTGTTTGACATATTACGTTCTATGTCTTTTTGTTTGATTTGATTTGCTTGGAAAGTGGTTATTAAGGTTCCCTCGCGTTATATCGGGGATTCGAACCCAGAACATCCCGCACCGCAAATTGGTGGCGCACAAACTGACTGCGCCACGGGAGGTCGGCGTATTTGTTTGAAGTTCTGAGTGAACAACTGAACATGTACGCTCGAAGTCCTCTGCGTTAAAGGCTGTTCACGGTAAAGTGAGCGCTTTCGAAAACAACCTTAGAAAAATGTTACTGCCCTCGCGTGCATATATTTCAACGGGCGCACTGAATGGCGTGTACCCAGTAAGGTTGGTAACGATAAATGGAAACTAGTTCCATATCTTAACGCCGAATAAAAAGTCTCGCGCAACTATGTCTGAGGAATTAAACTATTTATTTCGCTTTTTTTTATTTTAATGTATCGAAGTGTAAAAATCAGCAGATTTGCAAAATTGTTTGCGTTTGTAATAATTTCACATTTTCACTTGACGGACGCATGAATAAAGTGACGAGGCCTATGGTAATGATAATTTTTACATACGACGGGAGAATACACAACGTGCATGCAAGTAGATCTTAATCAGGGCTTTCAAAATTACTCATTTTACCGCAAACAGCCTATAATTTGCAGGATTCAAAGAAAAATAATTTTGGTTCTTTTGGGTCTATCTAATCATTCAACGAGTTTAATCGAGAAATTTATAGTTGTAAATCGCTATTAAATAAATTGTTTAACATGTTACCTTCATTTATTTTAAAGCGAATTTTGTGGGAAAAGTGCTCAACATAAATGAATAAAGTTGTCTGCACGTCCTGCAGGCAGCAAGTACACAGAATCATTCGTGGTGGAACTCATCCGAATATGAATTTAGTGTTGATAGTCTTTCCCATTTATATAGTAATAAAACTATTCTGCTTCTAGCTAACAGATACGTTTGTTGTTTAAATATTGTTATTTCATATAAATGTGGAAGTTACATAAGGGTGAGTAGGTTTAATATGGCAGTGCGCAGTGCACAGTTCGCTATGGGGTGGGCGAAGTGTTGTAGAAACTACTGTGAACACTGGGTTTGTTGATGTGCCTGAAACTCTTCGGATAGTTTCAGTCAGCTGCAGCTCATGTAGTGAAATAAAAACCTGTGGTCTATCACAAACCCGACACAACTAAGTCAGTTTCATGTATGATGGCACACACAAACAATTCTAGATGCAAGTTGGTATTTGTTTCAACTGTGGAGTTTCTTCTTTATGGGAGCTCATGTGATTGAAAAAACTTCCTTTGAAATTAAGTGAGAAAATTTTTATTTGTTACAAAGTATGTTACTAAAATAACATCTGATATCTGTTCACGATGAAGTGAACACTCTTAAAATCAACCTTTGGGACGAATCGCTGGCCGTACATGCTACACCAACTCTGTTTCACTGTCTTTTAGTTAAAGATGACAGAGTTAAACGAAATTGTTCCAAAGACTGATATAATATTGCAATTATGAGTTTTAAATTTAGGATCACCCAAGTTCGTATACTTTGTTCTATGCTCTTTAGGGCGAGAATTTCCGTATTTGTAGCACATTACCATTCCTAATAATTCCACAGTTTCGCTTGGGAGATGCACGAATAAGTTTATCAGTCACGTGGCAGTGTTTTTTTATTTTAGGTATAGTGGAAGTATAGAGAATGACAAGGATAGCACGCAGGGTGTATAGATATTCTAAATGTCCTCGTGATATTTGTCTGTAGTACCAGTTTTTTGGGGCAAACCAGGTTATATTTAACACTATTTCACCTCTTGATTAGATTTAAAAAAAATAACGCATTTACTTTGGTTTTATTCATAATTGAAAGCATCGATTTAACTAGACGAATCATTATTTTAGCACGTTTTATTCCGAAATGGAGGCCATTTTTGATATTATTCCTTCTTAAAATGGAATATATCTCTATATAATAACTATTTCTACGTTAATGTGAGTAATTTGAAATAATATACATTTCTATGGCTATATGACTTTAGTGGTTATCGCAATGTTTTTGACATGCTAAGGGACATAGCTGCCTCAGTTCTCTATGCTCTTACGTATAGAGAGCCGGAAATTTAGAGAATCCACCTGAGAACAAGTTAAACTTCAGCTCCATGTAAGTTTATGTTTATTCTTTTATTGGAGCACAGTTTGTTCGACACGCCCCAGACGAGTTCTGACCAATCACGAGTTTGCAAGAAAAAGACAAGTTTTCTTGGTCTGGGGTACGACTAAAGCCGAGGCTCGTATAATGTGCGACTGTGGAGCCTAGCTTCGTAACAGTGAGAATTGTCTATGAAGGCCCTAATTCTCCTACAAGCCTTACGAGAGACATATCCCTCCCACACCGCCCCCTGCCAACTCTGTTGACTCGTCACTACGGAGTAGGCCTACATACATGGCCGCAGTGGTATACCTAGTGGTTAGACTGCTCGCGTCCCACCAAGGCGAAACGGGTTCAATCCCAGGCAGGTTCACTCCGAACTTTCGCAAGTGGGAATCGGGGCGAACGATCCCGCTGGTCGGCTGGTTTTCTCGGGGATCTCCCGTTTCCCCGACCCTTGCATTCCTACGCTGCTCCATACTCAATTCATTTAACCCTCATCGGCTCTCAAGAAATCACCGCACATATCTCTACACTCCCAACTTCACTCACTCAATGCAGATTACGTGTTCGGCCACAGAAATAAGAATCGTTAGTATTTAAGTACACTCTAAATCTGAATCAGTGAGAATTTCGCTGTTTCAATCAGTCAAACGTATCTGATTGATTCAACAGTCACTTCAGTGAATTTAACTGATGAATCAGTGAAAAAAATGCTAGATTTCCTTTACTTATTGATTAAGTGACATTTTCCACTGATTCAGGAGTCGTTTTTTTTCGCTGTTTAATCAGTTGTTTATTTCTGACTGATGGATAAGTTAAAGAGCGTGTAAAAATGGCCGTCAAACAACGTTTAAAAATGGCCGTTAAACAACATGTATTAAATGAAATAACCACGAATAAACTAATAAAACCAATACAAAATACTTTCTAAAATGTGTTTCGTCTTTCGGAACGCCTTTTTACGAGGTAACGTGAACACACAACCTTTCAATACGTTTTTACGTCCTTCATTTCGCTTTCATGCAATTATCCCAGCGCTCTGTTTGAAGGTTTAAACTGTATGTAATTTGATAAAGAGAGTACAATCATATATACTATTCTTTTAACAATCCTAAAGCTACCAATTAAACCAAAAATGAATTATAAGAGCATACAATTTAAATCTTCGCGATTTCGCGGCGAAATTATAAGACATATATTTTCGTGTAAATTATTTCAACTTGACGTGGTAGCACAGAAATAAGGCAACAGCCTAAAATCCAAGTGGACAGGCTGTGCGAGTTGAATCCTGGCGACCTCCGAAAATGTTTAACTTTTTTCAATTACGGTAATTTGCGTATTATAAATAGTAAACTATCGTAAATATGTTTATTTCGCGTAATTATTTGGCTACATTCCATAAAAACAATATTTAATTCGCCACTGCAGTCAGGAGTCACTTATTCCGTCAGTGGCCACCGTAATTCATCAGCGAAATTTTTTTCACTGAAACAATCAGTGGTTTCCCACTGATACGAATCTGGAGTTTAGAACGGTTTACGAATCAGTTAACTACAGGGAAGATCGTTGGGCACTAAGCCTTCAGTGTTGGAAATTTCTCTAGATGTACAGTAAATTTTACGGAAATGTAGAGTTAGTTTACGGAAAAGGACCTCCGTGATGACCAATAATTGAAATGAGCACCGTAAATATAAAATAAAGAAGCTCTTCGTATTCGGGAGTGTCTGGCGAGTTGATTTCGCAATAGTCTGGACTCTAGAGAGTTCAGAATATCCGAGCTATAACACAACCACGGTGACTCCCAACTTTCCTGAAGCCTCGCTGAAGTTCTACTTTATACATTTTGCAAGGAAATGATTTCTCACGAGGCATTACCATCATACTTTTTTTCTCTCCTTTCTATTATTATTAATTACAAATGCAATACTATAATGTACACTGTTAAAGTCGACCTCCCTTGCTGCAGTCGCTTTTGTTACCCCACCGATCTGTGGTTCGGAAGGCTCTGGGTTCAAATCCCGGGTAAGGTATGGATGTTAATTTAAGTTAGGTTCTAGGTTGGTCTGTAAGCCGTACCACGCTTAGCTTTAAAGCATAAAAACGGGTGACGTTAAAAACCCCTATACAACACACCGTAAATTAATTTCTGATTAATTTCCTAAACTGTAATGGAGGTTTTTAATAATACCACATATCGAGCTGGAGATGTAGGAGTGTTTAGCTTTGCTCCTATACAAAGTTGGGAACTTCCCTACGAATTTGCCTGTTTAAAGAGCAAATGTAGGAATGCTACCACGCATGTATAGGGGACTAACTAAGTCACCATTCCCACTTTCTCACTAAGCGTGTCCACTGGTATGGTTAATTTCCAAATAATTTCTTAGAGTATATACATGAAATATAAGCATTTCTTCAGTCTAACTAAAGATAAAATACTTTAATGTTAATAGGAGCATAAAATGTTTGCAATACATTAAATGTTTAAGAAACAACCAAACATTTTTCAAAGGTTTGATTCAAAAACCGTGAAGATACCGGGTATAAACTATACTATGGTTGGTTTATAGCTTGCTGCAACATCGTGAAGCCGTTACACCTAGAGACATGAAAAATTCGCGAGTTCAATAACCCGCAGGCTAGACTCTACAGTCTTGTGTACAAATATGACGATATTAACCGCACATTGGTTGTCTGCTGTCACAGTGTATTGCGGTGATTGGGCCAGCGTTCTCCAGGAGGTTACATACACTGAGTGTACAAATGGCTAAAGTTATATGAACGAACGTATTTTGAATTATTGCTCGTCCTGAAATGAAGACGCGAATTCTTCAGGTCTCCATTTATACCGCGTCGTCGATGACCCGGCCACACTGTCGCTTCTTTTGTATCACTCTCTCACAGTCGCAGTGTCCTCTATCTGGAACGTAGCATATGAAGCAGCTTGGACGATGTTCACTGTACACAGTAGGGCAAGCCGTCCAATGGGAAAGGTTCCCTACGTGTGGGAGACATCATTCGCTACTGAGATTATGATCCGTAGACTCACAAACCACTGCTGCCAGTAACATAAAGCACAGATAAATTTATATTGGTCCCGCTGTACGACAAAGCTGCAGTGTCTGGATATCAGTACACTTCCGAACAAAAGATTTGTTTGTTGCAGTGCCTAGAATTATATATTTATTTTTAACTGAAAGGGTAAAGCAAGTGCGGCCCAGTCACAACTGTACACCACAGGTAAGGATTGAGTGCTTGAGTCTAACTTACCGCCAAAGCAATGCGTTGGGCGGGGGGGGGGGGGGGTGGGTTGTTCACATTTCAGTCCCAGTTATTTGTTCATTGGCTGTTACTTCAGATAAAACTTTTTACCAGATGGCACAGAATTCGGTACTTTCCTCTCTTTCTGGTCTGCTATTTGTAGACACCTGAGAAATTCGCGAGTGCAATGACCTGTAGGCTAGACTTCGCCATCTTGCACACTCTCGTACAGATATCAACTGTTTATTGGTTAATTGTTTCGGTAATAAAAGGCGATGGCTGGACACATAATTTATTGCATGTTCGTTATTGGCTCATTTATCTCCAGTGGGTTTCAAACAACACGTTACAAAAGTAACATGAATGTACGATTGCGTGAATTCCAACTCGTCTAGAAATGAACCTACAGAATTCTCGGGTCTGAAGATGGATGAAATTTTCAAGCATATTTGACTGTTTTCCTTAATTCCCTGTCACCTTGGTAACATTTATGCCTTAATAAATTTTGGATAGTGAAATTTTAAGTCGAAAAACAAACACTGAATTTTTCCTTTCAAACAAGTAGGACCAAATAATTTCGAATGTATTTAAAAAATTTGGCGCACTGTCAAATATTTTTATAAATTGAATTTGCACTGAATATTAATTGAAGAATTGATTTTAAAGGGAGAATCTGCCGTTGTTTTCTGTGCAGTCCACCACAGAAAGTAATGTAACGATTAATGGGATTTATTTTCACTTCCTTATTAAATTTAAATTTTTGAATGACATATTCTGCAGAATGAAGATTAGTGCCTCTGAGTTCTTTATAATTTGTGGATTAATCATCTCAAACAGCAAGTATGCTCAATGAGTTCTATATAAATGCATTATCTTTATAGCATTATTTATTTTACAACTATTGTCAGCCATTAAATTTTTTTTTTAAATATCGGGAAAGACAATTTTTTGTCATGCATGATTATGAATGACTTAGACTGTGAAACATAAAATAAAATTCAAAACCCCGTCAAAATTTTTAATGTTTGATGGAAATTAGAGACATTAAACTTTCCCAGACAAACATGGCGGCGAAAATGAAATCCTAGTGACGTCCCAACGTTCCAACTTTAATTGACCAAACTTATTATGAGTAGTTTCCCAGCGCGACAGCGGCCCTACTGCAGAGATGAGCAGAGAGAGGCATGACAGTCCGCCAACAGCGGGTTGTAAGAGAGGAAGCTACTTGCCTGCTCAGTGAAGAGTGATGAGAGGCATGACAGTCCGCCAACAGCGGGTTGTAAGAGAGGAAGATACTTGCCTGCTCAGTGAAGAGCGAAGAGAGGCATGACAGTCCGCCAACAGCGGATTGTAAGAGAGTAAACTACTTGCCTGCTCAGTGAAGAGCGAAAAGAGGCATGACAGCCCGCCAACAGCGGGTTGTAAGAGAGGAAGCTACTTGCCTGCTCAGTGAAGAGCGAAGAGAGGCATGACAGTCCGCCAACAGCGGGTTGTAAGAGAGGAAGCTACTTGCCTGCTCAGTGAAGAGTGATGAGAGGCATGACAGTCCGCCAACAGCGGGTTGTAAGAGAGGAAGCTACTTGCCTGCTCAGTGAAGAGCGAAGAGAGGCATGACAGTCCGCCAACAGCGGATTGTAAGAGAGGAAGCTACTTGCCTGCTCAGTGAAGAGTGATGAGAGGCATGACAGTCCGCCAACAGCGGGTTGTAAGAGAGGAAGCTACTTGCCTGCTCAGTGAAGAGCGAAGAGAGTCATGACAGTCCGCCAACAGCGGGTTGTAAGAGAGGAAGCTACTTGCCTGCTCAGTGAAGAGTGATGAGAGGCATGACAGTCCGCCAACAGCGGGTTGTAAGAGAGGAAGATACTTGCCTGCTCAGTGAAGAGCGAAGAGAGGCATGACAGTCCGCAAACAGCGGATTGTAAGAGAGGAAACTACTTGCCTGCTCAGTGAAGAGCGAAAAGAGGCATGACAGCCCGCCAACAGCGGGTTGTAAGAGAGGAAGCTACTTGCCTGCTCAGTGAAGAGCGAAGAGAGGCATGATAGTCCGCCAACAGCGGGTTGTAAGAGAGGAAGCTACTTGCCTGCTCAGTGAAGAGCGAAGAGAGGCATGACAGTCCGCCAACAGCGGATTGTAAGAGAGGAAGCTACTTGCCTGCTCAGTGAAGAGCAGAGAGAGAAGAACTGCATTAAGAAGTCTGAGACAATACAAATAGACAAACTGCATTGCACAAGTTTCTAGAACCAAAACTATAAGTTAATTAAAAAAAAATTGGGTTTGTCTGTGTTGGGGACACGGCCGTAGGTTTTGCTTGAATACGTCTGCGTTGACGCGCTCGGACGCCTTGATGTTTTTTTTACGTTCCCGGCACCGCTTCACTCGATCCTATGGGGTTTTATGGGTATCACTGGATTGCTTCTGGGATGCTTTTTTCCAGTCGCATACGATTTCTGTATTTCGACTTGGCTTTTTGACGAGAAGAGACCGAAATTGTGTTACGTTTTCTTAATTTTTTGCATTAAACGCATACAATTTCACCATAACCACACCACACAAGTGTATTTATTTATACACGCAATCGACTGATCTTGACGAGAGCTGTCGACTGAAACCTAAACGAGCGTCGTTTCTCCCCAAGTCAAAAGTTATACTAAGCTGAATTTATGAGACGTGGCGAAACGAACTCAAAATTGCGGGGTCCCCGCCTCCCTCTTCCCCCGCACCAATCGTTCAATGCTTCGCAGTCCTCACTCAACGTAACATATGCTTCGATTATTTGGCAATCGAGTGGTGTAATCGAATTTGGAATGTAGACGGTAGATTCGGAGCTGCAATGCCAAACTCTATCCCCGATTTTGTTATCATCGGATTTTCTGGATTGTCTCCTTCTATGGTTGCAACATTAAAGACGTATTCGCGTTATAAATAGCAATCCTATCTAATCTCTTTGCCAACTTTTTTTGCAAACAATTTGGTATGATTATTTATCATATCTCGCACATCAATAACATATAAATATATTGCGCCATTAACAGCCGAGGAGAAACACATCACTCTGGTTAAATAATTAATCACAAAGTTAGTACAAACAATTATCCAGGATATTACTTTCTTGAAATTCCTGTGTCTGCTTCCATAAATAATGTAAAATATGGCTGGCCTCTGCAGTGTCAACATATGTTCCCGCATACTGGTATTCACCCGGACTCAGTTTGGAGAGCCAGGAAGAAGTAATAAATCTTTCAAAATTATGTTCACTTAATGCTACAACAGCTCCTAGACTAGAACCCGCACCTTCCGTACTATATGCTATTCATTGTAAAGTGAGCACTTTTTAACGCCCTCCCAGGAGGCATTAACGACTACTAAAAACACCTTATTGCAGGCTTAGGAGTTAACTTATGAGATTGGTGAAATGAACACACTGTGTTTATTGGTTACATATCAATGTTTATAATAAAAAGCAGCAGGAAGATAGAAATTGGGTAAAAGTGAAAATTTAGAAGGGTCTTAAAAAGTGCTCACTTTACCGTGAACAGCTAATACATATAGAACACCCTTCACCAAACGTCCACTTCGTCATTTTGTATTCTGACTACTTTTGTTAGGTATGTTGTATGAGGTAGTAAAAGGGGCCAGTATATATCGCCGTTTAGGGAGGAATTGATTTGGAGAGTAAGTGCACTTCAGAATGACATTAAACGTCTGCAGGAGAACTGTACATGCAGTTTTGCAACCGGAGAATATAGTGATTGCTGAATGTTTGCCTCAAGACAAGAGTTACACACTGAAAACTACAATGAACGACAGAAATCCTCTAACATCCCTCAACAGTTACACACTGAAAACTACAATGAACGACAGAAATCCTCTAACATCCCTCAACAGTTACACACTGAAAACTACAATGAACGACAGAAATCCTCTAACATCCCTCAACAGTTACACACTGAAAACTACAATGAACGACAGAAATCCTCTAACATCCCTCAACAGTTACACACTGAAAACTACAATGAACGACAGAAATCCTCTAACATCCCTCAACAGTTACACACTGAAAACTACAATGAACGACAGAAATCCTCTAACATCCCTCAACAGTTACACACTGAAAACTACAATGAACGACAGAAATCCTCTAACATCCCTCAACAGTTGCACACTGAAAACTACAATGAACGACAGAAATCCTCTAACATCCCTCAACAGTTACCTTTGATATGAAGTAAAATTTCTTTAGTATGAACAAAAGCAGGTAAACTAATGTTTATTTATTTGCTATGAATGAAGGCAATGTCACTACAAAACAAAAATATATTAATAACATAATGAGAGCAAACCTATTTTTCTGTTACCTTCTGTTTGAATTAAAGCAATATCGTGTATCTGTAACAAGAACAGCCTCTAAGAAATGGTTTTCTTTGCCTTACAGATAGATTTCTGAGTATTTTTTTTTAGAGTGCATGTAAACCGGACTGGAAGGAAACCCAGGTCCTCCTGAGCACGATCTCGTTGTTGAACTACAGTGATACCACCCTCTATCCGGACTGTTAGTGCGCCGTCTGTAGACAAAGCACACAGCTGAAGTCACACAGTTCGCATTTAAAAACTGCTCTATATTTCTGAGCGGCGTCTGCTTACGAATAGTATTCAGAAATGTTTCCCGTGTAAATACTTACTTCCGTTTACTGCTCTCATCTCAAACGTATTTTTAAGGTACAATGAGCTAATAAAGAGCATTTCACAATACATTTTCGGATATGAATCTCCAGGTAGAGTCTACTAAGCCCTTTGCGGAACTTTGTGTAGGAAGCGACTTTGTTGATCTGCACTGTACAAAGCGGAGAACACCTTCTAATAAGTCCCTCACATGTGACACATATCATTCGTTGTTGACATTGTATTTCTAAACACAAACTGGCAATAACATCAAGTACAAACACGTATCTATTGGTCGCCATATATAAGAAAAAGCCTTATATCAATACCTGTAGAGTTCCAGGTAAATATTTGGATCTTTATAACTCCTAAAATGATATACACTAACGTTTGTGAAAAATGCACCACCAAAAGAACACATGTGACTGAAATGAACTTTATGCCAACGATTAGGCACATGACAATACACATTTGATAAGAATTACATAACTGTACCTTATCTCCGTTCTTGATAGTTTGATATGTTGTGAAGCCCCCACGTGCTGCAATCAGAGCCTCTTAACGCCATGCCGTGGAATCAAAGAGGACCTGGATATGTTCCTGGGGAATCTCCCTCCACGCGGTCTGTATTAGAGTCCACAAAGAATCAACAGCAGGTTACTGGATGACTAAGACGATCAAGTTGCCGACCAACCATATCCCAGACATGTTCGATGGGCGACATGTCAGGCGAACGTGCCGGCCAGGGTAGCTGTGGCACCCGTCGCTCATCGAAGAAGGTTCGCACATTCCTCGCCATATGTGGCCGAGCACTGTCCTGTTGAAATATGGCATGTGGAATCGCCTGAAGGGGGAGCAGTACCTCGGGCTCTAAATCCCCCTAATGTAGCGGTTGCTGTTCAGATTTTCCTCAGTACGTATGAGTCGATACCGCATGTTGTATCCTATTGTGCTACAAACCATCACACTTGGCGTTTGTCCGCTATGCCGCTCCACAATGCAGGCTGCCAGATTGTTGTCACCACGGTAGAGTCTAACACATATGCGTCCATCACTGTAGGACAGGTTGGAGCAGGACTTGCCTGAAAACACTACATTTTGCCTCTCAGAATGCCAGTGACGGCATTCACGTGTCCATTGCAGTCTGAGGCGTTTGTTGTTTCTGGACAATGGTGGCCAACCTGCCACTAATCCAGCCCACAGCAGACGGCGTCGAACCGTCGAGGCAGACAGTGCGCCAGTACTCCAGTGTCGAGCCAACAATGTGCACGAGGCTGTGTGGACAAGTTGGCCGTCATCCCGTGCTGTGGTCACATTACTTAGTCCAGTACCCGCTCGTCGCTGCATACGACCCTCTTCTGTTCACTGGTTCCACACAAGCATCACTGTCCTAGCAGCATGCCCTGTACGAGCCGAAATGTCACCGTATGAGAAACACTTTTCTTGGAGATTGATCATTCTGCCCCATTCGAACTCACTCACATGTTGCTATGGCGCCCTTTGACGTCGACGAGGCATAGTGGCACTTGCTTTCACTTCGTTTGACGATTCTTCGCTGACTGAACTTGGCGTAACATTGGCTGCTGGGCCTACGCGTACGCCATATCTGTGCAAATGTAATCACTTATTGCTGGTACACTGTTATTCACATCCTCCTACTTTAGATACATTCGGGGAATTCTTTCTGGGTGTTGCAATTTTCATAAACAACTTGTGACTTGCAGGCTTAACATAGAACAGGGACACGCATAATATACATATTTTCTTGAAGTGTTAGAGTTGCCCCTGAAAGTACTACGACCCCAGTCTACGATATAGGCTGTTCATGGTAAAGTGAGCATTTTTAAGGCCCTCCCAACAGGCATTATCCACTAATAAATACATCGTATTGCAGCCTCAGGCATTACATTTTAAGGGTGGTGAAATGTACGCACTGCGTTTATTGGTCTCATTGCAATGTTTATATTAAAATGTACCAGGGAGATGGAAATTGGATGAAAGGAAAAATTAAGAAGAGCCTTAAAAAGTGCTCACTTTACCGTGAACAGCGTATAGAAACACTGCAGGCTAGTTCAGGGCCTTGCGCGTAAAGGCGACCAGGCATCGATACGCTTATCTAGGTTGCAGGTTTTTGTGCGACATGGGCGGATTTGCAGTAAGATGTGTGGATAGTCTATCCTGTCACAGGCGCACATTGAGATAAGGTCGCTAATTGGGATTAACGTCTCGTCGACAGCGAGGTCATTAGAGACGGTGCAGGTTCCACCGGAAAGAGGGATTGGGGAAAGAATAGGAAGGAATCGGCCATGGCCTTTGTTAGGGACCCATACCAGCATTCACCTGGAGTTATTTCGGGAAACCATGAATAACCTAAATCAGGATGGCCGAATCGGGAATCGTACCTGGGTCCTCCCGAATACGAGTCCGGTCATTGAGAGAAAGTTTTTGTTTCCAATACCAACGATATTTCTTTGTAGAGTATTTGTTTACAATGAATAATATTTTGTTCACTCAACTCATCTACTTTTGCTTCAAAGAACTGTATTCGTTCGCTCGAACCCAATAAAAAAATTAAAAATTTAAAAAAATATATGTTAGCTGAACACTTATTTGATTGTTGAACCAGCTATATATCTTAAGTGCACGCAACACTTTTACAAGCAAGGTCAAATAATCGGTTTGATTGTCAATATTGTGAAATTTAACAGTTAGCAATAATTGGAAATTTTTTGTCGTTGGTTTGAAAGCCCTTTTTCTTGTAGCCATGAAAACTAATTAGGAGTTATAGAAACTTTCATGTAAAAGTTGGCTTCCTTAATTAATAAATTTGCCTGAATTTGGCTTGGAATTGCATGAATTTTAGTCTAATTATTGAGTTGCACTAGGACCTGCAATATACATTTACTACCACAACACATATTTGGTGGTCATTTGGACCAGGACAAAACTGTTTCTCATGTCAAGGAAATGTTCTTTTGGCCAGGCTTGATGAAGGATGTGGAACAACTTGTAAAACAATGCGAGGATTGCCAAAAGGCAAAACCGCGAAATGTTAAGATATAAGGAGTCCTTATAGTGCCACAGTAGCTAGTTTTCCTTGGGAAAAACTTTACGTGGATAGTTTTGGACCATTGCCTAGGGACACTGCTGGTTTTTCCTCTATTCGTGTAGCAGTTGATAGTTTAACTAAAATTATATTTCTGTTTCCACTTCAGACCATGAGGTCAGTTGAAATATGTAAGTTAATTTGTCAAAAACTTTTCCCAATTTTCTGGTCTCCCGTGCATATAGTGACAGATAATGCTACATATTTTGTTAGCACTGAATTGAAAAATTTATCTTTTTCATGGTGGATCAAGTTGACAAAGACTACACCATATTATCCCCAGGATAATTTGGTGGATAGATACAACCGGGATCTGAAGGCAGCCAAGGGCATCTCAGACCGTTTCCCACAAAGACTGGGATATGGTGTTATACCAGTTAACGTTAGCCTTTAACAATGCAGTATGTTCTGGCACCAAAAAGGTTCCAGCTGAATTATTTTTCGGGACGAGACGTTTCCATCCACTCATTAATTCATGGAGTCTCTATGACTTGTTTTGGGAGGCCATTGACAAAAAGGATCTTAAGGAGATGTGGAAGGTAGCCTCTCAAAATCCGAAAAAAAATATCATGCCAAAATAGCATCAAGGAATGCTTATCATAGTGGATCTGTCTCGTTAAATTTTGGGAACTAGGTATACCTTGAAAACAACCTTTTGAGCAATAAAGCAACTGAACTTAGTGCCAAGTTGGCACGAAAATCTTCAGATCCTTATAGGATAAAACGTTTTCTATCTCCAGTAACTGTGTTGTTGGAGGAAGGAAAAATCCAGGTAGTCTTGATAAAGCCCATGTGTCACAAGTTAAATTATGTACTTTTTAGAGGATTTTTCACCTGAAGCCACTGGATTGAAATTATGAAATTTGAAGGTAGTCTAATATGATTTGTAAGAGATTTGTTTTGCATATGTATGGAGTTGTTTTTATCCTGTAACATATTGTGTATCATTTTTGAGGGAATTTTGTTTTAGGTATTTTCCTTGTGGGGAAGCCCAGAGGAAAATCGATCTCTCAAATCTCATGCCGATTTCGTAAGTGTTTTCATCTTCATGTAGCTTATAAGATGTTTCTTCATACTCATTTTTTTGTTTTTTTTTTCCCCCCTATTCGGTTTTCATTACCATATAGCGTGTAAGGTTTTTTTTAATGTCCATGTTTTCATTGCATTTCACCTTTACTTAGGAGTAAAAGTTTATGAATATTTTTATAGTTTAGTAATTACCAAGAAATTCTATCCATTAGACTAGTCTATTCGATAGGTCCTTGTCCAGGAGCTGGTGTGGAACTTGCATAACTCTGGAGTTGAAACTAGTTGCATATTCTTGGAGCCGGGTGATGCTTGCACTCACCTGTCTTGTTTGTTCCGATGGACCCGTCAGAGGCTGGAGCTGTTGAAGATTTCCCCTGACTGGTGTTTTCCCTGAGGATGGTGATCCGGAGTCTATAACGGATGTGGCCAGCCCGACATAGTTCCTAGATTTTTCTCCAGATTCTACACCTAGAGCATCGTTTCAGGAGGGAGGACTGGGACAAGTGTCTCCAAGCCCCGCATTTGACTGTCCGCTCAACATACCGCTTGACTACGAGGCAACGGAAATATACTGTGCTCTATGACAAGACAGAGAACACGTTCTTAAAGATTAAATACCGTTTTAATATTTAAAATTAAAAACACATTCCTGCAAGCAAAAGTAACACCAACCAGATTTGAGTGTTTGCTGGACGATCTGCTGTGTTTGACCTTGTTACGACGAGGGACTTTTAGACTGACAACACTTCACTCCACGAATCAACATAGCCTCCGGCTCCAACGGTGTTCTGGCGAGCTCGTGGACGATGGAGCTTCGAGCGGCGGCCACGCGGAGCAGTGGCTCCACTGGTGACGTGGTAGACGGAACATCTCTTTAAAAAATCGATTTTGAGAGAAAATGTCAATATTGTGGAATTTAACAGTTAGCAATGATTGGAAATTTTTTATCTTTGTATTGAAACCCCTTTTTCTTGTAGCCATGAAAACTAATTATGAGTTATAGAAACTTTCATGTGAAAGTTAGCTTTCTTAGTAAATTTATTTAGCCTGATTTTTTAATCAATAACATATAATCAAAATAATTTAATCAAAAATATATAATATATAATCGCCACTGTTTTTATGTTGGGTGATTACTTACATATTTAATATTGGAATTGTTATATAAAATGAAATATCCACTTTCTTCATATTGTGAGTTATAAAAGATAAAATAATTTATCATGGGTAAATTTGCATTTCTACTAGCACAAAATAATACAAATGGGCATTCATACTTAAATACCTCGAATCGTTGTATTTTCTCATGGTTATCATTCTTAAAACTAAATATTTGAAAGCTCTAATGAATCAAGTTGTATTTTATAATGAATAAAGTATGACATGATTTAAGAGAATTCATGTGTGTTATTGCCAGAAATCGTTACACTATGTGGCTCTGTCTTATAAAATTGGTTTTGGAAATATTTTTCAATTGCATTGCTGAGCTGTGTATAAGCTCCCTACCACTCCCTTTGAGAAGGGAGTCGTAATATTCCTTAACGCAAGCAGCTGCTTATTATATCTGTAGTCTTCGGGTAGCTGATGAATAAGAACATTTAGAAACCGATCATAATTTATTCTGCCATCCCACAACAGTTATTAGCATTGACATGCGCATTGTGGGCTACGATACAAAACGAAACATGTTATTTGTAAGTTAACTGTTATGATAATGTGTACAATATCAACAATTATTTAACTACCTCTATTTCAAATGATAATAATTAATTTTATAATTACCCCTTTTTTTACCCGTACACAACCATGAACATGTTACAAATTGAGACAATTAATGTCGCATCATTGCAAGGCAGGCAGGCAGTCGCCGTAAAATGTTCTTTAAGCCTGTATTGTGAGCATAACTATATGTTGATGGATGATGTAAGCTGCTAGATTCCTTACTTGGGTATTGTCATTACGACTTATTTCCTCTCAAATGCTGTGGGTGAAGGTAATGAGCGAGTGAAGGGATTTGGGCGGCTCTTAACATCGAGGTATCGAGATCCGATTACTGTGGAGCGAGGCGAGTATGAGCAGCGCCGGAATGTAAGGGCGGGGGGAAACGGGAGATCCCCAGTGGTATCGGCCGGTACGAGACTCACACGGGAATCCGCGGGTGACCCCACCGGGAACACACGCAAGAAAATGGCGTCACAACTTAAAAAAAAAAAAAAAAAAAAAAAAAAAAGGAGTCTGTAATGAGCCTTGCGCAAATAGAACAAATATAAATGTAAAGTTACACATACAGGTTCTTGGTAGTTTATATATTTTTTGTTGTGTAATTTGTAAAATCAACTACAGTAAGTGTAATGTTACACAGATGTTCTTAAGAATCCACACAGTAACACAAATAATTGATGAAAACACAATCACGAATGACTTAGGGGGTATCCGAATCCAGTTTTACACTTGCGTATTTACATCCTTGCATTCTTCGCTTATTCTTGTCACCAAACTTGATGAGTTCGGACAGGCAGTTTGGTTGGCTTCGTTACCAGTTATTAGCCAGCTAACCACTGCAAATGTTCATTTATTCCGACTAAGAGTTTGATCATTGCCCAACGTTTCAGGGGTTAATAAAGTATTAAATAATATTTAAATTTGATTAACATTAACATTTATTGTCTATCATTATTTCATGTAAGTGCAGTTTGGATTAACTTATTTATCTTATTTTCTGTAGGTTAGGAACATAGGCCTAATACAAATTTATTGTCTAGACCTTTTTTTCAGGTGAAATTTGCGGTAATTATTTACCCAGTTCAAAATTCTATGTCTACGAAGTAATAATGTTACTCTATAAATCTTCAAAGAAAATAATTATGACGGAAACAAATTGTAACCCACAAATTGATTCTCAAAATGACGGCACACATTCCGTAAGTAAGCGAGAAGTATATAACTTCGTTTAATTGTATTCTTGCATACTTCACTTGCATTTCGGACAGCACTTACGTCACTTCCGGGGACAGGTACGCACAAGTATGTACTTCAGGCGAATACGGACACAGCCAGAATATACATAATTTTGATGCTCATTTATACATTTTGCTATATGTGTAAAAATGCACCCGTTCCCTATTATAAAAACTTAACTTGTGTATTTTCACTGATACATAGTCGTATAAACACTCAATGTCATTGCAGTTGTAAATCTTGCATCGCGTAATTTTACAATTACAATGTAGCCTATGTGTGAGCTAGCACGTGCTGCAGCTGGCGCCGACTCATCTGCCCCGCGCCGTAATCGGAAACCCGCCTCGCCCTCCCCTGTTCCTGGAACGATGCGCTCGTGGCTGTCTACCCGCCTTCTGGGAATCCCGTGAATGCCGACAGCAGCGAGACTTGGTGGCGTCACAGATCTCCTCTCGCCTGCTAGAGTTTCCGACACGTTTAGCGACGACGCAAGAATGTTCTGGTGAGACTGGCTGGCGCCTCAGCCCTCCGCGACGCATCACGCTAGTTGGGGAAGATTCTAGGTGGCGGCATAAAACACTATATATACTGCCGCAACCCAGCGGCCGGCAGTCTTTGATGGAGGCCGCCTGGCGAGTGTGCACGAGCGAAGTGAAGTGTGGACGACGACTGGAGATTGCGGAACGACGGCGAGTGAGGTGTTCGTAGCTTGAATGGACGAGAGGGTGTGAAACCGACCAGTGAAGTCTACTGTGCGTGAGGGCGCTTGGAGGACTCTAGAACATTGCGACTGGCGGGACATGGACTGAACTGAGGTGGGACTGAATGGAAGTGTAATACGGATTTTATTATAAATATTCGAACTGTTATTTTGGAGACATATTTTATATAATATTTGAATAGGTTGATACTCTGTATATTTGACTGATCTTTAATTATTTAATTCCATTGATTTCTTTGTCGTAATTATAAATGTTATTAATTGGTGTCAATTGTGAACAGTAAATTATTTCAATTTATTGTGAGAATTTGAGTCAGAGAATTTTGCTGTAGTTATTTTTAATAAAATAAGGGAATTTTAATTAATTATTTTATTCGATTAAGACTTCCATCCCTTAACGAACTTGCTATAGTCCACTTAATTTCCGGAGAGAGAAATTGTAACAATATTCTTAGTATCTGTGAGCGCATAGTTACAGAAACAATTTTCGGTAATTATACTATCTTATGTATAATTTGCTCAAACGAATGAAGTATTCATAATTTTACACCACTGTTACTAGTAATTTAAAAATAGCTACAAGTATTTGTTTGAAACATGCTCTTTAGCAATAGGGAGTAGAACTACTTCGCATTCCAATTGTGCGTTGAAAACTGAAACTCAACTCCCGCCAATGGGACATGCTAGCTGTTTGCGTTTACGCATTCTATATATAAAGCTAATTGTCATCTACGTTTTGAATAAGTCACTTGCAGACAACTCTACATGCTCTACAGACATCATGACACTGTGGGGAGCCGATGACACCCCCCACGTAAATGCACTAAGATATTATGTAGCTGTTCGTCCAAGGTCAAGATGCGATGGAGCGATAAGGGCGACACTAACACGCACGCACGGTAACGCTGTACTGTGCAAATTAGATCTGTAAAATTGAAGTTTTATTACACGCGATTAAAACCCACAGATTTAACTACGTCCATACCTTTGTACTTTTCTCTTGCATCTTAAGGAAACTGCATAGGCAAGTTTTAAAAATGCTATATTTGACCATATTCACGAATTTTTTTCTCCAAGAATACACTTAATATAACAAAAGTAAAAAAAATATAGGGCAATAGATTATTGTTTTTTTTTTTTTTACCTTTTCTGACAAAAAATCATATTTCCAAAAGTTTTATTTACCGAGATACGCGTTTACGCGCAAACAACGATTTCACAGAAAACGTTTCAGTACACAGGACTCTTTTAAGAGGTATAAATACGGGCCCGGAGCTCAACTGAAACATAAACACAGCGACCCGCCTCTGACGCAGTGATTAGACCCAAGTGTGTTGGGCTGCAACTAGATTTACAAACCAACGAATTACGGGAGCTTCAGTGTCCGGTATCGTGACATCACGGTATCCGGGGTTCAATGGCTACATTTGGAAGATAATTTTTTTTTTATAATTCTGTTACCGAAGGAGTACAATATCGTAAAAAAATATTGTAAAACACACATACAGAGTACGTGATTTAACATGATGGAGTTGTAAAACATCTGATACGGCCGGTAAAATTACTTGGTAAAACAGTGTGAAGTGTTAATATATTGTGTATTTACAATCACCATGAATGTTCGATTTTAATTTGGTGCAAGTGAAATTAATGCACATACAATGTGGTGAAATTACAATTACAATGCTAATGTAAATTTGTTTGCCGTGGAGAAAAGTACAAGAATGTTACAGTTTATTTTCTGTAGTATAGTGATTGTAATTTCACGCAATTGTATGTCAATTAGGTAGTACAGTGTACAGGTTAGTTTACTAATATATGGGATATTTTTACTTGGTATGTGTAGGTGTGAAAATACACTTGACTTGTGTGGAGATTCTGTTGTCACATATATTTGTGTAAAATCACGCAACTTTTTTTACAGTGCAGCCAATTAGCGAATGGGTAGGTCCATATCACATGCGTCTCCTCGTCATTGCGGTTCTGTGTGTTTGTCTATTCTGTTCTCCACACGTGGAGCTACATACACTAGCAATACTGCAGCGAGTGTTACATGATACTACACCCAGATCAGTGGCGTTTATTCCATAGACGCAAGGTAAGTAATACTCACCCTATACACAATGGAAATGTTTGACCCGTTATAGTTCTCGCCTTAACTTTAAACACATTTAATTCTAAGTTTTCCGTTTTCGATTCGAGCAACAGAGTTTCTCTGTAAAAGCATAGTGCTGCTATCTAGTATTTATTTCCACAAACGGGAGCGATTAGCGATGAATCGAACTCGTAAGGGACAACAGGGGGAGGGTAAGCAGTCGGTCTGTTTGCTTCCTCCAGTCCTACATTTTTCCTTGGAAAGTGGATGAAAGTGTTCGGGAAAACGGGAGTTTTCTTATAATTTGTAATGTGCTCTCTAAATAATATTCAGTTTAATTATCATTACATTCATTTCGTTTCTGTTTTTATAACTAATGTTAGGTATCATAAAACGGCAAATATACTTGAAGGGTAAGCAAATTGGAAGTTGCATTTGTTAGTAGAAATTGAAAATGGAACCACAGCTCAGCTTATATCAACTATTTATTGTATTGTAAAGTGTGTAATGTATCATATTTTAATGGCATTTAATTAAAGTAATCTAAAACACTCAAATAAATGGGGATATTATATTGCTTACCCCGTGAAAAATCTCACTAGACGCGCTGACCCAGGGGCTGGCTGCAGAACACATGCTCTGGTCACCGCTAACCTGTCATAGCTCCGGAGCAAGGTGTGGCCCACCAGTCGAACCAGAAGCCGAATATTACTGCCGAAAGCCGTACCGTAGGTCAAGAGTTGAGTAGGTAACCAGGCCAAGCTCACGTGTGTGCGCGCGTGCGTTTCTGTGAAATCGACGTTCGAGATCGGGGCGCCCCCGAGCCGAGATGACTTTCCACCCATATGTGCCGCGCCCTGCCATCACCCCCCATATGGCAAGTTAGTTAAACAGACGAAGCTCAATGCTATGTTGGTGGGCCGGTTTTCCTCTATTTGACAGAATTCGCTGTCAACCGTACAACTCTTGAACATAATTATTTCAATTTTCAGACAGACGTTTTAGTTACTGCTAATAACAATTTGGTAAAAATATTATAATTAAGTGCTGTATTTACAAAAGGTAAAATGTAACTAAATGTGTGTTTAACAATTGATGGTAGAGAATACACAGGTTGGCTACTTTGTTGACTGCCTAATGGTTTATTAAAATGCTATTGTACATAATTATTTGCTTTAAAAAGTCACTGGCGCTGATATCAATAACTCTTGTATAACTTATTCTTACGCAATCAGCATTTGAAAAGTCAATAAAGCTCAATTATTCCAATTACTGCGATTGGTTGCAAAAATCAACGCCACCTTCTCCAGTAACGAACATAACTACGAAACAAAACAAGTGAACAACTACAACTCATAAAAATTATATATTTTATGAATGATGATGAGAATAATTAAACTTAACTTACTTGTGACTAAGATATATTTAAAAATAAAATTACGTTATTTATAAAATATACAGCTTTCTTAAATAACCAGCGTTATTTTTATTTGTTCAACAGCTGGCGAATTCATTATACCCTATAATTTAGCGGCCCACGAATACCATATAGAGCTTCGACCCCTGATTGTCCCGCAGTGAGTGCCGCGTCCTTCGTTTACTCACAGTAAACAACGACTGGCTGCATAGCTCACGTGTCACTCAACTCTGCGTCAGTAATTTTTTTAATAAATTCGTACATCTGTTCACATCGGCGTTTTGAAAGTCTCCCTTGTCTAATAATTTACTACCAAAAAATCGATCTCCCGTGGCGCAGTCGGTTGGTACGCCAACGATCTGGGGTGCGGAATATTCTGGGTTCGAATCCCGGGCAAGGCATGGGTGTCCATTTTAATTAGGTTATAAGTTAGTCTGTAAGTCTTCCCCTGCTAAGCCTTCAAGTATAAAACCGGGGGTAGTTAAAAAGGCCTATACAATACGACTACCAAAAATTTATGTTATCGGGGGATTTGAACAAATTTAAAATATTTACAAGTGCAAATGTGCAATTTCCCGTAAGTACATAGCACAAGGCCGCTCACGATAAAGTGAGCACTTTTGAAATCAACCTTGGAAAAAAGCCACTGCCCCTGCTTGCACTTGGTGACATACAACCCAGTAAAGTTGGTAACGATGGATAGAAAATAGTTACATATCTTAACGTCAAATTAACACTGCTAGGTAACCATTTGTAACAACTTAAATTATCTCTTTCGCTTTGTACTTTTTGTGAAATATTTACTTTTTCGATCAATTCAATGTCATACGTGATAAATTCATGAATAAAGTGATGAGGCCCATGGCAGTGTTAATTTTACACATGGCGGGAAGAATACACAACGTGCATACAAGTAGATCTTAAGCAGGGCTTTCAAAAGTGCTCATTTGACCGTGGACGGCCTATAAGATCGTGGATACCGTGGTGTGTGGCTGCCTGCTCACGACCGCCAGTCAGTACACGAACACATTGGCTGACCTAGTATAAACAGTTGTTGATGTATTTGAAACACCTGCCTCATAGTCCCACAACAAACATCATTTCTCACGTGGACGGCCTATAAGATCGTGGATACCGTGGTGTGTGGCTGCCTGCTCACGACCGCCAGTCAGTACACGAACACATTGGCTGACCTAGTATAAAGAGTTGTTGATGTATTTGAAACACCTGCCTCATAGTGCCACAACAAACATCATTTCTCACGTGGACGGCCTATAAGATCGTGGATACCGTGGTGTGTGGCAGCCTGCTCACGACCGCCAGTCAGTACACGAACACATTGGCTGACCTAGTATAAACAGTTGTTGATGTATGTATTTGAAACACCTCTCTCATAGTGCCACAACAAACACCATTTCTCACGTGGACGGCCTATAAGATCGTGGATACCGTGGTGTGTGGCTGCCTGCTCACGACCGCCAGTCAGTACACGAACACATTGGCTGGCCTAGTATAAACAGTTGTTGATGTATTTGAAACACCTGCCTCATAGTCCCACAACAAACATCATTTCTCACGTGGACGGCCTATAAGATCGTGGATACCGTGGTGTGTGGCTGCCTGCTCACGACCGCCAGTCAGTACACGAACACATTGGCTGACCTAGTATAAAGAGTTGTTGATGTATTTGAAACACCTGCCTCATAGTGCCACAACAAACATCATTTCTCACGTGGACGGCCTATAAGATCGTGGATACCGTGGTGTGTGGCAGCCTGCTCACGACCGCCAGTCAGTACACGAACACATTGGCTGACCTAGTATAAACAGTTGTTGATGTATGTATTTGAAACACCTGCCTCATAGTCCCACAACAAACATCATTTCTCACGTGAATTAATGTCAATTTTCACCCAAACATTGACTTTCATTCCAGAATTCTTCAAAATGTTAACTAGCTTATCATTAAAATTCTTGAAATTCTAACTTCAACGTCCGCTTTAGCCATTGCATAATACACAGTTTATACAATCTAAATGGAATTTGCGGGGGAAACATATGAACACAGAAAAGAAATGAAAGTAATCGTTATTTGAATATGACTGGCAAAAACCATGTTACATATACGTTATGATAAAACTGGATCAACTTCTCGCTTGGGAAATTTACCTTCGCGTCTCCCTTTGTTTAATACGAATACGCTACTTTGCGATCCATACTTGTATATAACGACAACGGAAAATTAAGCGCTAAAAAAACCATTAAGAAGGTAAAAGATAAACGCTTGCTTGCTGTTAGGTCGTTCAAGAGCCAAAATTGTTTCTCTTTTTTTTGAAAATATTTTATAGTTTCGTGATAACTTCATGAAGAGTCGAATAATCTAAAAAATTACGTACATAATGATTTCAAGCGTAAGTTTAACACACTTAAATTAAACTATATATTAATAAGTTATTATAAGTTTCTTAAAATCACAGGAGTCTTGTTTCGGCAGTTTCTTTGAAAGCCAACTATTGGTTCATATGTGGTAGGTTTTTGACTATTTTGACTTTTAAGTTTTTCTCTAAATTTAAAACTGAAATACGCCTGTTTTATTAAAGAGCCATCTTCATATTTGAGTCCGAAATATTATTTAATGTCTTAATAATAAAAATACCTAATATGCTAAAACTATAGATATCCTTAAGAAGAAATTGCCTGCGACGATAAAACATAACCGCCATGGACTTCAACAAGTGAGAATGGTATCTTCCTTTAGTGAGGCATTTCTCTAAGTTAGCACGAACAATTGTTAATACGACACAAACTTTAAAATAACGAACATTTGCTGGAAATGAAATAGGTAGGGTCTAATGAATGTCTGGACATGAATGTTACTATAGTTGAACATTGCACATAGTGTTACGAACTCAGAGGCATTAAATTTCATTGTGCAGGAAACGTTTCTGATAAATAAAATTTAATTCAGTAACGAAGCGAAAATAAATTACAACTTTCCTTACATTTCTTCCTGTAGTGGACTGCATGGAAAAACAAAAGCAATATCTTACTATAAAAAAATCTTTAGATTATATTCAGATTAGATTATCCCAGTAAAAAATTTGACAGTGTGACACGTTTTCAAACACACTCAAGATTATGTGATTACATTTGTTGGAAGGAAAAGTTTGATGGCCATATTTCGTTCTTAAATTTTACTGCCAAATTTAGTTGGAGGCTAAACTTAGACAGCGTTGCAGGGACTTTATGGAATGTAATTCAAGATACTTTTACTTTTTTCATCACCAAGCCTTTTACGAGGTAGACATACCCGCCACCTTGTTATTTTTTACAAATCTTTGAAATCAAACTTTATGACTGGACATTATAAATTAAAGTTTGACATGACATACGGGTCAACATACGATATTTTTCGAAGTTTTAACATTTAGAGTTCTATCCACATTTTCTCATGTGCGAAATATATTATTAGGGCCAATGATTTTTCACGAAAAAATCGGAACACACAGTAGACTTCAAGACTATGTATGCACCTCAGCTGTTATCATACCTCCATTGGCTGCTGGTGTCGTTTCCACATTTGGCCGAACCAATCAGGATTCCGAAACTCAGACACTCGACCTTCGAGTTTCCTGCGCAAACAGATATCACGGACCAGAACACATTTTAGCCAATCAAAAATGTTGTGCGATCCTATAGTGCTCTGAACTATACCTGCCCCTCCAAACACAAAGGGGCGTAACTCAATTTCTGACGATTTTGAGTTAGGGCCATTGTGGGATGTCCCAAAGGGTATATTTTACTTTCCCGAAGTGGCGTATCCCCGTGACGAATGGTTTGAAAGATATTAAGGACAAAAATTTCGCCGTATCTCAATATTGTCTTGTTTGTACGAGTTCAAACAGGCGTATCTCCACTTCCGCCTGTACGGGGTTGGAATTTCGTACGGATCCTTTAGCGCGAATAGGGGTATCTATAGATACGCCTGTTTGGGCTTGCATATTCAAGTGTCACCCTCAGTTATGTCCTATGTTTTATTTTATCTTTCAGGTCGTAAACTGTATGTGTTAGTGAATGAGCTTGTGACCTTTCAGAATTAGAAATGTCATGATACATTTGATTTCAGATTGAATTCTGAATAAACATTGATGCTTGTGGAGTGAAATGAGGGCACCAAAAATGTGGTGGATTCCTCAGAATTAGTTCTAGTTGGTGAAATTATGAAGACATTAAAGACTGGATGCAAGGTAAACTGTGCTATTATAAAGTGTGGTACTGTGGAGTTGTTTTACAAACTGAGAACGAAGTAAGTGATAAGGATTCTCAAGATGCTTCTTATGAGTATGTTTCTCAGAAGAGATTAAGAGTAGATGACAATGATCACGAGGGAACAGTTCAGTGTTGTGCGAGTGACAAGGTGAACGAGTTAACTAGGACATCTCAAGCTGCAGAAGAAAGCGATGAAGATGTGTCATTAGGAAAAATAGTAAACAAGAAAAGAGAGTCACAAGGAAAAGAAGAATCTAAAACAAGTCCTAAATTAATAGGCCAGCAAAGTAAAAAAGACCAGCCTCAATTGAGCACTAAAAACATTTTACACAGTGCACAAGAAATAGAAAGTGATTATTCAGTCTGTGAATATGGCTCTGAGGGAGACCCATATTTCGAGTTAAATATGCGTACGTCAACAAATTGCAAGATATTAGAAGAGAATCATTGTACCTTTGCATTTCGCCACAAATGGGTATGCGACTCACATCACTGAAAGTTAAACGACTTGGACACAAGAAATGAAACCAGCAAAATGTTTGAAAATGAAGTAAACAAATATGGGCCAAATGACAACCACGGAGGTATTGCTAGTAGCTCTTATTCTGCTGACATCGCTCCGGGCAGTGTCCAAGAAGAATTAGCACCTGAGATGTTTGAAGTTGAGGGTTGCTGAATGAGAAGAACTAAAACAAACGAAAAAGAGCATGAATATACAAAAAATTCAGCCAAGGCATTACGGACCTCCGGCCAAGCTTATATTAGGCCCAATACATCACAAACTCTACCTGCGCGTAATATTTGTCCTTGCTGCAAGAATATTTGCAACACTAACAGAAGATGCCACATGTTCTCTGATGAAAACAGAGAAGCTCTTCATACAACATGTTATGGTATGGGCAGCCTCCGACTACTGAGAGAGTTTATTGTTCGTCACGTAAAAACTGTCGACACTAAAGCAAAAACCACAAAATCTGAAACATCTCGAATAACACAAACTAAATTTTACTACTTGCTCATGGGGTGTCAGAGTTGACCAGTATGTAAGATTCTCATCCGTAATACCGTTAGTATTTCAGATAAAACTGTCCGTACTGCTGAAATGAACCAGAAAAGCGAGGGGGTGGACGACCATCTCATTTAGAGAAATATGAAAATTGTGCGGATCAAAATGACAGCTCATGTAAACAAAATTCCTTCAGCTGAATCACACTAGTAGCAGGGTCACACGGGTTTGAGAAACAAAAGGATGCCGCCTTTTTTTGATTGAACTAATTAATTTAATATCAAATTGATTGAAAGGGGTTAATAAAATACAGAAAGAGTTAATCAGAAATGGAAACGGTTAAATTTATTGAAAGGATTAAATGTATTGAAAGAGTTACTACTTTTTGTGTTTGGTGCAAGAGTGTACCAAGTGTCAAATCGATTAATTTTTTTCTTTCTTTTTGTGGATGGGAAGCAGCTCTGGTTGATGTTGTCAGCACGACAAATGGCACTCGATGAGGCGCGGCGTGTTGGGGACGGGTTATATATTTTGTGAGTTTTGTGGAAGAGTGGCATAAGTGTATATTTTTTTTGTTGGTTTGGTTGTGATGTTGCTTGTAGACTGTGTTGGTAGATAGGCGACTTTGAATGTTAGTATTATTCCAAATTCAATTAAACGTTAGAGGAGTTCAGAGTGTTTAAACGAGTTCTACATATGCTTAAATAACACAAGAGAGAGAAGTATAACGAACGAACAAAACTAGGTGAATATCACAATCACGCGAGTCTCCAGGTGTCAAAAAATTCTTTAGCTACTTCTACCTACAACGAACAAAAAATTTCCCTATAAATTAAATGAGTCTTCCTAAACACAATATATATGTAACACTAAGTGACGCCTCTCGCACATGTCTTACACGTCCGTCTGCCTGTAAGATTGATGAGGAACTTTAGAAACGTAATCCACACATTAAAATAAATTAATTTATTAACATGCGTAATGAAATTGCACCTCTTCCAAAACATATCTGTCCGACTCGGACGCTGATGAAGGAATGAAGCGATCTTACATCGAGAGCCTGACTATATATAAGTGGAGCACGTTCGGAGGCTGACAAGCGACTAACATTATAGCTACTCGGAAATAGATGTGAATACGATTTATGTGACAAATGGATAAAAATTATGTCTACGATGTACATGCTAATATATAAATTAGACTAGTTGAATTAACAACGAATTGCCATCCGCATCGGAGGATAGTGAAGGAATGGCATCAGTGTATGACGTTAGCCAACTTATATACGTGGAGCTTGCGGGCGAGTTGAAATTACGGCAAAAAACCCTGAATACGATTTACACACTAATCATACGCATCCATAATTATATCTAGAATAAAATGTACCCCTACCAAGCACTTGGTGTACTATAATTAGCGAAATGACAAGACAATGATTTAGCACTTCCAGTTAACACTGACAAATAAATATTTCCAAACTCGCATTTTGAATTTCAAACAGACACAATAGAAATACACGTAATGAAATTGTACAAGGAGTTCTCCCAAAACACATCCATCCACCTCGGAGGTCAGTCAATGAATGACTGGATTGTATGACGTGCGCCTGCTTATAAGCTGTTACGTGGAGCGCGGCTAAGTTAAAATTTACGACTGACAGAAGCTATTTCCCTACCAAGCTACTGTTAATGACTTGAATACACTATTCGTTCTTCAAGTACATGAATATATAAAAGCAAATTATAAAAAAAAAATAACGGACGTACTACAAATTTTTTCCGTCAAGTCTGTAAAACTCATGGCGCTTGGTAACAAAAACGCGATTTGAAATTGCTACTAAATTTCGTCTACTGAACACAGAAATGGTGTTTACACGATAAAGCACTATCACACGACAATATATATTTTTTTCCCCGATAAATTTAAGACTTATGAAAAAAATATTTCGCTCTATAGTTTACGAAGATTGTGAACGATATCTGAACCCCGGAGCATATAATATTGCATAACGAGAATCGCAGCTATCACACTCAGAAGGTCAGAGAAGTCGAGAGTTCCAGTGTCGCGTCTATGAAACGCGAGGGTTGGCGAAGAACTAAGATGGAGGAAACCAGCGAGACATCTGTACATCGCTCCTGCCCAAGGCCAACCACCCCCTCCCCTTACACCGACCAAGAACTTCCCCTGTCCTCGGAGGGTGCTGAAAAGCCTTCGCCATCGATTCAACACTGAAAGACCTGTTTAGCGGCAAACACCTACACTGGCCAAGAACTGCCCCCTTCCAATGCTGCGCTTCGAAAAACCTGCCCTCCTCAAGGTCAGAAATCGTTTTTCGGATGACTGCCCTGCCTGCGGAGGGCGCTGCACCCTTGCTGTCGATTCAAGATTACGCACCTCCTCCCTTCGCTGTCAGCCCAGAATGTGTATCCGTAGAATGGCTCGGTCCCCTTCCCTTAACCAACAGAGCGCTTCCTCGGCTATGAATGGAGGCTTGCTTCAAGGCCAAAGTGACACTTTCCGTAGGGGCGGCAGCGGATTTTGAACTGACCTGGGCTAGCTGCCTACCCCACTCCCCTTTACACGAAAACTGCTATATTCGCTGGAACATTGAAGCTTCCTCCAATTTTTTTTTCAGATGCAAGAGCCGGGTGCATTCCCAGTGAAATAAAAAATTCCACAAGTCCTGTCAATAAAATTTTGTTTTTCCTCAACACTAAGAAATACATTTCAAATGTCTGTAACACACAGTAAATTAAATTTTAAATATATATATAATCCATTTCCCACCAAACTTCTTCCCATTTTCCAGCAAACTTTTAACTAATAAATATTTAATTTCCACACCAACACCTATAAGACATAATCTTTGTAAGTAATGGCAAACACGCATCTTTCCAATTACACATGTTTGAACTATTACGATGTAAGCAAATATACAAGTTTAACTTTATTTACAAACATTTAAAATGTAGATTAAACAAACTTGTTCGAAAAGGTTTTAATATTGTGTGCATAATTTTACGTGTAGTTTTCCCTCTTCTGAATTTCTATCATGAAATGCGTATATATTTTAACTTATTTACAAATTGTTTTCCCCAAAATTTTCGACTTGATGTTATTGAAATAACACGAATGAAGGTTGAGATAGCTTCTAGCGACGCTGGAATTTATCAATTTCCATTATATTTCAACTGATTTTTCCAAAAAGCCAAATCTAACATAAATTAAAAGGAAAATGGCAGCCATTTTGTATCCGTTTTCTATATAAGGAGGGATAAATTAATTTTTTCTCAGTCTTAACTCGGCCTCTGCTAACGTCACTTCGTGTGCATATGCGCGTGTTTGCAAGGCATTAGCACTAGTGAGACTTAGGCATTTACTACGATGCTGGACATCCACTGCAACTCCAGGCGTCCAATACAACTCCAGGCGTCCACTGCAACTCCAGGTGTCCAATACAACTCCAGGCGTCCACTACAACTCCAGGCGTCCACTATAACTCAAGGTGTTCACTACAACTCCAGGCATCTACTACAACAACAGGCGTCCAATACAACTCCAGGCATCTACTACAACGACAGGTGTCCACTACAACGACAGCCGTCCACTAAAACGACAGGCATCTACTACAACGACAGGTGTCCACTACAACGACAGGCGTCCACTACAACTCCATGCATCTACTACACAAACGACAGGCGTCCACTACAACTCCAGGCATCTACTACGACAGGCGTCCACTAAAACGACAGGCGTCCACTACAACAACAGGCGTCCACTACAACTCCAGGCATCTACTACGACAGGCGTCCACTACAACGACAGGCGTCCACTACAACTCCAGGCATCTACTACAACAACAACAGGCGTCCACTACAACTCCAGGCATCTACTACAACGACAGGCGTACACTACGACAGGCGTCCACTACAACTCCAGGCATCTACTACGACAGGCGTCCACTATAACCACAGGCGTCCACTACAACGACAGGCGTCCACTATAACTCAAGGTGTTCACTACAACTACAGGTGTCTACTACAACGACAAGCGTCTACTACAGCGACAGGGGTATACTACAACTTCAACACACATTATCTAGATCTACAAGGGATTTCATCTCTGTATCAGCTCGCAACAGATACAATGCATCAAGGTCACTGCTGTGACAATTGTGACTCTGAATGTGTAGCTTATGGGAAGGCGAAAACATTATTGCGTTTAGACTGCTCCCAACTACGAGTGCTGCCCAAAGAATTTATAATTTATTTTGCGGGCCACGAAATAAAACTAGTGTATTCATTCCTTGATGAACATTTACAAGCTGATAAGGATATCGTAACCTATTTGCCATGTGATAACTGTCCTTACAACATACCTGCTTTTGCACATGATGGGAACTTGCAACATATGCGGAGGGATTGTATGTGGAGCAGCCTGGAACAGCTACTTGAAGCTAGAATCATTCCAGATGTAGTAATGAACGAGTCAGGAGTCGATGAAGTAGATTCCGAGGTGAGCAATGTCAACTTATAAATAAATTGAGGTAATTTTTATGAGAGAGAGACTTTTTGTAAATAGTGTATAAAGAAATGACCAAAAAATGATGTACTATGCTCAGGGTTTCAAAAACTATCAAAACAATTCCTTTGTAATTAAGGAGGTTGCTATTTCTTATGCAACCTATGCTAATGACTCTAAAGTTTTATGCTTTAAATCTCTCAGACCTTGGTACAGTTTAAAACCTGAAGTTTAAATGATGTTTCGGGAACAGACTTATGAGATACATAATCTGAAATGGGACTCTGTTGACATAGCTTACGAAAAACGTTTCCAATATGTAAATGATGCCCTACTCGAAGACTATCCCATATATGTCGTTGGAAAAATGCAGAAGGAAATTTTAAAAAGTTTGACTAATGCAGAAATAATAAATATCAGAAGATATCACGACTGTTCGAGTATTAATTCACTTGTCGAACACTATAATACTAATCACTGTGAGGAAAAAACATTCTGCTCACAATGTAAAAGCGAAGCTTTAAGAGAATATTTGTACCGACATCCTAACTATGTGTAGAGATATTAATTTTTGGAAAAAAAATAGTTTGTTTTTGGTAGCGTAAGATTTCGAAAAATGGAGAAATTCGACCCAGAGAAGACACATTCCAGTATTTTTCGAGGACACAAGAAAGTATGGTTCCAGTCTGTAGACAACATACACGTCCAAACACAGACGTGCAACAGAGATGAACATTGGAATTTTGCAAAAATTTTTGGAGAAAACATGTATACTGAACGACTGTTGTTTTACGAAGAAGAAGGCTGTCCGGTTTTTAATTTGCATCTGACAGCAAACTACCTTTTAACGAAGGTCAACTAGAATCCAAAGCTCGAAGCGGATACATCACCAAATGCAAGTCCTTCAAGAAAATCAAATACATCATGCAGAAGGAATGTACTTGCTGTTCTCTTACTACAGTTTGGACAGAACAATGCAACTACAAGCAATATTATACATACATCGGTGACCAAGAATTAACTTCTCCCTGTGGTACGTAGCAATACGTTTTTCAAAGCAAGAACATCTTACCTGGCAGACTATATAAAGGAGATCGTTCAATATTAAATCGTCAGTCATGGCTATAACTTCAACCCTACAGACAAATACGAGGTCCCGCAAATTGGACACAGAAGAGTTTTCTTTAAACCATATGACAGCATTCTACAAGTTCATGTCTATAACTGTATAGAACATTGGTTCTACACTTTCGACAACAATCTCGGCATTCACTGTGGTGAAGGAATAGCATGCAACGATTGTGCTGTGAGCTATCTTCGCCCCTACAGTGAGGATTTGATTATTGCCAGTCTTAGCGAGGAAATAGATGAGAAATGGGGAAACGGAGTAATCGCCTTCCAGCTCACCAGACCTCACCAGGGAATCACCATTCGTTGGAAAGAGTCCTACGATGGGGACATCCACAGTTTTATTTAAAAATTTAGCATTATCGAACATGACCTAAAGAAGACTCCTACCCAGCTTATATCCACCATGCATTATCCAGGATTCGAACCCAGAGCCTCCTTGTATAAACTGATTACTCTAGGGAGGCAGACGACATTCAGTAATTCATTTTCTGTATGTAAAGCAATAAGTAAAATAATAATGTTACTCAGGTTTTTCAGCAGACATCTTTGTCAGATTCAAATATATCTTTAGTTGAATAGTAATTTTTGGTGAATTAATAGTTTGTTTGCTATCTGATTTTCCTTTATAACACTCGTACATGTTAATGCTACATACTTTTGTCTCAAATGTCTCTTTTAAGACATATATTTATCAATTTTTTTCTTAGGAAAACAAGTTCACTTTTAATAACGAATAAGTTAAATAAAAGTAAAAAAAATATTCATTTTTACAAGATACATTTATTGCCAAATATATACAAACATATTTTATAGAATATTTAGTTTTAAGAGTGCCTGTTTAGTTATTATTATTATCCCTCGCTAAAATGTTTACACAACATTCATTATTAAATTTATGTAAATGATATTATGGTGTACCCTAGAACATATTTTTTATGATGTAATATTCATAAATGTTTTGATGGTGTAAATGGTTTTGATGGTGTAAATGATTTTGATGGTGTACACTAGTTTTGACGGTGTCGAGTAACTCACAGTATTTTTCAAAAAGGTGAATTTGAGTTGGAAAGTTTTCATCTTAAACAAATTTTTTTTTAAATTGGGCTTAAAATTCAATGCAATATTCTGAACGCAGTCCGCTTGCAAAAACTTGTGAAAAACAGGCGAGGTGGGACATTTTCCAGGATATGGTGAATTGTATAGTGGACGCGAGCTGCAGACTGGTAATATGCTCCGCAGAGAGAAGTTGATGAACTTATGGCTGGCCAGAGGGGAAGTGCCCTGTCTCCCTCCCACTGGAGTGCATGCGTGCCTATAGGCTTTACGCAACAGCAGGGGAGAAGGGGAAGTTCTCGGGTGGTAGTGTGTCTGTATGGTGACGCGGACTGCGACAGTTTACTGAAACATTATCTCGCCTGCAGCTCAGTGAGCAGGCCAAAAATTTGCGGCCCGCGCTTGGTCCTTTACGTTGCTCTATCTCTGTGTTATTCACTCTCATCGGCTCTTGAGACCTAGGATTGGCTCGCTCCCCAAACACACTCAGTTCTCGGGCGTCCGCTACCTGGCTTTGTGCATGATACTTTAGAATGACTCATACCTGTATCTTTTGTAAAAACACATCGCCATAGTCGACTGACTTTCCTAAATAAATTAAATTTCCCTCAAAAATAATTTTATAAATACTAAATAATACTGTGTTTATATTACTATTAATCACAACTACGATGTGATGAGGGAATAAATTGGGTTCTTGGTTTTTATGTTTTTTTTTTTCAGAATGATGAGACACTTCAGTGTAATTTATTGCGGTATTGTAGCTATTGTAGAGGGGAAACCAAATAATCTTTTAGTTATTTAAAATGGGTGAGCGTAAGCAATCCAGTACTGACATATTGCTCGAAGATCTTTACATATGCGATTCAGATTCAGAATCACAAACAGAAAGACAGTCTACAGCAAGCTGTCGAGACAGTGTCCCTTCGCCTAAGTACTCACGAGTTAACCTATTGGAAGATAATCTCTACTTAAGCTATTCGAGCACAGATTCACTTATGGACAGATTGTCAAAAACAAAAGGTCAAAACATGTCCACTTCCCCCAAATATGAGAAAGTTGATCTTTTACATCATGACTTATTTCTATCAGACTCGGAAGATTCGTGTGTTTCAGAGAGTGCTCCATCCGTTTCACAACTGACTTTCGAGTCAATTAGTAATATTTCGCCAAGGGAGTCAGAAAATAATTCGTTTTCCGACTCGCTAGCCTCAGTGGAGCCTTTGCCAAACCTGACGTATTAACACATGGCTACGGCGTTCATGGAAAGACTAAATTTTCAAAGCAAAGGACTCCCTGTCCTACATTCATCCGATGTGGGTTTAATCTATGATGATGATATCGTTCCTTATCTCAGAAACAGACTTTATGAGTTTAGTACATGTGGATCTGGCTGGAGTCTGCAAATATTGACATACATGGATGTACATGTGAGCCAATATCGGCTGTTCACCATTGGTGCTGTGCACACTAAACTACTAAAGTTTATTTCCAACCGTCTTTATTGTGTCGATGTATACAGCCCAGAGGGACTGTGTTTCCACTATGCCGTAATAGCGTATTTGTTTCCAGCCACACAAAATGCCAGTCGTTCCTTTTCATTTCCTAAACCTCACGAGGTTTTCAACATCGAAGGCCTGTCAACACCTGTACTCATACAGGGTTATTCGCAAGTTTAAGGAGAACAATTCTATTTCTATCAGTGTCTGCTGTGTGGTGGACAAAGATGGCAATATAACTGACGAAACTTGCTAAAAAGGTGGGGTTGTAGTACCCATGAGTATTTCTCCTGTACATCATGAAAAACATGTGAATATTTTGACGATTCGCATGTGTGCAAATGCAACTAATTTACATTTTGTCTTTATTATAAATTTGTCCCGGCTGGTTGGTAGTCAGCTGAGTAAGGAGGAAAACAGGAAATTTGTTTGCGAGCATTGTCTTCAATACTTCAGAACTGAGAATAAACTCGCAAGTCTCAGTATACTTTGCCAGCAACAAAAAGCTGTTCACAGCACTTTCCCCACTGGGAACGACAAGCACTTGGAATTTAAAGATTACAGGAAACATCAGAGATTGGGTTTCGTCGCCTATTGCTATGTTAAAAGTTGCCTGAAACCCATGTCCACTTGCTTGCCTAATGATGAAACGAGTAACACATCTACCATCAACCCACATGTGCCATATGCTTGTAGCATTTTGTTGGTTTGTTCATACAATCTGAATTTATCTCAGTATTTCGAGTTTGTGGGTGCTGATTGTATGTATCAATTAGTTGATAAATTAGTTGAACTTACAAAGTGGGTTCCAGGCATCTACAGCATCATTGTTCCAATGAATCCAAAAACCCCTGCTGATGAAGCTAGGTTGGCGGCTCAGAAAAGTTGTCACATTTGTAAAGAAACGCTCGGTACAGATGATATTGTGGTCGATCATGACCATCTGACGAGCGAAATCAGATGATGCGCACATAACAAGTGCAAACTTATATTTCAAACTGCCCAAAAGACAGTTTGTAGCTTTTTTCATAACCTGCAAAACTATCATGCTCACTTTCTCATAAAGCCTTTGGCTGAACGTAACGTACTACAACAGGATGAAACTGTGGTAATCGAAAACCCGGGTAAACTTCAAGTGATTGGAATGACCCTTGAAAAATACTAATGTATTACAAAACAAATTCCCAATGGGATTGATTTTAATGGAAAGGCCCAATATTTCAAATTAAGATTTATTAATTCGTCCCAATTCATGAGCACCTCTTTGGAAACTTTGGCAGATAATTGACTACCTGTGCAATTGAGTATCACCCGTTCGATGTTTCCAGACAACACCCAATTGAATTGTCAAAATGGAAGGGAGTTTTTCCTTATGACTTTGTTACGTCACCAGACAGTATGATGTGCAAGTCAATCCTACCAAAGGACGAATTTCATAATGTGATGAGAAGCGAAGGCAGGGGATGTGTTCAACTGCATAAACTTGCTGCAGTATGCCATTCAATACTTGTGGACACTTGTTTGCTGGCTGACGTTTTTGGAGAATTTCAGCAATGTATGTTTGTCTCATTGCGGTCTCGACTCCGCCATGTACATCACAGCTGTGTCTCTTTCATGGGATGCTTTATTGTCAATTACACGTGTGCGGCTAGAGTTGTTGACTGACCGAGACATAAATTTTTTTTTGTAGAACACAGGGTTAGGGACGGCATTACCCAGGTTTCAAAAAGGCATGCTGAAGCCAACAATATTTATATGGGCGAGGAGTACGACCCCTGTGTGGCATCGAAATATATATGTTATTTCGATGTCAACGAGCTGTACAGTCATGCGATGCGATTCAAGCTTCTAATTGGCAATTTTGAGTGGGTTGAGGCTGGTGTGTTTTCAACACGGGATTTTTCAAACATGGTGAATGACGGTGACACTTGTTTTTTTCGCGGAAGTTGATCTGTCTTTTCCGGAGGAGTGTCATGACACACTATCTGATCTGCCTTTGGCCCCAGAAATTGGTGTACCCCGAATGGCTCACGTGAGAAACTTCTTTTAACACTTGCGCAACAAAAGAAATATGTTATACACAGGGAAACACTGAGGCAGTACCTGATGTATGGGGCCAAACTCGACTCTGTTCATCGCGTTTTGCCCTTTGAGCAGAAGGCTTGGATGTTTCCGTAAATAGAGATCAGCATTGAGAAACATGCCCAGGCTGCAAACAAATTCGAGAAATCGTTTTTCAAGTTAATGAATAATTCAGTTTCTGGAAAAACCTTGCAGAATGTCTGCCGGGAAAGGGACATCAGAGTAGTTTAAAGTTATGACATGATCTACGGGGCTGCAGAGCTGATAGGACATCCTACATTCCAGGCAAGACATATATCGATGAAAACTTGGTCCTTATCGAGATGTCAAAGAGTTCAGTTACATTCAACAAATCTTTGCACACTGGTGTTGCCATTCTTGATCTATCAAAATTAACACTCTATGAATTTTGTTATCAGTACATGCGTATAAAATTTCATCCACCAGCCTTACACCTCCTTTATTGTGGCACAGATTCCTTTGTATATTCTGGTGGTTCTGAGGACATCTATAAAGTAATTACCCCAGATTTAATGTACGCTTTGATATATCTAACTATGAGCTCGATAACCTGCAAGAATTCCATCGCCAGAACAAAGGCTGTACCAGGGATGGAAGGTGAATGTTCTGGTCGTATCATCATTCACTTTGTGGGTTTACGTCCTAAGATTTACACATACATTGTTGACAATGAACAATGTATATGTAAGGTGAAGGGCGTAAAACCTGAGGTGTTACAGTCACTCAGGTATGAGGATTTTCGAGACAGCCTCGAAAATTTCGCACGGGTTTTGGGGACCCAATATCAGCTCCATTCGCATACTCATCAAGTCTACACCGAATGTGTAACAAAGGTAGTGTTGTCAGGTATGGATGATAAGCTGTACATTGAGGTATATGGAAAATCAACCTTACCTTGGGGGCACTATAGAATACCTATGTAAATATTTTTTATTTTCGGGAGGAAAATAATACAATAGTCTCCCTACAATAGTTTCAACACCACAATAAATGCAGCACACCCACAACACCACAACTGACCTCACCCCCATTCTGCCGATGACGTCCATCTGCCACCATCACACGTGCCTCCTGTTCCACGACCAACTTCACAGGTAACTTTTACTGACCACAATGTCTACAAATATCTACAACATGTATTACATTACCTTTAATAGCAGCTGTACCCTGTTTGCCTATATGTAAGACCTATCTGAAACAAGAATACAAATGTCGTCAATGCATAATATGAAAAAGAAAGCCACCATGTGATGCATCATCTAGTGGAAACTGTGTGTGTGTGTGTGTGTTACACCCTGTTTGTAATATGTATGTTGAATATTGCATTATCCTGTAGTGTTTGTTTTAAAGTATGTCAAAAATATGTTTTATGTAAATATTAAAAAAAGTTGTTATTGAAAATGTCTCTTAGTGTGTGTAAATATTTTGTTGTGAAATCATTGTAAATATTTTAGCTCTTAAGGACGAGTTTTTGAAAAAAAGAAATTTGAATAAAAATTTTATGTTACAATTAAATGCTGTGACTTCTAATTAATTAGTTAAAAAAATTTACCCCATGCCACTACTTTGTGAATGATTGGAGATTGGATGAATCATAAGTACTTGCATATTAAATGTTTTAAATATTCTTGCTAAGTTGGTTGAGGTTTGTTGAAAAAATTTTTAACTCAGGACACCTATTTGCTCAGTTTCACAAAAAAATTTACAAGTTTGTTAATGTTAACTTTATGAGGGGAAAAAAACCAACATTTATATTAGAACACAGTCTGAAGAGCTGAGGAGAACTTACATAAAATAATTATAGAGAAACGAACATGTCAGACTGAATGAATTTGGAAATGGAAGCTACAGACTTGGATATCTCGAGAATATTTTGCTGAGCCACTGGACAAGAACCCTAGGGAATTTAACGAAACTAAAAGTCACACACACAAGAACCTTTTCAGGGCCAGGTATAAAGAGCTCTTAGCGACACACCATAATGTTTCCCTGCTGTCCTACAACTGGGAGAGTTCAACCAACTTCGAAAATAAAACACATATTTTTCTCACAGCAGCAGCAAGATTACAACTGTTGCAGCTGAAGATTCAACATGCTCATACTTTATACAGACTCAGAAAACACAATTGAACTATTTCTTAAAACTCTATCACTAAAAGTGCAATTTTCGTTAAAAATGTATTAATTCATTCGCGTATTTGTAGGATGAATAGTGTAATCAAGTCGTTAATACAAGCTTGGTAGGGAAATAGGTTCTCTCAGTCATAAATTTCAACTCAGCCATGCTCCACATATATTACAGCTTATAAGCAGGCACACGTCATACGATCTAGTCATTCATTGACTGACCTCCGAGGTGGACGGATGTGTTTTGGGAGAGCTCCTTGTACAATTTCATTACGTGTATTTCTATTGTGTCGCAGTAAAATTCAAAATGTGAGATTGGAAATATTTATTTGTACATGTTAACTGGAAGTGCTAATCATTGTCTGTGAGTTTCGTTAATTAAATTGCACGCACTGCTTGGTAGGGATACATTTTTTCTGGATATAATTCAGAATGCTTATGACCAGTGTGTAAATCGTATTCAGAGTTTTTGCCGTAATTTCAAATCGCCTGCAAGCTCCATGTATATAAGTTGGTGCACTTCATACACTGATGCCATTCCTTCACCATCCTCCGAGGTGGACGGATGTTTTTTTGGGTGAGGTGCGATTTCATTAAGTGTTTTTTTTTAATTCGTCGTTAATTCAACTAGTCTAATTAATATTAGTACATGCATCATAATCATAACTTTGATCCATTTGTCACATAAATCGTATTCACATTTATTTCCGATAAGCTGTAACCTTAGTTGCTTGTCAGCCTCCGAACACGGTCCATGTATATATAGTTAGGCTCTCGATGTAAGATCGCTTCAGTCCTTCACTAGCTTCCGAATCGAAGAGACGTTTTTGGGAGAGGTGCGATTTCATTTCGCATGTTAACAAATTAATTTCTTTTAATGTATTGATTACGTTTGTAATCTTACTCGCCAGTCTCACAGGCAGACGGATGTGTAAGGTATGTGCGAGAGGCGTCTAGTAGTGATACATGTATCTTGTGTTTAGGAAGACTGTCGTTTAATTTCTAGGGACATTTTTTATGCACTGTAGGAGAAGTTGTTAATAAATTATTTGACACCTGGAAACTCATGTAGTTGTGATATTCACATTGTAACACCCATGAAAATAGGATTTTTACGCATACAGTTACCTTATATTATTTTTCCTGTTCTTATTGCTACACATATTGTCATGCGAGAGTCAATGTAATATTTTTTTCACACATGTCACATATGATTTCAACTGCCTATGAAAATTTCATTTATTTTTATTAATTTTATTTCTCTTAACACATAAAATTTTTAAAACTTAGATGTATGCTAGCAATAATATTTATGTGTAGTTTTGATAGGCTAGTTCATTTTTCATTGTGTATTTATTTTTATAAAATTAATATTTATTTTTGGTGTAATCTCAATTTTGTAAGTGTTTCTGCTTTTTATTGTATTATATCTCAGTTCCGAGATCACGTATTCTTTGGTTTTTCTTCATTTAGGTCTTTAGAAGTGGTTCATGTGGGTGGTTTGAATAGTTTTTGATCCCTATTGGCCCTCAGGTTTAAATCCTGATTGTTGATTGGCTGGTGCTATAGAACACCTTAAGCTAGCTTCAACCTGCAGAGACTAAAACTCTCTTTGCTAGCAGCCTCCAACGACGTCAGATTTAGGGCATGACCTTCTGTCTGAAGTGGATGGAGAAGTAGGCCTTTAAATTAGTTTTAGGGCGTGTAGACGTGTCCATGAACCAACTTTTAAGTACATTTGTAACCAGCAATGGAGCTTGTGTCAATTGTCGTCCATTCGCGAGGTTAAGTGGTTAGGAACTAGATAGTTTTAACTCGCCGTCTACGTACGTGTAGAGTGGAGCTCCACGTATCTCCACCTTAATCCTGCTATGCCAAATCCTGCAAGAGCATCCTACCTTCAATCCACTTGATTATTAAAAGATCTGACATTTTCATTTGGACCTAATTTTATTTACAGTTTGATTCAGCTCGATGTCCGTTAGCATCAGTACACAAGTAACACCATCTTGACTTTCATAAGTACGTTAATTTCCAGCACACATGCACCCACTGCAGAACCTGTGATAAGATTAGTTTTTACCACAGGTAGACTGTTTAGTGAGAGCACAATTTGTTTTAACGTAATATTTACTACAGAGAACAGTTTAATTAATTTGATTTTGAAACCAGTATATTCAGACTCTGGCAAGCTATGTCACGTAACCGTAAAAGGGTTCAAGTAGGCTAGGCATGACCACTTTTAGCGATGTTAGGATAGTGTGTTGTCTTTATAGTTTTTCTCATATTGCCATCGGGGTTTTTAATTATTTCTGATTTAAACTATTATAATTTTAAAGGTAGTGAAAAGTTAAATAAATTAAATATATTCTATTGTTGTTTTCTATACTGTAGTGCCACGTTAACCTCTTTCTTACCCAGGGTCTTACATATGTGTTTACTAGAGTTTTCATTTGTTGCCTTACTTTGATGTACATACATAAATGGTGTACGTGCCAAATGGTAGTCTCTAGAGGGTGCTAATGGTAATAAATTTGTTCCCCTACCAGCCCAAGACTACACCAGGCAATTATACAGAGGCAGCCTAGGTAAGATCACATCCTTTCCCACTGATTTATTGCAAGTCAACTGTACAACCCCTTGTTGTGTATGCAAGTTCTACACCATACACAATGCATATCTATTTGAATATAATATGATTATATCTCATATTGGCTATCACAACGAGGAGGCCTTGTATGTGTTCTTCACAGCTCCCTACACACTATATTACATATTTATATGAAATATAAGCAATATTTTACATTGGTGCCCTTATGCGGGGCTTTGCGGCAGTCGGTACACATTACATGTATATTAACCCGCTATTACAGTATATTTCAACATAATTGTGTTCATTTGTTATACTTCTCTCTCTCGTGTTATTTAAGCATATGTAGAACTCGTTTAAACACTCTGAATTTCTCTAACATTTAATTGCATTTGCAATAATACTAACACTCAAAGTTGCCTTTCTACCAACACCATCAACGAACAATATCACTACCAAACCAAAAAAAAAAAAAAACACTTATGCCACTCTAGAACAAAACTCACCAAATATATACACCATCCCCAACATGCTACACATCAGTCGAGTGACATTCGTCTTGCTGACAACACCTACCAGAACTGCTCCCCATCCCACAAAAAGAAAGAAAGAAATTAATTGATTTGACACTTGGTACACTCTTGCACCAAACACCAAATAGTAACCCTTTCAATACATTTCACACTTTCAATACATTTAACCCTTTCAATAAATGTTACCCTTTCATTAAATATAACCCTTTGCATTTTTTATTAACCCTTTCAATCATTTGATATCAAATTAATTAGGTCAATCAAAAAAGGCGAGATCCCTTTGTATCTGAAACTCTTGCTGAAACTACTCACACTACTGTCGGGAGAATTCTTCGAAATAATTTCTTCATGAAGATCTAAATATATCTAAAACTTACAACATGTATCTAAACGATATACAGACTGGAGAATTCAATGGATGCCTTGAATTTTACAGCCAATTATTTCGATCATAAAATATTTGTCATTTATAAAACCAAAGAAAGACCAAGTAGTCTGTGTATGAGCTTTCGTGAAGGTACTGCTAAAGCCAAACATATACTGGAGGAGACATTCACAATACATAATCAAAGAAAGGACAAAACCAGAGAAATGAAAGATCAGGCAAAACAAAGGGCACTTCACATGCTTGGGCAGTATTCGATTTACAGCAAGTTATATCTTTCCAACCACTAAGGAAAGTGCTGTGTTTTATAAGAGAAAGCACTCTTTGCAGACAGCTGTGGCGGGAAAATAAAAACATAGCCGCCGCAATGCTTATTTACGTAGATCGTCACAGTTCATCTCTAGAAGAAATTGCTATTAATTTTTTCGGACCTAATTATGGCCAAAGCGAAGGGGATTCTGCTCATAGCTCAATAACATATGTGATCATCCAGGCAGGTGATATTTTTATACCATCTCAGCTTATTCCAATCTTTCGTCTGGTTAGGAGAAAGAAACCATACGTTGTTCATTATATGGAACCTCCTGAATTCCCTGACTTCAAGCAATGCTCAAAAGACATGCGCATGCATTCTGTTAAATCTGCCCACGAAACCAATGAAACAACTAAGTGGGCGGAAATCACAGAACTGAGAGTGAACAAAACCGACAGGCAAATGATTCTCTTCATTCAGAGAGATCGTCAAAATGTCTATCACTGAAAAAGCGAGGACCGGAAGCCCTTAAGAAACGGCCTATCCCTGTGCCAAGGACAAACACCAATGATACGATCCGAGATCCACAAAGACTTTTAGAGACAATACCTCATGAAGAACAATGAATGGTATTAGAGAGCAGTGACTACGATAGAAATAGCAGATACTGTGTCATAATTCTTAACGCTTAAGGTTAAAAGAACTCTCTTTTTTTGTCATTGATTATTATTATTATGTGGAATTTGATTTTTTTAATGGATTTGTAGTAAACTCATAGAATCGCATTATTTTTTGCGACGTTGTACTTAAATCTTATTTGTCCAGAGTTCATCACACTCAATGTTTTTACTAATTATTAAATTTATTTTGCAGAAAATAGTGAATTGATGTGTTTCCGTCATTTTCTGAACATCTTATTATTATTCGTTTCTAATAGCATACTCTTCTTCCTTTTTCGTGGCAAACACCAGCTCGACACAAGTTAAAACTCATTTGTAGCTTAAGGGTTTATATCGGCGTATCTCAATATACACACCCCGATTCAAAATTTATTTACACTCACAAACAGGCGTATCTCGGGTTCTCAATAAAATTTCAAATAAAAATACAGTTATATAAATAAATACAATATTTCATTATTGGATAAATCTCTTCCGCCACAGTTTATAACACCCACCTACGCAAATAAAGGAATAGTTTGTTCATGGGAAGGACTAGAACAAATAGGTGCCCTCCTGAAAAAGTAGAAAAATTGAGTTACGCCCCTTTGTGTTTTGAGGGACGTTATTAAATTATTAGGGAAATTTGATTGCGGTTTACATGTGTAACTATATGTAGCACGAGTAACGAGAGAAAAGTAAATTGTACTTATAAATAATTGAAAAGATGTACTCTGTGCCCTGGCAAGCTTGATTAATAAACATTGAAGTTGTAAATCACGTTATGGAGCAATGTACGCAATTCCAAGATGGCGGGGCACCTCCTTCTTAAACGAACCTATGGGGTTGGATCAGTGAGTAATGTTCTCGCGGGACTAGTTCCTTACATACTAGAGTGAAGATGTTTGGTTGGCTTAACATAGGGGTTTTGATGGCCAATGAGGTTGAAGTGAGGTAGGTATGGAGCAGCACCGGAATGCAAGGGCAGAGTAAACGGGAGATCACCGAGAAAACCCGCCGACCAGCGGCATCGTCCGCCACGATTCCCACATGCGAAAATCCGGAAGAGACCGCGCCGGGAATTGAATCCGGTTTGTTTGGTGTGAGGCGAACGCTCTAGCCCCTGCCTCACCGCGGCCCCTCCGCACGCTAGGGAGATCCAAGTGTTTAATTTGCGCACGCCATCTCCATTATGACCCAACGTGTTCCAGCATCGCGACCTGGGCACTCATAATTGACGGTCTGATGGCATCACATCTTTCAACGTGCTTCCAAACAGAAATTTACTCTGTAATTATTTTAGTTTTCTGCCAGTATGGATCGTCCTTCAACATCCATAGGCAACTGACAGAGATTTACAGCGAGAGGCCAATAATAATTACGCAGTAACTGAGAGAATGGCACCGAATGTTTACCGACAGAGGATCGACACTATAAGAACCACTCGTGCCAACGTCAGTTCTAATACCGTTATTATTACTGACTTGCAGTTCCCTCGCCCGCTTCGTTGGGCATTGATTTATTTTGAAAATTGGAATAGCCCTAGCCACTCACTTGGGATTGCTCTACCCACTGGATCACTGCGGCCACACTTGGTACATTTCTATCCACTGAGCCACTGCGTCCCGACTTGGGATTGCTCTACCCACTGGATCACTGCGGCAACACTTGGTACATTTCTATCCACTGAGCCAGTGCGGCCCCACTTGGGATCGCTCTAGCCACCGAGCCTTTGTGGCCCCACTTCATTTATTTCTATCCACTGACCTATTGCGGCCCCACTTGACAGTACTTTAGCCACTGAGCCACTGCGTCCCGACTTGGGATCGCTCTACCCAGTGGTCCACTGCTGCTCCACTTGAGATTACGCTACCCACTAGGACCTCTATAATCCCACTTGATATATGTATATAGATAAATGGAAGAATGTTGTATGCTAACAATGGAAGAATTACAACAATCGGATCTGCAGTTTTGGTTGAGCATGCTTAGAAAGCAGCAAAATAGCTCATGTTTCCCGACTTGATTCACTAAAACCGTTAAGCTCAGCTCCTATAAATGGTAGGGCAATTTTTAACACACATAAGCCTTCCTGGATAAATGCAGTTCATAACAGTAAAAACTGCATCCAGATCCGTTCAGCGGTTCTCGAGATCATCGCAGTCATGCAGACAGACAACAGACGCGAGCCAGAGACTTCCTTCTATATTGTATATTGATTGCTAATTTTACTTCGCTTTACCTTCCTCCCTTGTGAATAAATACTCTTTTTGATATTTCAAAGTTATTACATTTATAAATATTTGTAGACATCGCGAAGATTCGCAAGTGATTGACATTTCCAGTCGAATACATGCTATATATTCAACAAGAAGAATGTTCTATCTGTAAAGTTATGACTGTACACAGCATGCAAGCAGTAGCCAATAAAGTTAATCCTTTAGATGTTGGTAAAACACATTTTTTAATGAGACTACTTATTGAGTTTATAAATGGCTAATTTCTATAATACGAAGTACGACCTGCAATGTTTATCGGTTCCATGGCGTAAACACACGAGGATTAAGGTTGCAGAAACAAAAATATTATTGTAGGAGGGAAGCGAGGTGCACTAAGGAAAACTGTTTTGTTCATATGAATAAAACAAAGCTTGTTTGGCGCAACAGAATTAAATGTTTGTCTCTGAGGTATTAAATATTTATTACTGAAACCAAATAAGTTTGTTGCCCATTTTTGGTTGTCTCAAATTTGCAAGATATGGTTTGTGCAACTAAACTTTTTTTTATAAAAATCTATGTAAATTAAACAAATTTAATTTTCATTAAAAGACATAAAAGCAGGATCGAGTTACTAACCCTTAGCAACCTGGGTTATCTGAATGCGTGCTGACGAATATTTGAATATTTTTAGTACATAAAATTTGAATACAGGATATGAGTAAACATTTTCAGGTTTCGCAGCTTTAATTATTTGCTTCCGGTTGATTTAGCTTTATTAGGATAGTCTTCTGCCATCATTAGAGCTCGTGACTTTTCGCGAAAAAATACGAGTACACAGTAGACTTCATTACTATGAGCATCCAACAGCAGTTTGTATATTGCCATTGGTTGCTGTCTCCTTGAGAAGGCGTTTTCATATTCGACCGGGCCACTCAGAAGTCTGCAACATCGACACGGCTCCTACGTGATTCGTGCGTAGACAGTTAACACGTGTAATAAAGTAATTCAGCCAATCAAGATAGGTAAACGATCCTGCGGTGTTTTGAAGTGTAACGTGTCTTGAAATCTTTTCGCGAAATTTCACTACCCCTAGGCCCATCATTAAGAATCAATCCGTGCGCTAACGAGCGCCGTTACTTCCATAACTCTCACGAACAATATAAACAAACTCTCAAATCGTATATTCACACTGATGCAATCAAATGACCCAATTATCCTACAGCCAAGCAAATAAATTACAGTACTAGACGAAAATAATTGTTTTGCCATTTCAAAGTGTTAAATAATAATCATATAAGACTGTCCCACCTAGCGGAACACCTAATTGCTAAAAACGAAATACCAGTTTGACTCATCCTTGTTATTTATATGTTCCGTAGTCAAGATGATTACTTGAAAATACTTATAAATAGTCGTGTGTCCTAAATACATGCAGTTGAAGTTGGAACAACTAATAGAGAACAAATTATTTTTGAATGATTTATTTGGTTTAAGATAACGAATGTAGATATTTTGAGAAAAATGAAATTAATGAGTGAAAAAATTGGGTTTAGCTGTGTTGGGGACACGGCCGTTTGTTTTGCGTGAATACGTCTACGTTGACGCGCTCGGACGCCTTGATGTCTATTTTACGTTCCCGGCACCACTTCACTCGATCACATGCGGTTTTATGAGTATCACTGTATTACTTTTGATATACTCTTTCCAACCGTATACGATTTATGTATTTCGACTTGGCTTTTTGACGCGTGTACGCCGAAATTGTGTTAATTGTTCTTAATTTTTAAACGTTAAACGCATACAATCTCACCAAAACCACGCCACACAAATGTTTCTATACACGGAATCGATTGATATTGATGAGAGCTGTCGATTGAAACCTAAACGAGAGTCGTAGCTTCTCCTAGTCAAAAGTTATAGTACGTGGAATTTATGAGACGCGGCGAAACGAACTCAAAATTGCGGCAACCTCCTCCCCCTCCCCCCAATTCAAACGTGACATAATAGTGCTTAATCCTTTGGTAATCGAGTGGTGTAATTGAATTTTGAATGTAGACGATAGATTAGGAGCTGCAATGGCAAACTCTATCCCCCGATTTTGTTTTAAACGGATTTTATGGATTGCCTTCCACTGTGGTCGCAAATTTAAAGACGTATTCAAGTAAAAAATTATAGTTAAGTGTAAACACTACCGTTATAGTGCATTTATTTGGTATCTGCAAACTGGGTATATCTTTCTCCTAGTGCGGAGATGGAGGAGTGATAGAATGTAGTAGCGGGAGCAGCCCGAGAAAATACATTGGTGAGTATGGTGGTGAGTATGAGCAACTGCGGGAGTGGAACCCGTGTCTTCGAGGTGAGCGGCGAGTGGTGAGATCAGCGCAACCCTCTAGCAGTTGCGCGGAGCCGCGATGGCCGAGCGGTTAGATCGCTCGCCTCCCACCAAGGCGAACCGGGCTCAATTCCCGGCCAGGTCACTGGATTTTCGGATTTGGGAATCGTAGCGGACGATGCCGTTGGTCGGCGGGTTTTCTCGGGATCTTCCGTTTCCCCTGCCCTTTAATACTCACCTCAATCACCCTCATCGACTCTCAAGACCTCGCTGTTAAGAGCCGCCCATATCTCTTCTCTTCTTCTAGCAGTTGCAGCAAGTGAAACTACGACTGCAGATGCTGATAGAACACTCGTGCCTTCAGCACAACGAATCAGGTCGGTTTCTCATCCTGGGCGGGTTTCTCATCCTGGGCGGAACAAGACGCCCCTGTTAATCTGACTTGTTTCCTGCCCAGCCAGCTGTGTAAACGTCACACACTATCTGCAGCGACCTTGATCTTCAAGGCGTGACGGTCGTGTGTGAATGAGGTCGAGCTGCGACAGCCCCCGGACAGTCGCGACCAAATGCACAACTTGAACACGAAGCCCTCATTCCTGCAATGCAGCGAGTAACTACGCCAAGACGACAGCCTGACTGCGGGGCCGCGGTGGCCGAGCGGCTAGCCTTCCCGTCCCCCACCAAGGCGATCCGGGCCCAATCCCCGGCCGGGCCCTCTCGGGGAAAGCAGTTAGCAAATATCTGGGAAAGTCCCATACAAGTAGGGGATATTAACTGTATTGTATAATAACATTATATTTATAGAAAACACGAGTACTAGTATTGTTAATTTTATTATTACCTATATCCTCAGACGAATCGTAATCGAAACCACAAATGTACAATCCTGGACACGTGCCAGGGCGAACCATAGCGATGTTCATGACACCACGACGACAACGCAGTAGCTGAAATGATTAAGTCTACTAAACTGTTCCAAACAAAAAATAAAAAAAATTTAATTTAAGATACCAGCAAATTTCTAACTGAAATAACTGTCTAACTTTTCTTTAAAATATTCATTACTTTATTAGCTTTAACATTCCCGCTATTCTAAAAGCCACTTGACAAATTAGTTATTCCTGGAACTGGTAATTATAATTATTTCGCGGAACAAATTGCTCACGTACTTTAGTGCGGTACAATACAATATTTGTGTGGAATTTCTTTAGCGGGTTTATTAGTGCTTTGAAGTCGATACCTTTCCAAGTCTTTTAATAATAAAATTCCTTTGATATAAAAATTACCCGAAGATAACGGTGTATATTGCGATTTGAATACGTGAACAAAAAGCTATCCGTTTATACAGTGTCTTACGAATTTTATTATTTCCTTTCTTTTTTACCTTTTTTTATTTGTAACTTTTGATATTATTGTATTTTGCAGAATTTCTGTACCTTAAGATTAACTTTTATTGTTTAATATTATGCCTTTCCCAGCGAATAAAAGTCGTACGAGATGTCCAACATGGCGTCTGATTTTGCTTCTTTCTGCCGTCCAACTGTTGAGACAATGCTGAGGAGATGCACACGTCGTAATGTAGTTTACACATCCACGAATCTGATTTTCCACTGCCACGTAGGATAATTTAACTACAGAGTGCGGTAATTATATCCTACGTGTAACGAAAAATATGTTTCAAAAACAAGTTTGCGAATATTCCCTTACAATTGCCAGGTAATTTTTGCAGTATTTTTTTTACAGATACCTACTGAAGCAGTTTACTTTTAACAGGAAGTGCGTACTGAGGGTGCAAGTTCGAAGACTTTGTAAGCTTGTGCAATGCTGAATGTGTTTCTAGTAAAGTAATATGGCCCCGTCCCAAGCAGTCCCATGCACTTCAGATGAGGTAGGCCGCTGATTAGTCGTATCCAACATTGACCTACCTCAAACTTTTGTCACATGGTGGTTAACAGCGACGGACATGTTTGTTTATATCTTACTTTTCAAAAGACCAGCACGTTTAAAAGAATAATATAATTTTACCAATTTAAAATTAAATTAGATTGTTTGAAAATGCGGCCAAAGGAAGTATACAAGCATCTCAAATGACTTGTTTTCACGTATAGTACAGGGCTCGAACCTCAAATTGCATCCATGACAGTCGCGTTGGCAGCACGGCAGTTCAGTTTTGGCACACGGATTTCAGTTCTGCGCAGCCAGCGAGATCTCTCCGCCCCACACTCACTTTAGTGGCTATCATTTGATATATTGTGTTGTGCACATTTAGGCCTAGTCCGCAATACCTGGTCCACGGACATCTAACTGCTGATTGGTGCACGTGCCCTCTGACGTCACAGCTCGCTGTCCTAATGGCCCAAGGTCATTCGCCAACCTTATTCTTCGTTCCCGGACGCACGCGCTGACGTATTCCAAATCGGTTTTTTTTAATCAAAGCAATAGCCTTCAATCTCGTAACTGTGAAAACGAAACTTTAATAAGTAGAAATACTAAAATGTACTGACTAGAACAAAAAAAAAAAACCTATCGAATTTAAGTAAAATCAAAGGAAAATCAAAACGTATTTACTCGCATAACTAAAATTAGGTTGGTATGTAGTTGGATTTAACGTCTCGTCGACAGCGAGGTCATTAGGGACCTCGGTGCAAGTTGCCCAGGGGGGAGGGATTGGGGGAGGATTAGGAGGGAGGAGACCATGGCCTTCGTTAGGGACCAATCCTAGCATTCGCCTGGAGTGGTTTCGGAAAGCCATGAGAGGCTTAAGTCAGGATGGCCGGACTGGGGATAGAGCCCGGGTCCTCTCGCTTGCGGGTCCAGTGAGTTGCCACTGCGCCGCCTCGCTCAGTCATAACTCAAATTAGAAAACCAAATAAAATAAGCCAGAAATATCAATGTTTACGAGTAATCGCACACGATCTATTGACGCTCTGATTAGGGTGCACTCTAGTTTCAGTGTCTCAAAGCTTAGGTTCAGACAGCGTCGACTTTAGTGCACTCTGGTGCCAGTGTCGGGAAGCTTAGCTTCGGGCGTCGTTATTGTAGACACGCACATTGGGACATGCGTCCGCGGAGGAAGTAGGTCCTCGGACCATTCGACTGCGGACGAGCTATTGTGGACTAGGCCTTACTCGTCACCTACCTCACGCTCTGTCGATCTACTTTGTGCCTCACTGGCCAGTTCTTGCTGCTGTAGGTCATGACTGGGTCCACAGGCATCTGACGAGTTCTCTCACTAAACTGAAAAAAAAAAAACCCGGAGATTCCAGTGAATTTGTGAAATTTTACCCTAATTCACGAATTAGTTTTTTTTTTTTCTCTTGTGGTTTGCGAAGTGGTATTTCAAAAAATGTTCCATTATTTCGGTTTCACTGTAATGTGCACTGAAAGATAAAAACACGTTCAAAATATTTCGTTTAGTTGCAAGGTTTGAACTCGAACAACACGCTAGCTGGAAATTGTGACCACTCGTATGTCACGTTTTTACGCATACTTTAGAGGAAAATGTTTTTCACTCAATGAATTGCGCATTTTTTTTTTCGATATGTTTGTTTTGAAATGTTTTCATTAACTGAGAGTTCTTGTATAACACTTTTGGATATCACCAGTGAGTTATGACAGCAAACTAATTACGCCTGTAAACCACATACCCAGAAGGATGGGAATGGACAACTTCACATGGGGTTGGAAATTTAAATGTGATTTACTCCCTGTGTCGAGCAGTTGCAAATGTTTCGCCTCCGTTTCTATTATAATATATATTTATATTATATCATAGCCACCATTCTGGGAATGAGTGCCAGACTCACTTAAAACAATATAAACTTACATGGCCTGCCATATTGCGTTTTCGCAAAATTTCGTATGAACCGGTTGATTATTTCCCGAGATATGACACAGAAACTTTTTATATATTTTCATGTGGCACTACCTTACAAAAGCGAAAGTATTCTTTCTATAGACACGTTTGACTGTTGTAATAAATACTGCAACCATACAAAGCTAAACTAACATATGTTTCGTAGTTTCGTAGATATAGCATACCCAACTATAATTTTTTTAATTAGCCACCATTTTTAGAACAACTCTGGCCCACTGAAAACATGATAATTTAGGTGGCCTACCTGCAAAGTGGTATTTGTTTATATGTGTCGATTATCCCGAGATATGATATAAGAACTTCATTTTGTAATGTGATGCTAATTTTTAAACAATTGAACACAGTGAAATTTTGCGTAAACAAATCTGATGGTTGTAATAAATGCTGTCAGAACACAAAGTTAAGTTGAAATCGATTACATTGTTATGACGATATAGCATAGTAAATTAAAATGTTTTAATGTTCGCCATTTTTAAAACCAATATAAAACTTACGAGATTACATCATCAGACGCAGTACAACTTGTTTGCCAAATTTGATAGAAACCGGTTAATTGTTTTCTGACATTCTACATAAAAATTGTATTTATTCATATGGAGGTATAATACAAAGTGGATGAAAAAAAGATGCTCCAAGTAGACATATTTTATAGTTGTAATAGACACAATCTTCATACTATGTTAAGTTGAAATTGGTCACTTGGTTTCGTAGATTTAGCATACTAAGCTAAAATGTTTATATGGCAGCTTTTTTGGAATGAAAATTCTGACGCGTTTAAAACATACAGATATTTTTTTTTTCTGGCGAGCCTCCAAATCCCACTACGCCAGAGTGAGCACCTTCACAGTTCTGTGTTGTCCTCCGGCATGTATGTTAGTAGCTAAGTCGGTTGGAGAATGGGATGCGTCTCAGGGAAAGCCCTACACGCCTTAGGTCAGGTACAGTTATTACAATGGCCGTATGCATAGCGGCTAAGCAGGGTTGTCTGGTGCCATGGCCGCAATTGTAGCCATGTGCACACCCCGAAAGAAGAAGGGTCTAGATGGAAGAGCATATCAAACCAGGCAAAGCGGAGAGGGTCGTGGAAAATCTATGCGACAGCTGCGGAGGATATCATAGTTTCCTTTAACTGTATTAGGGCTTGAGAAGGTAGGAAAAGTTGTTAGTTAGCGAAGGTAGACTTCGTGAGTTTGGTGCAAGGTGATATTAAATGAGCGTGCCACAGCTTTGTAACGAGGGTCGGGCTGTGGGGTCCTGGTGGTGGGGACAGAATTGAGCCACCCACCAGATAACATATAGATCTACTGTATTAGGGCTTGAGAAGGTAGGATAAGTTGTTAGTTAGCGAAGGTAGACTTCGTGAGTTTGGTGCAAGGTGATATTAAATGAGCGTGCCACAGCTTTGAAACCAGGGTCGGGCTGTGGGTCCCTGGTGGTGGTGGATAGAACTGAGCCACCCACCCGATAACATATAGATCTACTGTATATGGCCTACCGTAGTACTGGGTGTTTGTATATTGTTTCCCGAGATATGACAAAACTGCATTCATTGATGTGACGCTATCTTACAAAATGGATGTCAGAAGTGGCTGTTTGTTGGTACACGTTTTGTTTGGAATAGATACTTCGAGCACACAAATTTCAGCCGAAATTGCCAAAACGGAATGGTATATATATCAAGTAAACTAAAAAGATTTGTTTGGCCGCCATTTTGTAGACTAAATAAGCAGCTTATCAACTAAAGTGCATATGTTTACATTGCTTACTATAATTTTAGCTTACGTGCCAAATTTGTTGAATATAAGTTGAGTAATTTTTGAGGTATATTATGAAAGCTTATAATTTTCATGTAGTGCTGTCTTCTAAAATTGAGAACTAAAATAATGTCCTTCACTAATATCAGTGCTTATATGATATTATGTCAACGTACAAACTTTAGTTGAAATCAGTTGAATTGTTCCCGAGATATGACATACCACTCTAAATATTAAAACGACCGCCATTGTTATAATAAGTACCCGACAGTTTCCGAAGGATAGGAAGGCTTATCAGATCATTTCCCATTCTTTGTGTATAATGTGAGTCTGTGTATGTACTCATTAAAACTTTTGAACCTGTGAACTAAATTTCACTAAATTCGGTACATATCTGCTACTTAGAAAGGACATCGTGCTTTAATAGTTTTCTGCCACGTCTGGTGCTTACTCTCAAAATGACAGTCTTTTAAATATTTAAGTTAATACGTCGTATTTCGGATATCATTCAACCGAATGTAAGAAAATTTTGTATCCCGACATCGCATAATCTAGTCATTGAATTTAGTGGTGGATATTGTTGTTGCCAGCAATTTCGAAAGATAAATTAAGTTTTTGTCATATCTCGAAACATAAATATATCCATGGTGGGCCATGTAAACAAATGCTGTTTAACTAGATTAGGCACTTATTTAAAAAATGGCAGCTAAACATATATTATAGTTTTCCTTTGACAACTTCATCATATTGTCTGCCAATCTCAATCAAACTTTGTATACTGAGAGTGATCATTACAATCGTCATATATGTCCGCAGAGAGCCACTTTTGTCCGCCATTGTGTGATATAGTCTCACACGAACCAACGACGTTTTTATGTCATATCTCGGGAAACAATGAATAAATTCCTTCATTATTTGGCAAACAAGTATTACTGCATCAGACAATGTAAACTAGTATGATTTAAGCAGGTGAGACACTTACTTTCAAAATGGAGGACAGTTAGTCATTTTAGCTTTGTACGCTCTATCGTCGAAACCACGCAGTCAATTCCAATTTAACTTTGTATTACAGCTGTAAATATTACAATTATCAAATGAGTTTAGAGGAGCCTCTTTTTACCGCCATTTTGTAAAATAGCACTATATGAATAAATAATTTTTTCGTCATATCTCGGTAAAAAATTAATCTATTCCTATCAAATTTGGCAAACAAGTAGCACTGCTACAGATGATCTAAATTGGTATCTTTTTAGTGTGTCAAATACATATTTTCAAAATGGCAGCCACCTATATACCCAATTTAGCTTAGTAATCTATTTATTATAAAACATCTAATGAGTTCCGACTTATTTTTTATGTTTGCAATATGTATTATAATTGTCTAATGAGTCTCCACGGAGTTTTTTTTAACACCATTTTGTAGGAAAGCATCACATAAAAAAATGTTTTCATCATATCTCTAGAGAAAAACATATATATAGTAAGTTTTCACAAACAAGTAAGGAACTATTGGTAGTCCATGTAAAATATGTTTTGTGTGTGCCAGAAACTTATTTTCAAACTTAATTTTTATGCTGGCAATGGCATCATTTATTAGCCATTTTGTAAGATAGCCACACACGAAGAAAATTATGTTTTTGTCATACATCTGAAAAAAAATATAAACAGATTCTTACCAAATTTGGCGAAGATCTACTATTAAATGCTACATTAATTAACATGTTTTAACTTGGTAAAACACATATTTAAAAATGGTGGTTATATAAACATCTAAGCTCGTGACGCTGCATCTACGAAACTGTGTAACGGAATATATTCTCCGTTTCATACAGGCGTAACTTTAATGAAATTTCGACTGTTCTGGAAAACTGCTGGGAAACAATGTTTCCTTACAACACAGCTGTACTTTCACTAAAGATAACGGTATTTGTAAACAAATTCTAAGCATAGAACGGCACGACTGAAAGACTAACTTCAGTCTAGTACTATGGATAATATAGCTCGTTATCATTCCCAAATGTTTTATTTTGGATATGATCAAGTAACATATTAGTAAGTGTTCCATTTATTTTATTGGGGGGGGGGGGCTGGGGGGGGTTATAGTCTCTTGTGAGACGCGGTTTTTTTTTGTGGCTCTTTTTATGAGACAGTAACAGTAGTAGAGGAATGCGCATTAAGAAACAAGAGCACTGGGGGCTCGGGGCGATGGAGTCGACCAGCCGCCATGTTGTGACGTCACCGTCCGGCATCTTTTTTTTCCCCTTTTCTCCCTTCAAATTCCCCTTTTACTAACTCTAAATCGACTTAATTTCCCTTAAATCCCGACATACCTCGCGATCGCGATATGGAAGTCCATATCAGCTTTTAGGAACTTCATTAGAAATTATTAGCACCCATGCGGAGGAAAATAGGCTCGCTAGTTATATCAATGACTAGCGAAGAAATTCCCGCACATGATATACTTCAATACCCTACTGCCTTACCATCAGTTATATTTTCCTTATTGGAGGCTCCTCTTTGTGAGAAAACATTCTCCTTCTTGGATGGCCAATCAGAATTAGGTAACTCGAATAATCTACGCCTGTGATTAGCTCGCACGCACCTAAGACACGTAACATGGAAACCATCCAATCACGAAAGTGGGTCTGAGCTAAAGGGCTGTGAAGAATAACTGGTCGTCAAATATTTTCGCGAATTTCGGGTGTCCCCATCAATAACTTAGTGTTTATTTTCTACAAATTAGAGCATGCATTTCTCTTGGGCGACGCATGAATAAAGATATCAGGCTCATGGCAATGTTAGTTTTGCATACGGTAGAATGATGTAGAACGAGAATAAAAGTACATCTTGCGAGTGCTTACAAAAGTTCTCAGTTTATAGCGAATATACATTAAATATTATTTTTTTGTTTTAATAGAACTCATGCCAAAGAAACTGGATGTATCCAGGGAGGGCGGGGAGATAAGTGCGGTGGAATTCGCCGAGGCGTGTGTGGGGAGGACATGAAACGTGAAGTCGTGGGCAGGAGAAAGTGTGCGATTGAGAGTGCAGGAGGAGGACGGAGAGCGCACTACATCCTAGAACTGTGAAGTGTGCCGTGCCGCAGCATTACTGGGGCAGGATTGACCGTTACCTCGGCTCCTCCCACGAGACGCAGTCAGCTGTCATCTGGCGGCACGTGTCTGCATGCTCCTCCGGTACACAGACACTGAGGACTTGTGGATGCCGTCTCGAGATGTCTTCGCACACGAGTGCTGTTATAGGCTGTTCACGGCAAAGGGAGCACTTCTTATGGCCTCCTCCGGTACACAGACACTGAGGACTTGTGGATGCCGTCTCGAGATGTATTCGCACACGAGTGCTGTTATAGGCTGTTCACGGCAAAGGGAGCACTTCTTATGGCCTCCTCCGGTACACAGACACTGAGGACTTGTGGATGCCGTCTCGAGATGTCTTCGCACACGAGTGCTGTTATAGGCTGTTCACGGCAAAGGGAGCACTTCTTATGGCCTCCTCCGGTACACAGACACTGAGGACTTGTGGATGCCGTCTCGAGATGTCTTCGCACACGAGTGCTGTTATAGGCTGTTCACGGCAAAGGGAGCACTTCTTATGGCCTCCTCCGGTACACAGACACTGAGGACTTGTGGATGCCGTCTCGAGATGTCTTCGCACACGAGTGCTGTTATAGGCTGTTCACGGCAAAGGGAGCACTTCTTATGGCCTCCTCCGGTACACAGACACTGAGGACTTGTGGATGCCGTCTCGAGATGTATTCGCACACGAGTGCTGTTATAGGCTGTTCACGGCAAAGGGAGCACTCCTTATGGCCCCCTCCGGTACACAGACACTGAGGACTTGTGGATGCCGTCTCGAGATGTCTTCGCACACGAGTGCTGTTATAGGCTGTTCACGGCAAAGGGAGCACTTCTTATGGCCCCCTCCGGTACACAGACACTGAGGACTTGTGGATGCCGTCTCGAGATGTATTCGCACACGAGTGCTGTTATAGGCTGTTCACGGCAAAGGGAGCACTTCTTATGGCCTCCTCCGGTACACAGACACTGAGGACTTGTGGATGCCGTCTCGAGATGCTTCGCACATGAGTGCTGTTATAGGCTGTTCACGGCAAAGGGAGCACTTCTTATGGCCTCCTCCGGTACACAGACACTGAGGACTTGTGGATGCCGTCTCGAGATGTATTCGCACACGAGTGCTGTTATAGGCTGTTCACGGCAAAGGGAGCACTTCCTATGGCCCCCTCCGGTACACAGACACTGAGGACTTGTGGATGCCGTCTCGAGATGCTTCGCACATGAGTGCTGTTATAGGCTGTTCACGGCAAAGGGAGCACTTCTTATGGCCTCCTCCGGTACACAGACACTGAGGACTTGTGGATGCCGTCTCGAGATGTATTCGCACACGAGTGCTGTTATAGGCTGTTCACGGCAAAGGGAGCACTTCCTATGGCCCCCTCCGGTACACAGACACTGAGGACTTGTGGATGCCGTCTCGAGATGTCTTCGCACACGAGTGCTGTTATAGGCTGTTCACGGCAAAGGGAGCACTTCCTATGGCCTCCTCCGGTACCCAGACACTGAGGACTTGTGGATGCCGTCTCGAGATGTCTTCGCACATGAGTGCTGTTATAGGCTGTTCACGGCAAAGGGAGCACTTCTTATGGCCTCCTCCGGTACACAGACACTGAGGACTTGTGGATGCCGTCTCGAGATGTATTCGCACACGAGTGCTGTTATAGGCTGTTCACGGCAAAGGGAGCACTTCCTATGGCCCCCTCCGGTACACAGACACTGAGGACTTGTGGATGCCGTCTCGAGATGTCTTCGCACACGAGTGCTGTTATAGGCTGTTCACGGCAAAGGGAGCACTTCCTATGGCCTCCTCCGGTACCCAGACACTGAGGACTTGTGGATGCCGTCTCGAGATGTCTTCGCACACGAGTGCTGTTATAGGCTGTTCACGGCAAAGGGAGCACTTCTTATGGCCTCCTCCGGTACACAGACACTGAGGACTTGTGGATGCCGTCTCGAGATGTATTCGCACACGAGTGCTGTTATAGGCTGTTCACGGCAAAGGGAGCACTTCCTATGTCCTCCTCCTATACACAGACACTGAGGACTTGTGGATGCCGTCTCGAGATGTATTCGCACACGAGTGCTGTTATAGGCTGTTCACGGCAAAGGGAGCACTTCCTATGGCCCCCTCCGGTACACAGACACTGAGGACTTGTGGATGCCGTCTCGAGATGTCTTCGCACACGAGTGCTGTTATAGGCTGTTCACGGCAAAGGGAGCACTTCTTATGGCCTCCTCCGGTACACAGACACTGAGGACTTGTGGATGCCGTCTCGAGATATCTTCGCACACGAGTGCTGTTATAGGCTGTTCACGGCAAAGGGAGCACTTCCTATGGCCTCCTCCGGTACACAGACACTGAGGACTTGTGGATGCCGTCTCGAGATGTCTTCGCACACGAGTGCTGTTATAGGCTGTTCACGGCAAAGGGAGCACTTCCTATGTCCTCCTCCTATACACAGACACTGAGGACTTGTGGATGCCGTCTCGAGATGCTTCGCACATGAGTGCTGTTATAGGCTGTTCACGGCAAAGGGAGCACTTCCTATGGCCTCCTCCGGTACACAGACACTGAGGACTTGTGGATGCCGTCTCGAGATGTATTCGCACACGAGTGCTGTTATAGGCTGTTCACGGCAAAGGGAGCACTTCTTATGGCCTCCTCCGGTACACAGACACTGAGGACTTGTGGATGCCGTCTCGAGATGTATTCGCACACGAGTGCTGTTATAGGCTGTTCACGGCAAAGGGAGCACTTCCTATGGCCCCCTCCGGTACACAGACACTGAGGACTTGTGGATGCCGTCTCGAGATGTCTTCGCACACGAGTGCTGTTATAGGCTGTTCACGGCAAAGGGAGCACTTCCTATGGCCTCCTCCGGTACACAGACACTGAGGACTTGTGGATGCCGTCTCGAGATGCTTCGCACATGAGTGCTGTTATAGGCTGTTCACGGCAAAGGGAGCACTTCTTATGGCCTCCTCCGGTACACAGAACTGAGGACTTGTGGATGCCGTCTCGAGATGTCTTCGCACACGAGTGCTGTTATAGGCTGTTCACGGCAAAGGAGCACTTCCTATGTCCTCCTCCTATACACAGACACTGAGGACTTGTGGATGCCGTCTCGAGATGTCTTCGCACACGAGTGCTGTTATAGGCTGTTCACGGCAAAGGGAGCACTTCTTATGGCCTCCTCCGGTACACAGACACTGAGGACTTGTGGATGCCGTCTCGAGATATCTTCGCACACGAGTGCTGTTATAGGCTGTTCACGGCAAAGGGAGCACTTCTTATGGCCCCCTCCCAAAAGGCATTAACCCCTAATAAATATATTTTATTATAGTCTCGGGCGTTAAATTTCGAGAGTGATGAAATTTATACACTGTGTTTATTTATCATATTACAGTACTTACATTAAAAGTGTTGGAAAGGTAGAAATTAATCGAAAGGAAAAATTTAACAGGGCCTTGAAAAGTGCTCACTTTACCGTTAATAGCTTATATTAAAGGCCCTTACACAATTGCAAACTTTAACATTTGACTTTACCATTTGACTTTACGTTTTGCACTCCAACATGTTGTTTCTTATGGAGCTTGACACAATGGAACTGTCTAAGGTAAAGTCAAGCACTCTTGACTTTACGATTTCGAAAAGTTGAAATTTAAAGTCAAAGTGAAGCAGCCATTTTGCCGAGAATCTAACAGAGTTTATGGGGGAAAGTGCGATATTTTATTGTAGTGCGATTCTAATCTCGGTACATTATAAGATGTTGGTCTTAAATTAAATAAATGGCAAACGAATATAATGTGAAGAGGAAATATTTTATTGATGTAAACAAATGAGTTCTTCGTTTTGAAATAAACTTCTAATATAAATTTTAAGCCCATTAAAAAAAAGTACGTAAAATGCATTCCTGGATATTATCATAATTATTTTCATAACATGATACCAATTTTTACGAAGCTCGCAGATCCGATGATCAATTGTCTGAACTCTGACTTTACAATATTGTATTGTGTATTGGTGGATTCGTCAGAGGACAGGAAATGTAAAGTTAAATGGTAAAGTTTTCTATTGTGTAAGAAGCTTAAATACATTCGGTAGCCATGTCTGAACAGTTTAAAAACAGACATTGTTTTCGCTGTCACACACTCGAGGCAAGATGAAATCAATAGAAAGACTAACCTCAACAAACATGGAACTTAAAATGTATGATATTTAATTATTACAGCCTCCAACATTTATCATTACTGATCTTTTTAATTCTTATGAAACCTACGCTTTTACTGTAATGGCATAATGGGTGGGTATTAGTGCATTCAATCTTAAACTTAAGATAATTCTACAAGTGCAGGAATTCCCGCCAAATTCAGCAATATCATCACACAGCTTGTTTACTTGCAAGCAGCCAATAGGAGCGCAGCAGGGAAGAGAACTCGTTCGAAACTATTTATGAAAACCGTTCACTTTCAACGAGGAACAACTTCGATCGGAACTCGTTTGAAAGTAATGCAACCTCTTCAATAGCTGAACTTGTTTAAAGTGAAGCAGTTCTGCATCCCGGGTAACTGAGCGTGTGATCACGTGCTACGACGCGCACACAAGAACTGAACCCGTCTTATACTATGGAATGGTATCCAGTAGAATTGCAGGTCGTGTGCGTTTTTTTTTTTTTGTTGTTTTAATTTTCCTTAAGCATTGAAATAAATACAGTCTGTTCAAGGTAAAATGAGCACTTTTGAAAGCCCTGCTTAAGATGTACTTGTATGCACTATACGTATTCTTCCGCCTTATGTGAAATTATGGCCGTGTCCGAATTGGCAGATTTCGTAGACAAATAAGATCACGTGACCCGATTCTGTATGCAAAAATTGCGACGTATTTGGTAATTTGGTGTTTCGTATTTTATATCTAGCGAATGTTAACAAAAATACGAAATTACAAAATCAGCGCCTTATTTGTTTTTACTTTAAAAACGCATGCGCGAATGCGTAAATATAATGATTTTTGAAACAAATAACTATACGTAAAATACACTAGGCATGTTTTAAAAAGCAAATAAGTGTTGTACTTTGTATATATATATATATATATATATATATATATATATATATATATATGCACACCGAAAAAAAACATTGTTAAAAGTTGTTATTTTATAATTTATAATGTTCTTATTTATTAACGTATTCGTAGTCTTCCAGTTATGATTGCAGAAATATTGCGAGTGATTAAACTTAGATAACAATATTTTGCACTGTTAGCGTTGCTGCGAATGCCAAACAAGTGACTGTCCACAACGTCTGAATTTATATCTACCAAATTACGAGTTTACAAAATAACAAAATAACGACATTTAGTCAATTCGGACGCGACATCATACTGGCAAGGGCCTCGTCAATTTATCCATGCGTCGGACCGGTGAAATTGTTAAATTATAAGAAAAGTAAATATTTTACAACCTTGCTCATATTTACACTTCGATACATTAAAAAAAAAAAACGGAAATAGAAATAAATAATTCACGTTATCAGGAATGGTCACCTAAATCTTGTTATTCTTCGTTAAGATACGGAACTACTTTCCACCCGTCGTTAAATGCTGTTCACGATCAAGTGAGCACTTTTGAAATAGACCTTAAAAAACAGTCACAGCCCCTTACTTGCATGTATTTCAACGAGCTCAATGAGTGACATGTACCCAGTAAAGTTGGTAACGATAGAGCGGAAAATAGTTCCATATAATAATGTCGAATAAAGAGTGCAAGGCAACCATTTGTGATAACTTAAATAATTTCTCTCTTCTTTATTTTTTTTTATGCTTCGAAGTGTAAAAATGAGAAAATTTCTACAATATTTACTTTTCTAATAATTTCACAGTTTCACTTGACAGATGCTAAATAAAGTGATGAGGTCCATGGCAATGTTAAATTTACATAAGGCGGAAGAACACACAACGTGTATAAAAGTAGATCTTAAGCAGGACTTTCAAAAGTGCTCATTGTCCCCGTAAACAGCCTATATCAACATTACTGTACGCATGTTACTTAGTGAGCCCCGTAGAATATATACAGACAGGGGAAGAGACATTTTTCTAGGGTTGATTTCGAAAGTGCTCACTTTATCGTGAACAGCCTACAGTGACTAATAATAAATCGTTCTTATGCAAAATACTATTAGAACCAAGTGCGCAGGAATAAAGTGCGTTATTCTTTGGTGTAATTTCCCAGACTTAGCTAAGCTTAGTTGGCACGAGGCGGTGGAATACCTTGGAAGTATATCTTTAGCAAGGCTTCAGAAAAGTGTGAATTAACCGTGAATTGACTATAGCAAGTTTTCATTGCCTGGACTTGTGAATAGTGAATCGTAAATCCAGAAGACGTGCATGCTTCATAACGTATAATTATTTTATTGCAAACCCAGACTTATCTACGCCCCGAATTCCGTCTACGCTCCATAGCAGAGCCACAGAGTAAGAATTATAGCACGTGAATTTTTGCCAACATTTGCATGAACAGAAGATCTGCACAGATAACATGACTGTTAGTCGTCTCCATAGTAATAATATGACGGTTGTTGCAGATATTAGGTAGTTTATGTCGGTTACCCTTGCAAGAAAATTCTTGGAGTGTTAAATTAATCTGAGGACAGACTAGACTCCAAATACATGTGCATTTCGGTTAACGTTTGCAGTTGAATCAGCGTCGATAATTAAGATGGCAGCCTGTGTTGAAAGAATTTTGCGCGTCTGAGGCCTACAAGCGTGGGAGCGCTAAGGGCGACCGATACATGCACATCAACTCCCTCATCGCCTCTACGCGAAGAGCACTGAACTGGCGTGCAGTCTTGCCGTTGATAACGCGCCTAACATGTTATGACGTAATAAAAGAAATAAGGCTTTGATGCACGTCCCCATTTGTTTTTTTTTTAATGTTTCGTACCGGAATGTTCATACCTAAAAATTACAGTGTAAACTCCCGTTTGAGCCATTTTCACTGTCACAAAAACATGCTTTAGAGAGAGATGGAGGAACTGAAAAACGTATACAGACGCGTAACGTTTATTAAATGCTATTCGTAAGTAGGCCTCGCTCAGAAACGTTGCACGGTTTTTTTAATAATGCTTTTTTTTTTTCTACTGAAAGTGCTGCATACGCGTTCGGTGGCCTTCCCAGGTGACCACGTTGACAATGGCGGATGGACAACTCTGATACAATAATAAAATGAGTTTCTGACGTACTGAAAACACATTAATTTACGTGGTCTGCCACTGTACTACTTTTTTTTTTTTTTTGCCAAATTTGGTAGTAATAGTTTCCTTTGTTCCCGACATAAAAACGGCGTATTTAATGTAGTGCTATCTAATAAAATGGCGGAAATGGAATTATATGTATTGGCGTGTTTGATGTGCATAATAGGTACTTACCACATACCAAGTTTAGTCGAAACTGATCAATTGGTGTGGTAGGTGTAACCAATTAACCGCAAATATTTATATTACTGCCATTTTGAAAATTGGTGCCTTGTCTATATAAATCACATTCGTATACGTGGTTCACCATGGTACATGTTACGTATACTGACGTCATTTTGAAAGATAGTACTGTATAAAACATTAAGATGTTCCATCGTATCTCGAAAATCACCCAAATGATACCCACCACATTCGGAAATACTGAACAAACAAAGAGGTGATTAATGTTCTTTCTTTAAGTTAAAATATTAAAAGTTTGAGCGAACTGACTGTAACAGACCAAGCATTGTAGTCAGACGATAAGTAGGCCTAAGTAGTGCTTAGCTTCTCGGGAAGGTCATCACTAGAGACACAAGAAATTCGCGAGTTCAATGACCTGTAGGCTATACTTCAATGACTTAAGTAATGTCATACAGATATCAACTGTTTATTGTTTGATTGTTGTGGTAGTTAAAGGTGGTGGTTGGGAGCCCAATTTATTACATGTTTGTAATTGGCTTATTCATCTCCAGGAGGAGTAAAAATATGTCGACCAATTAAAAATGTAACATGAACGTACATGTGTGTGAATTCCAACTTGTCTAGAAATGAACCCCCGAAATTCTCGGCTCTCTAGTCATTACAAATGATCAAATGACTGAGGGAAGCATAGGGACGGAGAAAGAATCTGTCACGTCTGTATAGGCTGTTCACGGTAATATGAGCACTTTTGAAAGCCCTGCTTAGGATCTACTTGTATCCACATTTTGTATTATTCCGTTTTATGTAAAATTAACATTGCCATGGGCCTCATCACTTTTATTCACTCGTCGGTCAAATGAAATTCTGATATTACTAATAAACTAAATACTTACAAATCTGCTCATTTTTATACTTCGATGGATTAAAAAAAAAACAGAAAGTGAAAGAATTAATGAAAGATATCACACATGGTTACGTAACACTTTTTATTCAAAGTTAAGGGGGCAGTATCCATTCCATCTTCTATTTTTCTTACAAAGCTTCGTAGTAAGGGGGCAGTATCCATTCCATCTTCTATTTCTCTTACAAAGCTTCGTAGTAAGGGGGCTGTATCCATTCCATCTTCTATTTCTCTTACAAAGCTTCGTAGTAAGGGGGCAGTATCCACTCCATCTTCTATTTCTCTTACAAAGCTTCGTAGTAAGGGGGCAGTATCCACTCCATCTTCTATTTCTCTTACAAAGCTTCGTAGTAAGGGGGCAGTATCCATTCCATCTTCTATTTCTCTTACAAAGCTTCGTACTAAGGGGGCAGTATCCATTCCATCTTCTATTTCTCTTACAAAGCTTCGTAGTAAGGGGGCAGTATCCATTCCATCTTCTATTTCTCTTACAAAGCTTCGTAGTAACAATTTATAATCAGATATAACAAATCAAAGCCAGACATGACATACAGGACTGCTTAAAGAGTTCTTAAAAAATTTTGGGTTTTAATTATACCAGTATTTTCCCATGTGGTATTGAATAGTTAAATTATTAAGTAGCATTTGATTACGGTTACATATGTTAAACTGATAATGTAAGACAGTTAAGTTAGACTTCGGAAAAACTTTTAAGATATTCTCTATGCCCTGAGTAGCTTGATTTTTCAATATTGGCTCCGAAAATTAAGTTATGGACGGAAATAGGTAAGTCCAAGAAAGCAAGGATACTGCATACTTTCCATCCATCGTTGCCAACTTTACTGGGTGCATGTCACTAAGTGCGCACGTTAAAATATATGCAGGCAGGAGAAGTGATTTTCTCTTCTAAATTTGATTTCAAAATTGCTCACTTTATCGTGAATGGCCTTCATCACAGTGTTTGTCTCTATATGTCTCGGGAAACCATGTAGAAACCGAAATGAGGTTGGCCGTAGCGGGATTTGAACTCAAGTTCCCCCGAATACGAGACTGAAAGTTCACCAATGCAGTACCTCACTCGGTGTGCAATCACGCGAGATTATGACCGCCCGCGTGTTTGTTTCCTCTGGAAGTAAACACGTGTTAGTCTACTTGTGACGTCATTCCACCTCAGCCAGCAGGTAGGTACACAGGTTGCTAGCCTGAAGGACATTTGCTGTTGTCCTCATCGCAACATGGCTAAAGTTATATTATTTATATATTTATTTAGTCGGCACGGGGCAATAATTCCGTAAATAAAACTGCAAGTTGAAAACTTTGTCAAAATAGACTTATATTTTTAAAACATTTTTTACACATTCAAAGTGGCGTCATTCATCTTTGGTAAGTGGCCGTTCATTTTTTCAATTCGTTTCCTACGTTTATGGAATTAATATCGGAGCGAGAAATGAAGTAGCCGTAAGTTTACGAAGAAAAAGTCTAAATTAATAAAATAAACCAGGTAATATTTGCCTGTAACGTGGCGTTGGTTTTAAGTAAATCTCTAAAGGCCCGGTCACACTGCCAAATTTTCGCCTTCAAATACATTCAATAATAATCAGCAAGTCGAGATGCTGCTAAGGAAATGATCAATAAAACAAAGTTGATCAGGTGATATTGAATAAACTTGGACATCTGTCAGAGTGTCAAAGTTTTTCACTTGACGTACCTAGTCTGTCTGATACGCAGAGACCTGCAAAATAAACTTGGACATCTGTCAGAGTGACAAAGTTTTTCACTTGACGTACATAGTCTGTCTGATACGCAGAGACCTGCAAAATAAACTTGGACATCTGTCAGAGTGACAAAGTTTTTCACTTGACGTACATAGTCTGTCTGATACGCAGAGACCTGCAAAATAAACTTGGACATCTGTCAGAGTGCCAAAGTTTTTCACTTGACGTACATAGTCTGATACGCAGAGACCTGCAAAATAAACTTGGACATCTGTCAGAGTGCCAAAGTTTTTCACTTGACGTACATAGTCTGATACGCAGAGACCTGCAAAATAAACTTGGACATCTGTCAGAGTGCCAAAGTTTTTCACTTGACGTACATAGTCTGATACGCAGAGACCTGCAAAATAAACTTGGACATCTGTCAGAGTGTCAAAGTTTTTCACTTGAAGTACATAGCCTGATACGCAGAGACATGCAAAATTCGTGTTATTATTTGAGGACAGTATAGACTACGAAACGTTATACGTCTCTATTGGTCTTATTACTGGGCTACAATTTTCCAGGCACATCCCTGACCCATTTGAAAACCAATAAGAATCAACTAGCGACAACATGGTTTGTTCACGCCCAACCAGGTCCAAGTGGGCAAATGGCACCTGGCTTCTGCGGAAGTCAGTAAACAAAACATCTCGGCTCGAATACGTATAGGACGGTGAAGTTCATCGTGGAACCAGAAAATAATGCGGATTTCGCACGCTTCTACTGACATGTAGATACAGGTGTGTTTTCCACGAAAATATTTATGCCTATGGTAGACTTTAATATCCTGCGTCCACAAACACAACCTCCTTTGGTTATTGGCCGCGTGTCTACGTGAGATGACATATTCTTATTTGACTGGGCCAATCAGAATAAAGCACTTTGATGATGAACATCCATGATTCGCGGACAGAAACTTGATGCACGTGACATTTGGAATCACCCAACCACGAAAGTGCATATCAACAAAAGCGTTTTGGAGGGCAACTGATATTGAATTTTTTTTTTTGCAAAAACCACCTGTTTCTACTGATATATTACCAAGTAGTGAAATACTGCAGTTGGGTTATTAAGAAGACTTGTTTCTTAATTAATTTTTAATTTTATTTACTACAACTATTTACAACGCGATTTTTTACTTCTAATATTGTTCAATCATGCACTTCCAACATGTCTTAACCTATATTATACCTATTAAAATCTCCGTATAATTTGTTTCGTCTCTGGTTACTGATCCCCATTAAAATGATTTGTGGAGTCGGAAATTAAAGATTTTGCAGTGCACAAAGTGTCTAAGCTCAACGAACACAAAAAAGAAAAATTGTAACTTTTCTAATAAACAAAATGTCTGCTGGGAACTGGAGCTATCCAACTTTCTCGGTCAATTATGGAGACGGCGATGTAATGTCATTCTAATTTTCTTTCACTAACATTGTTTGAAAATTTTTACGGAATAATTTTCTGTGATATAGTAGATAGATGTCCTGCAAATACGACTTTTTGTCAGAAAAGACAAAAAAAAATCTATGCCTCTTAAGTGTATTTCTGGAGAAAAAAAAATTGTGAAAATAGTCAAATATCGCATTTTTAAAGCTTGTGGATGCAGTTTCCTTTAGCGGCAAGAGAAAAGTACAGAGATACGGACGTAGTTTAATCTGTGGGCTTTCATTGCATGTAATAAAACCCCGTATGTTACAGATCTGATTTACAGAGTACAGCGTTATGCCGGAAACACTGCACTCCTTGCGCGTAGGAGCGATGAGGCACTAGGCGTGCGTGTTAGTGTCGCCCTTATCGCTCCCTCTCCTCTTGACCTTGGACGAGCAGCTACTTCCATACTTAACCGTAGTTTGTTTAAAACACTGAGCTTCGGCGACATTTACTTCGTTATGAAATGTACGTCGTCATGGGTTCCCTCATTTCGTTGCCCGGGGAGCGACATGATGTGAATCATCTTCTCGATACGAACTTCGCGTGTCGAGCGGCGATTCTAAACTGAACAGCGATTCACTGCGGTTCAAGATGATGCAGTGGTATTAACTCCTCAGACTCGGAGTTAATTACTACTCATCCTTCCCTCTGCTTGACGACTGCACAGGTTATAAGCGAGTAGTAATTCTGCCTTCTCACGCGAGATGAGACTTTATTTCTCGTTTTGCAGCGGCCGGTGTAGAAGGAGGGTATTGCTGTACCACGAGACCATCTGCGTGGGTCGTACACGATCAGTTACTCAGCTCCTCGCCAACAAACACCAGTGCTCGCTTCGCGATTGTCACTTACGTCCTGTCCGAATTTACAAATTTCGATATTTCGTTATTTTATAGATTCGTTATTTGGTAGGTATCAGTTCAGGCGTTGTCGACAGTCATTTGTTTAGCACTCACGGCAACACATTATTACAACAACAGTGCTAAATAATTTTATATAAATTTAACGCAATCATCACTGGAGTACTACTAATACATTAACATAAAAGAAAATAATAAATTATGGAATAACAACTTTTAAAATTATTTTTACACTATATATACAAATCACAACACACTTGCCTGCTTTTTAAAACACGCCTAGTATATTTTATGTATAGTTCTTTGTTTTAAAAGAAATTTTATCTACGCATTCGAGCATGTGTTTTTAAAATAAAAACCAACATTGCGCTGATTTTGTCATTTTGTGTTTTTACCAACATCCGCTAGATACAAAACACGAAATACCAAATTACCAAATACGTCACCAGTTTCGTATACAAAATCGGGTCACGCGATAATTTTGTCAACAAAATCTGCCGATTCGGACGCGGCCTTAGTTCAGGATCATTCGCTTCGTAGTTACGTTAAAACATGCAGCAATCTCTCACCACGATGCGAAACATAATATAGTCTATTCGGGATGTCTTCACAATTTTTTAAATCAAACCTTTGGAAAGTCATGTATGACATGACTGGCCGTTTCATAAACGTATCACGTATTACAAGCGTATTAAACTCCTGTTACCATATAAGTTAATTATTTTTTTTTTGGTTAATCTGACCTCATACTTACATTTCGTCTGTAAGTTATAATATTTAATTTGTAATTGATATGAATGAAAACAGAGACAAAATAGGCGCGTGTTTAATGCTTGTTATGAAATAGGAAATAGTTATTATGCAAAATGTGACTGCGTGCTGCCCGCTGATTGGCGAACGGCGTCCCAGCAAGTTGCTCTCTTGGTGGTGTGTGTAGCTTGAGTTCACGGTATAGGAGCCTGTTTCACCTCAGTACTCCTCGGCAGTCTGTGTCACTGAACTATCTTGCAGCCCGTGTGAGTTTCAGTGACGACCATATCAATTTGAATGCACCGCACTGTATGTGAAACACATGATGTTTTTAGTAAATATTTATTACATTTCATAAAAAAATATTCTGTAAGTAAAGAAAATATTATGTTCTAGAGATTTCACATTACAATATTTCATTACTTAGCCGTGACCCATTAAGTTATATATGACGAACGTGAATTCCAGGCATAAGCTTTGTGAGATCATCCGTTAATATAGATAAGGTGCAAAACATGACACGACATGAAGTAATAATTAAATGAGAGGAAAACCCTCGAGAATTACATAACCAAGAAATTTACATAATCAATGTTTTTTTTTGTTCAAGAAGTACCCCACAGCTAGACTAGAGGCATCATATTGTAGAACGAAGGGTTTTGAGAAGTCTGCCAAGCAGAGTACAGGTGAATTTATAATATATTTATACGCAACTTATTTAAGAGCGCGGCCTTCTCAGCAAGATGTATAAATTTTCCAAAAAATTTAACCATTTCAATAAATCGTGCTATGCGCTTAACATCTTGTGGAGGTGGAAAATTTCTAATAGCCTGTGTTCTGTCCGGATCTATGGCAATACCTTGTGAAGAAATTTTGTGTCCAAGGAACAATATTTCCTGATTTGCGAATTTGACTTTTGGAGAATTAAAAGTGAGGTCCGCATTTTCTAATCGGGTAAGAACCTCTTTAAGGTGGCTGGGATGATGATCAAAGTCCTCAGAGTATGCAACCAAATCGTCAAGATAGTTATACAAATTTCGTATTTAATGTCATGAAATAATTGATCCAAAAGTCTGGAAAGGACTTCGGCACCAGTGGCCATGCCAAAAGGGACATGGGTAAATTGGTAAAGGTTCCAAAGAGTTCAGAAACTAGTGAAGGGTTTTGAATATTTTGATAAAGGTATCTGATGATAGGTTGCATTTATTTCAATGGTTGTAAAAAATTCTGACTTGCTAAGCCTATTAAAGGCAGAATGAAGATCAAGCAATGGTACAAATTCAATTTAAATTTTCTGACTAAGCTTCCGATAGTCAAATACAATTCTTTGTTTTCCATTAGGTTTTGAAACCAAAAATGCTGGACTAGCATATTGAAACATGGACTGTTCAATAACATATTTACTAACGAGATCCTGAACTCGTATTCTCAAAATTTTCATTTGTGGAGGTGCAAATCGATAGGGATGACACTTGACTGACTCTTTATGTAATAATGTAGTCTTATACTAGAGTGAATTTTTGTTAATCCCAGTTCTGAGATAAGCACACTAGGAAATTGACTAAAAAGGTCCTGAATAGCTGCATGCACCTTTTCATTTAGATGACCTAATAGATTTGCAAATGGGTCTGGATTTAACTCAACACTTATGTCAGCATTCACGTGTTGGTTGCGATCAACCAATAAAATTTACTGCTCAGGAGAAAATTAAAAAAATTAATCATGACTACCATGAATGTCAAGAATTAAACTAGACTTTCTCATGAAGTTGGCACCTAATATAAAATTTCTCTAAGTTTTCTGCTACTTGGCGCTTCATTACCCAAGTGAAATTAGAAATATGTAATTTGACAGTTGCGCTGGACGATATGGGTAACTTAAGGCACTGTAAAACTTAAAGTGATTAATCTCAACAGATATTTATTAAATTCAGATTTGGAGTTATTTGAATAATTTACCAGAAATAATAGTCCACGCCGAACCAGAGTCAACAAGACCATTAACCCGAAGAGAGCTGAAGGTAAGTTCAATTCGTGGGGTACTAGACTATTGGTACCCTACAAGATTGAGAAAATGCACATGGTAGACACTAGATTCGATCTTAGGTTCTTTAGGCCTAAGTGGCCCAAACAGACATTGGAACAGATGAAAATGATTTACAGCTTCTAAAATGTGAGCATTTACCTGGGAATTGGCAAAGTTACTCTTACCACGAGAACTGGCACTCACTTCCCGGTCTCGCTCATATCGTTTTTTAACTTGTAACAGGAGCAATATGTCCTACCTTATTACAGTAGTGACAAGTTGATCGCCTAGGTTGTTGTTTTTTATTGATGGCAGTCTGCTCAGAATTCGCCTGATCCTTCACAGCTGTTAAAGATTCACTATCAAAAGCATTTGAATCAGATTTACCACGACCTTTCTTACGATGTCCATGCGAAAAGACTTTAAAGTTGACCATTTCCCTGTTTTGATCTACATAGTGAATGTCATGAGAATGTATGAACGTTCTCTCTAGCTCAGCAAAACTGGTGGGTTTAGTGTGAAACACAAGGCGTGAGTGATCCTAGTGAGTGAGGTCTTCTAAAATGTTGTCCACCGCTTCACTTTCAGATGCACCTAGCCTGAGAATGAATGCGACCTCTTTAATGCTACCTACATAAATTGGGAGTGGCTCGTTAGGATTTTGCAAACAATTGCACTGCTTTAAGCATAGTTCTGTTAAAAGTCTAGAAGGTATGAAGAAGTGTAAAATGTCTTCATGGTAATCATCAAGGATGAGGGATTGGGCAATAGCCATATTTATTATCTCGCTTAGTGGGCCAGAAGTAAAAGGGTATATCACTTCCAGCAGTGAAGTTTCAGGAATTGTTTTACTTTGTCACAAATTGACAATCATTATTAAAAACTCTTGAATATTTGGGATGTGCAGTCCATCAGTACTAGGAAAGCCCTTTAATAGTATTTCTAAAGATGAGGAATTTTCTCAAAAACAGTAGAATGTGTGTGGGAAGTACTTGGGAGAACAGAGGATATCATGCACACAGTAATCATAAACATGGCACCAGTATTCATAGGAGCAGAACATGAAGTAGTGAAAATACTGCTACTATGATAAAGAGATAATGGCAAGACTGGTTCCAACAGCACCTGAATGGTTGCCAACTAGGTTAGGCATAGTGGGAACAGATTGGACAGTTTGGATCTCAGTTGTATTAGTTTCCCTAAGCATAAAGTTACAGAGTTGCTCAGCGGTATGAGTAACATCATCAATAGGTACAGTGGCCGTGGCCACTCGACCACTTTCATGTTTAATCAAAACTTCAGATAGAGAGGCTATCTGAGAAATTAAAGTTTTAAATGAATTTACTTGTATGTCATCAAGTTCTTTCTCATGAGCGCTTAAAAGATTATTGGTATGCCTTTCAAGTGGTGCCAAATGGTTTTTTAACCAATGGAATGTTTGAAGAGAGGTATAATGTTCTAAATCATCAACAAGTTCGACGAGAATAAGTAACTGAGTAGCACATATCTCATACTCCAATTTCACATCAAGTTCAACAAGATTTTCAACATTAGGTAAGATATTTATCTGAAGGGCACTATGCAGAGATGTGCGCAGTGATGCAAAATTAGTGTCAGCAAGTTTAATACCTTGTATACACAGTTCATACAATAAGTCCTCCATCAGGATATACTCTCGGACGATAAAAGCAGTCATTTTTCCCTTTTAGATAACACACAATATTAAATAAGTAATTACTCACACAAAATGCTACTTAAACTAGAATACAAAATCCTCAAACACCACTCTAACCATGCTCGGTAAGAGGAGAAGAAAAAATGGCACATACATCAAAGCATGCAAACAAAACAAACACACAACACAACCATGCTCTACTACCAGATATATTGCACTACCCTCAGTCACATAACTATACATTGGTGATCGGGAGGATCTTAGCAACCTATTATTTGCCAGACCATAGGTGACCAACACAAGGAGTGGAACTAGTTGTGCGTGTGTGTGTTTTGTTAACTAGGTGAAACACTAGGGCCGAGCCCGAAAAGTTTTTCTGAAAATATTCTACTGTTAACCACTAGCCATCATAAAATATTCTACTGTTAACCACTAGCCATAATAAAAAATATATTTAAACAATAAAAACAATTGTAAGATTCAAAGGGACCTTAATAGAATATTAATAAGCACATGATATTTTCAATTGACTGAATAAAAATTTGTTTGCTTCTTTTGTACAAGTTGTTGAGTATTCTATTTATCATCTGTGATGACAAGCATTAAAAAGCATTATGGGAATAACAATACATTAAAAGATATAAAACAGTTTTTTGCTTTTAAAAGGCAGGTGCACATAGTGGCTAAATTACGTAACCAATAAAACTACATAACCAATAAATTTAGATAACCAATAAGTAAATTTTTTTTTTACATTTCAGAACATTTTTATGTTGGCTGCTAAGGTCGTTGGGTAGATTATACCCCAATTCTTAGGATGCTAAGTTAAAAAAAAAAAAATTTGGTAGTCCAAAAATAATTTATAGCATGCAGGTATTCCCATGAAGTTTCGCTGCCCATTGGTTCTTATGAAATAGATGGCATTGCAAGGTGCATTGAAGATTCGCTGTTTACCGACACAGAACTGTAACTACCTGGGAATCCCAATACTCTAAAGAATGTTATCAGAAATGGAGATATCGACTTTACGAAACCAGATGCTATCGTACCGATGCTGGGGTTCGAGCCACGCATCTACGAAGCTGGAAAAACACACGTGTCGTCGCAGCCCATAAACCTTTTGCCAGTCAATGTGATACAAATAACCTGAAATTTGGCGAGCGGCACATACCTCAATGGTAGGCCGAGAAATACGCTGCACGAATTTTCGCCTATGGTCCCTTCAGGTTGTAAACTGGTCGTGGCACCGCAAAGCATAATTTACATTCCGGACATCGCGAAGAGAGCACACGAGGTAGTCGTGACAGTTGTCGACCAGCATAGTGAGTTGGTGAACTTTCGAAACGAAGAAATCACTCTAGGCCCGCATTTGAGAAGATGGGAATAAAATTTATGCCAAACAGAAGCTATAAAAGAACATGTTGTGCAAAACCTTCACTCAGTACATCACAGGTCTCCAAGGAGTTAACACATGCTAGAGAGATTATCCTCTGCAGTCTCGGCTACGAGGTCGATCGCCATGGACAATTTACTAAACTACGAAGAGCCAGCCAAATTAGAAGGCAGCATAACGAAGTTGTAACTTCATGCATACCAGCCATTTCTGATCGGTCCATACACAATACCATCGGAAGTTCGAATAGTGGTCCAACACCAAAATATTTGCACTCTTTCTTGCCAGTCTTTCCTGCGGATCAGGTGGACTCTAACTAAAGAAGATTGTTGCAATCCAGGATCGACGAAAATAGCGAGCAATGCAATTATTCACCTTATCGATCGCATCGCCTACTTTCTCAATGGTGCCGAGGTGGATCATTCGCGAGACGTGGGTATAAACTCAATGATCTAAAATTACCTTTCACTCACAACGAATGAGCTGTCTGTAGCCAAGATGGCAGGTTGGGGAATCGAAGATGGCTACAGTGTTCCCATTTATGCCGACGGCAGGTTCGAAGTATGTGTTCTGCTCTCCAAGCTTTTGGGATTTGCCGAAGACTACAAAATAATTATCTTCCATTCGAAGCAGTAACTGGTGATAATGCTCGTCAATATGCATGTGGACACCATCGTGGGTATGGGAAAAAACCTGGAGGCAGTGAAAGTGTAACTACAGTCTATCGAATGGATGCTGCCCCATGTGCAGTTGAGCACTGCATAATGAGTACAAATATTACAGAATGTGGAAGATGGTAAAACATTGATGTGGCTTTTAGGTCATGGAGTCTGGAGACATACCCTGGATTTCCATCAAGCCAGCACTTCAACTGGATGATGAAGTCCAACTTTGCTTCTGAGAAACCGAGGTACATCATTGTTGAGCTGCAGACCAGTAGACAGCACAATGTAAGATTGAGCCATTCGCAGTTCGACACATAACGAACAGAAAATGACAAAATATTTTTGGATAGTGGAAGCTGCCGGTACGTAGATATGAACACGAACTTTGTGAATCGACAGTACCTGCTGGCATATCAGATGTACGCTCAATTCCCAACTGCCTATTATGGGCGCACCCAATTACCGTTATTGAACTATAACACATTCAAGAGTTTGTCCCCACTCATGGTCGACTGCAGGATCGAATTCACTACACATGGAAATATTCCTGCAAATACGTGTGCATCTTGCTTTATACTTCACTACCGGCTTGTATTTTACAATTGCTGAGACAAAATCGTCAAAATACTGTCGTGAGAGCAGCTGACTGTTCGCACTCCATAACTGTTTGGTTTTCTCCGATCATCCCCTGCTTCAAGATTCAAGAATGTGCTGAAATGTATTAATGGAAGGGCGTACTTCAAAAGGTGGTGTTTATCTGCGCGCTTCAATTCCTGGGTCGTCGAGGCGGTCATCGAGTGGTGCATGGCGAAAAAGATTAATAAATATGTATATTTTGTTATATGTACAATAAGTTTTATGTAAAAAGATATGCTGTATTTTATTTCATAAACCTTCCCACTTCACAAAAGAATATCAAAAAAATTAAATATGACAATTTAAGTACTTTGCAGGAATGGTCAAAGTTATCATTTGGTACAGGCCGATAGCAGGCAGTATAACTGCTACTAGCTATGATTTGAGAATAGAATCCAACATGGCTGGTGCTGTTAGTGAGACATATAATTTAAACATGTAAACAAATATGGCTGTCGCCTGGTCATGCATAGCTAATGAAAACATATGAACTCGAGTATAGTAGTCGCACGAAAGTGAAATGCAAAATGTAAAACAAATGACAGTAAAAAACATGGAGGATGCGCATAGCAAGAGGGTGGCCACCAGTAACATGTATAAAAAATTATGTACAAAAAAATATGGCTTCATATGAAATAATGAGAATTGTTTGAGGGGGGGGGGGGGTGAGAGGATGGAGGCCTGCTGTCTAAATAGCCAATAACAATTGGCGAAAATCGTCTGCTGTAGTCGAACATACGTGAGTAATTGGTAGTGCTGGGAGGACCTCTGGAAATGTAAATTCTTTTAAAAATAATTTTTTACTTAAGATTTTATAAATTTTTCTGGATTTAAATTTTTTGTTAGGGAAAAAAGAAAATTCAAGGGAAAAAGGGAAATTTGACGGAAAAAGGGTAAGTGTTAGGTAAAACAGCCAATGGGGTCTAGAATTTTTAATTAATTTTTTTAGTGATCTTTTAATAATTTTCTAATATTTTTTTTTGTAATTCATTTTAATAAATCTTCTAATAATTTTTACTTAAAAGTTTTTTTGGTATTTTGTTGGAATTATTTGTGTATTTTCTGGGATTATTTTTGGGGTTAAAGGTTAATGTCAAAGTTCATATGTGTCAGAGATGGTGAACAGGGCACCGGAATGACAGAGAATGATGTCGGGCGGCCGTCTCCTGGTTTTTTTTAATGAATTTTTAAACTGTTTGTATTGCAAAATTTTGTAATAAATTTTAAAATAAATTTTTGTCAATTTTTAGACGATATTAAAATATTTTATACGATTTTTCAATAATAAATTTTAATTATAAATGTTTCATAATATTTTTAGTGTTTCTCGCAATTTTTTTTTTATTTTTGGGTTTTAGGGTCGGAGGTCACCGGAGTCAAAGTCAAGGTCACGGGACAAATGTCCAGGTCGAGGTCATATGGGTCCAAGATGGCGGACGGGTGACGTAACAATATGGCGGCCGACCGGCTCCGACCCCCCATGCCCTTGCGCCCAAGTCTCCCAAATCCTACTACTGCCTCGTAAAGTTGGTAGCGACGAAGGGAATGTTGCTCCTTGTCTGTCTGTTGAATTAAAAATGCAGGTGAACATTTGTGAATACTAAGATTACTAAAGTTTCTTTCTGTTTTTTGTCAATGCATTTAAATGTAAGAAGAAACTAATTATTTGATATTTAACAGTTATAATGATTTCACAATTTATCGTGGCCGACCCATGAATAAAGTGAAGATGTTAATGGTAATGTTAATTTTAGAAATGTGGTAAGCAGACACGATGTGCTCAAAAGCAGATGCTAAGCAAGCCTTTCAAAAGTGCTCAGTTTACCGAGAACAGCCTATATACTGGTTCATGCACTTCTCATACCGGAGGAAACACCCACTGTTAAGTTGTTAATGACGTGAACACCCAATTACGGCGGAGAAAGAGCGGAGCAGGTTATTTGAGGTTCAGTGTACTTTATACTTGTTACGGCAATGAGCGTGGAACGAACCGCTAACTGGAAATGAGGTACCGACTACAGAGACGTTATTTACTCCGACGATCGTTATTCCTGTTTACCTTGCTCATTTTTTTTATTGCCAATTCCAGACTTCATAACAGCGGAGGTTGTTTGTAGAATGTTCTTTTTTTTTTTGTCGGAACAGCAGACGCCATACAGGCGTACTTTGCGATTTCGTGTGTCCGCTTGAAGAGGAAACGAAACGCTTGCCTTCAAGCGAAGCGCTGCGGTCCAAGCTAATTTCGGAATGTAGCGTCTAGTGGTTACTCATTAACCTACCTTGTATAATGTCGGAGGATTATTATCTTGGCATTAAGCACATTACATCACTGATCTTCCTTTACGGAAAATAAGTCTGGTTGACAGACAGTAAATTTTTCTTCACTTATTTATTCAGACAAATTAGCAAGTGAACCGTTTTCTAAATAACTTGATAAGAGTTCGAAGCAAGTAAACAGTAAGTGGTCTGCACATGCGTTGTATTAACACGCGTAAAGTAGTATTAATGTCTGCACTTTATTTGGATCTGAAACTTGTGAAGAACAAGTTGTCGGTTTCATGTAATACCTACAATCGGAATTCCACAGGAAGTACTCAGTTGTGTAATAGGGCAGATTACTCTATTAGGTTACAAACGCATTTTAACCACACCATTGCCAGCGATTTAAAAATACTTCATTTAACGACATTAGCAATATTTGTGTAATGTGTAGTGTGTAATGTTCCATCAAAATTTCAATAGACGGTGTAGATGAGTGTTCTTTGCCTGACTTACACTGCGGAACATACGAGAACAAGGGAAACGGAACATATATCTGACCACTAATAAACCTTACCAAATTTAATTTCTGTAATGCCGTTAGGCAAATACTTAATAAAACGCGCCACCATCTGTAAGACAACATGCTACACAGAATAATACAACTCCTTAATACAGACGAACTACGGTAATTGAGGACAGTGGCAGTTCTGATTCTTTACAAACCTGAATAGGTTGTAAGAAGCAATGTTTGAATATTTTACGATGAGCGGTGAGATTATAAAGCAAAATAGACCTGGGCATTAAATTTATACTTTCAATTACCAAGGTCATTGAATACGATTAAAACTACTAATTCACAACTCTCAAATTCGAGAAATTGTCGCCGACACTAGCTGACCAACGTTTATGTTTTGAGCATTAAAAAATTCATTAAAGAGTATGTCTCTTTAGTATAGGGTCTTTGAGGCTAAAAATATGTGCAAACGGAATACAAAAGATATAATATAATTGTGGTGTCGGATAAAATGTTAATTAACAAGAGCTGCAAGCTGCTCAAGCTGGTTCAGACTTATCTGAGAATTAAAATGTAGGAAGTCGTAGACAGCAACTAGCCGAAGTAGTCACGTAAAAATTTCATTGCAGACATCCGCGCATCTGTAGTAGTTCCTCTTCTACGCCTAGCTCTTCCCTAAGTGTTAAGCTGACAGGCTTGTATGTGCGTAAATACAGCCCTTGCACATTCACTTCACATGATCGCGGAAGGCGAAACATAACTAATATTTAAGGATAGGGAATTTTCGCGAGTTCATTTCGGGACAAGAGAGATGTCAAACATATATACAGTGAAGTCACCTTTGCAATTGGATTACAATTCATTAGACACGCCCTAGACGCCTCTGAGCCAATAGCAAACTTGCAAGGAAACAAGTAGCGAATCCCATGCTGCCAGGTGCGAGGTAACACTGGGACAGCAGCCAATGAACAAACATCTGAGGCTCGAGTGTACACAGGACTGTGGAGTCCAGCCTACAGGTCATTGAACTCACGAAATTTTCCTATCCCTACTTATATTTAACAGGTTAGTCGTCCGAACTCAAGCCTCTTCTTTGCGTTAAAATATTATAATATCTCCGGACCATCGTTATTGCCAGGTCTTATAGCTATTCGGACGCGTATATCAATAAATTAATGCAAATTGCTAGCTGTGTGATCACCTGAGATCACCGCAGTCCTAGCGAAGAATACATTATGGCTTCGTAAAAAAAAAAACTATAACGTTCGCAGAGAAAGGTATTTTGAACAATCTTATTTTAAAACAAACAAATTCTCTTGTAGGTTATATGGTATCGCCTCCTACAGTTATAACAAAAAATATTTGCACATAGCAAAATGTTGACAACTTTTCCTCTCAAGCAGAAATTTAATTCTTTACCAGTTCTGAACTTAAAAAAATTTGTTTCTATTTAGCTTCAACAGACGAGACTGACAGCTCAGCTGGCTGATAAAATTCTAACTTACAAGAAAAACGATTTTAAAAAATAAATTATTCCTACGGCATTCAATTATGGTTTGTAGGTCAGTTACACAAATTTATACTCTCAAATTACATGCGTCTGTTATATCAAACCTAGATCATCCAGATAATTAAAATAATAATTAAAATTCCCCGTGTGTTACATTTGTTCAATTGTATCGCAGTTGGTTTGCACATATTGAGACCTATAATAAAATGTTTGTCAGTAATATTATATCTTAAAAATATATATTTTTTCACAGAACATAATTAACATTGTTTTTAAAGTGAAATAATAATTTTTACGCATAGCCAAAAAAGTTGCTGAAACTTAACTAAAATCCCTACCCAACTCTGAAACCACAAATGCGAACTGAATCAACAAGTTCCGAACACATGGAAATAATGTAAAGTCAGTGTTACAAATTATTGGGCCCGAGAAACTGTTAACTCAAACCAAGTTTTGGATTTCAGAGTTCTGAATCCCCGTGCTCTATGAAACGTTTCAGGCTATTATAATACAATAATTTGGAGAGAAAAAAAAAACTGGTAGTGGTCAAGGCAAATAAAAAAAAATACCGAGAGTTATTTCCTCGCGAGGGAGGACTCAACCGGCTGTCGCTTCCGTCTTCCGTTAGTTAAGGAATTTATGTGTGTATTTATAAGTATAGTCTTTTATACGGCGACCTCCCGCTGCACACGTCAGCGAATGGCGTCAATGGCTTGTGACATGTTCGAACAGCGTTCTCTAATCAGGTTCATGGTCCTTGGCCAGTGCCTCGCACAGCCAATCAGAGAGTGGGTACTGCCACGTCTCAGGAACCGGCACACAAACTAGTATAGGCTATTCGCGGTAAAACGAGCATTTTTGAAAGCCTTGCTAGAGATCTGTTTCTATACATGTTGTGTATTCCCCCCCAACTTATGTAAAATTAACATTGTCATGGGCCTCGTCACTTTATTCATGCGTCGGTCAAATGAAACTGAAATTATTCAGAAATATAATACCTTACAAATCTGCTAATCTGAACACTTCGGTGCATTAAAAATAAGGAAAGAGAAACAAATAGTTTAAAGTTATCATAAAGGATTACCTAACACTTTTTATTCAACGTTAGGATATGGAACTACTTCCATCCATTGTTACCAACTTAACTGGGCAAATGTCACTCAGTGCTCCTATTAGAATATATGCACGAATGGCCAGTGACTTTTTACTAAGGTTCATTCTTAAAGTGATCACTATATAATGAACAGCCTTTAGACATAAAGGTGAAGTAGATCGTTGACAGCTGCTACTCACGAACACACGGAAGTGTCTCGACAACAGGGGGCAACTTCCATGCCTACACAAATTTCTTTATTGGCTGTTTTTTTTTTTTTTTTGCTTCTTTAAGTTCATATCATTAAGGAACTAGTTCTTCGAACGACACGGGTAATTGGGGTAGTCGATTAAATGAAGAATTACTTCGGACATATGTCACCGCAGAGTTGTGCGCAAAGTAAAGTAGAAAGGATGACATTCTAAGTACACGAAAACCAAGCTAAGATTACCTGTTGTCAACAGACACGCATTTCAAACCAAAAAAATAATCTCTGGTTTGCCAATAAACCTGCGTGTGTTCTTCCCTTCTGTCTTAGTCGTGATATCAGTAGAGCTAGTGACTTTTCGCACGAGTAAACGGTAGACTTCAATACTATAAGTACACGGTAGACTTCAATACTATAAGTACACGGTAGACTTCAATAGTATAAGTACACGGTAGACTTCAATACTATAAGTACACGGTAGACTTCAATACTATAAGTACACGGTAGACTTCAACAATATAAGTACACGGTAGACTTCAATACTATAAGTACACGGTAGACTTCAATACTATAAGTACACGCTAGACTTCAATACTATAAGCACCCAACAGTAGTTAGTCTATTGCCATTGGTTGCTGTCTCCTTGAGAAGGTGTTTTCATATTTACCGCGCCACATCGGCACGGCTCCTACGTGATTCATATTCAGACAGTTATCACGTGTCAAAAAGCAATTCAGCCAATCAAGACTGGTAAACGACCCTGCAGTGTTTTGAAATAATAACTTGTTTTGAAATCATTTTCGCGAAATTTCACTACCCCTTGACATCAGGCATCGAGCTCATTTAGTTTATTTAGTATATACTTGTCTTCGCCAAAGTGCTCAACTACGTTGACCTCGTTGGGTCGTCCTGAGCTTTGACCTTGTAATTGCATGTATGGTGTCGTCTTTGTCGCCTGTTCGTTTTTATTTCCTCTAATTTCGTTTCGTTTGGTTCGTTATACCTCTTGACTGAGTTTCTTGTGTAGGGCAGTTTGTGAGTGTTTTAAATGCCGGCTGACAACAGCTGGTCTCGGTTTGTTTTTATGTGTATTGTTAATGAACCCGCCTAGCTGGCGCTTGAACTCCAATGCAGTGTATTTCAGCAACAAGTTTTTTTCAAACGAAACTACTATTAAACGTCAGTCCAACGTGCTGGTCTATAAAAAAAAACAACACACAATTCAGACGAGGGCTGTCGAGTATTTTCAAAATGCCACGCACGTCAGAAACACTGTTTCAGAATACTTCAAAACGGCCAATAACATATTCTTTCAAAGCGCTATTGCTCAAAATATACGCATCAGACACACACATGACTACTCAGGGGCACTTAACATAATTTTCCTACAAGTTTCCCATTTAGAATCACCGTCCTACAGAACGACGAAGGCACTGCACGTCAGTTCCGTAGCGTGTGCTTAGAGGCGATAGCGTACTTGATGCGCGTGGTAGTGTCGCCTTTATCGCTGCCGCTCACACTCCTCGGCCTCAAACGCGAGAAAAACCTCCAGCTAGGCGGGGTCCTTAATGTGATATTTCCCATTTTGGTTTTGTTTTTGGTTATCTGAGAGAGGTTTTGAAAGTGTTGGCTTAATGCAGTTATAAGTTGTCAAATCATTATAATTTTCAAAATATAACACTCAAATTCCGACAGAAGAGCGTTATAGGCAGTTAAAAGTGTCGAATTACAGTATAAGCCCGGTATACTGTATTTGTGTTACAAGTTACGAAAGGAAAAAAAAAAACTTTTCTTCTACAGTTCATGGTTAAAACTATTATATAAATGAATGTTAACAGTTTCGCTTGAATAGGCAAAAATATATTTATGAAAAGTCTGATCACTATTTTCAACAAAATACTAAGTGTCAATACTCGCTCCCCTGTTTATAAATAGCACTCATACTATATCAGTATGTTCTGCATACCATACAGATTGCCTAGTATGATGCAGAATTCGGGAAACTAAGACTTTTGAGTGTTATATTTTGAAAACTATAATGATTTGGCAATTAATAACTGCTCCGATAGCTCTTTTAGATAACCAAATTAAAAAAAAAGAGTGAAATATCACCTTAGTGTCATTCTCTGTCTCATTTGGCTACGCAACTGTGTAGTGACTTGTGCCTGGGGTAGTTATTCATATAGGCTGTTCAAGATAAAGTGAGCACTTTTGAAAGCCCTCTCATTTGGAATAATATTCAATAAATATATTTTATTTTAGCCGGAAACGTTAACTTCGGAGTGTGGTGGAATATACACATTGTGTTTATTACTTATATGGCAATATTTATTTTAAATAGGTGGTTAAGGGATGAAAAATGATTGAATGTAAAAAGTAACTAGGGCCTTAAGGGTCCTGTGTACTGAAACGTTTTCTGTGAAATCGTTGTTTGCGCGTAGACGCGTGTCTCGGTAAATACGTGTTCTGCAAATACGACTTTTTGCCAGAAAATAAATTCATTATCTATGCCCCTATTGTTTTAATTTTGTTATTTTAAGTCTATTAATGGAGAAAAAAAATCGTGAAAGTGGTTGAATTATCGCATTTTAAAGCTTGCCTATGAAGTTTCTTTATGCGGTAAGAGAAAAGTACGATTATACGGGCGTAGTTTAATCTGTGTACTTTCATCGCGTGTAATAAAACCCCTACAGATCTAGTTCACACAGTAAAGCGTCAAGACGGAAATACTCCACGCCTTGCGCGTAGGAGCGATGAGACACTAGGACTGCGTGTTACTGTCACCCGTATCGCTCCCTCGCTTCTTGACCGCGGACGCGCAGGTACATGTCCTCTTAAAAGTGCTCACTTTACTATACGATTGAAAAGCGTCGTGTGCAAGGTTGGCGGGCACTCACTGGGCGCGCGCTGCGGGGGTCAGGGGTTGTCACCGGGGGCACGGCCTTGTCGGGTGGTGAAGGGGGGTGGGGAGGGGGAGGCGAGTTTCCCCGAGCAGGAATGCAGTAAGACACTTGTCGCGGCTTGCTGGACTCGCGAGGCGGCGTGGCTTCTGCGACCGGCCGCCGACCTAAAAACGGGTTATCTGGCCCAGTTACCAGCTCCCCTCCACGACCACCGCCTTCCTGCCGCTTCGAAAAACTTTGAGTGAGATTAAAGGGGGCGGCGACCCTCCCCCCTCCTCTTCCGCATAGACGTCGTCGGGAGGTGGGGCTCTACCCACTCGCGCCTGGACCCACGTGCCCCCCCCCCTGATAAATAGTGGTCGCGCCGGCCCCGCTGGGCAGTCTTTAAAAGTGGGCTGTCCGGCTTTTTACCCCAGCACACGTGTCGTCGCACGCAGTCCGTTAGTGTCCGTAGTTTCCGTGTCCGTCGTCATGATCGTCGCGAAGCTGGCGCCGCTGCTGGCGGTCGCCGTCGTCTGCTCCGCCGCCGCCGCCGTCCCCGACGACTCGGTCGACGCCTGCCTGCGCAAGGACTCCATCTCCTGCGTGCAGATGTACGTCTTCCGCAGGATCAAGTCCTTCTTCGACCAGGACAGCATCGAGCTGATGGGCGGGCTGTCGCTCGTCAAGGCAGGCGAGGACGCGGCCAGGGCCGCTGGAGAAGACGCGGTGGAGAAGACGGTGCTGGAGTCCAAGGACGTGGAGGACCGTGAAAGCGCGCTTGAGAGTTTCGCGCTAGAGAAGACGTCGCGGTTCCTCCAGGAGCGCAGCTTGAGGTGGGACTTGTCCACCGTCGCCAACAAGATGGCGGAGACGGCGCGTGGGGTCGCTGATTCCTTGCCCACCGCACTCAAGGATGGTGTCTTCCAGCTCTTCGCCGATGACAACGACGTCGAAGGTGAGTGCTCGCCCAGTGCCACCAACTCTCCCCTGTCCTCCAACTGACAATTTCCTTATCTAACACATCTCTGTGGATAGCCTCTTGTTCATAGACTATTCGCGGTAAAAACGAGCACCTTTGAAAGCCCCTGCTTAAGATCTACTTGTATGAACGCTGTGTATTCTTCCGCCTTATATAAAATTAACATTGCCACGGGCCTCATCACTTTATTCATGCGTCGGTCAAGTGAAACTGTGAAATGTTTAGGAAAGTAAATATTTAACAATTCTGTTCATGTTTGCACTTCGATACATAAAGAAACAGAAAGCAATAGAAACATTTTAAGTTATGACAAATGGTTACCTAACATTTTTTATTCGAGGTTAAGATACGTAATTACATCCCGTCCATCGTTACCAAATTTACTGGGCGCATGTTATTCAGGGCGCCCGTTAAAATATATGCAGAAGGGTTGATTTAAAAAGTGCTCACTTTATTGTGGACAGCCTTTAGCGCGATGGAGCTATCTTTCAATTCATAAATAAATATTCATATATACGATGTACTTTTGGTTGCGTTTACATTATTATTTGTAGTAACTGAAATTAAATTCATGGGTACAATTATTAGCTTGTATGTATTTATTCAGTTAGCCTACGTGAATTCACAAGAAAAATATACGTATGTGTATAATGTGAAACTATCTTTTTTGCCGTATTAGGTTAAAAAAAAAAAAATGACAGCCATTTTTGCATATGGTAAAGAAATTTGTAGTAAGTTTCGTTACATACTAAAAACCTCATAGATAATGAACTACCACATACGTCATCATTTTAGTATATTAAATTGGCTTAAATTGGGTAACGTGACCAATCGTAAAACTGAAATTGCCAATTGCAACACGGACTTAAAGGGAAAATGAAATAGAGTGCACATACAATCTGCGCTTAAATCTCTTCCCGTGTTCTAACAATGACCTGCTTTCTCTCCAATAGACCTATCAGAAACAACGTGACTAACATTTCAGGTTATTACACTACCGTATGTATGACTAGCTTACTAGAAATTAGTATCACACAAAAATATTAATTATTAAAAGCAGTTATAAATCCTCTGCATACAATAAACTCAATACGTTTCCTCCCTGTTGATTTGTTAATGCTATGTATAATCATAATATCATGTATTTATTTTCTGAAGGACTAGAAAAATTATCACTTAGTTAATTGCAGCAATAGCTAGAATCAAAATCAAAATTCCCTGGAATGCTATCATAATATTTTTGAGTCTGTCTCATGGGTTTTTTTGTCTGTAATTTACACCTAAAACGCCCAAAATAAACATATCTATAAGCAAGCAAAAAGGAAATAGTTTCATACTGTAATTTCAAGGGCCACCTACAATATATTTTCTGGCATCTGTTACGTATTTTTGAAAATCCGTTCCTTGCATCCAACGCAGTTAAATATTTTTAGGGACTACGAAGTTAAACATCCTCAGTACAGGACGCATTTGTATATAATAAGCAGAGATTCATATTCAGGTCGAGAACAACTTACTTTTTTATGTAAGGTAAGTCAGGAACTCCCGAAAATCTTAAAATTTTGGTATAAATGTGCAAAATTTGTGTTGCCTTGTAAACTACACTCCGAGTTACTGCAGGTTTAATTGACTTCAGCGTTAGCCGACAATTTGTGTGGTGTATCCCGAAGGAGTGATTTTTAAACCACTGGTAAAAATTGTACTGTAAAGTGACCAATGATTAGTTAATGTGACCACATAATTAAATAATTTCATATAAGAGCCAGCGACCAATGAAACGTTGACTACTCTCATGTATGTACTTATATGAGGCTGTGAAGTCCACAGTGACACTAAATAACAACGCGAATACTACGGGTCTACATGCGACCAGTTAAATCATGTACCATGTCTAGTAAATTGTTACAATTAGGCCTACTTGTTTGGTAGGAAGAAATGTCTTTTAGAAAGACTGGAAACTTCTATGTGAATGCTGAAATCAACTTCTAGGGGTTAGTTTACCATTAAACTGTAGATACTGCCTTCTAGATTGCAAGTACACCACTGTTCACATAAAACCTTAACACTATAAAATAAGCAAAACCCTCTTTTGATTTGTACACGTTCGGTTAGCTCAGAAATTTCGCTGTCGTGCTACACGGAATTGCTATTCCTGGCTACCCTGGTTTATGTAACTTGTGTCTTTGAATTCTGAGGAATAGTTCAGAGATCATTCAGTAAGGCCAGAGCTCATCAACGACTGCTGTCATGCAGTCGTGCTATTGCGCCTGTCAGATAATGCCTCTCACACCCAGCCAGCATGAGTGCAAATGGCTGCACCCAGCAGAAGTAGTACACCTCTGCTGGTAACCAGTGACAGCTTACTAAATTCTTTAGAAATCGAAAATCACCTATACGAATAATCAAAGACTAATATTGTTTTATCGTATATAGCGTTACAAATAAGTAATGTTTGAATTCTTATTGTTCTTAAACAGACATATTTTTTCCTTTGGTGTTCGGTGATGGTGATAATATTCATAATGTAGAGCAGTGGTATCATTCAGTCAACATTTCACTCACTTGCAAGGAAGAAGACACTTAGGGCGTTGAACACTGAGCATTGGTATGAACAGTGATGGTCATGTGACCTCCCTGGACATTAAATACAAATCCGTGGGCACAGGGACAGACTGAGTTAATGGTATTTCCCGTTATGTTTCTGCGAATTCCATCTCTCGTGGTCATTGCTTTCCGTTTCACTGGACTGATTCGTCGGTAGTTAGCAGCTTACTAGTTATTTTCAGCACTTATTATTTCGCTGACATCAGTGACTCTTATTTAGAATACAGTCGTGAGAAGGAGCCTGGGGGCAGCTAAAAGAAGCGGGCTGATACACTGGTACCTCTAGGAGGCCGAGAGTTGTGTTTAGGTACTTACCAGTGGCGGCTGGTGATAGGATGCATGGCAAACTGGTTTCGATCACAACTGTACTGTTGCTTGGGATACTGTATAGATATTCCGCACCAGACGCCATACAGAGTGTGGTTTGTAGACTCACCCCACCCTCGCGAATGTTCGCGAGTTTACTTCTTCAGCGTACACCACACTTGCAGAGTCATGAGTGAACACCAACATGACATGCAACCAAAAACCAGATGCCACTGATTCTTGATGGATATCAGCTGCTGACTAATGGTCAGCCAGAAGGCGGAGAGTTCTACTGCTATAACCAGTCTGTGACTGGAGAGAGAAAGAGAGTAACTGTATAGCATCTTGATGACGTGTTGTGTCTCCCAGCAATTTTAGTGTTCTATATGATTACTTGTTTACCTGTTCTTTGACTAAGAAGATCAGTCTGATAGCAACTGTCTTGAGGTCTTCAGTAGGCTGGGGTTGTGTATGCTCTCCTGTATTTGACAGTGGCCAAGATGTGGCTAGCTGGGAGTCTGCATGACACAAGAGGATGTGTGTGCTCACCTTTATTGTGAGGGAAGTCACTAAATGACGTTTCTTTTAGTGGCCAGTCACTCATTTTTCTTATCACCCCCGTACGTGTGCCTCTTCTGAGTAATACAGGGTTTAGGATGTTCCTTTTTCTTAGTTACTTTTCTTTTATTTGATACTTTATTTTCGCATTACAGCATTTGTGGATTCCATTTTATTATAATATTGCAAATAATCTACATCAAGGAAGGTGAGAGTGGCGGGGTTTTTCTGCAGTCCACCCTGACTCCCCTAGCAGCATGGTGGTCAATTTATTGCCATTCTGTCCTATTCTATTGATTATTATATTATACCTATATTGCATCACTAACCTAGTATTACTTAGATTGTGTACTTTTCAATTCCAGCCATCAGTTTTGGAACTGCCAGCTGAGAGGGGGGCCTGTGGACTCCTGTTCGATACCCCTCCCCTGTAGACCAGTCTTTTAGTCTGAAAACTTGTCATAACATATACTCTTTCTTCTTATACATTGCATAAGTCTTCAGCATCATGATTCGTTTCCTATTCACTTGCCTTGGTCATTGCTATTCTGATTTCTCATGTCCTGTTTTCGTTGATTTGATCTTCATTATACTTTTGGAGTTCTTCATAGCAATGGGGTGGGGAAAAGCTCCTAAACTCATCAGTCACCTAATGATGTTTCCTTTCCAAGTTCTAGTCTATGTGCATTGGGAATACCCAAGCTGTGCGGTGGGGCCGCTCCTGTCACACTTTTATAGCAGTTTTACAGTGTCACTTCTCCAGTATAACAATGCATTTCCTTTAATTGGGTGATGGAAACCTTTATCTATCTATGGAGGAGAGTATAATTAACGAAATACTGTGGATTTTCTCGACTCCACTCTTCGAATTCTTCCATATGTTTACTCATCTTTCTTGTAAACTCTTCCATTGTCTTGACAGTTTTTCTATTTGCCATGATATTTCTAAGATACATTTCTAAATCTAATTAAGTAAATGACTGATGGTCATTGTTTCAGGGCGCGGCAAGAGGAAGAAGCTTCTGAAGAAGCTGCTCCCGCTGCTTCTGGCGGTGAAACTGAAGATGGCGACCCTTCTCGGCCTGTCGTACTTCGCGATCGCGCTCATAGCCAAGAAGGCGATCCTCGCTGCACTCATCTCCATCGCCATCTCCGCCTATATCGGCATCCGCAAGCTGCTGTCACAGCAGCAGCAGCACCATGGCTGGCAGCCGCACTACGAGGTGGAGACGTATCCATCTCACGGCGGGGGCATCGCCTACAGCAATGGCGGTAGTGGTGGCTTCAGCAGCTACGGTGGTGGTGGTAGCGGCTTCAGTGGAGGGTTGAGTGGCGGCTACGACTCCAGCTACAGCGGCCATGGCGAGTACGGCTCGCACTCCTCCCCGGTCTCGCACACACTCGCTTACAGCGGCCAGAAGCCCGTCAAGAGGTAAGCTCATGCTCCTTCCTCTCTGCCCTTAACTACATACTACATTAATTAAAACTGGATTTCAATTTTTTAAAATCCCTTTGGCCTTCAGTAGTCAATATCAGGATGTATTCATTCTCACGAAATTTCTCATAATTTAGCCATTGGGCTATCGTGTTCCTGGCATGGACCAGAACTTTATCCATCATTAATGCGAATTTTAAACCAACTGCCTTCATGGTTCAGCCCCACCTGATCTGGGCCATCGGACCGATGGAGACTCGAGAGAAAAATATTCCCCAATTCACTGTTCAGTCAAAGTAGGTAGTTACCTCAGTTTTATCATCGTAAATGTGATCAAGCTGTGGTAGTCTTTACTTTTCATGACACTGTTTGAGTGTAACTACAACCTATCCTGACTGCAATTATGTGTTACTTCAGACAGGCGATTGACCAGCCAAAGCAACCCCTCCTCTTACTGTCGTACTTTTTGTTTAGTCCTTTATCATACAAATTTTTCTACCTTCAATGGTGAAATGCTATGCTTTGGTCCCAAAATGTTCTGACTGTCAAAAAGTTCTTAATTTCGCCACCAGGTCCAAACCATCAAGATGTACTTGATCCAAGCTCAGCCTGTGAGACAGATACCCCACTTGGAACAGCAGATATGGGCACAGCCCAGGAGTTTCCACACTTTTATTAACCTCCACACAAACGTGGTTATCCAGCAGTGCCATAAGGAGACAGTTGTTTCCCTTGGGCTAGGAGAGTCTTTGAGATATGAAGTTCGAGATGCATTATTACTCATTTCCGCAGTCATGAATCCACTTATCTCAGATACTAGGGCTAGAAATAGCTTCGACAGGTCACATAAATGTGGAAGATCATCCGCTCCCGACAGCAGAACTTAACACAAGGATAGTGGTGTTGGAGTGGAACATATTTCCTATAGTTATCATAATACCTACCAGATCTTAAGTGTTCCATTTGGAATGCCAGCAGTGAGGCCAAAGGAGAGCAGCGTTTCCATATGTCAGCGATAACCATTACAGTTTTCAACAAGCTGTATACACATGTACCAGGTGTACCTGAGAGTAAGCACATCTCCTTGAAGAATAATAGTACTCCTACCAGGCGAAACCCTACACGCACTACAGACTGGTCCACTGTCCACACTCTAATAGACATATTCAGCTTTCTAACCATGCCTCTAACTCGTTACAGGTTGGTCCTTCGACCTCCCTTTCTGTGCATCCAAAGGGATAACCCACACCTCACACCCTTTACAAAGCTGGGTCTAGAGCACGTCAACTCCATGAGGTGGGCCATCGATGAGTCAGAAAAGAACCTGAGCACTTTCACCTTAATTTTATACACAGTATAATATTGCTGTGCCTCAACTGATGAACTCGGTATTGTTAAAGGCTCCTGTGAAAGTTGAAGCTTCATGTCTCGTTGGCAGTGAGGTCACTAAAGACTGCTAGGAATAGCAGCAACGGGGCAGGCATAGGTCATAACCTGAAGTAAGAATCAGCCCGGAATACGCCTGAAGTAATTTAGAAAATCTATATAAAAATAAATCAGCTTTCCCGGTCAGAGAATGGAACTCGGGTCCTCCGAACGCGAGTCTACTGTGTTACTACTGCGACGTCTCGCTCTGTACAGAATAATGTCGATTAAAATATTCACGCCATATAAATGTACACCATTTTTACACTTACAAGTGAGATACGACTTCACAAGCCCAGATAAGGTGTTGTTCCCAGTGTTATGTTGACGGTGGCACTCTGGTGTCTTTCCTGCTCCCATATTCCATGTCTCTGGCACACCCTGCATTATACATGGGTGTAACTTAGCTAGTCTGTATTGTGTGTTACGATGGGGAATTTTTCCAAACACTGCTGATCACAATTATTAAGCATCCGTACTGCATTGAAACTTGTAGAGCCTTTGCATAAGGCATTCTCTATGCATATATGTGACTCACTAGTTTCAGGAATGAATAATGAACACACAACTTTGAAAATGGAATTTCCTGCCCTTCTGGCATTCATTATGATACTCCTTTCGAAATTAGTTGACTCTGATCGCCTTAGTAAGGGAAGCATAGAATGTGTCAACTATATCATTAGATATGAGATCGGAATTCACATTTTTTTTCTCAAGAAAACTTAGTGTGATGAAGCTATCTGTCCCTATTTTTACATAGTGCTATCTCAATACAAATTTTTTCTTTTACAGTTTTAACACTTTTAACAAAACATTTAATATTTCTCGTAAAATGGAATCTTGTTAAATAAACACAGGATGAATATGCTTCAGGATTTACACCAGAAACATGCTGACTAAACGTGTGAGACAGATCATGAAAGTAATACTGCTCAAGTTTCTCTCTGTCAGTACATTTAAATTAAAAAAGAGTTGTTTGTTATTTCTGGATGCTACCAAATTATATTCGCTTTTGACACTCCAGTAGTTTGGCCAGGTCACTGAAGAAAACTTTAAGACTCACTATGCCATAACTAGAGACCTGAAAAAATCGCGAGTTCAATGGCCTGCAGGCTAGACTTTATAGTCTTATGTACAAATATGCCGATATCAACTGCACATTGGTTGTCTACTGTCCCACCGTAAGGCCACTATTGAGCAAGCATGCTCCAGGAGGTGTTATACACCATGCGGACCAATGGCTAAAGTTATACAAACGCACGTATTTTGAATTCTAGCTTCTCCTGAAATGAATCCGCGAATTCTTCAGGTCTCTAATGGTAACATGTTTAAAATGAGCAAGTAGACTTGTGCCTTAAATTTAATCATTAAAGACGACAAAATTTTCCCGTAATTATGCGATATACCGTCCAGAACCTGAGTACTTCGAGGCTCACACTTACAGAATTCGCTTTCTACATAGCATGACAGGGAGGTCTCCTTGTTATATTCTTAATATATTTATACATACTCTCGTTATACCATTGGAATCAATCGATACTAAACGATCCCAAAAAAAATAAGTTCCACAAAAATGGCCACATGATCCTGGCTGGTATTTGCGCTCGCCATCGTTCTGACTTTCTTTCATTCCGCAAACATTCTTTCGTTTAAACTCACATATTTGTAACAAGCATCGTCTCTGGAGCAAGTAACCGCTATATTGTCATATTAAGTGTTTTGCTATGTTTGTTAGTGCACTGTACACGCGATAATCATGGTGGTATTACACACGAAAGAACTCAGCCCGCCCTTATATAATGTTAAGAGGAATTATGGAAGGCGTCTAACAAGGACATGAAGCTTTCTCGGACCTATGCTGATACAACACATTTTCGTAATTTGGTTGAGAGGAATAATTGTTTGCTTGAGGTTCTGAAACACTGTTTGGTTACATTTCGTAAACTGCTTCATTTTTGACAACTGGTTTGCTGATATCCAAATATTTAATGTTTGAAATCTTCCACCGTTGCGTCAATTTCTTGTCTATTTTGCTACGTTGTACTTGTTCAAAACATTTTCTTCATCCTGTACGTAGTTTTCATTTCTATAATTAACAGATAATTTTAATAAATGTAAAAAATCTCTTGCTGTGCAGTATTTGTTACTTAATTACAGCATTTCGACTTAACTAGAAAACAATTTGAATTCGTAATGGCAAAGTAAAAATTTATTCCTGTTTTCTGATATTAAATGACTAATTATTTTGAGAACTTCATACTTGCAAAACCCACGAAATATTAATACTCGATTTTTTAGTATATTTGATTAGTATTTATTTATAGAATCTCGTGCATTGATGTTCTAGATATATCTGTAAGTCACAGACGTGGAAAACTTTCTATAGCGACACTATGAAATGATTGTTGTATTGTTTTAGTACTGAGTAATAATTTATGAACTAAAATGTTTCATTTTGATCTTAATGCGGTTTAATTGTACCCGTTTATCTCCCTGAAATATGATCAACAACAATACAGGCACATCAAAGGTCTGAAAAATCCAGTTGCCGTTAAATTATACCGCTTTGGTTAGCGTCATAGTTTAGCAATGGTTGCAGGACACGCAGCGTGAGATAAATGTTGTCTAGACTGTTCATGGTAACGTGAGCACTTTTCAAAGCCCTGCTCAAGATCTACTTGTATGCACATCGTGAATTCTTCCACCGTATATAAAATTAACATTGCCTTGGACCTCTTCACTTTATTCATGCGTCGGTGAAGTGAAATTGTGAAATTATTAAGAAAGTGAATACTTAATAGAAATCTGCTAATTTTTACGCTTCGGTGCATTAAAGGAAACAGAAAGCGAAATAAAAATTTAAGTTATCACAAATGGTTACTTAACATTTTTTTATTGGACTTTAAGATATGGAACTACGTTCACTTTATCGTTACCAACTTTGCTGGGCGCAAGTCACTCAGAGCGCCCGTTATATATATATATATATATTATATATATATATATATATATATATATATATATATATATATATATATATATATAATGTGCTCACTCTTTAGCCATTTGCGTACCTCATGTTGCGACGTGTAGAGATTGCAGCACGTTTTCAAAAAATAAAACCATTAGTGGGTCTTCCCTAAAAAAATTTCGTCATGAAATAAAATTAAGGTACGCCTATTTATTATTCGTTATGCTTGTACGCCTTCTTTATTGTATGCGTGCGTGTGCATATGTGACTGGTCATGCGAAAAGGAGCCTTATCATTCAGGAAGTTAAGGTCCCTTTTTCCATAATTAGTCACACACACAAAATGTAAACATTGTTGTGATAATAACATAAAATACAGCATGTGTGTCACTGCTGTAGCAACTGAGAAGAGTTGACAGTATATCAACGTTGATGGGTAGGTTTAGTAATCTCTTTCCAATACATGGAAGGCAGTCACTTAAAATGGATCCCGACCTACAAATTGTCATGGCAGTGTCATTTACAGTGACGGCATGAGCAAACAAAGATAGTTAAATTTTATGTAATTATGTTTTCAAAGTCGTTCAACAACTTATGACAAGACACTGAAATTTTATTTCACCAAATGTTGTTTTGCTACGTAAAATGTATGAAAACAAAATCTACACATCTTTCCAATTTTCGTCCTTAAAGGCAAGAAACTGACGCAATAGGGTCTCTATAAAGGATAAATGCGAAACCGACCGAAATTATGTGGCTACCTGCTTGCCACTGAAGAATAAGCTGCTCAGAATCAACTTCTTACGTAATGAGATCATTTTCTCTATTATTAGTTCTTTTATGGTTTTTGTCGTTTCGGTAATACAATAAAGTGTCTCAAGTATTTGAGATGAACCACGGTGTTTAGACAATGTGTTGCTGAACAAAGATCTGCGACCGCAGATAAACACATCGATGTTATCAAGCTGATAATTAACATAAATAACATGAATTTCGTCTATTACAAAAATAATTCAGAACGTGTTCTTGGCACATATGAAAATATTCCACTAAATTAATGTTATAGCTCACCAAACACATTATCTACAAATATGCGTAGAATAAAGACTCATTAAGATTTGCAATATCACATACAAAGTCCAAAATTTCACTATCAACACATTCTCCGTGACACAAGTCAAAACACTGAAACCTCGTCTCTAGGTACAGCTCGCTGGCCTGGCGCGGAGGCTTAACAGTCTTATTGTACTGAAACGTTTTCTGTGAAATCGTTGTTTGCGGGTAAACGCGTATCTCGGTAAATAAAAGTTCTGCAAATATGACTTTTTGTCAGAAAATATGCAAAAGAACAGTTATCTATGGCTCAATTTTTTTACTTGTGCCATATTAAGTGTCTACCTGGAGAAAAAAAATCGTGAAGATGGTCAAATGTTGCATTTTTAAAACTAGTCTATGCGGTTTCGTAAAGGGGCAAGAGAAAAGTACGATACGGACGTAATTTAATCTGCGGTCTTTCAACGCGTGTAATAAAACCCCTATGTTTTGAACAGTACAGCGTAACGGCGGAAACACTACACACCATGCACGTAGGCGCGATGAGGCGCTAGGCGTGGAGGTTTTAATTTGTGGGCGGGAATTATGTAAGAAAAGCGCATTGTCCGGCTGTAAAAAAATATTTGCAAGTATTCTCGTATATACATAGACCTATCCATACTTCCAGGTCCTTTATGCGACCATAAATACTTCAAGAGTCATTTCGTAATGGTCTCAACAATAAAGGCAATAAATTACATTTACATCACAAACATTTTTTTTCCCGGGCAATAGATATTAGGCTTCACTAGTATTAAAACCAACGATAGAAAACTGGTCCTTCATAGTTGTTAGTGTAGAGACAGTAATGTTGGCAACCAAGTACACGAAGTGTAGTCTAATGGCGGTTTCTTCACACTTCTTGAAGCAAACCTTTGAAAAATCACCTCTTGTGTGACGTTTCTGGTAGTTTCCAAAAATGGAATGTTTCGTAAGCGTTTTATACTGGTGTTGATATAAAACTACCGTATTGTTTAGTTGAACTGGAGTTTAACTGACATTTTGCTTTTAATTTTTAGTATTGCATTTATAATTGAAGTGGATAAAAACAGGGAGAATATAGGTGTGTCGGACATAAGTACGAGATAGTTCTTGTGCAAAATATTACTAGACTAAGTGCGCACGAATTCGGTGCGTTGTCCCTTTGACATAATTTTCTATACTTTGTTAAGCTTTGTTCGTAAGTGGCGGAGGAATATCCTGGAAGTAGAACTTTAGCATAGGGCTTCAGAAAAGTTGGCAGTAACAGTGAATTGACTACAGTTTCATATCCAATGGCCTGCTCTAACTCGCCATATCGAACTATTAATTTATTTCCGACTTAAACTTTTAAAGAAGATCATGTCGAAGGATTCTACTATGACACTTTAACTATTTACTTTTACCTTGCAGTACAGACGTAAGATTTATCCATCAGTACGATTCAATTTACTGTAATACAACAATAAATATATCCTCAGTTATGTAAATTGCCATACAGTTACGTGATAATAGTTTAGATGTTTTGTCCAAACAGTTAAAGGAACATTGCCACATTTTCGAAATTTTTCCTCTCACACGTATATTATGAGCCAGAAATAAAAGAATCCAGAATGTGTGGTAAGATGGAGCGTTAGGCGCTCGCCATACTTTAGCATAAGTTGTGTCCCAGTGTTTGAATCACACTTTTTTTTCCCTTCAATTTTGCACTGCCGCAATGCTAAATTATTCATTTCCTTCAATAAATGTAACGAAATGTTATCGAACACTTTTGTATTATATTGAATGTTCAATTTGCCTTGTTTGAAATACACTGTCCGAACTACGGCATAAGATATGTTTCATCACTAACAAACAAAAAAAGGCTCTTTATAATTACTAATATGATATATATATTATTATCCTGATTACGAAGAGCTCGTTTACAAGTTAGAGACTGCACATTAAGAATTGTTCATTTTTGTATTGTTTTTGCTGCTAAAAGCAATAACGAAACCCTGTCTTGAAGAAATGTGGCCATTGCGGTTGGCATAAAGCACAGTGGAACGGACTATTTAAGATCTATTACGAGAATACTTACATAACTTGTTCAGAGCCTGCTTACATACTTTCTATCCTTAAAAAACAAAATGGCAATTTCTTAGTTATCGTAATTACCCGAGCAGGCAGGCCTGTCAGCCTGCACGTCAATTCAGCTCGTTGCGTGCTATTTTCGCCGTTATCGCTTCGCTTCCCTTCTTTGTACAAGTAATCCTCAGCCTGATAGTTATATACACGTGTGTGTGTATATAACTATTCCACAGGATTTCTTGTTGGTCATGCAAACGTAAGTCACCAGGTCGGCGGGTCAGAAAGAATGCGAAGTAGAGTATGCATGTGAGTTGCGCAGTAGCCAGTGTCCCTGCACTAACACTGTACTGTTGCGGTGACGACCAGCGAATAGAACTTGAGACTGCAACACTGTTCATCAGTCCTGTGAGATGTGCATACGTCTCCTCCTCTCATCTACTTTTTAACACAACTGGAATATATATATATATATATATATATATATATATATATATATATATATATATAATATATATATATATATATATATATTCCAGTTTAGTCATAGTGTTTTATTCGTATAAAAGAGCGGGTCCGTTGACAATTCAAACATAAACAAACACACTTGTAACTGTTGACCACGTGACTTCGACAGTTGTACTGGTAGTGAGTGAGTCGATGTTAGAAACGAGCATACACTCACAGTGACAAAGCACGAATTGTAAAATATTTTCCCATACATGCACGGTAATATTCCTACAGTTTCTCGAGAAAGAGTCAAACGCGTAGGGAAGTCCCCATCTTTGTATAGTAGCGATAGTAAACATTCCCATATTTTCAGCCCTGATATGTAGTACTATTACCATACACTGTGTAGGTAGAGATGAAAGGAAAATCGCGAAAAATTTTTGAGCCAACATATCTTCTATGAAATTCTTATTTTCTTCTTTCATGATTGGATGATCAAAGTTTTGACTTGGCTAAATAGTTTGCAGACCAATCACGAACGTTCTGCCTTATAGTACCAGAATCCTCATTGGTCCAGTGAAATAGGACAGTAATGCCACACAAGCATGGAAGCCAATAAGGAAAGAAAACTGTCAGATATGTGTACAGTACGTTGAATCCTAGCAAACAGTCAACTTTTCCTTGCTATAAACCACTATCTCTATGTATAGGTCAAAAACTTTCCCTTGCTATAAACCACTATCTCTATGTATAGGTCAAAAACTTCCATTACAGTTTAGGAAATTTTCCCAGAACATTTCTTACAGCGTGGAGGACTGAGATCGGTGTACCTCATCTTTAGTCTGCGGCTGTGCTAGCGTGTACAACGGACCAATCAGCACTTCTCCAAGTGGCTAGCTAGCCTGCTAGGAGATGTGGTTTGACGGGAGAGTATGAGGGGTAGTAGGAGAGGGGGACTAAAAGTGGGCGAGGTGACCCAGAACTTGATTGGGGGACAGGGGCAGCTGACCTCCAAGGTCCCCGGCAGACCTCACCTCGCCGATCCATTGCTGTCTCGAGCGTGTGTAAGAAGGCTGTTGATTGACCCAGCGTGCTGCGTCATCCTCCACAACTGGAGAACAGGTTCCAGTGTAGGCCAGTCGTCGACGCCGCCAGCCTCGCCCTCCTGCTCCGCGCCGAAATGAGTTTCTCTGATGATCGCCGATTAACATACCTGTACCCGGCTCATAACAAGTCCTGCTTTCACCTGCACGCTGAGAGCACGTCACTGCTTACAAACATTGGCCGTGAAGAGCTTGCGTCATCTCACAACAAGGCTCCACCCGTTTCTGGGGCAGTTCACTTATTAGAAACACGGACATTCCGCGGAGTCATCCGGCAAGCCACAATCACTTTATGCACTCGAGCCACAGTTGGTTGCTTATTCAATGGATGTTGCTTCAGTTTAACCCCAGGCCCAGTGACATGGGATTACGTCCCTGGTTTCCATCCAGGTCTGTTTTTGGATCATACTTCTCCGGGGCGTGGCTGATCAACTGAGAGCCAGTTACAAACGCAACTGCTATAAATATGATTTTTAAAATACAGTTGGTCCTAAAATGGATTCCCGAAATCTTTCTGTCCCTGCTAATACCTAACCTGCAAGAAAACTTAAGTAGCTTTCTGAACCCCGTGTTAAACTGGAGCAACAGCGAATGAACAACCAACTGACGCTCAACAGTGGCCAGAGGTCACGAATGTAGTGGCCAGCTAATTACAACGTATCCTCTTACATCGCGAGCAATGGGTCTCGGTTTATTGTATTTATTCATTAACTCGTTCATGCAATTCGAGGTTAATCGAACGCATTCAAACTTATTCGAATGCCCTGTCCGGGCACAATTTCCTGCGCTTGTCTTCTCCTTCCGCCATAGTTACAATTAACTTTGCCGTTGACTCTATCACTTTAATAATGCGTCAGTCAAGCGAATCGTCTAAATTGCCAGAAACAGATGTATACATATGTGTGTGTATATATATAATTTAAATATCTGAAAAGTAAAATGACATTACAGGTTTAGAAATAATGGAAAATCAAATTTGATAGCGAAATACTGAATTTCCGGAAAGTCTTTCACTGACTACAAACCTTATTTATATCCCCTACATGTAAGGCAGAGATGTGAAACCAGTGCCAAATTGTTAACAAACTAACCAAGTTTTCTGTTCGCAACAGGACAACACATCAATAAACCCCTACGTGACCACGACGTAGCATGACGTAGTACATCTACTAGATATTCAATTTCTGTCCATACATTAGCTTTTTTCCTGAATTGTGAACATATCCAGTTTCCTGGACACTGCATCTGCTACACTACAGCCACATTACTGAAACCTACAACAAAAACTTTGTTAGGTTTCCAACATTTTGGCACCAGTTTAACATCTCTAGTAACAAACATTCCTCTGAGTGCATGCCTTTCCTTGTGTACTTACACATACTCCAGTTGGTTAACTGGCTTTTGGATTTTTTTGTCTCCAGATTTTGGAAAAGTGGAGGTTGCCCCACCATATTGCCAAAGTGTTGAAACCTTTTTTATTGTTGATTTTTTTCTGAATGGATGTGATATGTAAGCGGTGCTGCTGTCGCTGGACAATTGACTTATTATTTATTTATTAATGTGAATATTTCTGAGAGCACTGGGCTCTATTCTAGTCAGAATGTTGGCAGCTTATAATGATTATTGTGTTACACACAATAATCATTATAAAGCAACAGGACATTCAGTTGACTGTAAACAAAGTGTAAGTTGGAATCAAAGTGTAAGTGTAATCTATGAAAGGTCATCCAAGGTGAACAGTATTGAAATGAAGTTAATGTGTATCTTTTTAGCCTGTCTTGGCCGGTATCTATTTCTTTTTATTATTATTTACTGCGATTATTTAAGGAATTTGATTATCGATTACTTGATAGATTTAGGTCATGCTTGTTAACTGAATGTGCCTTTTTTCATTATTTAATTTTGCATTACTCTATGAGTGTAAAAATGGTTTCTTGCGAGGAGAGCCATATATCATTATTGCACGTTTTCGAAGAACATCCAACTCCCTTACAATACCCTTCGACCCATGGTCCCATATTAACAGCTAGTGACTTTTCGTGAAAAAATATGAGTACACGGTGGACTTCAATACTATAAGCACCCAGCAGCAGTATGTGTATTGCCATTGGTTGCTGTCTCCTTGCGAAGGCGTTTTCATATTTGACTGGGCCACTCAGAATTCGGCAACATCGGCACGGCTCCTACGTGATTCGTGTGCAGACAGTTAACACGTGTCAAAAAGAAATTCAGCCAATCAAGATTGGTAAACCACCCTGCAGGGTTTTGAAGTATAATTCGTATTGAAATTTTGTCGCGAAATTTCTCTACCCCTATCCATACTATATACATGTAGTGCACGTATGGCTGAATTAACACATACCAGTCTTTACGGATAAGTACACTTTGTAACTGTAATTTTAAACCTTTGAGAATTCTACAACTTTTTGTGGCACTGAAGACAGGATCGAAGTGAGCTGCCTATATTCTCTACTACAGTAATATCAGTTCGTTCGTCTCTGCATCTCTACTTACCATCGTGTTATTGGTCCTGGCTACACCGGACACGCCTTCTGTGTACTCGGCCCCGTTTATTATTGGCTGGCTGTTGGCCAGTGAAGTTACGTGTTGACTGTGCACCAATTATTTAATCGCGACATATCTAACAGGTTTTACAATGCGTCGTGTTCATTTGAGAAATTATTGAAAATAAGAGTTTTATTGCTATGAAGTTAACTATTGACTCGTAACTTTTTATTCAGATTTCCATAAAGTACAGGGAAACAGTGAAGCTATAGAAGTGCTAGTTTTGTTGTAGAGAGCAAAATAATATACGTGAATTCTACTCAAAGGGTTAAACGGTGCATGGTAGATGATTCTCTGTTCATAAACCATGATGTTTCACTACTTGTGTGTTGTGTTTCAGGTAGAGAATCTGGTCGCAGCTGACGAGCCACGCTAACTTCTCAACGTCTCACGTACTTTATTTATTAGTAACTTATCCAGGAGTGGCGCCTATCCGCGTTCAACACAGCCAGAGCTGCTGACGCCAGCGAGGGCCGCGCCCACAACACAGAGTCACCAACAATACAGAGGCGGAACAACAGCTTGTAGCTTACTACTGTCGCACACGCAAGCTGGCGGCACCGACCGGCCAACGCGTCAGCCAATCAGCGCCTGGTACGTGCACTCACCCAGCCAGCAAGGAAACCTACCCCAAGACGCAGCAGCCCATCAGACGCAAGGTCCCGTCCTCGCCAGCCAATTAGGGCGTATGTAAGCACACAACAGAGGAACAGCCTCGACAGACATGCACCCGGCCACATGCACCTCGACAAAGTGACACACACACGCCTTCAAGACTGACACACCGCTCTACACGTTCAACGAAACTACTTCATATGCCCCGTTTCAAGTTTCCAGAATATCCTTTCCGCATGTTTTTGTATGTTTCTTCCAAGGTAGCGGGAATGGCCTTATAAACCGAACGTGGCTACGGCCCTTCTAAGTGTTCTTGAGGAATATTTAAATATGTGGTTTTTCGAAATCAAATTTATTTGGCGAGTTAGAACTCGAGTTAAAAATATGAAGTAAATTTTCATATTTTAATTCCGAGGAACATTACTAAACCAAACTCGGAACTTCAGAACCGTTTTGAGTCATCGGAACGGAAGCAATAATTTCACTGATAATTTCGACGAACAAGTGAGTGAATCCTTAGCTGAAACTCGCAGGTTTTCTCCTCTCGTTGACATGCATGGGCATAAGGAGCAATTTCTCTGTATGACAGGACCCGTCAAGACAGTTTCCATGATTACGTACACACACAGCTATTATGTTTAAAATAAAACCGCCGTACAGATTTAAACAAATTCCCGCAGTGATTTCAATAAGCGGAATTATTCTTACCAAAACATTAATTATTGAACTGTTACGTACTCACGAATCAGTGCCTTCAACTAAGGTTTTACTGCCATGCCAGCGTAATTCTTTAAGCATCAGCAGAAATCACTGTTAGATTTGTTAAAGCCAAGAACTAAAATAATCTGTAGAATTTAACTGGTTCTAATGAGCTACTTCAAACATATAATCAGTCAAATACATGGATTTCAACCAGTTTATTTATATACCCTAATTTATAGTGGTCACTTAAACATTTCGCGAGTATAAACTGGCCTTAAAAACGACCAACGCTATTTGTAGGAAGCTTGTGTAATACCATGCAGTTGCCACGCCTCAGATCAGATTCACTTTGTACTAGCACGTATTTAATTGGTTATTAGCATAGATACAGGAGTAGGAACACCAATCCGCGTACAATAATAAACGAACATTTGATCGTTGTTAAATCTATGTTTCTGGCACGGGGGCTTTGGAAAGATGTTACCAGAGTCGCAACAAGCCCCTTAAGTAGTTCACCGCAGTGTTGTCCTCGTATGGTGACGTCACTCTTTTCTAATTCTTGATCTCAGCCCTTGCTAAGAGCTCGTAATTAGAAAGCGAAGAGAAACTTCCCCTGTCAACAATAGCTGCTGCAACCTTAGCAACGACTTCTGAAAACGACTTCGAGACTGGAAGTAAAACTTTATTGAATGATTTACGTAAAAATAATTTCATACTCAGTTTATTTGCAAAATAAGTTAACTAATGACTGACAAAAGGGCGTACTGAAATAAGACACTCAGATACGAAACCAGTTCACAGTTTTTATTACAAAGGCATAATTCGTATGCTTATCCATCAGTGCATTCTTCATCAGTCCGCAACGTGGAACATTGCACAACCTGTTGCATGCCTTTGTTTACTCGTATGCTTATCCATCAGTGCATTCTTCATCAGTCCGCAACGTGGAACATTGCACAACCTGTTGCATGCCTTTGTTTACTCGTATGCTTATCCATCAGTGCATTCTTCATCAGTCCGCAACGTGGAACATTGCACAACCTGTTGCATGCCTTTGTTTACTCGTATGCTTATCCATCAGTGCATTCTTCATCAGTCCGCAACGTGGAACATTGCACAACCTGTTGCATGCCTTTGTTTACTCGTATGCAATCGATCCTGCACCTGTATGGATGTCACATAGCATTATACGATAATGAGAAAGAAGACTAAATATACAGAAAACGCTCCATTGCACAGGCTGAAAAACTATAATTAACGTAAGTCTCTTTCATTCACACTTAAGTCGGAAGGTTCAAAGCTTTGATCTGAAATCTAAAAAACATGTAATTAATTTTACCGTGAACTAGTATCACGGATGAGAAACTGCATAACTAAAGACTGATTACTTTTTAACTGGACTTGTGATGAATAACTTAATTCACATATAGAGTTTACCTTAACTAACTCAAGAAATTTAAATAATTTTCTTGTCCTCAGTGCAAACATTCCGATAAACAAATGCCTTTCAAAACCAACTTACTGAAATTATAAAACGTAACGCAGTTAATTTAATTCAAATAATTTACAGAGTAGCCAACTGGCAATCGTATAAATAAGAACAAACCCCTCTAATGAACGTTAAAATTTCCCTACTTTTTGCTGAAGCTGGCTTTTGTAAAGTAGGCGTTTATGCTTAAACAAGAAGTTTGTAAAAAAAAAAAAAAGTAAAAATGCTGGACTGCAGTGACAGTGGCATGGTATAAAAGACTGCAGATGAATTTCTCTAATTCAGTTCACAACAGGTAACATCATGTTAGAAGACACGTAGAGAGGCGAAGAATTAATACTCTCTGTGTATTGTTGTTATTGTTGAAATAAATGCTATCATTGATAGTGTCACCAAGCTGATTGTAATATCTGTGTACCTTAAATTATTGTCAGTAATTGTTGTGGAATATTTCCTCTTTTGAGTATAGACTGTTAACTGTTCATACTTTGGGGAAATAATTTTTAATTGTGTATATTTATAGAATACGTTATTGCAACTTGTCGTTCGATTAGTACATATCTAATCGTATTCTGAAAATACTAATATTTTTACATATATGTTTAATATATTCTTACTCTTCGTGAATCCATTGCCATATAACTGAGATTAATCAGTTCAAGTTTTATACAATTATGTTATATATATTTATTTAACATTTTGAATAAAAATGCGTTTGTCATAAAAGCAGTAGAAGAAAAGATATTTTTTTTATCATGATAAATGGTTGTGCAGATAACAAAGTTAAGTGCGAGAAATGTTAGTTTCCTACAGAATTTCATACAGTTCAGAAGTAAACACACTTTCAGAATTACTGGCGTGTTACGAAACACAACAGCAACTAGTCTATAATGTCTACAATATAACTTATATGTGTTCAAAATAGTAAATACATTGTTTTGTTGTTTTAACTTAAGTTCGAATAAAATGTTATGTTACCTTTGTCGTAGTTTTAATAAATTCCCTTTCCTCAGGATTACCAACTAGTCGTTTTATAATTAGATTATACACATATTTTGAAACAATTATTAAAGTTTACTTCAGTAGTACGCCTTAGTCGGTGTCTACAAGACATGATGGTTGATATTTATTCATATATTTACCGACCTTTCCAATCTGTGGCATAACATTCATCAGTGTAAAAGACAACATTGTCTTAAACTTCTACTATGCGAAAAATATATAATTATAAACGGGTAAAAAAAACCATGCATAAGTACGTCACACACTACCTTATTCATTCGCACGAGAAGATGTCAAAACTAGTACGTGGTAGGTATACATATCTGATAAGAAGAATGACTGGAAAAAAAAAAAAAAAAAAAAAAACACACAAAAATTTACTAAACCAATTTTTTTGAGGAGAAAGAAAAATAATTTTAACAACAATAAAACTTAGTGGTAGTTGCTACAAATTAAACTTTGTTTTGTAATAACCATAAAAATTGTATATTAAAAATAGAATTGTGTTCATCAAATTAAAAAAATAATAATAATTTAACGTCGTAAATTCCCACAAGTTATTTCGCAGCTGACATATTACTCTTGCTGCGAATGTTAAGAAGCTGCTGGTAAATATTTCCCTATGTTTTTTCAAACATCGATCAGTGTTTAGACAACAGGATCTAAATGAATGAGAGCTGGCTTCATGACCGTCACGCCGCCAACATTAGCTGAGAGCATCGTGATTAATGTACACATTCACATAAAATTATGTACATGTTGCACAGGATTGTTATATTTGGCCCGTATTGTGCACTGCGAGGCCTAGTGTGCAATGATCTCCCCTGTGAGTAAGTGATCTGCAGACTGTACGTGTTATGTACATGTTGCACAGGATTGTTATATTTGACCCGTTTTGTGCACTGGGAGGCCTTGTGTGCAATGATCTCCCCTGTGATTAAGTTATCTGCAGACTGTACGTGTTATGTACATGTTGCACAGGATTGTTATATTTGACCCGCCTTGTGTGCAATGATCTCCCCTGTGAGTAAGTGATCTGCAGACTGTACGTGTTATGTACATGTTACACAGGATTGTTATATTTTTCCCGTATTGTGCACTGCGAGGCCTAGTGTGCAATGATCTCCCCTGTGAGTAAGTGATCTGCAGACTGTACGTGTTATGTACATGTTGCACAGGATTGTTATATTTGACCCGTATTGTGCACTGCGAGGCCTAGTGTGCAATGATCTCCCCTGTGAGTAAGTGATCTGCAGACTGTACGTGTTATGTACATGTTGCACAGGATTGTTATATTTGGCCCGTATTGTGCACTGCGAGGCCTAGTGTCAATGATCTACCCTGTGAGTAAGTGATATACAGACTGTACGTGTTATGTACATGTTGCACAGGATTGTTATATTTGACCCGTATTGTGCACTGCGAGGCCAGTCTCAATGATCTCCCCTGTGAGTAAGTGATCTCAGACTGTACGTGTTATTACATGTTGCACAGGATTGTTATATTTGCCCGTATTGTGCACTGCGAGGCCTAGTCTCAATGATCTCCCTGTGAGTAAGTGATCTGCAGACTGTACGTTGTTATTACATGTTGCACAGGATTGTTATATTTGGCCCGTATTGTGCACTGCGAGGCCTAGTGTACAATGATCTACCCCTGTGAGTAAGTGATCTACAGACTGTACGTGTTATTACATGTTGCACAGGATTGTTTATATTTGCCCGTATTGTGCACTGCGAGGCCTAGTGTACAATGATCTCCCCTGTGAGTAAGTGATCTGCAGACTGTACGTGTTATGTACATGTTGCACAGGATTGTTATATTTGCCCGTATTGTGCACTGCGAGGCCTAGTGTGCAATGATCTCCCCTGTGAGTAAGTGATCTCAGACTGTACTGTATAATGTCACAGATGTTATATTTGCCGTTGTGTGCAGATGTACATGACCTTGAGTATGATCTACAGACTGTACTGTTATGTACATGTTCACGTTGTTATATTTGACCCGATTGTCCTGGTAGGCCATTGTGACAATGATCTCCCCTGTGAGTAAGTGATCTGCAGACTGTACGTGTTATTACATGTTGCACAGGATTGTTATATTTGACCCGCCTTGTGTGCAATGATCTCCCCTGTGAGTAAGTGATCTGCAGACTGTACGTGTTATGTACATGTTACACAGGATTGTTATATTTGACCCGTATTGTGCACTGCGAGGCCTAGTGTACAATGATCTCCCCTGTGAGTAAGTGATCTGCAGACTGTACGTGTTATGTACATGTTGCACAGGATTGTTATATTTGACCCGCCTTGTGTGCAATGATCTCCCCTGTGAGTAATTGATCTGCAGACTGTACGTGTTATGTACATGTTACACAGGATTGTTATATTTGACCCGTATTGTGCACTGCGAGGCCTAGTGTGCAATGATCTCCCCTGTGAGTAAGTGATCTGCAGACTGTACGTGTTATGTACATGTTGCAAAGGATTGTTATATTTGACCCGTATTGTGCATTGCGAGGCCTAGTGTACAATGATCTCCCCTGTGAGTAAGTGATCTGCAGACTGTACGTGTTATGTACATGTTGCACAGGATTGTTATATTTGACCCGCCTTGTGTGCAATGATCTCCCCTGTGAGTAAGTGATCTGCAGACTGTACGTGTTATGTACATGTTGCACAGGATTGTTATATTTGACCCGTATTGTGCACTGCGAGTCCTAGTGTACAATGATCTCCCCTGTGAGTAAGTGATCTGCAGACTGTACGTGTTATGTACATGTTGCACAGGATTGTTATATTTGACCCGCCTTGTGTGCAATGATCTCCCCTGTGAGTAAGTGATCTGCAGACTGTACGTGTTATGTACATGTTACACAGGATTGTTATATTTGACCCGTATTGTGTACTGCGAAGCCTAGTGTACAATGATCTCCCCTGCGAGTAAGTGATCTGCAGACTGTACGTGTTATGTAGGTAAAGACTGGTTCATACCACTGGAACCTAACACGAATTATAAACCTCATTGCGTGTGATACCAAAACAAGTAGTGCGTCATCTTAGGTACAGTACGCGTCGAAGAAATTTTTATTCACCACATTTGAAACAATAAATTTGGTACGTTCAAGAGGTTATAATTACTCTTGACAGGTTCCACATATAGCATCTCTTTCGTTTTGATATGCAGTAATGGTTACAGAATATAACAATGCTGGAAAACTGCTTTAAAAAAATTAAATCTCTACTATTTGCTTTCAAATTTCAAAATTCAATTGATAAAATACGTTATTCTACAGCTCAACGTAATTAGTAATGTTATTAGAAATTTTATTTTTTATTTTTGTTGCGCTGGTCTCACGTATTTCGGAGAGCTACAACTCGAAGTGAACATAGCCAGAAGTTGAACCTTATCGCAAATGAACGAACTGTCTGGTTTCAAACAAACTGTCTGTCTGGTTTCAAACAAACTGTCTGATTTCAAACAAACTGTCTGTCTGGTTTCAAACAAACTGTCTGGTTTCAAACAAACTCTAATTCGCCGCTCCTATGACTTCAACATACATTTCAGTTTAAACCAAACTTTGTTTGAAATAACATTTACGAATTTGCACGAATCAAGATTTGTAGATAAAACATTACATCTGCACTAGGAAAAAGTTATAAATCATTTTTTTTTCTCATAATTATTTGGTGTTTTTATCAAGTCGTTATACTCTTCATGACAGGAAGTTATATGTTCATATCTGTAAAATGTTCATATCAAACTGGCATCAAGCACAACCAGGCACATTCAATGATACAAGCATGAACTGCAAGCAAAAAGCGAATCATACATAAAGGAACACATTTTATACGAAATTCGTTTAAAGTCCTCCAGTAAAAGAATCTCAAGCAGAATTATTTCTACTATTTTAAAGATGATGACGCGGGGTTCATGTGCTGAAATTCCGGAAATCTAGTTTTTAAGTGACTGCAATGATTTAAATAACTACATTATTTTAGTACTATAGCGACCATTAAATATGAAGTGTTTATAATGATGCTCTGACAAAACAAATATATATATACGAAGAAATAAAAATTGTTGACTAAAACCGCAGAAATGTTACATTTGAAACATGTTTCTACTTTTAAAGTAGCTTACATTTTTCACTAAAAACGCAGTCATGCCACAGAAAAAAAAAATTTTAGTCCGTAATAATCATGGGATTTTTTTTTCCTAATAAGAGCTGCATGGAAAAAATAATTTTCTGGGTTCTGCACACTGAATTCGAATATATGTATAGAAGCCAACCAGCGTTAAGATGGAAGTGTTACTGAAGTATACAAAACGGTCTGGCAATTCTTTGGTACCTGACAATAATAAACGGCAAGAGAAACACGACATGTATGATACTCTTTCCAAGCAGCAGTATTTAAAACAATGACACAATAATTTTAACAGCAGGCAATGCGTTGATTTAACTGTCTTCCAAATACGCAAGACTCGTTAAAGGTAAATTTAGTTTTGTTATTGTTGGTGCGAGTAGTATAGTGCTATGGCTAAACATTTTACAATGTATACTTGGGTACTTATCATTATTCATCATGCCTTAGGTACATGAATCGTTTACGCCAGATACATTAGAAACAGTCTTTGCGTGCTCAGATTGAAACTGTGTGTTAAAGGCTGTTCGCGATAAAGTGAGCACTTTCGAAATGAACCTTAGAAAAAAGTCACTGCTCCTGCCTGCATAAATTTTAACGGGCGCACTGAGTGACATGCGCCCCGTAAAATTGGTATTGATGGATGGGAAAGTAGTTCCGTATCTCAACGTGGAATAAAAATGTTAGGTAACCATTTGTGATAACTCAAATTATTTCTTTCGTTTTCTGTTTTTTTTTTTAGTGCATAAGTGTAAAAAATACCAGATTTGTAACATATTAATTTTTCGAATAATCCCACATTTTTACTTGACCGAAGCATGAGCAAAGTGACGAGGCCCATGGCAAGATTAGTTTTACACGAGGCGGAAGAATACACAACGTACATACAAGTATATATTAAGCAGGGCTTTCAAAAGTGCTCATTTTACCGTGAACCTCCTATACCTATGGAACTACGTGTATAACCACGCAACAATAAACTGCGTACTTAAAGATCAGAGTCTGTTATTGGGTTTATGTTCCCAAACATCCTGCCATTAAACTACTTAAATCAGGGGATTAGTACACTAATGTTTTAAGGGGCCACCCTGGTGTAGTGGTTAGACTACTCGCCTCCCAGCAAGGTGAAACGGGTTCGATACCCTGCGGCGTCGCTCCCGGATTTTCGTTCTTGGGAATCGTGCAGGACGATGCCGCTATTCGGAGGAATTTTCTCGGGGATCTCCCATTTCCCCCGTCCTTGCATTCCTGTGCTGCTTCATATTAATACCTGCCTTCACCCTCACAGGCTCTCAGGATCCCATACGTCAGAACCTCTCCATACCCTTCAATATTTCGAAAACATAAGTAAAGAAACATAGCGAGTTTCATTACACGCGGCTTGTATGAGACTGCGTCACTCAGCTACTGAGCAGCTGTAACTGTATTTGTCACTTCAAAATTTTCTTTATCCTTGTTTCAAATCGTTGTTCAAATGCTAATTCCAACATTATTTCGCCAGAACAAGACGGCTCATTGATGTCGAAGCGTCTCAGGTACAGCACGTTGGTAAAATGACTGCAACAAAGTTTGAAATCACAATTGTAATCACTCACACACCAACCGCCTGTGTTTGTATGCCAGTGCTACCATCGTATACTTTGCTACTACAAAATAAACTTTAACACAACATTTTAGAACCTAGTTGTGAGAATAATTTTATAAAATAAACTTGACGCACACGGTTCAAGTTAGATGTGGTCTTCTGTTCACGATAAACCCATTTTCTGTTCACGATAAACCCATTTACGTTCAAGTGTCATTCTGTCGTCAGCAGGCTAGTGGGAACAAGAAAATGTTGCAATTTCTTCGGATGATATGCTACCCCTGAAATACGTGTACATTTGAGTGAACTCTGCTGTTAGCCAAGTGTTTGTTAAACCCGCCGTAAAACCAATGAAAAGTCTGCAGGGAAACAAGAACGAAATACCAAGCTGCCTAGTCTGTGATGATAGTGGCTATAGGCTATTGACAGTAAGATGAGCACTCCTGAAGTCCCTGCTAAAGATCTACTTGTATACACGTCGTGTGTTCCTCCGCCTTATGTACAATTAACATTGCCTGTGTGGCCTCACCACCTCATTCATGCGTCGGTCAAGTGTAATTGAGAACGTATTAGGAAAATTAATTCTTTACAAATCTGCTCATTTGTAGAATTAGATGAATAAAAAAAAAACAGAAAGCGAAAGAAATAATTTTGCGCTTTCGCAAATGTTACCAAAGACTTTTTATTCGACGTTACGATATGGCACTACTATCCATACATCGGTACCAACTTTACTGGGCGAATGTCGCTCAGTGTGCCCGTTAAAATATAAGCGTGCAGAGGCAGTGACTTTTTTCTAAGGTTCATTTCTAAGTGCTCAATTTATCGTAAACAGCCTTTAATCTCTGGGGTTCCAGACAATGTACTTAAGCTAAATTATTCACAACATTGTGCTGCCTATTGCGCAGTTCATTGATATTTCAAATACTTTTATTACTATCTTCAATAAAGATGAAATCGTAATGAGAGAGATCTAATTACTGGCAATAGAGTAGTAGGAAAATCCACTTATTTTACACGTTCATTATGATTTAGACTTGGGGTACGTTTGTGTCTCTGGAGCAATGCTTATTCCTCCGTTTCTGCTATTATTTTCGTGTATTCAGGCCAAAGATTGGGAACACTACAGCTCTGAGCGCATGACAAATTACAAGTGTAATGTCTGCCCGCGTTACCATCTTGGGGCCGCGGTTGCCGAGCGGTTAGCCCACTCGCCTTCCACCAAGGCGATCGGGTTCAATCCCCGGCCGGGTCACCGGATTTTCGCATGTGGGAGTCGTGCCGGGCGATGCCGTTGTTCGACAGGTTTTCTCGGGGATCTCCGGTTTCCCCCGCCCTTCATTCCGGCGCTGCTCCATACTCACCTCAATCACCCTCATCGGCTCTCAAGACTTCGCTGTTAAGAGCGGCCCAAATCCCTTTACTCACTCATTGCCGCCTTGAAGGCCGCACAAAGCCACAAATCACTGAAGACTACATAGGCGAAGCCAGCCGCTTGTATCTCGAACTACAGTCACACATGCCAGCAAAATGGCGTCGCTGGCAAGTAACATGTTGGGATTCATTCAGCAGACCAGAGTCTGGTAACTTACTCGCCAGCCGACAAGGCAGCCAATAGGGAACGATCCGCAGCATGCGATGACCAATCAGAAACTAGGGCCGTCCCCAGAGCCTGGCACAGCCAATCAGAGACGCCGTTACGCCATCTCACCTATGTGACAGAGTAGAGGAGGCTGCGAGAAACACACTATCCTGGAGAGCGGCAGACGAGTGACTGCACTAGCGAAAGAATGCTATGGGTAATGGAAATTGGAGTACTCTGAGAAAACCCTTCTGGCCTCGGTCTTCACGACCACTCTAGGCACGGTAGAACGAGGATACTGACTCCTAGATGTCAATTACTCTAGATCTAGCTGCGAACTTTTCTCGATGTCAGAGGCTTCGCAAAGTATTACCCTCTGTGTATTTATACCAAACAAACCTTCATTGAGCTCAGAACTGAAGCAGCAGTAGTCAAATACTCAGAGAGAATTTACAATGTTCTAATTTATTAAATTTCTAACTTAAACGTCACATCAGGAGGCAACATAGAAAATGAACGATACCAAACATAAAATTTATAGACAAATGCACACTTCCTTGGCCAGGATCAACCCTTGTAATACAGTCAGACGTACAGTGGTTAAATGGCCAGAATTAAGGCTGGCTTCATTTCGGCCAGCACTGACACACTAAGAAATGTTTCACAGAGATTTCACAGTAAATACCGGTTGGTTTAGGCCATTCGTCCAAATATAACACATGATGATACAGACCTGGACATTCGCCCAGCAACTTCGTATTTGGAATTGTGAAGGGCTTATTAACGACGCCTGGTATTATGCCTGAAGGCTTATCAAGGGACGGCTTACTAATTAACTTATGACCCAACTTAAAGTAACATCTACGCCTTACCTGGGATTCGAACCCAGAACCTCTCGCACCGTCGACCGGCGGCACACCAAACGGCTGCTCCAGTAACTTTGTGTATCGTATATTTATCAGAATTCCATTAGTTAATATATTTTTTTTCGTGTTCGTAAAATACACTTGAAATTTGATATCTAAGCAAACACTAATGCTCATAAACTTCCCCCTCCACCCCCTCAAGGAATACATTTTACATAGTTACTCTGTACAGTGCTGCCGAAAAATATAAACCATTATGAAATCAGGGTAGCCTGCCCTCATCGCCCACTCATCACCACTTATGCATATTGCATATATATATATATATAGAGAGAGAGAGAGAGAGAGTAATAACATCATCCCTATTTATATTTTATTGGTCTTACGGCTAGAGATTATTATAGTAAAATTTCTGAGTCATACATTTATTTAAAGAAAGAAATATGAAATGTATATATGTGGGTATATTGTTGAAAAATATCAACAGGTTTATAACCGAAAAAATTTGAATATTCAAGTTGCTAATGACCGTTTGAGAATCTAGACACTAATACATAGAAACGTAAGTTACATGTATGGTGAACATATCCATCCTTGAGACTTTTGAGACGAAAAATTATAAAGTGAAAAACGAGGTATAAGATTTCAGACTGTTTAAGATAAATATGAGGAGGATTTGTTGAGCAATAGTCTATTCACAAACAAAAAAAGGCAGAATAAACAATGCAATTTTTCAGCATTACAAACAGCTACATATCGCAGACAGGATAAAAGAATGAAAACTCCAGTGGATGAAGCACATGAGAGTGCTGCAGAAGAGAGAAACACTCGTCAGTATTTTGAAGTATTGCCAGGAGGAACATCATTATCTGTACGTCCAGGGATTGGTAGACTGATGCTTCTTCAAATATAAACTATTGCGAATAATTTGCACGGAGAGAAGTATAGTGCATCACATTGTTTACCAAGAACAAACCACTTTTTTGTTGATGGGATTATGCAGTAAAACTATTGCTAAAAGTAAGACACAAAACTGTTACATCTAATTGCTTTGCATACCTCTTATTTGCCGCTGGTTTAGTTTGACATACATAATAGTTAATTTCAAGGTCCACCAGGCGGACCCTTTGTAAGTACATGTTTTGTTAAAGATGGTTATGGTTTTTTAAGATGCGCTTGAATTGGCAAAATAGTCATAGAGTAGACATCATGATTTTTAGCATTCGTTAAACACTGTAACAGGGACACAACAATCTTGTACGTAATATTCGGGACTGTTGATAAATCATATCTAGAGAGCCAACATATCCTCTATAACAGTCTAACTAGTTTATTTTTTAATGATTGGGTGAACAAGGTTTTGACTCTGCTAAGTTGTTTGCAAACCAATCACGAACGTTCTGCCTTATCGCGCCAGAATCATAATTGACCCAGTTAAATATTCAGTAGCTTCATACTTGCATATCAGTCAACAAGGAAAGAATCCTGTCGAGCATGTATACAGTACGTTGAAACCTAGCAAGCAGTCAACTTTTCCCGCGATAAACCATCATCGTATCATCCGTGACTACGGATGTAATTAACTGCAGAAATGTCCATAAACACGAACTGCACTGAAACATTTTAATTGAGGAGCTAACAGTTTTCAAGGATATCATGCTACTCCCCAAATCCCATCGCACATGTGAGAGTCCCTTCGCAGTTCTGTAGATTCCAGTGGCACAGGACAATATAAAGTTGTGTTTATAACCGATAGAATGACGTGTGTATGTAGGCTCTTCACGATAATGTGAGCACTTTTTAAGGCCCACGCATCAGGCATTAACCGCTAGTAAATATATCTTATAGCATTCTCAGGCATTAAATTTTGATGGGGGCGAAATGTATACACTGTGTTTATTGGTAGATCCACGAGTATCTCGCGAATTTAATTCAGAGGCGAGGTAGACTCAAAGCACTTGTTCTTTTCTCCTACTGTTGTGATTGGACGACAGTTCTTCAGACACGCCCCGTTTAACTGTGAGCCAGTAATAAGCTGGAAGCAGTAGTGTGAGTGAGTGTTTAACAATCCTGTACAAAGGCCTCACTTGATCACAGCAACCAATAAACAAACGATAATGTGTCTCGAGGGTATAGAGGGATGTCCAGCCTAGCTTGCTGTCAACCCAATCCGCGAAATACTCGGGGCTCTATTTATTGGTGACATGGCAATGTTTATGTTGAAAAGCAGCAGGAAGATGGAAATTGGACGAAAGGAAAAATTGATAAGGGCCTTAAAAAGTTCTCACTTTATCGTGAACAGCCTATAGCAGGGTTGCCTGGTGACAGTGCATGCGGTTGACACCAAAGAGTCTTAAGTCTTATGCGTTAAGTCTTAAGTATTTCCCCAATTTTGTTATTGGTGCATAGCTGTAGAAACTAATTTGTACCCGGGCGAAGCCGGGTCTGGTCGCTAGTAATATATAAAGTATTTGAGCACGCCATGAGGGCGATATGTTTGTGGCAAGCGGCGCGGCGCTACGATCGGCGTCCAGCCGTCTCTCGCTAGCGCACTCTCTTGGCAGACGTGTGAACTACGTCGACCTTGACTCTACTGGTCTGGAGCTCCTCCACAGATCGCACGCTAGATGCATGTTGCACAAGATATCCTGGGGAACGCGACATGACACTTGTTCGCAGACGCGCGCTGTATGTTAGAATTCGCCTGGCAACCGCCCTGAGCGTACTTCGGCTCGTCTCCATGAAAAGTTCGTTGAAGTCAATGCCTCGGTGTTCGAATCCAAGCTAAGTACAGCTGGAGTTGGAGAGATCTGGGCGGCTCTTAACATCGAGATCTTCAGAGCCGATGTGGTGCCCCCCTTGCCCCCCCCCCCCAACAAGCTTCCACTTCGGGTGTAACAATTTTGAGTTCGTTTCGCTGCGTCTCATAACTTCCGCATAGTATAACTTTTGACTAGGAGAAGCTACGACACTCGTATAAGCTTCAATCGACAGCTCTCGTGTCAAGATCAACCGATTGTGCGTATAAAAACATTCGTGTAGCGTGGTTATAGGGAAATTATATAAGTTTAATGAAAAATATTAAGAAAACTTAACACAATTTCCGACATACTCGTCAAAAAGCCGAGTTAGAATACAGAAATCATATACGGTTTGAATGAGCATTTTAAAAGCAATTCAGTGATACCTACACAAAACTCCATAAGATCGAGTGAAGCGGTGCCGGGATCGTAAAATATACATCAAGGTGTCCGAGCGAGTCGACGTAGACGCATTCATGCAAAAAAATGTCCCCAACACAGCCACAGTTAATTTTTTAGTGTAGGAACGATTAAAAAATGTTTAATTTAACCAAATTAATTTGCTGTACTTATTTGGTTGCCCTAAACTGTACGATTTGGCTGGTGTTACTAAAGATTTGTGTTGCTCTATGCGCATTAAAACGTGTTTCGGTTATTATGAAAAGGAACTTAAACGACACTTGATGTTCGACTACAGAACACTTTCACCGGAGAGCGATCCCCTAGCAACGTCATCGAAACTTACTTACTTCTGATACACTAGGAATGTCTTTGAATACATATTGTTCAAATAATTGACAGTGTACGTGATAAATATATGTTTTATTGGGAATTTTTAGACACGAATTATGCATCAGTAAATACTCTAACGATAAGTGTTACTCTCCTAATAGTCACAAACATTTCAAACGAACCTCGCAGCTCTTCTGCTTCTTGTAGGTCTAGAAGGAGTTAGAAGAAATTACCAATATAACAAATATACCTTGTTTCCTCTACATAGTTGGAAGTAATTGTGATGGATTTCTTGAAATCTTAAATGAGAAGTAGGATTTACCATCTCGTTGACAACACTGTAATTATAGATGTTACCAGGAACATGTGTAACACAACGTTATTGAGACAAACACAGATTCACACACGCCTTGCGTGTGACGAGCCAAGAAACATTCATACTATCAGCCGGTGTGATAACAACTACAATATAGAGGTATGCTTCGGAGCATTAAGTTCAGGTCTACCTCATCTTTAGTCTATGAATTCAGTCACTTAAATCATGTAAGTTTACATAGCATACAATAGCTCTACACGTGGGAAATGTTTGCGGAAAGAGGTTAATTGGTTTCCGAGACATGGCATAAAAGTTCTATTATCTCACTTGGCACTGGCTTGAAAAATGTTTAAAAAAACTACTTGTATACACACGTATGATATATCAGTGAAGTGTTATTAGTAAAATGTTTTAGAAACAGTTTTAATTGTTTAATATGTAATCTATATTTTTCAAAATGTGTTTTACGTGCCCCAATGTAACACTATAGTGTGCAAAATCTGGTGATAATTGATTGATTGAAATCCGAGATATAACGTAAGAACGTTTTATTATTATGACCCTAACTTACAAAATGGCGGACAGAAGAGGCTTTGTGTACACACACTCCATGGTTGTAACAGAGCCTGCCAACATGCGAAGTAAAGTTGAAAAAGCGGTTATGGATTTGTAAATATCGTATACTAACATAGAATGTTTATATGGCAAACATTTTGAAAACTATTGTCTGAACCATCACTTCATATAGCCTGTCGTTGTATTACTCGATTGCTAAATTTGATAGGGATCTGTTGATTGATTCCTGAGTATGACACGAAATATTTATTCACTAAAGTGGCGCTGTCTTCCAAATGGCCTATTAATGAGGCTCTGTGCAGACAGGTTTTGTGGATGTAATAGATAGGTACTATCAGGATACAGTGTTAAGTTTAAATTGGGGAAACTAAGTTAATTCATACAGTATATTGTATTGATAACTTAATTTTTATTCCAAGTGAATGTCTTGACGAACAGAAGTTGGCAAGATATGACAACACCACCAAGCTCTCTCGCAAAAATATGAAAAATGTTTCAATGGTGTAACTAGGCCATATTTAAGTACAAAGATGGTGGATAATTCTTACATGTTGTAGTTAACGTGACCTACAAATGTATAAATAATTATGTTTACACAGAATGATCAGAAATTCCGCTTACAAACTCCTAAGACTTGTAGAGGGACTTAGTAGATGATATTTTGAAGAAGGACCAATGACCGAAAACATACCGTTTCCGTGCTACAACCATTCAAATCAGGTATTTTACATATGACCGTCCAGAATACCTGCCCACACATTGATAGGAAATCTGTGCTGGAATACCTGGACATGCGTGGTATTAGGGTTTTCGTCTGCCCAAACATGGCTGTTTCGAGAATCGAGAACACTGTTCCTAGTGAATGTACATTCATCTGTGGACAGAGCGTGATGAGGCAACAGGCTCGTCGATGCAGCGGTGCAGGAACCACGTGCAGAAGTCAACACGTGGTGCAACATCTGCTGGACCCAAAGACTGTGCCCTTTGGATGTGGTAAATATGTAGTTGTTGCTCATGCAGAACCTCCCAGACTATGCTGGGAGCAACATCCATTGCACGCGCTGACGGGTTCTGTTCAACGTGATGCAGTACAGCCTCTTCCAGTTCGGGAGTGCGGCGTCTCTTTGGAGCACCACAGTCGTTCCTGTTGGTGGTGGAGGTACCTTGTTCCCGGAGCCGTTGTGTAACTGTGGCAAGAAGAATATGTCGCAAGTTGTGGATAACGCTCTTGATACAGCAGACAAGCTGCTCTTCCATTACCTTCAGCTGCGCCATACACAAGGATCATGTCTGTGTATTCCGCAGACGTGTACTCAACCTTGTTGATCGGAGAGACAAAGGCGCGTGCAATGGTGCTCGAGGCAGGGTAGACGTCGCGTGCCATCAGGTGATTGTCTGTGGGTACCCGGTTGCATACCAACACAGGCACATCCGAGACATTGCTCTTTCCCTCAGCGGAAGTGGGCGAGTGATACACCTGATTTGAAATGTTTGTAGCCGGAAAACGGTACGTTTCCGGACATGGGTTTCCATTCAAAAGATAGTCTACCCAGTCCCCTCTACAACTCCTAGAAGTTTGTAATGTTACTTTACAAGCATCCTGTATATGCAAAATATTTTTACTAACATTGCATGCAGTAAAATTTCATTGTAACTACAATATAGGTGTAAGTCATTATAATTATGTGTTGTTAATTACCTTGCATTGTGATGGTTGTCAGTGGCAACATACTCCTGAATGATGTTATTACTAGTGATAGGAAAATTTCGCGAGTTCAATGACCTGTAGGCTGGACTCCACAGTCCTGTGTACACTGGAGCCTCAGATGTTTGTTCATTGGCTGCTGTCCCAGTGTTACCTCGCACCTGGCAGTATGAGATTCGCTACTTGTTTCCTTGCAAGTCTGCTATTGGCTCAGAGGCGTCTAGGGCGTGTCTAATGAATTGTAATCCAATTGCAAAGGTGACTTCGCTATATATGTGTTTGACATCTCTCTTGTCCCGAAATGAATTCGCGAAATTTTCCTATCCCTTGGTATTACTCATCTGTCGGGCGAACATACATACTTTCAGGTAATTTCACAAGCCTACCTTTCCAAAGGAAGGTAGGCTATAATGAAAGGCCCTGCAACTTTGATTGCCAACAATTTCGCATAATTGGCGTGGGTGCACAAAATATCTGAAAAAAGTTTGTGTAATTTCAAGTTTAAATATTTTATGTAAGTCACATTTCTTAATTTTTTATTTCTTTTTGATGTATAACCTATTATATAATAGGACGATCTCTGTCTGTTTGTCTGTCCCTCTTTAATACTTCGAAGTCCCTTGGAACTCAACAGAAGTTCTTCAAATTTCTCAGCGAGAATCATCAGGGTAAAATACAGGTCAAGTTCGAATAATCATGACTTTTGACCCTAGAAACTAACTTTTAAATTACTTTTTCCTATGAAAGTTCTGTATTAATGCATAGAGATTATTGCATGAAGATATGAAGGTTTTTTGTTTACTCTAAATGTCTCGCTTGAATGTTGAGTTAATTTCCAAGTGGGGCCTTAGTGGCTCAGTGGATAGAGCGATTCGAGGTGGGGCCACAGTGGCCCAGTGGTTAGAGAAAGTATCAAACTTTTTTTTTTCGGTCTTTGTCTGATAATCAAATTTTTTTACATGGTAAATATTCTAGGCAGGTTACCATATTGAAAACATGGCCACTGGCTGGGGCGCTAGTATGTGTGTGTATATATATTACTTTGAATGCACACATTTTAGAACTTATTGCATTCAATTTATTCATAATTTTACTTTTATTTACATAATTAGAATTTTTTGTTCATTTGTAGAATATTAGTTAAGTATATATTTATATGTCTATAGTAAATATATTTATTTGTTTATAATCAGCAGAATTATTATTTTAAGATACTGCAATATTTTAAAATTTCATCAGTACATTCATTTGTGAAATACGAATTATTTTACTGAGAAACACCTTTAGACACAAACATAGATTTTATACACAATATATAACTAAGGAGTCCCCTTAATGTCCATTATGTCAATAAAATAATTATACGCTGGTCAATGTAAATTGACCACTTTTGAAACCAACCTTTGAAAAAAGTCACTAGCCATTAACAACATGTATACCAACGTACACGCTACCGTGCAGGATCATAGTTAAGCTTACAACGAATCAATTAAATATAGTTTTAAATCTTGAGTGTATATTGCGAGTGTAATGCATACATTGTTAGAAAATTTAAGTTGCTGTTCCTTTTCTTAGAGTTCCAAGTGGAATATAGGCTACGTTCAGGCAATATTAGGTTCGTAACAATTTCTCGTTTCCACTTGACCGACCCATGTATAACGCTATGAGCTCTATATGTATGTAAATTTGACACGCGGCGGAAGGATCCGAGATCGAAAGAAAGGTAGTTCTGGAACGCCTCGGATACCTCTTGAGCCAGTAGTATTAGTTCAGCAGTGGGTTAGCCAATCTCTTTACAGGATGTCGAGCAGGTAGTTGAGATTGTTTAAAGTGCAGCGGGCCAATGAAACCTCGGACCGCGCTCACTTGTGTGCGAGGCAGTATAGTCTGTTTCACCACCGGAAGATAACGGGAATTTCCCACGTCTCTGGCCACAGAGCAAGTATGTAGACAAGAGTCGACACTTCCATGTTGTAGCCATATTCTTATTATTAATTCTTTTTCAGGGGTGGTGGGTGGGTGGTAGGTGCCTGGATTAATACCAACAGCAGACACGCGTTACCAAAAATATTTACCTAGTATAATAAAACCAAAATAATAATTTCTAAGGATTATTTTTGTTATAAATGCTCTTAATTGAAGTAGTTAACAATCAAGTTGTGTTAAAAGTTTAGTAAAATTACAAATAAACAAAAATGTATAGTTTTTATTTTTATTTTTGAGGCTCTTACTGGTAAGCATTTACGGCTTGTTTACGGCTTGCATTATTCTTCAGAGGTTCTATAACGAAGTTTAAAAATTACCTAAATAGAATTTACTTGGCTAACACCATTTAGTTGCCGAATGCTGTTTTCGGCAATAATTAAATATACACGTGCTGTTTGTGTTAGCTCTGTCTCTTAAAGCATGTACGTTATCTCCACATGTGACCAACATAGTAGAATAAATCTGGCACGAGCATTGCAAAAACGGATTAGATATTTCCAATCGTTTTAATTAGTTATTAAATCAGCACCTAAAATATATGTAGGTTTAATCAGTATGTTTGAGATGCAAAACAGATCTGTTCCATAATATAATTAATTCCAGTGGCAAAATGTGTATGTTGGTATCTCCACAGGCACTTACTCCAAATAACACGTTTGTATGCCCTACCTACTGTCACCTCCCTGCTATAGGCTGTTCACGATAAAGTGAGCACTTTTGAAATCAAGCTTAGAAAAAAATCATTGTCCCTACATGCGTATATTTCAACGGGCGCCCTGTGTGACATGCGCCCAGTAAAGTTAGTAACGATGGAGGGGAAAGTAGTTCCACAGTTTAACGACAAATAAAAAGTGTTAGGAAACCATTTGAGATAACGTCCATTATTTATTTCGCTTTCTGGTTTCTTCTAATGCACCGAAGTGTACAAATGAGCAGATTTGTAAATATTTACTTTTTCTAGTAATTTCACAAATTTCACTTAATCGGTGCATGGATAAAGTGACGAGGCCCGTGGCAATGTTAATCTTACGTAAGGCGGAAGAAGACACAACGTGCTTTCAAAAGTGCTCATTTTACCGTGAGCAGCCTATACCTGGCAGTGATAGAGCACAGCGGGTGGTATCAGAGGCCAGACAGGCGGCAAGTGGAGTTGATAGATCGCGGTGGGAACTGTGGTGGAGAGTGAGGGGTAAAGTAAAAAAAAAATTATTGTGATGTAAAATGATGATAGTGTGAAAACATAACACAATGGTTAATGCACAACTAAATTAAATTATAACAATTTAAATATGTTATGGAGAATACTAAAATCAGTAACATTTTCAAGCAAAAATAAGTAATGATAAAGACTCATGTTAAATAACCTCTTTAAAACTAGTGGTCATTCAATTTTATTATTCTCAAGAAGTTGTGCATCTCAACTAAGCAGGCACTCTATATACAAAGAACAACACACAATTCAAATATTCTACCATTTTTAATAAGACGAAACAAACTATTTCTATTGAAAAATTACAGGTTTCAAATTAAAATAATATCTAATTATTAAACTAGCAAAGCGCTGATTATAACTGATGCCAGTTGTGTAAAATAAATGAAATGAGTTTAGTTTTAATTTCTTGAAAAACAATTACTATTTTCCCCAAACATATTCATTGGTATATATGATTGTGAAATCATGTGCAATAGTCATTTTAATAATCTTGCACTATTTCTTGGAAATTGCTAATAAATTAATATGTAAGTGTCCGACCAGTCATAGCTCAGTCATTTTTAGATTCACGATACCCGGTTCAGTCTCTCTAGCCTCTGGGTATCTGACTAGCTTGTTACTGTACTTTGAAACACATTCTTGGCTTTAAGCTGATACATAATGCAAAATAGGATGTTGCAATCTTACATTAATTTGCGACGACTAGTAGACTAGAAGTTCTCGATGCCTTCGATACGCAGGGAACCAGAGCAGTTCTGAATAGGATTCAGACAGACTCCCCGGTCCATCTCGTCGCCATCTAAGTAGAAGTTGTTCTCAGCAGTTGAACGGAACTCCAGGCCGATGAGACATCGTCCTTTTAATCAGTTTGTGGCTCTCCTCCGTCGTGGAAACTACCTCGTCCAGTCGTGCAGCCATCATCTCCAGAACGTAATAACGTTTTTACTTCTCCAGCCAAAACGTTCTACTCAAAATGTTCCAAACCAACACAAAGACAAAAGCTCCACTTAGCAACCATTCGCGAGATCGGCATTTTATATGGTCATAAAATTGTTCTCGATGTCGACATGTAATGTATGAGAAATTTAATATGAATTCATCAGATTGTATGTGCGTTGCAAATAACTCAAACATTTAGAGTAAAAACAAACGGTAGAGTGTGCATAAACTCTGCAGTTTCACATAAACATCTTACAACTAAGTTCCAATCGTGATATAGCCTTAATAAAATCATGTTTTAAATTGAAAACATACGTGGATGGACATTTTAAGGATATGTTAATTTGTGATGAAACAAGTAAGATAAATGAATAATGAGTGAGATGATAAGTGAGGAACAACTGTAAGGGAACTCCTTACAGAACTCGCGCTCATCGTAACCCCTTCGTTAACCCGCAGGCTGCACTCAACTACGTCTCCAGGGACGCAGCCTCTCACTTAGCAGTATTCCTTCTCACTGGGTAACCGACGGGCTCACATCAAATCGCGAATCTGTCTAGATATAGTCCATTCATGGTTTCTTCGGCCGTCTTGAATCAAACCTTTGAAAAATCTCCCCATGTATGACGAGTTTAGTTATTTCCTAAATACTCCCGGTATCACAAGCGTTTTATACTTGTGTTCATTAAAGTTGCTTTTTTTCCCGTTAAATCAAAATGTTATTCATATTTTTGTCTATAAATTATAATGCTACATTGATAAATAATTTGAATAAAAAAACAGGGAGAAAAAATGCATGTTGGTAGCGCCTGGTGAGAAACAGTTCTTATACAAAATATCATTAGAACTGAGTGCGCACGAATGTGGAGCGTTGTCCCTCTGGTGTAAGTCTCCAGACTTGTTAAGCTTAATTTGCACGGGGCGGAGGAATATCCTGGAAGTAGAACATTATCAGGGCTTTATAAAAGGTTGTAGTAACCGTGAATGGATTATATGTAGTGCTAGACGCGACACATTCATCCTTTCCTTAACCCTGTGATGAGTCAAGAGAGCTTTTTATATTCACAGACACTCCTAACTTACTTAAAATTACCAGAAATCACTTTCTAGATCACGGTTTTGAAACTTCTAGCAGCGAAGAAATACAAAAATCTTGCTTTAAAAAACTTCTGGATGTCTCTCTTCAAGATCTTCAGTTTACTTTCAAATTTTCCCAGCAGCATTTAGACGTTTAAAGAACACAAAGACAGAAAGTAAGGAGAGCTACGTGGCTTCTGTCAAATAAAGTTGTCAAGTAAAGCATTAGAATTTCTCGGTAGAAAGCAATAAATTAAAAAAAACCTGGGAAAGCTACAGCACATTTTTAACGACTGGTTCGATGTTCTGAACAGCTGATACCCTTCTCACACGGGCTTGCATACGGATTATATAAACTTGAACACGAAAAAATTTGGTCGGAAATGGATGAATGGATATGTTTAGTACGAGTGATGGGCCACAGGAATGAAATTACATTTCAGTTAGGAATTTGTGTTGAAAATAAACTCTTTAACGAATTTGTTTCATTACTTGATGGGAAAATATTGACTCTCGTATATACCAACTGATAAATCAAACCAAGACGTACTTGGAAATATATTTTTTATATAAGAAGCATGATATTTGCAAACCTATCACCCAACACCACTTGATTTCAAGTACAAAAAACGTTGGCATCTCCTGGAAAAGCATTCCACATCTGTATTTATAAGAAACCGCAACACCACTGACAATAATTAAGAAGAGTGTCTGTCAAAAATAACATCACGTGATCTTTCAAAGGCAGATGAGTCACGAACAAATGAGAAGAACGAATCAAATTGCGTTCCCGGGGCATGAGTTGGCTTTCGAAGCTACGGATAAAACACGCGTAGGCAGTTCACGGTACATCGACTCTTTGAAAGCCCTGCTTAGGATCTACTTGTATGCACATTGTGTATTCTTCCGCCTTACGTAAAATTAACATTGCCATGGACCTAATCACTTAATTCATCTGTCGGTCAGACGAAACTGTGAAATTATTAGAAAATTAAATATGAGATCAATCTGGTTAATTTGTACCCTTGGATGTTAAAAAAAAAACAAAAAAAAAAACGAAGGGAATAATTTAACTTAGCATAAATCGTTACCTAACGCTTTATTTTCGACGTTAAGATATGAAACTACTTTCAATCCTTCGTTACCAACTTTACTGGGCGCATGCCACTAACTGCGCCCGTTAAAATGTATGAAGGCCAGATCAGTGACTTTTTTCATAAGGTTGATTTCATAAGTGCTCACTTTATCGTGAGCAGCCTTTACGTACATTCGCATAAAATTAATTAACAAACAACTTGCTTGTAGGGTCAATGTAATTAGGTGGAATGTATAAAAAAAAAAAAAAAGAAACTATAACAAATAATTTTACATTTAAACCTACTAAACTAGATACAACTGATTAAAAAAACGCTTCTTCAGTACTGTGCCTGACGTTCAGTATTTTAAGCCATTTCCACGAAAAAGATTCTGTAACATATGGTATTGATTTAAATTAACTCTATGTTCCTAACAGCACTTTATTGATTTGATCTATTTTTTCAGACAGTAACATTGACGGAAATGTATCTTAAAAAATAAACATGAAATTCCTTGAATTTTTTTACTCTTTTTCTTTTGAAACTATTACGTTAAAGATTTATCATAATATTCACAAATCAAACAATGCCCTTAAATACCTTTACCCTAAAATATTCTGGCAATTAAAATTGTTATGTACTCGGTACTAATAAGTATGCATATATGCGCGCATTGAATAGTGCTGTCAGGTAACAATGTTTTATTACATGTCAATCATATTAATTTAATAAGCGCACTCTTTCGTATGGTTTATGTAAATGTTATAACTTTAACATGATCTCGTGTATCGTTGCTAACCAGTCAATAAACGCAGGTCTTAATTCTATGCCGTCTGTTTTTAATGGCACACGCATTTATTTACAAGTAATACATGAATATTCATATATGATGTTAACAATGTTAATATTGTACAAAAATTAATGTGTATGCTTTTCTTGAAAACCAAAAGTGCGAAAGGCCCGAGCGCACATAAATATAACACTTTCATAAATAAAACACATAATATGAAGAAAACTATTCCACGTGACTTTTTTTTTTTTTTTTTTTTTTTTTTTTTACAAAATGACGTGCACAGTTCTGGGCAAATTTTGAAGTACACCGCAAATTTTATAAGTGAAAAATATAAACATAATTTTAATAACATCATGCATATCACGTTAAACTTACGATTTGGCTTCTGCAAAACACGTTTTTTGAAATGGCAAAGTCCAACAGCCACATACATCAAACATGAATATTTAACATCGCCATACTCTCCAGTGCAGAAACTAAAATTTGGAGGCATTCTCACCTATTAGTTATTTCGTAACGTCAGTTCAAGCGAAGGCGCGTCAAGCGCTGCGAGGCAGTTTGCGCAGGAGCTGTCACCTTGAGTGCGACGCAGGTGACACGATGCGCAGAATCGTCCGAAGTTGTCATCCGGTTGAGTTCACCTCCACAATTCTTGACACGTCGTTATGGAGCCGCAGGTGGCTGGCGAGGCGATGTGTTTACACCATGTGCGGTCCTGCGGAGAAAGTGAGCGAGAGAGAGAGTAGCTGCGGCAATGAACTCGCCATAACCACAGGTCACCCACTGCCGCCGGCTTCAGGCCAGTGCTTCGCCATCACCTGGTCTGGCCAGCACGTGGCGCGGCTTACGCGACCTCTGCAACTGAGGTCGTTCACCTCCGCGCTGTTATAGGCCGTTCACAGTAAAGTGAGCACTTTTAAGGTCCAGTATGCAGCATCAGACGTTAACTTTCGACAGTGGCGAAATATATACACTGTGTCTATTAGTCGTATTTCAATTTTTATATTAAAAAGTGACAGGAAGTTAGAAATTAGTTGAAACGAAAATTTTTGCAGGGCCTTAAAAAAGTGCTCACTTTACCGTGAACACCCTATAACCGTCGTGCCAATTTCACTGTACACATTATCTACATTTCTCTGTACGCTGCGATACTCTGTGCCCAAAGATCTTGCCTGTAAGCAACTTAATCCTAAACCGCTCTGCGTTATGTCTGCATTGTCATGGTTCGACATAGTACATGCAAAGAGGTTATGTTTACTATATGTTTATTAGATACATACATGTTTGAAACTGTAGTGGTTATTTATCGTACATATGGTTTTGTAATGAATATAATTTTCGCACAACTGAAACGAGTATTTGCAACATATTAATTTCACGTAGTTATGATTTTTTTTAACCACCAATCCATTGGACTTTCATTATTCTATAGCAATTTCACACCCTATTCTGAGATTTAACATGTTACTATAATAACATCCAAATACTACATTTACATGTAAATTTCTGTTTTCGGAAAATATTTTTCTTTATTATTTGAATGTTGTTTAATGTTTTGACTTATTGCATTTTAAGGTGATTACCGGAAGTAGTTCGTCATTGGCTAGTTAGATAGTGAGATACCGGAAGACGATGCTTCCGGTGAGACTTTTCAAATACTAGCAAATAATTAGCCCGAGATTTCTATCTGGAAAATATCCAGCATCGGTCTAATGATAGATGAAAGCCTAGGTCCCGGAAGTTCAGTATAGTATAGGTTACTGGATCAACTATGTAAAGAAAGGGGTTGAATTCAGGATATAGTTAGTTTATGGAGTGACTTCATGTCGACCCAGAGGACGCCGATCTGCTAGGCGCCAGGCGCAATGTCTACTGAGGTAATGTTACTGAGATACCCAGGCGACGCCAGCGAATTAGTAAGTCAGGAGACTTACGCCTGTAACTACAGTAATTAAATATGTGATCCTACGAGCTCCCAGAATATTAAGCAAGGGGTTGGTCCGGAAAGTTGGGAGACAATATGATTTCTACAGGATATATAAAACCACAAGTCCAGCTCTCCCTACTGAGATGGTTCGCCGGTGCAAATTTAACTTGATTTTCCAGAACTTAGTTTAATTATCTGGACGTAAAATTTAAAGTTATTACTAAAGTGATTTGGATTTGTATTGTTATAAGAATATTGTAATTCGAATGTATCAATTACGATTATTTTTTTAATCTAATAAATAATCGAGTGTCTTGTTCTAATCCATACATAAAAATTGACCGCAACTACTGCATATTTCTATAATTTTTTTTTAAACTGTTCTCGCCAATAATGTTTCTGTTAATTTTAAATTATTTCTGCTATTTTGAAATTTTTTTTAAAATACATGTGAAACATATAACTATCTGCAATGTTTTATTTTGTTTAAGTATTAACAGCTGAAAATCGTGAATAATGGAATTGTTTTAAAATAATAGATGAATCGATTATAATTAAAAAAGATATTTTTTTACAAGCAATTATCCCATCACTGCCTGAAATATTCAAATAAAATTATATTTCGTCATTTGCAATTTAATTGGTGAACCAATGGAATCAGTTGTTACCTTCAAGTTGAGTTTGGTTTATTGATATTATTTGGTTAGAAGATCGTTTTCCCAGTATTTCTTTATTCCAAGACTAAAGTAGCAGTGTTCGAAAACAATATTTAAAAAAGTGGACTACACATCGTGAATTGCATTCGACTGCCGACTGATGACTGCTGACTGCGCGTTGTGAATAAGTCCTTTCAAAACAATTTAGATCGTAGGTTTAGTGACTGGAGAATCGTAACTGCTACACGTCTCAGGTGACCGCTTACCAATCACAATTACTCAGTAGCGGAGTAACCTAATTCTGATTGGGGCAGTCCGTATGCAGTGAGATAACGAAGCGGAAAAAAAGTTTCACGAAAGTCAGGTTTTCCTCAAAGACAGCAATGTTTTAGTAATCAATAATCAATTTTATTCTTATATAATAATTGCTGAATGGGGCATATTAAAACATTTTTAGCGACTGTTTTATATGAAATGCTTACGTGAATAAGAATACGAATTTCTCAAATTTATTTTTCAATGCTTATTTTATATGTCGACAAAAATAGTTTATCACGGGATAACTTGACTATTTGCTAGAATCCAATGAAAGAATAGTATTTTTTTAAAGTCTCTGTTGGCAGAATCACAATCTTCTTGTGATGAAATTTTTAATTCATTAAAATATATAATAACATTTTTTAATTTGTTTATACACAGTCGAAAAATATCCAAAAAGTAATATTTTGACAATAGTAATTATCACTTGCTATTTTCAGGAAATATTTTCCTAATTCTGTCGCCAAACCGAAATTAAGACACTCAAAAAGTACAAATCAGTCAATATACAGTTATCAATACCTACTGAATCAAAATTAAAAATTATATTCTGACGTCTGACCGTTTCAGTATTTACAATAAAGTCTGTATCACTATTCCATCCAGTCCCCAAGTAGTTCCAATCCAGATACAAACAGACTTCCCTGACCGAACTATTGTGGAGCACTCCGAGTGCAGCCCTCTACTCGGCGGATACTTCGCTCTCCGCAGTACTAGTGCACTCTCCCTCACACACACACTTACACCCTCATCTCACACTTCACCACACTTCGTAGATGACTAGTACATATTTCCCAGCCCGTGGCGGTATTTATAGATGCAGACACCCTGACCTAGAACCTTCTTTATATGTGACGTTGCGTCGTGGAAGGAGATGACCAGAAAGTTCTTGAATAGCCCGCAACTGCCGATCACTCAGCAGCGCAAGGGGAGGGGGTGACGCCATTAAAGTAGGCTGTTCATATATCCCTCCTTCCACCCCGCCTAGCGACATAGAGGTTACCTGTTCGACCTTGGGAGGGGTGGGTTAAAGGCTGTTCACGATAAAGTGAGCACTTTGGAAACGAACATTAGAAAACAAACTACCACTGCCTGGGTATATTTTAATGGACGCACTGAGTAACATTGGACCAATAAAGTTGGTAACGATAGGTGGAAAGTAGCTCCATATCTTAATGCCGAATAAAATTATTAGGTGACGATTTGTGATATCTTAAATTATTTATATCGATTTATGTTTTTTTTAATGCGTCAAAGTGGAAAAATTAGCAGTATTGTAAGCTGTTTACTTTCGTAGCGATTTCACATCTTCACTTTACCGACGCATGAATAAAGTGATAAGGCCCACGGCAATGTTAATTTTACATAAGGCAAAGGAATACACTCCGTACATACAAGTAGATCTAAAGCAGGGCTTTTAAAAGTGCTCATTTTACCATGAACAACCTATACCCCTACTGCTCCGAGACTGCCCGCGCATGCATGTACAAGCTGCTACCCCATATTATAGAGCCAATGAGGATTCTGAAATTTAAAATAGAACGCTTGCGATGGGACTGATAATAACCTAGAGACGTTAGACCCTTGAATACCCAATCATAAAAGCATTAAACTAGCCAGAGCGTTATTGAGGGTATGCTGGCTCAAATAATATTTGCGGTTTTCCAGCGTGACTGCATATCAATTGCTATACAAGTGATTGCCGAAATGACTCTACACAAAAATGGCAACTGTGATATAGCATAACGCGCTACCAGAATGATGTGCATTGCCTAGGAACGGATCTACAGTAGACTTTCGGTTTGGTGGGGTTTGGTAGAATTTGGTGTGAGCCAGGAAGGGAAAGGCTATTAGGGGAAAGGGGCTTATTTTTCCATCATGCAGGTCTAGATTTTCAATTCGTGGCATGGGAGGAAACACCGCCTGATCGCAACTTTAGGAAACTGTAATAAATTAATCAAATAAAATCTGTTTTTTTTTTTTTTTTTTTAAATAATTCTATTGTCATTTCATCTGTATGTTATATACAGGACAGTTCGTTGTCAGTGTGGATGTATGGTAATGGGTCACTTCCTCTATAACTCCCACCCCACCAACTTATGGATGCGCCCTTGACATTGCCCCCTGCCTCGAAATTCAGAAGAGATTCTGGGGTTCTAGGTGGGGATGTGAGTCTCAAGGCTGAGCCCATATGCCTAGGCACACAGGAAGTTCTCTAAATACACGGACACGTGTATCGTGGCAACACTGGAAATGGGAATACACGGCTCGGCTGTGATTGGGGCCAAGTTTTCCCTCCCATACTAGGTTGGTTAATCTGAACTACACAAGGTAGGGGGGGGATGGGGGTGGAAGGGGGGATCGGCACAGAGACCGTAGAAACTCTTGACCTCCGCGTCCTAGGTCAAGAAGCGATGGAGCGATACGAGTGTTTCCGTCGTGACGCTGTACTGTGCAAATTATATATTTTACAGCGGGGTTTTATTACACGCGATGAAAGATCATGTATCTCTTTGATGGTTAAGGAAACAGCATATGTAAACTTTAAAAATGCAATATTTGACCATTTCCACGATTTTTTTGTCCAAGAATACACTTAATATGACAAAAAAAAAACAGGGCCATATATAAATGGTTTTTAAAAAATTTTTCTCACAAAAAGTTGTATTTGCAGAACATGTATTTACCGAGATACGCGTATTAGTTCAGACAACAATTTCACACAAAAAACGGGGAGGGGGGGGGGGTGAGGGGGTCCATCCTTCTCTTAAACAGGAAATAAATGTAAAAACTGCATGCATTTTATGAGACAGAAAAATGTTTTTACCAGTACAGTGTTTGGGAAAGTATAGTAACATGGACGTGTAAGACTGTAGAAGAGAAAACCTGATAGGGAAGACACTGAAGCTGCTACTATGCTCTGATAGGTGAGACATCTCCTGTACTGGCACACCTGCTCTCAGGTGTCCGCCGTGCTGACCCACTGGCCTAGCGCTGCCCGTCAACAACACCTTGCCGGCCGTCGGCTGTCTGCACGACGTCGAGTGGCGGCAAGTATAGCCACTTCCTTCCACCGAACCTGCCTCGTCACCTTCTCACTCGCCTATCCCAGCGGCAATACCCTCACACAGACTACACTTACAGCTGGTTTGGTCAGTCACGAGGAGGACCCGTTCACTGAGCCAGTTAGTAGAGTTTGGATTGGCCATCAAGGTAGCTCATTTCGGCAAACTCAGCATGAGCTGTCGACAGGTGACATGGTATTACTTCACCCACCGCGTTTGGAAAGGCGTGCCTCTCTCTGTTGGATTGAATTCACTCGAGCGCACCGGGCCGCGAATGCTGTTAATGGGGATACCGCCATGCTTAAATCCAACGTGAAAGGAGGACCAAGCTTGGTATGCGAGTAGTTAGTGTTTGGGTGAGTAGTATAGTGTAGTATTTCTTTTAAACTTTCGGACAGCATGGTGGTTTTAAAATTGCATAGTTCCCAGTGGACCTTGAAGATCAAAGAGCCGGCACAGGTACTTGGTATTGGTTCTACTGGGTGCTCGCCATTTATCATCCCCGGGGATGAACTTTCGCAAGGCCTATAAGCCTTAGAGAGACAAAGAGACGGTGAATGTTTGGTCGTCAAGATCTAAGTATTTGTAATTACCTGTACTTTGGGAATCTATCCTGTTTCTTCGTTCATCAATATTTAGTCTTGATGTCTTGATGAAGTCTTGATGCAAGAGCGAGTAAACTTTTGGGAATAGGGCTCTGGCAGTGGTGCGCCCAACACCACTTAGTTTGCATAACGACCGCATCTTCAGCAGCACTTGACTTCTACACCGGTAGAGCTCGGTATTCCCTCCTTATTCCGCCCCTTGATCCCTTACCTCGTTACCCCACCTTGTGCGGCACTATTTTTCTTAATAAGGTGTTAAAGATATATATATACGCATGATTACCCTCCCCTATTTCTTTCTGTACTCGTGGCATTACATCATGTTGACGTCGGAACATGTTCCACAGGGAACTTTATTGGATTGCATTCCACTGTAGCCAGTTAACGACAACTGTGCGTCAAACAGTTATGTTTTGTCTGTGGAGTTATCGACATGTAGGTGTGCACGGTCTGGACTTACATTTACAAGCTGAAATGGGATTAAGGTGGCTGAAGGGGCAGTTGGAAGCTGTAAGATCTAGGGAAGGGGCCACACTGAATATTCTCTGGATTCTACTCCCGTCATACAATTTTGGATCGGGCCTGTGTGACCAGCCTGGAAGGGCTGCAGATACAGCAAAACACATGACTACACTTATGTATACCTCGCACCACTGCCGTGCGGTGAACTGTTGCAGGATAAGCTGGTATTTGCTCACTGCTGTACATTCTCGGCGCACGCAGCAGGAACCAATAACCAATGTGGAGCCCAGGGGAGTTGAATGCACTACGACTAGGGACAGGTGTTTTTCGCGAAAACATTTCAAGACCAGTTGTACTCCAAAACACTTTTGTTCAAATGCACTTTCGTGGTTTGACGATTTTATGTCACGTGCCTCAAATGTCTGTCCGCGAATCATGGACGTTCAGTATCGGAGTACTTTATTGCGATTGGCCCAGTCAAATATGATCATGTTTTCTTACATAGACATGAGGCCAATAACGAGAGGAAGTTGTGATTGTGGACGAAGGATATTGAAGTCTAGCAATACCATAAATATTTTCGCGAAATACACCTGTACCTAATTACTGGGTATAGGAAAAATTCGCTAGTTCAATGACCTGTAGGCTAGACTCCACAGTCATGTGTATAGTCGAGCCTCAGATGTTTGTTCATTGGCTGCTGTCCCATAGAGTAGCCAGTGTTACTTCACACCTGGCAGTATGGCATTCGCCACTTGTTTCCTTGCAAGTCTGCTATTGGTTCAGACGCTTCCAGGGCGTGTCTAATAAACTGCGATCCAATTGCAAAGTCAACTTCAGTGTACAAATGTTTCACGTCTATCTTGTCCTGAAATGAACTCGCGAAATGTTCCTATCTCTACTAATTACGACCATTCACAGCGAGCAGGCAAGGGATCCATTAACCACGTCCTGTGGCGTCACCTGGTGAACTATGTTTCAGTGGCGGAAGTGTAAACTAGCAAGCAACAGGGTACAGCACTGAGCTAGCGCCAGTTTACCTTGCAACAGATAACCACACGCCACTGCTGCGTGCATATGTTTACATTTTCTGGGGTCACTCCCGTGTGATTTTGTAAAGCCGGCTTTACAATACAAAAATAAAGCGTCAACTTATACGTAGGGAAATGTAAAATGTGCGTTGTTGACTGTCAAAATGACTTATAGCCTGTTTACAATAAAGTGAGCACTTTTGAAATCAGCTTTAGAATAAAGTCACTTCTCCTATCTGCATTTATTTTAACGGGCGCACTGAGTGACATGCGCGCAGTAAAGTTCGTAGTGATGGCTGGAAAGTAGTCCCACTATCTTAACGTCAAATTATAAGATAAGTAACCATTTGTGATAACTTAAATTATTTCTTTCACTTTTTTTATGCATCGAAGTGAAAACATGAGCAGATTAGTAAATTATTTACTTTTATAATAATTCTACAGTTTCACTTGACCGACGCATGAATAAAGTGATGTGGCCCATGACTTTGTTAATTTTACACAAGGTAAAAGAATACACAACTTGCATACAAGTAGATCTTAAGCAGGGATGTTGAAAGTGCTCATTTTACCGTGAACAGCATATAACTGCAAGGTGCTACATGCTTATTTGACCTGTGCTATTGGCGATAAGTTAGTGTAACACTTCCCGGAGGACACTTAGAGGATAATATACGACCATCAGTAGAGTGACAACTCTGCAATGAACTCCCACAGGCGAATTTCTGTGCGTAAAGCCAAGCAGCCAGTGATCTCATTTAATCTGTCACAAAATGAAAACAGCAATTATGGCGTTATGCCGTGTACATAAGAATTTAAAATACGTTATCTTAGGTGTGGGTTCCCTCTTGATGTTAGCAAGTCGTGTGCGGTGTTCGATTTCATTTTTAAATATTAAATTGGCTGGCGGTGACCAATTAGAACAGAGCAGTCAGTGTTTTGGACGGTAAATTGGTGTTTACAAAAGAATTATTGAAAAGTTTTCCGAATCTGAATTTTTATTTTTATATTTGTGAATTAAAGATACCGTGAAGAGCTTCTCTGCTTTTATATGTTTTGAAGAATAATCTGTTAATATGCAGCGTGTTTAGGAAACATGTGTACAAACTCAGACACGTTATTCGTGATCGGAAAAGAGGAAGATTGATACAGGATATCCATGGTCCATCTCAAATAATAAGGGCTGTTGAAGCCTCTGAAGCCGGAGGGCTACAAGCATATTGCGTTGAACACTAAGCAACGTACTTGCGTTAGAGGAACACAAATTGGTATATGGATTAATTAAACCAATATCTTGGATAAAAGGTAGGTATGGTCTGTCGTACACACACCCATCATGTATATAATAGAAGGTTGGCACCATAAGATTGCATGCAAAATTTACACCGTGAGGTTAAATTTATTGTTGATACCATTGGATGAAGCAGGGCGTTGTAATTAGCAAATAAGCCCCCCCCCCCCTAGTTGCAACTATCTAGGACCCATCGTTTCCGTGTAAACTGCAAATGATGGGTACAGTGGTAGCAAGACCATGGCCTGGTGAGTAGGCCACACGTACTGCATCAGGATTAAACACATGTTGGTGGTATGATGCACGATGTTACACATCGTGACAGACGATGCCGCTGGTCGGCGGGTTTTCTCGGGTATCTCCTGTTTTCCCCGTCTTTTCATTCCGACACTGCTCCATACTCACCTCAATCACCCTCATCGGCTTTCAAGACCTAACTGTTACGAGACACCAAAATCTTTGATCGAAAATATTGGTTTAATTAATCCGTATACCAATTTGTGTTCCTCTAATGCAAGTACGTTGCTTAACATCTCACGTAATATGCTTGTCGGCCTCCGGCTCTAGGGGCCTTATTATTTGAGATGGTCCATGGGTGTCGTATATCAATCTCCCTCTTTTCCGGTCACGAATCACGTGCACGAGTATGTACACAAGTTTCCTAAACACGCTGTATATGGTTGCGTCACAGGAGAATAGGTTAGGAACAACCATAAACAGGAGAGGTTTGTCCCAAGTTTTCATTGGCCGGACTGAAAAACCACCAGGTTAATTGCGAATGGTAAGTCCAAAAGACGCAATTCAGAGTACGGGATCAATGGTTGCCACATAAGTTTCAATACCTAATTTTTCATTTGTAAAGCCGGCTTAGGCCCGGTGCACACATGCGGATAATGTCCGCGCGGCGCAGCTGTGGCACCGCAAATGCGTTCCGCGAGGGCTTGGCTTGTATGCATCAGTGCACATGTAGTTGCAGCACGATGAGTCACTGAACGTGCAGTGTTGGCCGCCATCTCCCAGAGAATTGCGGCGGCTCCGACCGTTCACCTGCGTCCTCTAGTACATTGGAGTCAACCGGCCATTGCGGTATTTTGCCACGGCGGGGACATGGCAGGAACTGAATGTGAAGACGTGTTGGGAGTAAAAACTGGTTATCGTAGAGGTGGAAAAAGTCCAGACGTTTGAAATGTTGCTGCAGAAGAATTCCACGATCACGCTAAAAACGAAATGCATGGATTGATATCTGCCGACAATTCCGTGGCGGCTTCGATGAAAAGGAGGACAATGAGAATAACCAAAGTTGAGTAAATTTTGTAAGTGCGTAATGAGAATGGCGTGAACAAGAGATTAACGTGTGAATATATTATAATGTGACGTAAAAAAGGAGCACGCAAAGTTAATGACAACAATATAGACTTAGATCCCATATTGCACAGAAAAGCACAAAAAAAGTTCAGTTTTACCTGATTGTAAATATATGTCTATGATAATGAGAGAAAACATGATGACCAATGTTTATATTGATACCAACATGCAACGTTATAGTAAACATAAAATACGTATGAGCATACGTAAATTACGTGACATTTGTCTTTCTGCAAGTAATAAAAAGGCCGGGTCACAATTTGTAGTTTAATATAATTAAGTAAATAGCCACGTGACCAAGTTGTATGGATAGGGGTGGGGAAATTCCACGAAAAGATTTCAACACAAGTTACGCTTCAAAACACTGCGGGGTCTTTCACCTATCTTGATTGGCTGAATTACTTTTTGACACGTGTTAACTATCTGCACACGAATCACGTAGGAGCCGTGCCGATGTTGCCGAATTCTGAGTGGCGCGGTCAAATATGAACACGCCTTCTCAAGGAGACAGCAACCAATGGCAATACACAGACTGCTGCTGGGTGTTTATAGTATTGAAGTCCACCGTGTACTCATATTTTTATTTCGCAAAAATTCACTAGCTTCATGTATGGACTAAAATGTTGTATGTGGTGAGTTAGTTTTCAGTATTTAGCACATTCAATTAAGTAGTGAAAACTAAACACTAAATACAAGTCCTAGTATACACGAGAACAAGTAATATGCAAATATAAACTATGTTTTGCGCACGTAAGTGATTAAAACTGCAGTTTAGTAGAATGTTATATACAGCTAGAGTAACTATAACATTCCTTTAAAATAGTAGCTCGGGTATAGAAATGTTTATAAAGTTATATTGAATCCACGAGATGTATGTGATTGTTTGCATAAAATAAGCATATTAACATTTTTATCTCTTCAATATAGTTTACATTTGTTTACTTTAAAGTGTTTCTATGAGTGGTTGACAATGAATTACATAGTTTCAGTGGAAAACATACTAAAATACTAATTACTAGGGTCATCTGTTTTTCGCGAAAATATTTACGCCGAGACTAGACTTCAATATCCTATGTGCACACTCGCAGTCTTCATTTGACTATTGGTCGCTTTTCTTTGTGTGAAGACAGTGTGTTGTATGGGTGTTGCCAATCAGAATTCAGTTTCTCCGATACCGACTGTCATAAGATGAGTAACAATTCAAATGATCCAATCTCGAAAGTTGTTTTGAACTGAAGTGTGTTGGAACACGACTTGTCGTCAATTATTTTCGCGAAAAACAGACGCCCCTTTTAATTACGGAAGTACCACTTGAAACACGGCCTCGAGTTATACCGTCCTAAGTACACAATCTTATATGTAACTATCAGTAAATATTGTTTAATAAAAATGTTTATTTTCATACAGCAAACCAGTTATTCATAAACAACCAAAATAATAGGTGTGCACATAAAATAGTAAACCTACAACACTCACATTGTTTATTTGTTTGTAAGTACAAAGCAGTTAAAGGTGAATAAATGTAATGTAACATAACTATTACAAGATATTTGTTTATATAAATACACTAGCGCTCCGGCCCTTCTTCGACCGGATACAATTTAGTTTTTTTCTGCCTACCGCTCGCCTCGTACACCTCCCCCCTGTTAATTATAAATGAATTAATTTTAATAAAAATTAATTTCTTAATGGTTAGAAAAGACAGCGAATTTTACGCTTATGTTTATTGCGTAGTTGAAATTATAAATACGCTTATTACTACTTATCTATTAAAGATACATGTATGCCTCCACTGACTTTTTTGTAGATCATTAAATTTTACACAATTATTTCTTGCATGACTTTGGTATATCTCTAAATGATTAGACAGCGTATTCCATGAGAGCGCGCTGGCGGCAAACATTTTTCCCGACCTGATTCACTAATTCCGTTAATTCTCAGCTTCTATAAATTCTAGGGAAATTATAATACGCATAAATCTTCCTCGATAAATACAGATCATAACAGTAAAAATCGCACCCAAATCCATCCAGTGGTCCTCGAGATAAATGCAGTCATACAGACAGCCGTGCGCCGCGAACTTCCTTTTATACTCTGCAAACGAGCAATGTACATACAATTTTGTTGCCAGAGAACACTACCAACATCACAATAAAAATAATCAGCACAATTATTTCTTATTTGGCTGCACTGAACGGGTCCTCTAGAGGAGCCTACGTTATTGTATGTGACGTCAGTCAATCCTTGCACACTCTGTGCAACATGGATGATGTACCCTTCTCTAACTCTTACAAACTTGTAGAGAATGCAACACGTTTTAATAATCACATTAGCGAAATCCAAATTCACCCTTATGGCCTTGTGAAAACACTACCCATTTGTTTGAGACAATGCCAAACGTACTCTCCACATAACTGCGAGACCATGATCATCTATAATTATATATTATTTTCTGTTAGACAAAACTTTACCACAGTATGGTATCTTTACATGACATGAAATGGAAAATGCCTCATCGTCAACAAACACGTGAGGCATATTCAGACCTTCAGTTCCTGGAAGAGATTTACTGCTGGTAATATTGAGTGATGTACTTTGAAGCTTTCTGTAAAAGGAAGATTGTGTTCTTTGATTTTATCTTGTCACAAATCCTTTCTAACAGCTCATGGAATGGCTTGACACTCATGTAGAAGTCATTGAAATATTTGTCTGCATTTTCCTGTATGTCTGGCAAACCTTTAGGCAAATCTGCCTTTCAAACGTCGTGCACCACTGAAAGGATGCACCCGATATCGTCTGTCTCTCCCCAAAAAAACATTTGCACACTAGGTACCCAAAAATTATGCCTTTTCGTCTATATACGTCCATTTCCTTTATTGGGTTCGTTCAGACTGTGCGGTATTTGTCCGCACGTGTGCATCGGGCCTTAGGAAGACACTGCTTGGCTGCTCAAGGCTACGGTTGTGCCTGATTGGCTACTGAGTGCTGCGCAAAGTTCCCTATTGGTTGTGCAGGCTGCTATTAAGTCACTAACTGGGCTCTGATTGGGTGAAAGGCGTCCCGACGTGTTGCTGGCGAGTGCATCTGTAGTTAGTGCTAAAAGGACTGCTTTGCTTCTGTAATCTTGAGTATTCTGTGCTAGAAGACTTGAAGTCTATCCTACACGCAATTCAATACGCGAAGTATTCGGAGGCTCTTGTTATGGTTGTATAGAAGATCATTAGTTTAACGTAACCGTCTGAATCCGGCCTCTCAACTTCAGAGTAACTCGAGATGCCAGAGCTCGCGTCAAAGTATTGCAAAACGGACAGCAGCAGAAACCCCTTCCACCAGCCAACGATCGAGGACAGTTTACCTAAAGGCTGTTCACGATAAAGTGAGCACTTTTGAAATCAACCTTAGAAAAGAGTACTCCTCCTAGTTGCATATATTTTAACAGGTGCACTGAGTGACACGCGCCGAGTTTGGTTGGTCATGATGGATGGAAAGTAGTTCCACATCTTAACATTGAATAAAAAGTGTTAGGTAGCTATTTGCGACTACTTAAATTATTTATCTCGCGTTCTGTTTTTTTTTTTTTTAATGAATCGAAGTGCAAAAATGAGCAGATTTATAGAATATTTGCTTTCCTAATAATTTCACAGTTTCACTTGACCTACGCGTGAATAAAGTTGTGAGGTTCGTTGCAATGTTAATTTAACACAAGGCGAATTAATACACAAGGTACATACAAGTAGATCCTAAGAAGGTCTTTCAAAAGTGCTCATTTTACCAAGCACAGCCTGTAATAACGCGCCGATACAGTCCGACACGAGTCGGGGCGCGTCATGTTTTCACCTCCAGCCAGCGTCCAGGGAAGATCACAGCATGAGTATGTCCGACCGCCGTCAACCGATCATCTAGATACAGTCTCCAGCATCATGTTCCAGGTGAGGACAAGCTAGTTTAGTGTACTTAAAACAGGCGTGAGTTAAACGTAATAATAATGTAATTTATTAATTCAATATCAGTTGTAGTAGCTACCATCAAATAATTAACATTACAGTAACATGTTATTGTAAGGGCCTTGTTGATCTATGTGTCTCATAACATAAAATAAACCCACTCATATCAGTAATAGCTCTACTATCATCATGTCATTCAACTAAAAAGTGAGTGAGTGAAGATATTTTGGCGGCTCTTAACAGCGAGGTCTTGAGAGCCGATGAGGTTGATTGAAGTGTATATGGAGCGGCGCCGGAATGAAGGGGCGGGGGAAATGGAAGAACCCCGAGAAAACCCCCGACCAGCGACATCGTCCGGCAATGACCAAAAGTCATATTCATAACACTGCGGAGCTGTGACTTATTTGAAAACAATATAGCTGTGTCTTACGATATCGTATTAGGTATGTAAACATAAGTTATTACTTATTTTGCGAAAGAAATATACTTATAATACTATGTTCAGAAAGTCATATATTTCGCAATAAAAACAATGCTTCAAATACAGACGAACAAATGGAAAATATATTTGCCAGAATTATCACGCTATGAACATACGTTTACAAGCTTGTAAAAATCCATAAATTGAAATGGGACACTAACGTATCTTAGCTATTTCTTATGTTTGAACTACTGCTCGTGGAAGTTTACTTTCGAGTTACAATATATATATTGGTGTATAAGCATCGTAAGTACCACACTCTCAAGAAATAATTTCCCTTCTTGATTTTTTTTTAGCAAATTTTTGTGTTAGCGCACATCGAGGTAGCAGAAATTTTAACCAAATTAATTTCAGGACAACAGGACAACTCGACCACGTGTAATTTTCGAAATTTGATTGCAGTTACCACAAGTGCTTCTCGTGAGTCCCTGCCATTATCAATCGAACAAGGAAACAAAACAAGGAAGGAATCCGTACCACAATGCCTGAGTCACACTCAATGCTTGCTGGGACACACAACTTGCTGAGAATCCGGCATCCCCTAGGAGCGTGCTACCTCCTAACCCGACCCTTGTTGCAAACAAAATAATTTCAACTTCAATCACGAAATAAAGCATACCGTGCCACACGTTTCTCTCCCAGTATTTCAAAAACCCTCACTGTAAAACAATTGAGGTAAAATTCCCTTAAATGCAAGGGAAGCTAATTATCTCTACATGTAAGGTAAAATTACTTCATAAATAGAGAGTAAATTTACATAACAAGTAGAGTACTATTCCTAGGGGTAGCGAAAAAATTTCAAGACAAGATATACTTCAAAACACTGCAGGATCTTTTACCTATCTTGATTGGCTGAATTACTTTTTGACACTTATTAACTGTCTGCACACGAATTGCCGATATTGAATTCTGAGTGGCCCGGTCGAATATGAACACGCCTTCTCAAGGAGACAGCAACCAAAGGCATTCCCTAAATTAACTAAATTGTATTATGTAAAATCTACACGTATCAGTAATTTTACTAACTCTATCCTCTGACGAATAGTAACCGAAACTTCAACATTAAAATCCTCGACACTTGCTGGTGGGTGGGCGGCGCGAACCACGGTCCTCTCACACGATAGACCGATGCGCTATCAACTACACCACAACGACAGCATAACAGCATTTGTGAATATAAGCATGTTAAAGAATTATTTCTTCCCACTGCGCTGTCGAGAACGGTGCAGAGATACACACGTAGTATGATAATTTCCCCATCCATATATGGGATTCTTCATTACCATGTACGTGAATTTTTCTCTAGAGTGCGGTAATTTTACCTTACCTGTAAGGAAAACTATGTTTCCCCCACAAGTTTGCGAATATTACATTACAGTTATCTGGTAATTTTTACATTGTTTTTTACAATGTGCTTTTAATAAATATTACCAATCTTTTTATATAATATATATATATAGTGCACACAATTTTGCAATTGTCAATTGTTTTCTGTCGAGAGGGTTATACTGCGTTTGTGCTAGTTTCCGCCTTTATACCCTTAGCATAGTTTAGCCAGTACGATGAGGAGCAAACCATATCCCGATCCAAGAAAATCAGAAATGCATGTGTCATGTAGTTAGAATATTTCCTCTATGCCTAGACGTGTGGGTTCTGCCCTGAGATGCAGCCACGCCTCAGGCCTTCGACTTTCCTCTTAGTCTTAAGGTAGGATAGCAAAAAAAAAAAAAAATTAATCCAGTCTCACCTGCAGCTTCTATCAGTGAAATTAATCACGAAAACACTTTTGTTTGTGCCGATGTACCGATGAGGGTACAATCCCAAACAAAATTATTTTTTATTGAAACGCCTAAAAGAGTGTTTTTATGTGCAACTGAGCGGTTAAGGGTCCTATGTACTGAAACGATTTCTGTGAAATCGTTGTTTGCGCGTAAACGCGTATCTCGGTAGATAATAGTTTTGGAGATACGAAGTTTTGCCAGAAAGGATAAAAAAAACTATTGTCTTTGTCCCTATTTCTGTACTTTTATCATATTAAGTGCATTAATTGAGAAAAAATTCGTGAAAGTGGTCAAATATAACATTTCTAAAACTTGCCTATGCAGTTTATACGCAGGTAGTTTGATCTGTGTACTTTCCTCGGAGTGTAATAAATTTACACTGTTACAGATCTAATTTAGACATGAAAGCGTTAGGACGGAAACACTGCACGCCTTGCGCGTAGGGGCGATGAGGCGCTAGACGTGCGTGTTAGTGTCGCCCGTATCGCTCCCTCGCTTCTTGACCTTACACGTGGAGCTACATAGTCACCTTAAGGCCAGGCTTCACCAATTCTGGGTATATGGGGAATCAAAGGCTAAATTCGGTCAAAGATCTCTCAGTCGTTTTTTGTGGTGGTATTTTCAACTAGATATTTTTTGTTAGAGAATGAACTCATCTAGATTTGTAAACATTCCGAATTTCAATTTTCTAATTTCAAATGCACGTTTTCATTATTTATAAAATGGTGAAATTTTATAAATAATTAAAAAAAAAAATTTTAAATCTAAAAAATTAAAATTTTAATGGATTAAAAATGTAGATGCGTTCGATCTTAAACAAAAAATCCTTAGTTGAAAATACTACCACAAAAAATGACGCAGAGATCTTTGTCCGAATTTAGCCTTTGATTCCCTATAGCCTATGCATGGTGAAGCCTGCCTTAACTGGCGGCGAATCAGGTGATGGGTGAGATCTCGTGGCACATGCGGCAGGTACAGTCAGCATCCATCGCAGGAGCTGGTCTGGTATGCGGGTTGCCGGGCCGGAAGGCCGCACATTCCACCGGAACAGGTCGAGTACACGCGTGGTCCGTCGTCATCCTGGGTGTGGGGCAGGTCGCATTCCGCGAGGAGGCTGTCTGGGGCACTCTCGCATCCTTCATACAGTCAACAGGAGAGCTAAGGACGATACTAGCATGCGCACCAAGTGTCCCGTCGCCTTTATGATCAACACACTAAACTCGCCTGACTGCCTGCTGTTTTCTATACTGCAAATCATTCGCTCACTTCAGCAATTTTATTCCAAACTGTCTAATACAAACTTTTTTACGTAGGTTTGCACTTCAATTAATTGTATTTGATAAACATCGAAGTAGGCATTTTCAGGGTTTTTTCACGAACGTTTCAATCAGATCGAAAAATAACTGCACTAAATATGTTATATACAGACGCTACACGAGACTATTTCTTACACAAACTTATTTTTTAATATTATATATTAAGTTTACACCTTTCGATATGCCTATACTTCTTTATTTCTAGCGGTTAGCCTGCTCGCCTTCTACCAAGGCGATCCGGTTTCAATCCCCGGTCGGGTCACTCAGGATTTTCTCATCTTGGAATAGTGCCGACGATGCCGTTGGTCGGTGGGTTTTCTCGGGATTCTCCCGTTTCCGCCGCTCCTTTATTCCGGCGTTGCTCCATAATCACCTCAATCACCCTCATCGGCTCTCAAGACCTCGATGTTAAGAGCCGTCCAAATCTCTTCACTCACTTCACTCATTCTTTATTACGATGCTAAACTTTCCAATAACAATCCTGGAATAATTATGTAATCATTGAACTAATTTTGCTATTGATTAAATTATAAAATTAATTATTATTTCGCTCATCGGCTACTACAATCGCTCATACAACAAAAAATTGTGACGGGTGCCTGAAAAACTGAAATTAAGTCAATGTAATACATTTCAAAAACATTTTTTAAAAATAAATCGAAGCATTTAACTGAAAGACGCAAACTGATCATGATTGATTACGTTCACGTGAAACAATACATAAAATCATAAAATCAAATTCTTTTGAAATTTCAGGTCAATTGAAGTTTAATCTGATCGAGTGAAATGTCCTTTCCGTTAGTACTGATTGTAGCTACGGAACTTAAGGGGAATTGTGCACGGAAGCAGTTTATTTATCCGATTTTCGTTATAATAGATTATCAGAGGGTTTATCGAAATTGTTGGCATGACAAGACGTAAATATTCATTTTTAACAACTTCTTGCATAGTTAAATATTCTCTACCTGTATTATTCTGTGAGTATTGATGGAAGATAAGAAATAAGATGTTCTTTCTAATCTTACATCATTGCTTTGATAGTAGTAATGGTAGTGAATATTTATCAGTGTTAGAAGGTGATCGAAGCTATTCTTCATGTCTTGTCGTGCCAAAAATTATGAAAAATTCTCTGAAAATACAATTTTTGACCAAAATTAAGCTAAATATGCGGATTTCGTGAACCATTCCCCTTAAGGCCAGGGCCCAACCTGTTTACTCGTGTGTATTAGTGATGCACTGTTAACTAACAACTGTCGTTATGTATCCGTGCTATCAGCTGCAAGTATTCTGATGTCACACTAACCGTAGTGCCGCTAGTTACGTTACCAGCGAGATAAGTTAAGTAGTTTCAGGTCCTTAAGCCTTATTCCAGGCATAGCAAAGAAATTATTTGTGAGTTCATATGTTGCGATAATGTAACATTTTTGTTGTGCACTGTACTTGTGTCAAGTGTGCTCCTAGTGCTGCGTGCTCCATGACGTTATCATCACAGAATACCTAGGGCATACAGAGGTGCAACAGTCGTTTCTAGCACGCAAGCCAGCAGAACGGCGCTCGCTGACACCAGAAAAAATGTTGGAACGCCACTCGCCAATCAGCGCCTGGGAATCTACTTGCCAGCAGGCAGCTCCAGCCAATAGGCAACCTTTCACAGCAGGCAGTAGCCTATCAGGGTCCAGAGCTTCGCGCGGGCAACCGGATAATGGGCATGGCTAGGAATAGTGAAATTTCGCGAAAAGATTTCAACACAAGTTATACTTAAAAACACTGCATGGTCGTTTACCAATCTTGATTGGATGAACTACTTTTTGACACGTGTTAACTTTCTGCACACGAATCACGTAGGTGGTGTGCAGATATTGCCGAATTCTTAGTGGCCCGGTCAAATATGGAAACTTCTTCTCAAGGAGACACCAACCAATGGCAACAGACAAACTACTGATGGGTGCTTATAGTATTGAAGTCCACCGTGTACTGATATTTTTCCGGGAAAAGTCAATAGCTCAGGGCATGGCCACGCCGCACGAATAGCCACACTATTCACACTTCCACAGTTCTGATTACTCTCAAGAAAGCCAGTGAAGACTGCGGGTGCCTTAACCTTGCCGCTCAAGGTACCAACTGGCCTATCCTAGGGGCCAGTGATTTGTCGCGGAAAAGTCGGAGTACACATTAGAGTTCAATGCTATATATACACTCTAGGTGTTATTACATCTCCATTGGCTGCTGTTGCCGTTTCTGCATTTCGTCTGAGCCAGTCAGTGTGTGGTAACTATGGCACTGAGTCTTCGTTATTGGTGAGCAAACAGTCATGACGTGACAAATCATGGTTCAGCGAACCGAGAAAGCTGGTCGGTCCTATAGTGCTTTGAAGTGTATCTTGTCTCGGAATATTTTCGTGAAATATCACTGTACCTACCTATCCTACATGAAGTTCGTAGTAGTGAATATGGTGGCCGAACCGGTTAAATAAGCTGCATGTAGTTTGAGCAGGATTCGAACATATTAGAGAAATGGCATGGCGTGCAAGTGACATGTTTATATCGGTAACACTGCTTCATGACGCAGTACGGACACATACACATACACACACAGTGAATATGTGCATGCAGTATAGTGTTAGGGCCATACGCACAGACTGGCCTAGAAATGAAGTGCCGCTACCACTTCCTGTAGTGGAGATTCCAAGCGTCACTAGATTTCGTATGCTCAGACAGTTTTAGTTTAGCACTAGTGCGGATTCATGAAGGTTGGTATGGGTGGTCACTAAATACGAGGATACACGAGCTTGCCCGAAATTAATGACGTCAGTAGATCTCAGCCAATAGGAAATCGCAGAAACTAACACGTCTCATTCTTCTCATAAGAAATAAAATGGAGAGGTTTGTTCCTCGAAATACGCATATTATTCTTATAATTTTTAAAAACGTCATTGACATGCTGGGATCAACAGAAAACGCATGTAGAATTATAAATACTGCCAGTCAACTAATCAATATAGGCGGAATTGTTATTTCTTAAATGTTGTAAACGAAAGCTAATGAGATAATGTTAGTACGAGATTCTTTAAAGGGATGTATGAGGTAAGGTATTAATTGATTATTAGCAATACTTCACAGTTCACGTACAGCTCCAGCGCTATAGTTAAGTTGTTTTATTGTTATTTGAACTAATCTACGAAGTTTAAAAACCGGATTTATGGACGATTTTCTAAATATACTTTCCGAAAACGTTATCATACTTGCATAGTTTGTTTAATGTTATAGAAACGTAGTTTATTTCGTAAATGTAAACATTTTGACAACTTTGCTATTTCCTGTAAATTAATGCGTACACCTTTAAATAATTTACACTTACATGCAAGAGCAACTAAAAACATTTAGTAATGAATAAAAATTATTTTCTTTAGCTCTACCTAGCGACGGCAACGTGTTTATTACTGTCGCATACGAATTAAAACATTATTTTTGCGAAACAAATATGGATGAAAAATTACAATATAATCGTATATGTAGTGTCCCAGTTCCATAAATACAATCTCTTAACAAGAATGTGTGAATATACAGCCCCGTAAGCATTAAAAACTTTAAATCTTAGTCAAATACGGATCCGGTTACCGCCATTTGACAGAAAATCCCCACTAGGTGGGAATTTAGGGAGTTTGTTCGGCGACTAGATTTCTCCACTTAAAAAGTAAGCGTCACTACAAAGTAACTGAGAATACACACAAAGGTCAATCTAGTGCCGATTTACCTTCGGCTGTAGTACTAATGGCGACTAGATACTTCTCTGCATACGGCCCGCCTCGACACGTTACAGACAAAGATTACTACTGCTTAGGGATAGGAAAATTTCGCGTGTTCAATGACCTGTATGCTAGACTGCACGATCCTTGGTATAACTGAACCTCAGACGTCAGCTCATTGGCTGTTGTCCCAGTGTTGCCCAGCATTTGATAGCACGGGATTCGCTTTTCGTTCCCTTGCAAGTCGGCTGTTGGTGCGGAATCGTCCAGGGTGTGTCTGATAATCTCCGATTCAATTGCGAAGGTGAATTCAGTGTACACGCGTTTGAAATCTATCTTGTCCTGAAATAATTTCGCGAACTTTTCGTATTCCCACTCATACTAAATGTGACTGAGCATACGAAACGAGCCATCTAGTGACGATTTGCCAGTGATTCTAGTGTTAGTGGCGGCTAGATTATTATTGTCCTGTCGCCAATACACTGTGGTCTGGGACGAGTGACTGGTTAGGTAAGGATTAAGGTCTGATCGACAGTGACTCCAAAGGAGACAATTACTCAGACAAGCATGAGCAAAGATGAGCAGCGGTAACGTAGGAGCCAGGGTGCTCGCCTCTCACCACGGCGACCTGGGTTCCATCCTCGGGCCTTCCCACCGTGGGAATCGTGCTCAGCGATACCGCTCGCCAGCGGGTTTCTCCGGGTTCTCCCGTTTCATTTGCTCTCCCATTCCAGCGCTGCTACCATCCTAGAATCTCATTTCACGCCATGTCCGGGTACGGGACCCTACTGGTTCCAACTTGAAAACCCGTATTTAAAAGGGTGTCCAATAGCCCTGGGTATATATATAACAAAATATATTATTGTTGACCAAAGCAAAAAGCAGGTAGGTGGACCGATAACGCTACTGAATTTTAACAAAATGAATGCCACAAGAATTTTTTTTAACAAATGGTATTGCTTCGTTCGACATGTGTGTAACAGGCTTGTTTCTCCGTATGTATAGGCTGTTCACGGTAACATGAGTACTTTTAAAGCCCTGCTTAAGATCTACTTGTATGCACGTTGTGTCTTCTTCCGTCTTATGTAAAATTAACGTTACGATATGCCTCATCACTTTATTCATGCGTCGGACAAGTGAAAGTTCAAAATTATTACAAAAGGAAACATTTAGAAAGATCTTCTAATTTTTACATTTCGTAACACTAAAATAAAAAATAAAGTGAATGGAATAATTTAAGTTATCACAAACGGTTACTTAACCTTTTTAATTCGACGATAAGATATGGAACCACTTTCCATTCATCGTTACCATCTTTATTGGGCGCATATCACTCAGCTCGCCGTTAAAATATGTGCAGGCAGGGGCAGCGACTTTTTTCTAAGGTTGCTTTCCAAGGTGCTTACTTTATCGGCCGGTGAGACAGGGAAACACTTCTCATAGCCGCAGCAGCCAGTGACGACAGGAAAAACTGCATGTCTACATAATATAATGTAAATAATTCCGGCAATCAAATTTATCTCCCGAGAAGAACGGGATGCAGTGAGTTGAACGTAAACAACAAACGTCAAGCTACTTCTAAATGGAGCACAAAAATCTACGGCGATAAAGGGATTCGAAGCAAGAGCCAAATATCATACGCTCTGGATGATACCACCTTAATATTGTTTGCAGTTACTTTCGTGCTTAACGTTGAAGTAAAGAGACTGCCTGTGGAGCACTATACCCGACTATACAACGCGAATTACTCATAAAAAAAATAGTACTGGCAAAAAATTGCGATTTATTTTGTTTATGAAAGAATAATATATATATATATATAAAACATTATGATATATTTTACTAAAGTAAAATTTTAAATGCAAAAAAAATCGATTAAAATAGCGTGTATTTATAAAGCAATTCAATCATATTTCCATTCTGGATGCTTCAGAAAGCAGAATTTGCAGTAAAATCTTTGTCATGGAATATCGTTATAATGCGTACTATGGTTTATGTAAGAAAATTGTAATTATACTGTAGGAAATAATTCTTATAATTGATCTTATATGCGTACGTTCGTCACAAACATTTATGGCTGAAAGTGACGCAAATAAAGATAATTAAATGTTATATAATACATTATTACTATGATTTTATTACGCGGTATCACAGTAAATATTACGACGATCTTTCTTGAAGAAGATTATCTGGTAAACTCTGCTTTCCGAAGCATCCGAAATGGAAATGCGCTTAAATTTGGTTAAAAATGCGGACTCTACCGATCGATTAATTTTTACATTTGAAAAAAAAAAAAATATTTCAGTAAAATATTTTATAATGTTGCGAAATATATACATTCTTCTTTCATATACAGCATAAATCACACTTTTCTGACGATTTGTATGGCGTCAGTATTAATTTGTATGGTGTCAGTATTAATTTGTATGGTGTCAGTATTAATTTTCTGTACAGTCGGGTGCAGAGCTCCATAGGCAGTGGCTTTACTTCGGCCTTAATGTCTACATTTATTCTCGTTATACCGAAATTGGAAAACGAGAATTTTTTTTTTGACTCCTTAAAATATTTTACTACTGCATTGTTTACTGTTAATACTGTAATTTGAACATTAAAAACAATTCAAAATGTAATATTAATACCGGAATAGTTGAACAGTAAACTCTTTAGTGGCGTGAGAGAGATAGAGAGAGAGAGAGAGAGAGAGAGAGAGAGAGAGAGAGAGAGAGAGAGAAGTGGGACGACAGGTGACTCCTCCATGCAGTTCCTCGACATGTCCTCAGGGGCAGATGTTCGTACCACATCTCGAAGGAAGAGAGAAGTTTGTTCCTGCCGGTAACGGGTTCTCACGACGTATCTGACTGAAACTTTCCAATCCATCCCTTCGCTATCAGTAGAAAGTGGCTAGTTTCGCTTTTCTCTGAGTTGGCGAAAAGTGGCCCACTTCGGCTCTCCTCTCCTCGTGTCCCGCACGCCTCTCCTAAATCTGCCTTCAGCTTTCCTCCTCCTTCTTTGTCAATCGGTCTGTCACATCTGCTGCGAGGGGCCGCGGTCGTGCAGCGGCTAGAACGCTCTCCTCCCAACCAAAGCGAACAGGGTTCGATTCCCTGGACGGTCCGCTCCCTTATCAGTGCCGGACTATGCCGATGGCCTGCGGGTTTTCTCGGGGATCTCCCACTTCCCCTGCCGCTTGCATTCAGGCGCTGCTCCATACTCACCTCACGCCAGTCAAATTTCCTCTCAAGACCTCGATATTATAAGCCGCCGAAACCCGCCCGCTCTCTTCGCCCCAAGTCTGCTGTAAGTACGGTCAGGTATTGGATTACTATTGCAATTCAAACTTCAAAGTTGTTTTATCATACTTGTAATATAAGTTGGAGAAACAATGTTTAGGATCCTGAACTCGAGAAACGAAACAATACCATAATTTCTTCAGACCTTCACAAAAATCTTAATAGTTACTCTGAGTGCTCTAGTGATTTCTGGTGACCCCGCAGAAAGAAGATCTGTGTATGAGATCTGGTGATTTCGGTGGCCATTCTACAGACTCCATCCTCCCCGCGGGCCAATCCACGAGCGAGGGTAGGTACGGTGTTGCAGTCGATGCACGATGGCTGCTGAATGAGCTGGGCACAGCCATATTGAAACATCTTCTTGCTACAGGCAATGGTACGCCCTGGTATAGGATGATGGTAGCACCTCAGCTTGGCTATTTACCTTGCCCTGCGCCTAACCCACCCACCGACTCAATATACCTATAAGGCGCAACGTTGTCACATTACAACACACTTCCCGTACGGAAATACATGCCACAAGAGAGCTAAAACGATTTCCAGAAATATCATTTCGTTTCTCTCTGAAACACTTTTTACCTAATAGTATTTTCTATTTATATTTGACATAGAATCATGTGCTACGGTCCGAATGAGCGAATAATGTGACATCCTGTACATACATATAATTTACAGATATATGCAACTAAAACCATTTCAATACATGATATTAGGACTAACTTCTTCTTATCAATGTTTCACCGGGAGAGACACTTCTTACTATAAAGCTATACAAACACATTATCCAATAATATCGGAGAAATGTTTATTTTTTTATTGAGTTTTTTTTTAGAAACTGTTATAGACATTTTTTATATATATTTGGAAAGGCTATTTGTTTTGCGTGATAAATTACTTTATCTATATTCAGCACTGAATGTATCACTTATGAATTGAAGTAAATTTTACATGTATCTCAGCTCTTTTAAATTCCAGCTGGTAATTGTTTGTGTTTAATTTCAAACCTCAAATTTTATTTCACGTATGAGTAAAAAATTAACCTCACATTGTATTTATCATAATCGTTACTTCAAGTGTCACATTATATCCAGGAATTGTTCTCAAAATGTGTTTAGGGGTGAAGGCGTGTCCCCAGTAGATATGTGGGAGATTCCCGTAGAGGTGTGAAAAATAGTGGGCCATGGAGAACACGCATGCACTGTACTGGAACGTGGTAATGGCCATGGGTGCAGCAGGCAACCAAACTGGAACTATGATGCCGGAATCACATTGCCCCGACGAGCACAGCACGGCACGACAAGAACAACCGCAACCACGACCATTTTCAACGTGCCTGCTCGAATTTACAGCCCGACAGTTTACTGACGAGACACAACGAGTAGAATTTTTCGTATCCATTTAGAAGGTGCTCATTAACTACGCTAGTTTCAATAATGGCGGTGGGCAGAGGGGAAATTTTGAATACTTGATGGTGACAAAGTTTTATAGCCAAGGAATACAAAGGTAAAATTATTATTTATAAGAGTTAAATACAATAATTTTCATAATTTGTTTTCTTTTAAGCTGCGTTTTTCCCATTATAGGGAAAGCTGATCATACAATTCTATTTTACAAGGTTGTACACTCTGTGCGGAAAATAGAAATACGTTCCAATCCAAAACTGCTCGTCGTACGACAGAATAGACGGGCGCACGTCAGATATCTCTTGTATTCCACTAGTTGTTTAGTTTGAAGTGCCGTGTCGTGCTTGCGGTGTCGTACTGGTGTGGGCTATGTGATTCCGGCATGACGACACGTTTGTACGCTGACCACTGCCCCAACACCCCGCACCAAGCGTGTTGGAGTTGTGTTACCCAGACCAGATACTGGTCTAATGGGACCTGCACTGCGAGAATGCAGAACGGCCACGTACTGCGGGCCAATGAAAGTTGAATATGCTTTATCATCTGCTGTCCAATCAGCAATAGCGCGTATAGGCTGTTCACGGCAAAATGACCAGTTTTGAAAGCTCTGCTTAAGATCTTCTTGTATGCATGTTGTCTATTCTTCCGCCTTATGTAAAATTAACATTATATTGTAGCCTTAGACGTTAACTTTGGAGTCCGGTGAAATATAAGTATACACTGTGTTTATTGATTATATGTCAAATATTTATTTCTTAAAAAAGTGGTGGAGGATAAAACATGGCTCATGGGGAAAACGTAACAAGGGTCTCAAATGTGCTTACTTTATTGTGAGCAGTCTATACGGAAATGTATCCTACGCCGTATTTCTCGCACGATAATCACGTGTCACTATAGACGAGTCAGATTAATCTCCATCTATTTTGCGGTGCCCAGTGTCGGCTCGTGACTTGACAGCAGAGCCGTATAAGTCACGTATTCAAACAAAAAGTGTGTCACCAAGAACCCAATGGCCGAGTGTAAGTCGGGGTACACTACAAAGATATACTCCTCTGCTGCTAAAAACTATTTACAACATATTAACGTGAATTATCTCGTATAAAATATTATTTGGTAACAACTGGAATGTCCAAAATATGTTGCATTAGTTGGGATATGTGAAAGGAGATTTTATTGAGGGACAAACAAACCGGCACTATATAGGCTAACCAGGGGCGTAGAATATGGAGGCAGGGGGACAAGGGGACATAACGTCCCCAACATCTGTGGTGGGGTCGAGACAGACCCTCCCCCCCCCCCCCCCAACTTTTGACACACTCTGACTGCAGTTGCCGTATTCTATGCAGTATTTAACTTTTATCACAGATTTGGTAAACGATAAACGAATGTGAAAGACATAGCAGAATGACTGACGTTTCCTTTCATACATTCGAATATCCAACAAGGCAGCGTTTCGTTAAAGCTACATTTATAGTCAGATGCTGCTTAAGACTCCTATTTTGACCACTATTCACTTTATTCCACGCCACATAACAGAAACAGTGGTAACAGAAAATCTTTTGTTATAAATGTATGTTGGTATATAAGGACAACGTTATTGTTCATGTAAATTTTTTAATGTAAAGAATGTTGTCCCCCCCTCCCCCCTCCCCCAATGTTATGAACAAATATACGCCACTATGGCTAGCACTCAGTAGGTAATACATTATTTTAAAAATGAAGTGGGCGTGTCAAATATGGCAAGAGCCCGTAAGACAGAGCTCGATGTGAAAGCTGAAGCTTAACATATACGGCGTTCCTATAATGGATGATATAAGTGACAATTCTAGCATGTTGCCCCACTCTAAATCCGAGTGAGTGAAATCAATCAGTGAAATATGGTTCACTGAAAGTTAGTTGATAAGTAGAGCTAGTAATTGTTCGCGATAAAAATACGAGTACACGGTAGACTTCAATACTATAAGCACCCAACAGCAGTTTGTTTATTGCCATTGGTTGCTGTCTCCTTGAGAAGGCGTTTTCACATTTGACTGGACCTCTCAGAATTCGGCAAGATTGGCACGGCTCCTACGTGATTCGTGTGCAGACAGTTAACACGTGTCTTAAAGTCATTCAGTCAATCAAGATAGGTGAACGACCCTGCAGTGTTTTGAAGTTATAACTTGCCTTGAAATCTTTTCGCGAAGTTTCAATACCCCTAGGCCATTACTGGCTGGAATCCGGCCAATGAATTGATGAGCTGAACGTGTCCTCAATTACAAGGACTTCACATTCGTCACACGATGCACTAATCATCCTCTTCGTTTCTATAACTGAACATTTTGTTCACAAAAATTGCAACTAGTGCGGTGCAGCGCTACTTTCAAGTCAACATGAAAACTAGCGAAGCAAAGGGAACATATGTGTTAAAGTTTTGTTTTAAAATAAAAATAAATCTGTCATAATACAGTTTCCCCGAGCTGTGCTCAACCACGGACCTCAATTGTCGAAGGGCCACGGTGGTGTAGTGGTCAGACTACCGGAGTTGACCTATGTTCTACTCCCGGTGGAGTTACTCCCGGATTTTCGCACATTGGAATCGTGCTGGACAATGCCGCTCGCTGGCGGGGTTTTCTCGGGAATATCCCATTTCTCCCACTCGCACCGAGAAAAATGTTTTGTTGAATCGAACAAGATTTGTTCGGAGTAAACAAATTACCTGTTTGTATAGGGATAGTGAAATATTTTGTTCCCGAAACCCAATTATTTTATTGTTCTCATTTGGTTGCCCCAAACTGTAAGATTTCGTTGGTGCAACTAAACAGTTTGGGTAGATATTGAAATATTTCACAAGTTCGACCCAGTCTCGAACCTAGATCACTTGCCTCCGCGTGCTACACCTTAGTCATTTTTTTTTTTAAACCTTCATTTGACGTTGTTGTGACATTTTTGTCGTTGACGAAGCTCTAGTGAGACCGACTTGTTGACAAATTCCCAGTGCGACAATCGAACTGAGCCATCCGCCACGTCGGAGGCACGGGCGCGAACCCCGACCCCTGACTACAGTCGGGCCACCCTACCCCTGGACTATTAGGCAGGGCCCATCTCAGCTAATATGGCAACTATTGACGAAGGAAGTTGTTTAATCGATACTCTGCAAATACTTAGCAACGTGTGCAAACAAGGTTTTACAGCTTCACTTGTCAGTTTCTTGTTGCATTGTTTTGTTAATTGTTTATACGATTGTTATGCTTCAATGGATGCACTAAGAAACACGGTTACTGTCCCAATTGTCACGAAAAAAAACAAACAAACTCTCGAGCTGTAATTTAGAACGAAGGCAGTCAATTGAGAAGCCAAACAAATAAACAGGTGATTCAACAAAATATTTAGTTGACAGTCTAATTTTCGTTTTTTGTCAAACAGGTTTTGGTTATTCAACAATTGCTCAGCAATATATTTTGTTAGGGCAACTAAATATATATTTTGCCCTATGCAAACAAATATTTTGTTCGATTTTCTCTCAGCGCACGCATATCGGCGCCGCTCCATACTCGCCTCATCAGATCTGAAGACCTCGATGCTAAGAGGCGCGCCCAAACATCTCCACTCCACCCCACAGGTGTGTGTATACATAGACGTTGACTATCGGGACGCGGTCTTGTAACTAGGTGGCTGGCACGGTAGCCAGTACACATAGTACGCGCGGGTATGCACTCACTCCTCGGTCAAGGCTGATGCTTGCTTCGTGTTCGCGTCGCTCGTAAACACAGCCACTGTGTTCCCGCCTCCTCGCACGTGACAGCAATATTCATGGCGCTCTGCATGGAAACGTGACGTGGCTCGAGCCTGCTATCTTCGTTTACAACTCCTGTGAAACTATTTCTAACTTGGCGTCGGTTTGAGGGTCGCTCCGAGTTCTCGCCCGGTACACTGGACAAAGAACGTGCGTGTCTCTTGTCCTCCTGCATATTACTGCTTTTGTAATACAGCTATAGGCTGTTCACGGTCAAATAAGTACTTTTGAAAGCCCTGCTTAAGATCTACTTATATACTTGTGTGTTATTCCGCCTTATGTAAAATTAACATTGCCATGGGCCTCATCACTTCATTCATGCGTTGGTCAAGTGAAACTGCGAAATTATCAGAAAAGTAAATATTGTACAAATCTTCTCAATTTTACACTTAGGTGTATTAAAAAATAAAGAAAGCGAAATAAATAATTAAGTCGTTACAAATTGTTACCTAACACTTTTTTTCGGCGTTAATATATGGAACTACTTTCTCCTCAATCGCTACCAACTTTACTGAACACATGTCACTCATTGCGCCCGTTGAAATATATGTAGGTAGGGGCAGTGACATTTTTCAAAGGTTGATTTTCAAATTTTTTACTTTTTCGTGGAGAGCCTTTACTCTTTCACGTGACACTTGTAATTAACTGCTGCTACTTTGAGCTCAAGACGTCAATTGAAAGTCTTCGATCGGGAGGGGGGCAGCCCTTCCGACATCAGGTTGGGTACTTCCGGTTTGGGCATTAGGAGTTCGCTATAGGCCGTTCACGGTCAAATGAGCAGTTCTGAAAGCCCTGGTTAAGATCTACTTGGATGCACGTTGTATATTATTGAGCCTTATGTAAAATTAACATTGCAATGGTTCTCATCCCTTCAGTCATGAACCGGTTAAGTAAAATTGTGAAATTATTAGAAAAGTAGATATTTTACAAACCTGTACATTGTTACACTTCGATGCATTAAAAACCAGAAAGCCGAATAAATAATATAAATAATCACAAATGGTTACCTAGCACTTTTTATTCGACTTTAAAATATGGAACTATTTACATTCCATCTTTACCAACTATACTGGGCCCATGCCACTCAGCGCGCCCGTCAAAATATATGCAATTAGGAGCAGTGATATTAATTTTTAAGGTTGATTTAAAAAGTGCTCACTTTATGGTGAACAGCCTTTAGTGACAAGTATAGCGTACGTCGAAGAACAAATACAGTTGCAACACTTGAGCTAGGGAATTAATTCGTTACCGAACAGGTTAACTGCCCGCAGATACAAGTTGTTTCTGTATGTAGGCTGCAGGTGTATAACGACACCTCGAGGGACCGTGAACCTGTAACGCAAATTGCAAAGAACCAAGGACGGAATGTCGTACTACGTGGTCTGGCTACTCACTGAATCAGCAGACGATGGGCTAACGACTGAGGCTCCAGTAATGTCAGCACTTTGGAGTCTAGATTACGTGACACTCGAATTGCTCAATTGCCCTATCCCTTGTGACTTAATACGTTTACTGTAGAAAAAAAAATTCTCATGTTTACCGTCGACTGCAAGTCTTGCAGTTAGCCGAAGAGTGAAAACTGTAATATTTAATCTGATTTATAGCCAACGGAACATTTCCAAAAGCTCTGCGCAGTTTAATTCAGGCCACAGTGCAACATCTTCATAAAGGCTGTTCACGATTAAGTGAGCCTTTTAGAAATTAACCTTACAAAAAAGTCACTGCCCCTGCATGCACATATTTTAATGGGTGGACTGTGACATTCACCCAGTAAAGTTGGTAACGATGGATGGAAAGTAGTTCCATATCTCAACGTCAAATAAAAAATGTTACCTAACCATTTGAGATAACTTAAAATTAATTCTTTCACTTTTTGTATTTTTAATGCATGGAAGCGTATAAAAATGAGCAGATTCGAAAAGTTTTATTTTATTAATAATTTAACAGCTTTATTTGACCGACGCATGAATAAATTGATGATGCCCATATGTGTGTTAATTTTTCATCACAAAGAGTATAAGTAGATCTTAAGCAACCACCATTGGTTTTGATTAGCGCGATCCATCCTAGGAGTAAATGAAAGACCAACGATTTCTTGGAAATGCAGGGTTTTTGAGGGGAAATGAATTTGATTGGTAGAGCAGGAGATCGGACCTGTGTATTTAATGCCTATGCACGCTGCCATCGGCGTCAGTTCAGCGGCCTCAAGGGAGCAAGTTTCTACCAGAGATAAGTAGCATTCTTATTTGATACAGACATGTAGACTCCTCAAGCGACCAGGTCTCTTACGTCACTTTGACATTAGGCTAGGGCCTTAAAACATTTTTATAGTTTTTCGAAATGTTGGACTTTTAGCCAACAGTTCGATAATTTTACCTTCTGTAACCAGTGGTTTTGTAAACTTGTAAGGAGAATGGCGACAATGTCGTAACCAAGAAGTTAGTTGGTTGTAATCACTCATAACCACTTGTAACCGATACCATTTGCAACCGATACCATTTGTAACCAAAGGCAATAATTACGGTCTTAGCCTTTTGTAATCCAGTAGGCGATATGCGAGACTCTATATATTTATGACTGGTGAATGTTTTAAGAGAAAACTTTACGAAGCTTAGGGCTTTTGCAAAAATTACATTTACTCGCGAGAGTTAAGGCTGGAATTGCTTAGCCGTTGCTCCCATCCACTTCGGATCGCCAGTAGATATTCAGTAAACAAAGAGACTACCAGGAACATTTAGTGATGACCAGGAATGCGTTACCAAAATGGTTAGTTCCTGGCGTAAGAACTGAACATTATTTACTAATATTCAGAGTAAATGTAGGTGCGACAGAAATAAAGCTACCATTTTGTAATGATGGTATTTTGCGGTCACTTGTCCAATATATTTGTGAAGGCCTTTTGTTGTTACTCATCAAAATGGGCAGCAAAGGGCATAATCCTAACCTGTATGAAAAATAGTTGCCGAAAAACAGCGAATGTATTTGATACCTGAAGTATCTGGTTGCATTTTATTCTATATTTTGGCAACCTGTATTTTTATGTAAATGTTTGAGTAAAATTGCTATATATGGGAGAGGAAAATCATTTCACTTTTCAAAATATAATGTAATAATAATATCAAATGGAAGTATTTTTTCACCTGTAAAAATTATGAAAGAATTGAACAAAGAAAAAAACTATAATCAAAATAAAGAGTATTACTTCACTTCTTTGTTTCTGTTACATATCTATCTGTTACATAACTATCATGTACCCTTACACTGTACATAAAAAATGGCTTTTGCATGACTTTTGCCATGTGTTGTGTTCTGATGGTTTTGCTAGGTCTTATGCAAATCCTGCCGTGCCACGCTCTTGGTTTTAGGACGCAGCAAGGTGAGACGATTATGATTTTAGATTCATTTATTCCGTCAACCAGGCGGACCGCTGATCCGATTTATCTGCCGCTTCGTATTACGGCAGATTTTACTTAAAGAGTGGGATGGACCCTCCATGGGAACCCCGCGTCCAAAGTCAAGAAGCGGGGTAGCGATAAGGGCGACACTAACACGCCGCATCAGTACGCCATCGCTCCTAAGCACAGGGCACTGAACTGGCGTGCATGTACGTATGGGACATTCAGCAGCGACTCTATTTTTGACGTGAATACGTCTTTAAATCTGCAACCATAGTGGGTGGCATTTCAGAAAATCCGATGATAACAATATCGGGGAATATAGTTTGGCATTGCAGCATAGAATCTATTGTCTACATTCAAAATTAAATTACCCAACTCGATTGCCAAAGGATCAAAGAACAGGCCTATGTTACGTTCCGTGACCATGGCGAAGCATCGCGTATGTCGGAAGTGGGTGAGAGGGAGGGACGAGGGCACTGCAATTTTGAGTTCGTTTCGCAGCGTCTCCTAACTTCCGCGTAGTATAACTTTTGACTGGGAGAAGTTACGACGCTCGTTTGGATTTCAATCGATAGCTCTCGTCAAGCTCGATCGATTGCGTGTATAGAAACGTTTGTGTGATGTGGTAATGGTAAGATTGTATCTATGAGTTAAATGTAAACAATTATGAAAACTTAACACAATGTCGGTCTATACGGGTCAAAAAGCCAAGTCGAATTAAATAAATCGTGTACGGTAGGAAAGAGCGTCTCGAAAGCAATCCAGTGATAACCATAAAGCCCCATATGATCGAGTGAAGCGGTGCCGGGAACGTAAAATAAACATCAAGGCCTCCGAGCGCGTCAACGCAGACGTAATCACGCAAAACAAACGGCCATGTCCCCAAAACAGCCAAATCCAATTTTTTTTTACTGTGGGAAAATTTTTTAGAAGGTTCATTACAGGGCCCTTCAGTAATTTTGTATGTATCCAAAGCGTATATTTTTAGCCACAGCGCTTTGAAAAGGCCGTTTTAAGCTATGCTGCAAGGAGTGCTGTTAAATGAAGTTTCTAACGTAAACGACGTTTTGAAACAATTCAACAGCCCTCATAGAGAAAAGTGTGTGGTTTTCATAGATCAGCACGTTGCACGAATGCTTAATATTTCCGTGGAAAACGTGTATCTCAAACACATCCGAACAGGGGGCCGCGGTGGCTGAGCGGTTAGTCTGTTCACCTCCCACCGATGCGAACCGGGTTCAATCCACGGACGGGTCACTTCCGGAATCGTGTCAGACGATGCTGCCGTTCGGCGGGTTTTCTCGCGGATCTCTCGTTTCTCCCCGGCCTTGCATTCCGGCGCTGCTCCATACTCGCCTCAATAACCCTCAAGACCTCGCTGTCAAGATCCGCCCAAATATCTTCACTCTTCCGCTCACTCGATCCGCACGCGCCACAAAAAATGGAGTCGCTGGACAGCAACCTCTTCGAATACCATTCGCCAATCAGCGTGCGGTACTTAATAACTCGCCAGACGGCAGCCCAGGGAATACGGAATCTTCCATAGCAAGCAGTAACCAATCAGACAGCTGACAAGTTGGTACGCACACTTCGAAGTAATATTCAGACCCTTTCACTCCTGAAAGCATACTTATCCTACAGTTTGACGAGTATAGAAATATAGATAAGCCTGCATGGCGGCTCATTTGTTCACTGTAAAAAAATTCTAGTGAACTTCCTAAATATTAATGGAAGAATTTCGCCTATACATGGTATAGAAATACATAAAAACCAAAAGTCAGGCTGCAAATATAGGAATGTTTAGCGTCGCTACTATGAAAAAACTGGGAATTTCCCTAGGCATATGAACTGTTTCCTGAACAAATGTAGTAAAATTTCCATGTATGTAAGGAAATAATGTTTACCATTCCCACCTCCACAACATACGTATACACCACACCGGCGTGGCAATTTGCGAATAACTTCTTAAGAGTGTATAGGAGCAGTGATATTATGCAAAAAAATTTCGAGACAAGATAGAATTTGAAGAATTATAGTGTTGTTCAGCTTTGTTGATTGGCTGAAATCATGTTTTGGTCGGTGTTAACTGTCTGCGAACGCGGCACGAAGGCTCAGGGCGAGCGTTACCGAATATCGATTGGTTCGGTCAAATGCGGGAAAGAATTTTCATGCAGGCAGCAGCCAAAGGTGGTCTAAAAACCAGCTGGGTTTTATACACAGCATTGAAGCCTAATGTGGAATGCTTCTTTTTTCAAGGAAAATCATTGGCCCTGCTCATTTTTAGAGACCTCCCAAATTCGTGTTATTATTTTGGCGCATGTTAAACTTCGAACACACGTACCTTAGTAATAAGCTTGTCATTGGACAATACTTTATTTAACACGTCGTGGGTAGCTCTGTAATAATAAATGAACACTTCACGATTGTGTAGTTCAGCCACGTACAGTTCAGTCAGAAAGGGAGTGATTTCACATCCATACAGCAGCCAATGGGGAAACGACGCTGGCTCTAGTATATAAAGCACTGTGAAGTTTGTTCTCATTCCAAATAATAACGCGAATCTTGCAGGTCTCTACTCATTTGATGTGCTTGTACCCATTCGCAGATATGTTGCTTGAGTCTATGAAAAGAGCCATTGGTCTCACTGGCTGTTGCGTGACGCGAAAGATTTCCTATTGGCAGGGACAGGAAAACTTCGCGTTTTGGACGACAGACAGGCTAGACTTCACTGTCATGTGTCTTTTGGAGCTTCAGTATGCTCTTCATTGGCTGCTGCCCCATTGTGCATCCAGATCAGGTGGCAAGTGATTCGGTGCTTGTTTCCGTGAAGGTTTATAATTTGCTCAGAGTTCACATGCGCGTGTCTAATAAACTGCCATCCAATTGCAACCATGACATAAATGCACATATGTTTGCAATCTAGCTTTTCCTAAAATTAATTCGCTAAATTGTCCAGTCCCAACCTATTGGCTGGGCAATTGTGGCAAGTAAGTTAACAGAATCTGATTGGCCGAAGGTGGGCTTTCCAAACTCTTGCTGACCAATGAAGTCACTTTGCTGGTGCGTGAAATTGGAATTGGTGGTTTAACCTCGAACATCGAGGTCTTGAGAGCCGATGAGGATGATTGAGGGGTGCATGGAGCAGTGCCGGAACGAAAGGGTGGAGAAGCGGGAGATCCCCGAGAAAACTCGCCGACACGATTCCCACATGTGAAAATCCGGAGTGACGCGGCCGAGGATTGAACCCGGATCGCCTTGGCGGGAGGTAAGGCGGCTAACCGCTCAGCCACCGCGACCCCTTTGAAGTGAATGCTTTCCAGCGAAACATCGCTGACAAAGTCAAGGCAAAGCCGCTGGAGAAATGTGGATCTACAGACGGCGGGAGGTGACCTCGCCGTGCCACGAGGTTCCCACGAGCACACACAATGCTCGGCCCACAGTCGACGGGATCCAGGTTGCACTAATTCCAGGTAATTGCCGCAGCTAGTGGCTCGACTCTCAGTACTGTTAAAACCATCGTTACTGCACATCCTCCGTGCAACGAGACTTCTGCACGCTACACATGCTGGGAGAGCACGACGAGCTGGTGAATGTTGTCTTACATCTGTTCACACACACGCACAGCGGGGAGACAAGACTACACCGTGTAGCACTAACTCGTGGGAAACAACTTCTTGGGACAACAGAAAGATGCGAAGCTAAATTGTAACTGTTTCACGACACATAGAGAAATGTTCAGAACCCCTCTCACCCGTGTAGCTTGTGTGATTCTTGTCGGTGGAATATTCCTTGACCTTGAAGAGAAACTTTAACGGATATAGCTAGGGACGCCCGAATTTCGAGAAACTATTCCACGACCAGTTGTATTTCGTAACAGTTTAGCTCAGATCGCCTTTCTTGATTGGCTGATCCAGGTGTTGCGCGTGTAAGGTGTGTGCTCGCGAATCACAGGTGTGCAGGATCGGAGTTGCATTATTCTGATTGGCCCGTCAAGTAAGAAAATGTCCTGTCATAAAAACTCGTGGGTAATAAGCCAATGAAAACTGCTCTTACGCCGATAGGCTGATGAAATCTATCATGTGCAGATATCATTTCGTGAAATTCAGGTGTCGCTAGATATAGTTTCATTGTTTGAATGGCGTTTGCCACGATCTTACAAGATACTGCAGATCCATGGACATCTAATCCCCCAGTTCCTTTAACACGTGCTAAAATTAACGCGTCAGATTATAAACATCGTGGACACTTGGATTGGGACACTATCAACTCCGTATAATTCTTGCCCCATAGCTATAGATCTAAGAAATTCGCGAGTGCAATGACATGTAGGCTAGACTTTAGAGTCTTATATACTCTCATACATATATCACATGTTTATTGGTTGGTTGTTCTGATAGTAAAAGGTGGTGGTTGGATGCACAATTTATTGCATGTAATACGAACGTACAAATGTGTGAATTCCAACTTGTCTAGAAATGAACCGGCGAAATTCTCGGGTATATATCCATAGCCGACCAAACATAACAGTTTCACGTTATGGTGCAGCATTCAGGGAACTGTGGACAAATAAGATAGTAGTAATTGGGAATACAGAGCACAACATAATTGGTGTTTGTGCAGTGCTGGATACAGCAGCGTGTCGTTGTTTGTTAAGCATAGGCTCAGTTTTCTCAACAACGTGTCAAAGAAAGTTTTGACCAACAAATAAGTTCGAAATGGTATTGAAATAAGAGATGGCCAATACAGAGATTTATTGGCAGGCATCAAAATATGTTACTATATCCTCCGGACTTCAAAGTCCCTCGCATTCTTGAAGATATATCGTTCATTTACTGGTTTCTACTTCAGGACGACACGTTTTTTCCGTTGCTTGGTTGTTGATGTCAACCAGACACACCATTTATAATAGTTTCTTATTGGCTCATGTGTTCAGTTAACTGTAGATCAAAGGCAAAAACTAAGTAACGTACAAGTGTTTGAAATACCTACAGACTGCTGCAGAAAGATAACGCTAATTACTGACTACTGATGTATTGTAAAAACCATTCAACAAAATTTGGAGTAACATAACAGTTAGACATGGATTCTGACTTTGCATTTATAGTTACTTGCCTCGATTTGTAATGCACAAATAGGGATAGGAAAATTTCGCGAATTCATTTCGGGACAAGAGAGATGTCAAACACGTATACAGTGAAGTCACCTTTGCAATTGGATTACAATTCATTAGACACGCCCTAGACGCCTCTGAGCCAATAGCAGACTTGCAAGGAAACAAGTAGCGAATATCATGCTGCCAGGTGCGAGGTAACACTGGGGCAGCAGCCAATGAACAAACATCTGAGGCTCAAGTGTACACAAGACTGTGGAGTCCAGCCTACAGGTCATTGAACTCGCGAAATTTTCCTATCCCTGTATATAAATAATATATACGAATAAATATAGTAGATACAAAAACACAATTTTAGACTAAACAAAGTTTACGTATTGTTATTTATAATACTCACGCGTCAACTTATACACTAATTGTAACGAAATATTGCAATTTTAGATATTGAATAAAACATACGTTGCTACTGAATACATCATAGAGAAGAGTTTTTTTTCTCCAAATATAGATGCGACAGTAAGTGTTCAACGTTATATACGTTCACGTTTGAAGGTTCATCGCTGTTACTGATTGTCGTTTGTATGGGAAACCTTCTGCCTAAGTGATTGGGCCAATGAGATTCATAACTTTCGAATACTGAACCCGGTGATTCTCTTGCAAAAATCAATTATTTATGGGTAAAATAAAAAAATAATGATTTGCCAACTGCTTAAGTAAAAAAAAAAAAAGCCTTTAGTTTTATCGAAAATATTTGGCGAAAATTTTACCTCTCTTCGCATACACTAAAATATTTCTCGAGGAATTCCTTTTTGTTGATGTAAATAAATACGCGTGTACATGAGAAAGTAGGAATATTAATAGGAAATAAACTAACAATTAAAATGGAGTTGAGAGATGAGGACGGCAAATTTGTCAGAACTCTTCAGTTTTACCAGGTAGTGTGATTCTTCGGTGACTTGTTATTGACTTTCATAGTGTGACTAAACCTATTCTTTAGCCAGCGGAAGAAATAAATTCAGTGGATAATACGCCGTACTTTCTACCTCTATATATTATGACCTTCAAATAAAATCATTACGCTGTTAAAAGTGCATTTTAAAAATAAAACTTCGCACAAACGTTTCTAACTCTAAGTTCATTAACGTTATTGCTGACGCCATGAAACTACTGTAAATCGTGCCGGCAGCAGTTTAGGAAAAAAATATCGAACACCTAAAGATTATTTAAGTGTTATTTTAAAATTGGGGGCCAGAGAGCTTGTTTATTTCATCCATCGCAACAGTAAACTTGTGGGGAAAATAGAGCTTGTTTGTGCAATGTCTCATCTCGTATACTCCAGTGCTCATTTTGTCATTGGTCGACAGTGCTTTTCACTCAACCTGTGTTGAATTATTGAGCCAGCAATAAACAGGAAGGAACGACATGACACTTTATCTAGGGATAGGATCATTTCGCGAGTTCATTTCAGGACAAGATAGACGTCAAACACGTATACACTGAAGTTGACTTTGCAATTGGATCGCAGTTTATTAGACACGCCCTGGACGTATCTGAGCTAATAGTAGACCTGCAAAGTTCCGAGTGCCATACTGGCAGGTGTGGAGTAACACTGGCTAATCTCTGTGAACAAACACCTGAGGCCCGAGGATACACAGGACTGTGGAGTCTAGCCTACAGTTTATTAGACTCGCCCTGTACGACTCTGAGCCAATAGCAGACTTGCAAGGAAGCAAGTAGCGAGTGCCATACTGGTAGGTGTGGAGTAACACTGGCTACTCCCTGGAGCAGCAGCCCATGAACAAGCATATGAGGCTTGATTGTACAAAAAAAATGTAGCCACCAGGCTATTGAACTCGCGAAATTTTCCTATCCATATCTAAGTATTTAGAAACTTTTCAACAACCACATTTATATTCCACTAATTAAATTTGTGCAGAGGCGACAAAATATTGATTTTCATTTCTGCAATGATAAAAATTATGAACATTGAAATAAGCTATAGTTCTTTTTTAAATTATAATATTTAGTCTATTCACGGTTTCTTAGCCCTTTTTGAATCAAAACCTTCGAAAAATCTTCCCATGTATAACGTGTTTAGTTATTTCCTAAATATGCCATGGATCACAAGTGTCTTATACCTGTGTTCATACAAATTACTATTTTTTTCTGTTTAATTGAAGTGTTATTAATTTTTATCTGTAATGTATAATGCTTCATTTTATAAATTATTTGTATACAAACAGCAAGAAAACATGTGTATTGGTAGCGCCAAGTAAGAAATAGTTCTCACGAATAATAACATTACAACTGAGTGCGCAAGTATTCGGTGCGTTGTCCTTTTGATGTAGTTTCCCAGACTTGGTTAAGCTTAGTTTGCACGAGGCGGATGAATATCCTGGAAGTAGAACTTGAGCAGGTCTTCAGAAAGAGCTGAAGTAACTTTGAATGGATTATACGCAATTGTTTACAATGAGAGCTATACGACAAGAAGGAAGGTCGCACAATGTCAACACGACCACGTGTGTCCGAGCAAGTATCTACACTCTAAAAAAAATGTGTAATTTTTACTGAGAAATTCTTTGTAATTTTATAAATGCTTATGACAGTAGGAAGATTTTTCTTGTAAAACTACTCGTTTGTAAAACTACAAGGTCCGTGTTTGTAACAGACCTTAGGAAATGTTTGTACTATACTGAGCCGTATCCACGAGCTTCAGCAAAATGGAGGACACTAAACAATGTAAAACCGCATAAAGCTGTATATGCAAAAACTATGGGTGATATCAAATGTAGCTGCCTGCAAAAATAAGTGTATTGCAAGTTTCAATTACGTAAAACACTCAAAACAACACAAATAATCATAATAAAACGACAGTTTCAATAAAACGTGACCGTATTAATAACCTCTTAATTCAACAACTTAACTCTTAAAAAAATAAACAACTATTCTTGTTAACCGTATACATACAATATTATTTTGTATATATATATATATACACAATAAAAATAAGTGGAAATTCTATAAGTCAAGTTGGTCTTATGGTTAAAGGTGCCGGTTGGTAGTACAAGGGATGTGTGAGTTCCATTCCCCGTGCTGGCGATATGTAACTATGTTTTTGTAAATTATATATATACATATATATATATTAGTTTTTCTTTGTTACTAATTCATCACATTTGATTTTTAGAAGAAAAAAAGTAATTTTATGTACACTTCTCAATGATGTCAGTTGTAATACAAGGCATATTTTACAAGAAAACTCTTTGTAGTTTAACAAAGGATTTTTCTTGGTAACTGGGTTTCCCAGGATTTGTCTCGTAAAAGACGTGTACTCGTATTTTTTTTTTTGGGCAGAAAATCACACTATCTCTATCCATGCGACAAGAAAGGAAGCGTCTGAATGTGAACACGACGACGTGTGTGTGTGTGTGGGAGGAAGTAGCTGCTAGACTGGGAGGAAGCAGTGAACCAAGCCGCCACACAACGGGCGGGCGCTCAGGAACAAAGCTGGCAGTGCTCTAGATCACCACGATCCCGTTCGCAATGCCACAGACCCTCCGCCGCGGGGGAAATTACTATCATCTCCCTCGGCCTTTCGTTCCACCACGACGTCACGCTGTCCGGTGGTCGTCGAGCCTGCCCTGCCCTGCACTGCCATCGGACACGACCCACTAATTCCCCTGCCCTTTGCGGCGCCTGCTATAGCGTTCTCAATTCACGGATCGCAACGACACGTGAGTTACCAGCCCCCCCCCCCTAACCCATTTTCAAATGACTATTCGCCCTAGTCACAAGTTGCGATCCGTCTCACTTTCTGCTTGCAGTCTCCTCTTCCACCCATCTATCGCAAGCTTTTCCCCTTCTAGCCGTTCATCAAGAGATCAAGTTCTGCTCTGTTTGCCGACACCAAAATAACGCGCTCCCAGCCAGCCTGCGCTATTATGTTACTTTCAGCTCTAGTTTCCGTAATTATTGCGTCTAGTAATCTGTCCGGGACGGAAGTACGAAGATTGTCGTGGCGACGCCAGTAGTTTTGTTCCGCAAAGTGTCATTTAGATCGAAAGATAGCATTAGTGAACAACACCACTGGGAGTGTTTCAAGCTAAAAACAAGAACACCATAACATTTCGGACAGAAATTTCTCTTTTTATAATTTCTCAAGTGTCCATAGGCCCCGGCGCTGAGCTGCCACGTGTTACTGAAGAAGCTCATTTTAGGAAACTAGCTGAAATATTAAAAACATACATCTCCTCTAGTGTTGACGTTAATTAATTACTCATGCCAGTAAAAGTAAAGAATGGCACCTAATAAATCCTTCTGTTTACCAAATCAGCAACTGTTAATTTCGGAATTTCTCAAATAACACGTGAGCATATTATTATAAAAACTACCTGACTTGACAAAATCTCTGTAGCAAATAAAAGTATATGTTTATGTTGTTCGATGCTCTAGTAATTTGTGATTGAAATATATTTTGGCACCAACGGCTATGAAATTCGCATAACATCTGGCTCAAAGTATTTCTGGGAGTACTGTAATATATTTAGAGTAAATTAGAATTTGTATATACAGTATATTATGATAGGCATGGAATGTTTTCAGAACATATCTGTTCCCATAAAACACTGTGCTGTTAGAAAAAAATTACCTGGTTGGTAAAAAAAAATTAACACAATTCATCGATACATACACAATACGAGTCTGATCAGTGCGGAACAACATCCGGTAGATGTGCACAACCACAAACATTTTGAATTAATTGAGATTTATTGAAGTGTTTATAATAGTTGCTTCTCAAGGACGGCCAACTATTTATGTAGGCACCACACAGTGTTTATTTAATTATAAAATAAATGTAATCTTCATTAAATTATACTGAAAAAAAAATTATTTCATTGTTTTGTGAGGGAAATAAGAGTTGCTTAAGTAATGCATCGTAGTTTTAAAGTGATATTGGTAAAATTGTTAACTTGAAAATAGTATTTTAATAAGAGATAATATGTGCAATTTTGACAATATACTACTGCATAAAATCATGTCACCGAGATACAGGTTCCCCCACATGTACAATAAAAATTATAATGCGATATATTTTATTTGACAGTTCTCTATTAAAAAAATAAAAAAATAAAATAGTGAACATAAGTACAAATTTAATATTACCGAAGATAGCTTTGTAAACATGTTTTGGAGCTTAAATGTTTTATACTTGAAAAAAATATAACAATTTATATTAGCAATGTATCTGGTACGTGCCAATTGCTATAAGATAAAGTGTAAAGATTGTTCATGATAAAGTGAGCACTTTTGAAATCAACCTCAGAAAAATGCTACTGCCTTTACCTGCATATATTTTAACGGGCACACTGAGTGACATGCGCCCAGCGAAGTCGGTAATGCTAGATGAAATTGTCCCATAACTTAACGTTGAATACAAAGTAATAGGTAACCATTTGTGATAACTTAACTTATTTATTTTGCTTTCTGTATTTTTTGTTAATGCATCGAAGTGTAAAAATGATCAGATTTCTAACATAGCTTCTTTTATTATAATGCCACAGTTTCACCTGACCGACGCATGAATGAAGTGATGAGGCCCATGGCCATTTTAATTTTACATAAGGCGGAGGAATACACAACGTACATACGAGAAGATCTTAAGCAGGGCTTTCAAGGGTGTTCGTTTTAGCATGAACAGCCTATAAATTATATTACCGACTATATTATCGATAAAGTACCTAAATTGTGGTGGAATTTCAAAAAAATTCTCATCAAAATAAATATCGAAGGTAACAATTATTGTGTCGGAACAAAGTATTTTGTTTCTGTAGCTGTTGTTTTATTTAAGTACTAACATTGTGTAGGTTGACAGTATAGTGTATAGGTAAAGTGTTTGGAGGGGAAGTCAGGCGTGCGTGTCAGGTGATCGTCGTGGGGTGGCGGGAAGGAAAGTCACGGCAGAGGAAAGTGGAGACGGGGTGGACACAGCTGCCGGCCGCCGCCACGCAGGCTGTCCGCTGGAGGAAAGCGGTCCAGATCACACACGACTGGAGGGGAGAGCCACGCTCCCACGGCGCCCGCTATAAGAGACAGTGGCGGTCATAGCGCTGCTACCACTCCTCGACATGTCCCGCTGGCAGCAGACCCTTCTGGCGGCGGCGCTGCTTCTCACCGCACGTGCGCGCAGCGGTCCTGCCTCCGTCGCCTCCTCGCAGCCGGCGCCGCCTACACACTCCGACAACCTGGTGGGAGGCGGCTACGGCGACTGCCTCAGCAAGGACTCGTCGGCGCCCTGCCTCAAGTACAAGCTGTTCTCGCTGGTGGACCGCGTGCTGCTGGGCAAGGACTCGCTGAGGTTGAGCGAGGGCGTGACGGTGGTGCGTACCGCCGCCCCCAGCGCCGCCCCCGGTGCCGCCCCCGGGGACGGCGCACCACGCTCCCTCGCCGAGGAGGTGCGCAGCCACGGGCTGGACGAGATGCTCGCCTCGCGCCTCGAGTCCTTCCTGCGCTCGCACTCTCTGCAGCTCGACGTGAAGGGCAGCGACGTGCTCGGCGCCATATCCTCTGTCGGCCGAGCCTTCGGCCAGGACCTCGATGAGGACTCGGAGCAGGACAACAGCGTGGGCGAAGAGCGTGGCAAGAAAAGTGAGTACCAGTCCTCTTGTTACTGTGGGTCGCCATTCTAGGGGTTCCTCTTCTGCCGCGCTTGCAAGTCTCCAAGCGTCTTTCATTTCTAGTCGCATCAGTAGTAAGCTGATATAGGCCTTCACTGCATGCATTCGTAGTATCTTATTTCTACCTTATTACACTCTCTAGCGGGCCACCATTGATTCCAGCTTGTGGGAAGGGATTACTGTTCTGCCGCGTGTTAAAGTCACCACATCTCTGGCATTCATAGTCCCCTCAACTGATGGGTTATCTCGGCCTTTACTACATACGTTCACATCCATACCTCTGTCACTTGTAGGTCTGGATTAATTTTCCCTAAGAGCATTCTGTGCCCATGCACATTTTAAATGATGTTACATGTAACTAACATACCAATAATTTACATTTTATTTTGCTTTCCACTTGGATTTTACCCTCGTCTCTATATTATCCCCAAGGAAAATAGTTCTATGTAGGTATTATGAGGTGGCGTAAACAAGAACATTGACGTATTTTTTAAAGAAACTAATAATCAAAATGAGTTCACAGCACAGGAGTCCATTATAGGCTGTTCACGGTAAAATGAGCCCTTTCGGAAGCCCTGTAAAAAATCTACTTTTTTGCACGTTGTGTATTCCTCCGCTTCATGTATTATTAACATTACCATGGGCCTCATAACTTTACGCATGTGTCGGTCAAATGAAACTGTTTAATTATTAAGAAAGGACATGCTTTACAAATAAGCTAATTTTTACAATTCAATGGATTAAAAAAAAAACAGAAAGTGAAAGAAATAATTTTATGCTATCACAAACTGTTACCTAACACTTTTTAGTCTTTAAAATACGGAACTATGTTCCACCTAACATTGCCAACTTTACTGGGCGAAGGTCACTCAGTGCACCCTTTAAACTATGTGTATGCAAGGGCAGTGACTTTTTTCTAATGTTCATTCCTAAAGTACTCACTTTATTGTGAACAGCTTTTATCAATCATGTACACAAAGTAAGTAATTAGTTGTAAGATATTATGCAATATCATTTATACTTTCTAAAATTTTATGTGCGCACACTAACACAAGTATTTTTTTTTTATCGTTTCTGCAGTTATATTCAGTTATCATAATAAAATTGCGTACACTGTTGCGTCACCGAGGAAATTATTGAGGAAGCACATGAACATCTAAATTTAACGCATTTATCTTTTAAGACTGGGGGTTGCAATGTAGCTACTAGTAAACCATCAAGGTAATCTGTACGAGGAAAAATCTTGTGAGTTATAGAATTTCCTAAAATTTAGACGACACATTCGGTTTCCTCTCAGGAAAAAATTAATTTTTCATATTTATACGGTTTTTTAGTTGAAAAATATATGCTTATGAACTATGTAATTCCATTTTTTTTATGGAAACAGAAGTTTGATAAAAATAATACTACAATAAACAGCACTTTACCAGTTAATATCATAAGCTGATCGTTTTGTGCTTGCAACAATGGCTAGATTCAATATTAATTTCATCCCAAAGACCGAGCGTTAAAGAGTAATTTTACTTTGTACGGTATATAGAGATATATTTCAGAGAAGTAAGGGTAGGTTATATTAAAATTTAATAGGGTCTTAAGTAATGTATACAATCATTGTTTCATAACTATATTCTCAAACAAAACAAACTCAAACCTTCTAAGGGATTTTGAACAACGTTTAACACACATAGTAATGTCTTTTATAATTCTGAAATAAGCACAAACGTCCACACTATTTTCTTAATTGAACGGATCCAACTCCAGAAATTTTGGACTGAAAAGTACTTTTCAACATCTAGTATCAGATAACTAACACAATGCAGCGTACTCTGTTGCAAAAACCGCGGCCAGTTGCAGTTTACAAGACATCAGTTACCCAGAGAAACAAAGCTATGTCCGCTAGTTGATGGCGGCGAAAGGCACCGGATATGATCAGACATATTCTGCAGCATTCCGTACGTAAACAAGTACACTTGGGATAGATGCGTCAAGGGATTGTGTTGAAGCGGGAGACAATCGATAAAACACGAAAATTGTTCAAGTTAATAGACCTGAAGGCAGGTGGCGCAAGTAAGGCATTTTCATGATGTACTTTAACAAGACATAGTACTTATATTCTGGTCACAACCAGGAGATTTGTGCCCAGCTCTAGAACCACTCGTAAACTAAACCAGGTAACACAGTTCACAATTAAGTTACCTACATGGAATATTATCGTGCATTGAACGCCGCAGTGTACCGGACAAACGTGCATTGAACGCCGCAGTGTACCGGGACAAACGTGCATTGAACGTCGCAGTGTACCGGACAAACGTGCATTGAACGCCGCAGTGTACCGGGACAAACGTGCATTGAACGCCGCAGTGTACCGGGACAAACGTGCATTGAACGTCGCAGTGTACCGGACAAACGTGCATTGAACGCCGCAGTGTACCGGGACAAACGTGCATTGAACGCCGCAGTGTACCGGACAAACGTGCATTGAACGCCGCAGTGTACCGGGACAAACGTGCATTGAACGTCGCAGTGTACCGGACAAACGTGCATTGAACGCCGCAGTGTACCGGACAAACGTAGCATCCCTGGCCATTGCGTACACAACTGGGTACACTGTACCTGAATGTGTTGAAGTTGTTATTCGTAAAGCTTCTGCCACACTGTCAAATTTTCCGTCGAACCGCTTAATAAGCGTCGCCATTTTTGCCTGAGAAAGTTGGATGGCTTCAGTTTCCATCAAACATTTGGAAATTGGACCGGTTCTAAAATTTATTTGATGTTTGACGGTCTCAGCCGATCAGAATCGTGCATGACAGGAACGGACGTCAAGAAACTTTAAAATAACGAACAGCTGCTGGAAACGAAGTAGGTTATGTAGATAACTAATTTATATAGAAGCTGTCTGGGCATCAATGTTGTATTAAGTGAATATTGCACATAATATTACGAACTCAGAGGCAATAAATTCCATTTTGCAGGAGACATCGCTCATAAATAAAATCTGGATTTTGTAAAGAAGCGAAAATAAACTACAACATTCCATCCATTTCTTCCTGTATTGAGCTACATGAAAAAAACAAAGCAATTCCCCACTAAAAAGTAATTTTCACACAATTATTCAAATTAGATTCTCTCAGCAAAAAAAAAAAAAAAAAATTGACAATGCGACATTTTAAACCACATTCAAGATAATTTTATAAAATTTGTTGGAAGGCAAAATTTTAAGGCCGTATTTGTCTTAAAAAATGTATTGTCAAATATAGTTAAAGGCGAAAATTTGACAGTTTAAGAGGGGTCTAACAAACAGGGAAATAAGCGTTCCGTCGACAGCGAGATGATTGGAGACGGGGCAAGCTGCTAGGGCCGGCAAGGACGGCCAGAGATGCTGTCGCGGCCAGTTTTATCTCACTCTGAGGTCCGCACATATTTACTGCAGTTCAAGGCAAGGTGGAAGCGGATCGCCTTTATCCATCACTGCGCGAATACAGGTTCTGTTGGCATCAGTGTTCCCACAACCGTCCAATTGGCTCACACCACACTGGACACGAAACTCCACCGTACTAAAGTCATTATTGCCTCGTCATCAGCCTTCGGGGCACCGAGGAAAATTCTCTTCCCCTCAAATATTTTTTATTTCAGAAAAAAAATATTTAAAAAATCTTTTCGTTTTAAGGAGCTACAATAAAAACCAATATTTTACTAAGGAAGATAATTGATTCTGGACTGTGATGTTAGTAAGACACTGTTAAACACTAGTGAAACAATTGCTCTTTGTCTGCGCGAGTCTAATCGGCAATGGTAAAAAAAAAATTCCAAGTTGCGTTGCTCCACCCTACGCTCGAACGTAGTTATCAAAGTGTTACAGAACCTCCCCCCCCCCCCCATTTTTTTTCCTTCAGAGTTAACCAAGAGTGATTTCGGAGAACCACGGAATTCGAACCAACCCGACTCCTCCTTGGTTCGAATCCAGTGCGTTTTCACTGCCCAAACCTCTCTACTGAGTGCACTTATGCACGTAGTAACGATGTCTGGGCAGTGACATATAAACCAAAACGTTCATTACTGTTGACCATGGGAGACACTGACAGTTATGTTCCTTTAGGGTAGATCAATGTTGGTCACATGCGCATAAGACGAATAAGCGTTCTACCTCGTATTTAGTATTTGGTGTGGAGGACGTATGTCATATGCACAGACTCTGAGACAACCACAGAATACTTCAGAATACAGAACTCGAACTGGCGCTCGTTCCCAAACTCCGGGAACACACGCCAGCAAAATGGCGTCACTGTAGAGCTGCACGTCGGAACGTCGCTCGCCAGTCAGCGACTGCCGAACGACTTTGCCAGCCGTGAGTCCAGCCAATAAGAAGACTATCGCACCATGCGATAACCAATCAAACACAAGACCAGATTTCAGAGCACCGCGCAGCCAATCAGAGAATGGACATTGCCACATCGAAATTTCCGCGACGCCACTTAGTGTGTGACAGAACGCTGAACGGCATTGTCGCTAGAGACAGCTGGTTTTCAAGAATACAATTCCAGACAAGTTAACATTATAGGCATACATCTGCTCTTGTCCTTTTTCGCTGGCCTTCGTGAGAAGACATAGTGCTGTTTTAGTGGGTAACACGTTATAAACTACTTCGGCATTGAACGTTTGTGATTCGTGTGTGGGAACCCGAGACGCACAGCACACAAAACCATACAATTACTACAAAACACAAGTATCGGCTATTTATCTCCGTCACGCCAGCCGAAGCTATACTGTAGTTGGAAGATGAGCGGGTGTTGGACCTCTGTCTTGTTGAGTGGTCTGTGGCCGAGTGTTTGGGGGTTTGGAAAGCAGATCTGGGGGAGGAGAATAAGAGCCGGACCACGGTCTGGAAGAGAGGTTGTATACGGTGCGGAAACCGCCCAGTCACGACGTCCCCCCCCCCCCCCCGACAACTGTCCTGTATCCCCCGACCGACACCGGCCAGTGAGAGAGAGAGAGAGATTGCGCCATTGTGGAGGGGGGGGGGGCGTCGCCCCCCGACGAGGGACAGGTCTTATGTGCAGCAGCTCTAGTGAGGGCGAGTTAACAACTTCTTCAAGTTCGGCGCTCGCGCCTCCGGGCTCCGCACAACGGGACTAAAGAAAACATGGTCACACCAGCTCAGAGGCCATCATAGGGAACCACCACTAGGAAGAACATTTTCGCTAAATCACTATCACAATACCAGACTGCAAATTATGTATATATAAAGATGTTCACGATAAAGTGAGTACTTTAGAAATAAACATTAGAAAAATGCCACTGTTCCTGCATGGATATATATTTTAATGGGCGCACTGAGAGTGACATTCGTCCAGTAAAGTTGGTAACGATATATGGAAAATAGTAAGTACCATGTCTTAACGTCGAATAAAAAATGTTAGGTAAACATTTGTGATAACTTAAAATTAATTCTTTCGCTTCCTGTTTCTTAATGCGTCGAAGTGTAAAAATGAGCAGATTTGTTAAGTATTTATTTGTTAAGAATTTCCCAGTTTCATTTGACCGGCTCATGAATAAAGTGAAGAGGCCCACGCTAAAGTTAATTTTTCATAAAGCGGAGAAAAGCACACCTTAAGCAGAGCTTTCAAAAGTGCTCATTTTACCGTGAACAGCCTATACACACGTACAGAGCGTATCTAAATTCGACCGACAAACTTCTGGTGTAGTTAAATCGCGAAAAAAAGAAGCTGAAAACATATATACGACATATGGTCTAAAATGAATTCTAAGGGAGGTACACATTTTTGTAGTCGTACTAGAATAGTTTATAACAATTCCACTGTAATGTACCTTTCTCTGGAATCTTCCCCTCCCTTTAACAGCAGCAATAGTGTGTTATTGGGTAATGTCTGTGCCTCACCTGCCAGGTATTGGAAAAATATTATTTTGAAAGTAAAACACGAGTTACTCGAAAACGGTGAAGTTGAGAGTATTTACACAACGTGGCATCTTTGTTAATTGGGACACGGGTATTAATAATCCATCCAGAATATGCTACGGCGACATGGATGTTGGTTCGTAGGGCTAGTAACAGTGATTATTCGCATGAAATAATTTAATAACAGTGACAAGTGTTGTGGTGTTTGAAGATCCTTGCTCAGTTAACAATTATCGAGACAATCGGAGTTCTATCTTAAATATTACCTACAATATTTCCAATAAACAAGTTGTTCCAGGTCCAACTTCAAAGACGTGTAGCGTGTTTAGTATCCACTTTCGACCAAAGGTCGTGTATAAGTTTTCAACGCATCTGTTCGTGATAACCTGCAGCCGAAGTTTGTAGGTCGAATTTAGATATATCCTGTGTGTGTGTGTGTCTGTGTGTATGACTATATTTTTGGTTGAACTTTTTTGATGTGACAAGTGAGATAACTTTATGTTCCCAAAACAAGATCGAGACAACAGTACAACAGAATTGCACAACGAGCATCCGAATACTGCATGTCAAAGAGAGCTGATGGTTTACCTAACGTCGCCGTATGATGTATCTAAGTACTCAGCGTTCCGTGAAAAATTGCTTTTGACGGGAAACTTGTGAGGCAACACATTTACCAGGTGAGACAGCAGGCATCCTCAGAAGTGCATATGCCTTTTCCGCTGAACTGATTATTAAAGGACGTCTCAGAATCGTCAGAGATGAATACTTTACATACTACTGCGCTGTCATAAAAACTTAAATTTTACTTTCGATCAGATGTCCCGACATCAAACCGTTTTTCTAGATTAGAATTAAGTACTGCACCCATCGGCTACATTAAAATGTATGGAACTACGCGAAGGAAAATTTTAACGTTCCATTTCATATTTCTTAAGTGAGTACGATACAGCTGTATGTCAAGTGACGTGTTCTCGCATTTCCGCTTTAATTTCGAAGCAGGACCTGTGAGACTTCTTGAAGAATGTTCTGTAACGGCGACGTCTGCAAAGAAACGAGTTTCTCTGAGACTTTGCCCGGGCAAAGGCACAGAACATTGAAGAATCCAGAAGTGGAAGTACCGCTTACACCGCGGACTCCGCTGCAAAGGCCGGAGAAATGGCTTGATTGGCAAGCAAAGTGATGTATAGGGGTAGTGAAATTCGGCGAAAATATTTCAAGATAAGATATACTTCAAGACACTGCAGGGTCGTTTACCTATCTTGATTGGCTGAAGTACTTTTTGACACGTGTTAACTGTCTGCACACGAGCCGTGCCGATGTTGCCGAATTCTGGGTGGCCCGGTCAGATATGAACACGCCTTCTCAAGGAGACAGCAAACAATGGCAATAGACAAACTGCTGTTGGGTGCTTATAGTATTGAAGTCTACCGTGTACTCATACTTTTTTTTTTGGCGAAAAGTCACTAGCTCTAGTGATGTAACTCCATTCCCCAATCACTGACTGCCTGGTGACTTACTTGCCGGCCGACAGCCCGGCCAATGAGCGGTCTTCCGCGATACGCAGTAGCCAATGAAACGCAGAGGAAACTACAAGCCACTACACTTCTGTGTATGCAGCTTGTTCTGCGGCACAGATGAAGTTCGCAGCAAGGTCCACGTGTTGCATGTTTCGCGCCGTCCATTACAGCTCGCACAGGACAAGCGCCAGCCAGGCAAATATTTGCTCGCCAGTTACTGAAAGAGGCGCGACCTCAAGCTCAGCTGTCCGTCAGCTTGTGTGAGCTGCCTCTGCCGCTAAGTAGTCGCTAAAAGTCCTCCTATTGTGCTTCTGCAACGGGCATCGCTTACATCATCTCGCGTTTGCACAGGCCATCAGTGGAGACGGTGGTTGATCCCGGGAAAAGTCGATCGTTTGCTAGGATTCTAACTACTTTACACATGCTCAGCAGTTTTATTTTTTATTATTGGCCACCGTGCATGTATGAATTTACTACTAAATTTCATTGCGCCAATGAGGATTTATTATTTTCCACAACAGAACTTTTATGATCCGCTAGAGGTGCCTACCACGGAGACTAGATTTTATTAATATACGGGTCTTCTAGCAGATTTCTTGTACTTCGTAGTAGAGCCACGAGTGTTTCGCGAATTCATTCGGAGGCGAGGTAGACTCCAAACACGTGTTATTTTCTCCTATGGTTGTGATTGGAGGACAGTTGTTTAGACACGCCCCTTTTAACTGTGAGCCAGCAATAAGCCGGAAGCAGTCGTGTGAGCGAGTGTTTAACTGTCCTGTACAGATGCCTCACTTGATCACAGCAACCAATAAGCAAACGATATTGTCTCGAGTGTATAGAGGACGGTCTAACCTAACTTGCTACCAACTCAATCCGTGAAATGCTCGGGGCTCTAGTTATCAGGGACCGTTGTGGTGTGTTGGGGAGACTTCTCGCCTACAAGCAAGGTGAACCTAGTTGTAATCCCGGAGGTATCGCTTCCAGATTTTTGCACGTGGTAATCGTGCCGGACGACGTCGCTGGTCGGTGGGTTTTCTCGTGGATCTCCCGTTCCCCCACGCCAATGCTTTCCGGTGCTACTCCATAGTCGCCTCGCTTCACCCTCATCAGCTCTCATTACCTCGATGTTTAGAGCCGTTGGAATTTCTCCACTTCTCTCCTTTGTTTACTTTCTGTTCAACTTCGGGAGATGAAATTTCTTCACTTGACGGGCCAATCATAATGAAGGTTACTCCGATTGCGAACGTCTCTGATTCGTGAGCAGACACGTAAGTCACGTCAGAATTAGATCTTCCATTCACAAATGTGGATCTGAACTGCAAGGTTTTTGAAATACAAGTAACGAAATGTTATCGCCAAAATCGGGTGTCCCTAACGGTTGGTCTGCAGAGTTAACTTAGCTAAACCAAAACCTAGATCGTTTATTCATGATAGGCCAATGATAAACTAAAATGTTACCGAATACGTGCTAGGTCACAAAATATTTCGCGATTTTGCAGTTTCTCTAGCGATAAGGTAATCTCGTCAATGTTGGCCTGCTTGTGATTTTGTGGGTTCGCGCTGGTCTTGCTGAAAATGTCTGAGCCATATCTAGGAGTCTGTCGACTTTAGCATTCATGTTCATTTTTTGTTAAGCGGTGTAAGATACAGCGCGACTGCGAGCTTCGTTGATCGTGCAGAATTGTGTCTGACTAAATGTAAGTTGTTGGTTACGTTCTACCATGACGTGCCATCTCCGTAACAAATGCAGGTAAAATGTAAGAAGTTCCTCAAACTTGGCCTCTGTGATCACTTGTTCTTTACACCGAGACCTTGGCTAGAGGATGCCATTTAGATAGAGTAAAGAGTCTTTGTTCACATGTAATTTAGCGATTTAACTGTCAGCCTTACGCTATCATGTAATTTCATACATTTTTTTGTAAATTAAAGAGTTTAAAGAAATGTTTGTTCCTTTGCGATCATAGCGGAATATACACACTGTGTTTATTACTTATATGGCAATATTTATTTTAATAGGTTGTCAAAAGTTAAAAATATGGCTGCAAGAAAAGAGTAACCAGGGCCTCAAATGTGATCACTTTAAAGTGAACAGCCTATATATAAATGCTGCAGCACACACTTGTATTAAGGTGCCCAGTAACTTGGCGGAGAATTCATAAAATCAGTTCTCAGACTTGACGCTTGCAAATGTAATGTTTGAATTTATGGCCACCGTAGTTAATAATTCTTGTCGTGTACACATTAGAGAATGAATTGGCGTAGCACATGCACATCACAGTCAATTCCACGATGTCATTTGGATGGTGCATGAATAAATCGGCCAGGCTCATGGCACTTTCAATGTTGCCTAAGGTGGAAGGATACACAATGAGAGAGAATGTAGAACCTAAGCAAGGCTTTCAGAAGTACTCAATCGTGAACAGACCATAAGACAAGCTGAGCAGGCTCACTGACTAGCCGAGTATACACACGAAAAGTTAAGTGAGTTCAACACCACGACAAGATGACTCAACAGCATGACAACAGAGCTCAGTACACCTGCCAATCAGCGCTCAGCACACTTTGTTACTCCGTTCACTTGTCTGGTGTATGGCTGAACTAAGAGTAAAGAAACCAGTAGTGAGTCCAAAATTTCTTTCAGGGAAAGTAAGAAGAGGTGTTGATTCTGAATAAGCTTACTCATTGATCAAACAACACTCATTTATAACCCTCTGATAACAACGGTGACTCTGAAATTGAAATCATATGCTAGTTCTAATATCAGTCATGTATTATTTTTATATTGTCCTTCTATGATAATATCTTGCAAATAAAAGATTCAAACGATTTTGCAAACGCGTCTTATCCACCTGGTGTAACTTCAGACAAACGTCAAAATCTTGAAAAGAAAAAAAAAATATGATTCACGTGTGTGAAGTAGAAAAATTCTTGAAGAGCATGTGAACATATTTCCTTCTTAAACTTAAGTAAAAAGTTTGGTTTGTAAATGGTTGCAGAAATAAAACTGATGGGTTTATGTGCGTCGAAGCAAACGTTAACGAGAGTGCAGATGCGTGGTAACTTATTGGTAGAGACCTAAAGTGTTCGCGGATTCATTTTTGGACAAGCTATAATTCAAAATACCTGTGTTCATATAACTTTAGCCATTGGTCCACGCGGTGTTGGACACCTTCTGGAGAACGATGTCCAAGTGTGGCCTTCCACTGTGACAGCAGCAGACAACCAATGTGGAGTTAACATCCGCATATTTGTACACAAGAGTGTAGAGTCTACCCTGCAAGTCACTGAACTCACGAATTTTTAAGGTCTCTACTTATTGGAAGTATCGGAGAGTGTTATGTAAGTATGTCATTAGGGAGGAGGGTGGTAGGAGGCGAGGTTAGCTCCGGGAAAGGAACTGAATGTTGGTAGCAGGAGGGTGACAGCTGTCAACACTGTGCTGAGTGCTGGAGGTATAGTGAGAGTGTGGTGCTTGTTGCAGAGAAGGCGCAGAAGATCCTGCTCCCGCTGCTGCTGGCTCTGAAGTTGAAGGCGGCGGCTCTGATACCTCTGGCTCTGGGCGCCATCGCCCTTATAGCCGGCAAGGCGCTGCTGGTGGGCAAGATCGCACTCGTGCTAGCCGCCATCATCGGCCTCAAGAAGCTGCTGTCACAGGTACTCTCTCTTCATACATGCTTGTCCATTTCTGTACTAGTTTATAACGCATTTATAGGGGCAGGTCTATTTCGTGAAGAGATTTCAAGACCAGTTGTAATCCAAAACACTTTCGTTCGTATGTACTTCCATGCTTGGATGATTTTTAATGTCACGTGCCTCAAGTGTCTGTCCGCGAATCATGGACGTTCAGTATCAGCGTACTTTATTCTCACTGGCCCAGTTATATAAGAACACGTCTTCTCGGGTAAATACGCAGGCAATAACCATAGGAATTTGTAGACGTGGACGTACGGCATTGAAGGATATCATGGCCTTAAATATTTTCGCAAAAACAAATGTCCCTACGCATTGATGTTTCTCACCTAACGGACCATACCAGAATCATAACCAGGTTATTCTTATCACGCGAATAGTTCTAACTGCTGCATACAATTTTTTTAAATGCATCTTCATTTTGCATGCATTCGTGATTTACATCTTTCTTCACACGGTGAAGACGTAAGCACGCCAAACACAGAAGGTGTGTATTGCAGCAGTCGAGTCCTGAGTGGATATTGTACGATTAACAAGTTAGCTTCTCATGGCCATGAGTCAATGAAATAAAACCTTAACGGCTTCACGGAGGATATCGAAAACCGGCTCTGTAGAGACCCCGTCATTTCGCGTTATAATTCAATACCAAGGTAGACGTTAGTTTAGTGTAACGTTAGTTTCAAGTCTGTCAGTGGACCTTCCCTCATCCGAAGTGCCCTGCAGGTAGGGGTAGTGAAATTACGCGAAAAGATTTTTAGACAAGTTATACTTCAAAACACTCCATGATCGTTTACCTATCTTGATTGACTGAATTACTTTTTGACACGTGTTAACTGTCTGCACACGAATCACGTAGGAGCCGTGCCTATGTTTCCGAATTCTGAGTGGCCCGGTCCAATATGAAAACGCCTTCTCAAGGAGACAGCAACCAATGACATTAGACAATCTGCTGTTGGGTGCTTATAGTATTGAAGTCTGCAGTATACTCATTTTTTTTTTCGCGTAAAGTCACTAGCTCTACCTGCAGGACTCACAACCAATAGTAAGTATTTGACAATCTGGTGCCTTCATTCCGTGTTGCCTGGTATAACAGGAGAATGAGTACTACCTGCTAATTAACATACGACCTCTGCTCAAGGACGTAGAAGACTGTATTGTCTAGCCTGCGCGAGCTTATGTACAGAAAATAAACTAGCAGGGAAGTGGCAACATAATAATTCTGTTCGTTGCAGGAACAATAGAAACGTCGCAGAAATTATGTAGACAGATTTGGAATATGGACAGTGGGCTCTGTCGTAGAAACTTTATTCGTAGTTGAAGATACAAATCGCAGAGACAGTCAGGTCACAATTACTATCTAAGTTAACAACATTTTAGATAAAGGCTGTTCACTATAAACTGAGCACTTTTTTAATCAACCTTAGAGAAAAGTCACTATCCCTACCTGAATATATTTTAACTGGCGAATTGAGTGACATGCGCCCAGTAAAGTTGGTAACTATGGAGGGAAAGTAGCTCCACATCTTAATGTCGAATAAAAAGTTCCAGGTACCATGCGTGATAACTTAGATTGTTTCTTTCATTTTCTGTTTTATTAAATCCATCGGATGGGAAAAATTAGCAGATTTACAAATCATTTTCTTTTTTAATAATTTCACAGTTGCACTTGGCCGACGCATGAATGAAGTGACGAGGCCCATATAAATGATAATTTTGCATAAGGCGGAAGAATACACAATGTGTATACAAGTAGATCGTAAGTAAGGTTTTCAAAAGTGCTCATTTTACCGTGAATATCCTATTGTACCAACAGCCAATCTGATTGGTGGACTTTCTATTAACTATCAAAGGGTAAAGAAATTTGGTTCCTCTGTCCCATGCTATTTTCTGTGTACGCACTTTTAGTCGATTCATACTCAACCCTCATTTAAGGTGTATTAATTTTTGTCACCTCGCGGACCACACCAGAGTCAAACAGTGTGTAGGTATACAGAAGCAAATCAGCCGCCTGCATCGCGAACTCCCGCTGCACACGCCAGAAAAATGGCGCTACAAATCAGCGAAATGTTGCAAAACTTCGTTCGCCGATCAGCGCCCAGTAACGTACTTCTGCGGCAGCCCAGCCAATAGGCAACCTCTTGCAGAATATTTTGCAGTACCCAGTGCCAATCAGACGCAAGGCCCGTTACAGGCACGGCCTCACGCACCCGATCAGGGAATAGGTACGCCGACATCGTAGGTACCTCCAAGCGATTTCATTTCTGTATGTTTACCTGTTCTGTAGTTTGGTGGCGATAGTAGGCAGCATATCCTACCCGCGTGGCAAGTATGTCGGCCCGGCCACTGGATAAAGTGAGAAGACGTGCGGCTGGAGTAGCGGTGGAATGAACACGGTGGATGATACGGAAGAACTCCGAGAAGATCCGCATATCGCAAAGTGTCCGCCAAGTTGGTCACGTGAGAATGCGATAGAACGGGAAATTCCAGACAGGAGGAACAAAGTATACGTAGACTAAATGCGGGCATCACCATTTTGATCTCAGAGGACTCAACAGATGACAGCTGGGCGTGAACTCCACTATGCTTACTGCATGCAAACAGATAGAGGATAAATATTATGAGCAATATCCCGATCCATTTTCTATCATTTTAGTATCTAAAATCAAATGGTTCTAATTTTAAGCATTAGTAGAGTAGTAGCTGTGTAATAACTTATGCTGGATTATTGAATAATACTGATCATTAAGATGACGACTTGAGTTCACGTAAGCTTATTCTAAATGCGGCTAATGATTTTCAACGTTACAGTTATCTAAATATTGGAAGATAGTGGCCTGTCACAGAGTTGAAGACGTCTCGCGTTGACAGGGAAGTCTTTTTATATATGTATAATGAGCAGTTTCAATGAATTCGTTACAAACTCACACAACTGCATGACCATGATAGAGTAGGCTGGTTGTTCGACCAGTGAATATTTATGAACGACTGATAGAGATCATCTGGGACTGCCACACAAATAGCTGGCCAGTGCGTAGTACACATTTTTTTTTAACCTTATCAATTCATTGGATACTAACTACCAAACATTTTCTTGTGATGCTAATTGCATGTTCACAACAAATCTGCTTTCTGAAGTATACAAAATCGTCTACGTATCTCCATGTTTACGACGCATTTGAAATCTGCAGAAATGTCCAGTTCCTCACGTCCTATGATAAAGTATAAGAAAGTTTTCTCAGGCTTGTTTGCAGCTTCGCAAAAATCACGTTGTTTGTGAAACTCTGAAGTGTAGAGTGTGGTAGAAGTGTGAGGAGAGTCGTGTCGCCAGACGAGTGGAGGAAGCTCACTGGTGAGTTGTCATTAAGCACACGTGTGTGTGCGTGCGTGCGTGTGTTGCAGCAGCAGAAAACTGTGACGTACGAGATAGTGAGCCACCCGCACCACGTGAGTAGCCACGAGGGCGGCGGAGGAGGACACGGCTTCAGCAGCTCCGACGTGGCCAGCTACGGCAGCAGCGGGGGCGGCGGAGGCGGCCACGGCGGCGGCTGGGGGCGGAGTGCAGACGCCGCCTCCTCGCAGGACGACGCCCACGGCATGGCCTACAGCGCCTACGTGCCGCAGTCATGAGCCCCAGGTAACATACACCACTGTACTGGATGGCGTTCTAGTCGCCTCCGTTAAGACTGGGCTTCAAACACACACTAGAGTCTGTTTGCAGATACTTCAATTTTTTTCAAATTAGCCACTCAAAAAATCACCCCATTTATAAAGTACTTGGTTTTTCTTATATATTACGTGTATCACAAGCGTTTTAAACTTGTGTAAACACACAAGAAACTTATTTTCTCGTTAAACTGAACATTTGCTTTTATTTTATTTACGTATTATAATATCTAATTAAAATTAATATCAATGAAATGGATTAAAATACGAGTATTGGAAATGCCTAGTAGGAAATAGTTATAATTTAAAATAGTATTACAGTTAACGCCAACGAATGGGGTGCGTTGTCACTGTGGTATAATTTCCTAGATTCGGTTAAGTTTTGTTTGCATGACTATAAAGACGAGGCAGACCGGTTAACGTGTTCTGCGGATGTACGAAACACTGACCTACCCCACACCAACACAGCAGTGAAAATCACATTGTCAACCCTGAAGAAGGTGTCTGTTTATATCTTAATTTTTAAAAGACCTTTACCACATTTGATTTATTCTAATTGCACTAAAATTTGGCGAGAATAGTTATATAAACATCTCAAAGCACTTGTCTTCATAACCAGTTTTCTAACTTCAAATCCCATGCGCGTGGTTCATTACAGTCGTGTCGGCAGATCGGCAGTCCAATGCTGGAACACGAAGAGTGCTGCTGCGCACCTTGGATGCACACTCTATCTTATTTCCCTTTCATGGGTTTAATTATCGCATTTCCGCGCGTCTGCGTGCGTGCATGTGTGTGTGTGTGTGTGCGTGTTATAGCCCGCCTACTCGCTACGAAGGGTTGAACAACTTCTAAATACTGTTCACGATAAAGTGAGCACTTTTGAAATCAACCTTAGAAAAAAGTCACTGCCCCTTCCTGCATATGTTCTAACGGGCGCACTGAGTGACATGCCCCAAGTAATGTTCACAACGATGGATGGGCAGTAGTTCCGTATCTTAAAGTCGAATAAAAAGTCTTAGGTAACCATTTATGATAACTCAAAATTATTTCTTTCGCTTTATGTTTTATTTATACGCACCGAAGTGTTAAAATAATACATTTTCACAGTTTCACTTGACAGACGCATTAATAAAGTAACGAGGCGCATGGAAATGTCGATCTTACATAATATGGATGAATAGATAACGTGCATACAAGTAGATCTTAAGCAGAACTTTTAATAGTGTTCATATTACCGTTAGAGGCCTATAGCTAATGTGTACATATACACAGCTGAGCTGGCAACTGTCGCCCCAACCGCCTTTCGTAGACACCAGCGTGGTCGGGTGTCCTGGCTCGAACCCCGGCCGAGTCTTTGCCGCATCTGTTGTGTCTATACGCGACGCTTACATCCACACTTCCAGACAAATAAGTGTTCCACTGGAGTTGACACGCTACCCGTTTGTTTCGTTTCCACAGCCGGTCAGCTGTAGGATTAGTGTTAGGCGTTAGTGTTGAGAACCATTCGTGGCTCTACCCACGAGAAAGATCATTGGCCACTGTGTTTTGCAGTGTAAGGTACCCGCCAAATATTAACTCCCTTTGCAACACGCACATGACTGTGAACACTACGTATAAATGGCTTAACATGTAAGGCCTCCCCCCTCCCCCCTTAGTTTGAGAAAAGTCACTCAATATAAACTGTGGGCTCCACTAAGCCCAACAACATGAAATATATTTCGTCATATCACTGCTGTATATATCTTTCGTAGACTTACAACTACTCTGAGTGATTTTCGCCAACTCGCTCTTCGCTATCAAATTTGGGCGTAATTCGGTTAAAATTTAATTTGGACTTGTCTATGTTCCTTTTTTTCCATTATTTGAATATTTAATCTATTCCGACCCGGTGTACACAATTATGTACATTACGCACGTGTAGTTAATTTTTGGCCTGCACGGCACACTGTAAAGCTCAATGACCAATCCAAATTCGTGTGGGTAAATGATTCGCAAGCCATCTAGGTCATAACTGGTTCGTATTACTGTAGCTGAACATATAGCATACAGCTCATTGGCTGCGATAACGAAACAAGTGTTGTGTTGACTTAATTACAGCATGCATCATAAATTTTTTTTTGTTAGCAATACTGAAAACAATAAATTAAAGTCGGTCTGAAAGGGTTAAAATGAAAGATACATTTGTGCTTAAATTGAATATATTATAACTGCATTAAATCTCAGTCAGAACACAAATTATACAGACATTTCGGAAGACAGATTTGTATAAGCAATATCCTAGCCTTGACTGCCATGCAGGTTGTTCAGACTCGAGTACTGGCCGAAATACGACCAGTTCTGGAGCGCGGTAACTCCGCTGCTGGCATCTGATTTAATTTCTGGACCAAAGTCCCAAGTAAAATCCCTACTCGGATCCGGGATTAAGTGTCATCTGTCATTTGATCCTCAAAGTTCAGAAGGGAATGACGTTACAGCAGTGTAAAGGATTATTCTAATTCCCAGGTCAAAACATAGCTCTGAATGCTTAGGTAAAACGATTTAGAAATTATAGCATTTCATATGACCTTCTGTGACTATTGACGTAATACTTGTCCTTAAAAATAGAAGCGTTAGATTATTTCAGTTATAAAATTGAGAACATGTTTGAGGCCTATGTCAAATATATGTCTTTATTTGACGAGATATTTCAGTGGACTGAGATCATAAATCTGTCGAAATCTGATGAGTTATGACTTCCTCTGTTTGTTTACGAGAACTGAAACAAAACAACGTCTTTACTAATTTAAATATTGAATATATATGTATATATATATATATATATATATATATATATATATATATATATATATATATATATATATATATATATATGGATTGTCACATTATTAGTTAATTCAAAACGTTAAAAATTAAACAGTGAAAAAAGATTTTGCACGTAACCATAAATATGAAATTGTCTACAAAGAATATAATTATATCAGCAAAATGCTAAAAGTAATGTTTTACGTTAACCTGTAGCTAAAAGTATCACAAAAATTACGATGTATGATTTTTTATTTACTTGCGAGTTTTTAAGTAAATACTTAAAATCATTATTCCTTCTGTATGCTTGTAACAATCTCACATTTCCACGTGATGGACAAATGAACTTTATTGATAGGCCAATAATGAATTTTATGTTTACACTCTAAGAAACATAGTTCGCAGATTTACCACCTAACTATATAAGAGTGTTAAGAAAGCGCGAATAGTAAAGATTTTTTCCCTACATACATGGCAGAGCATTCATAAGCGGCGACTCCTTCAAACAGGGGAGAGTCTGTAACTATCTGTGACAGTACGCATGTGTTTTAAATATTATCTACCCTTCCCCTGGCACCCGCGGTGGTGTAGTGGTTAGACTACTCGCCTCCCACCATGGCGAACAGGGTTCGATTCCCGACGAGGTCGCCCGCCCTTATTTTCGCATGTGGGAATCGTGCTGGACGATGCCGTTGGTGGACCGGTTTTCTCGGAGATCTCCCGTTTCCCCCCACCCCTTCATTCCGGCGCTGCTCCGTATTCACCTCAATCACTCTCATCGAGTCTCAAGACCTCGATGTAAAGAGCCGCCCAAATCTCTTCACTCACGTGGTCTGACTACACGCTGGGACAGCATACATTCAACAAACGTACAGTAGTTTATTTACATCTTCACACTCTCTGAACAAAAACTATGAAAAATCGCTCCAGATATGACGTGTTTAGTTGTTTCCTAAATAAAACGTACATTAGAAATATTTCGTATTTTCGTTAAAAAAAAAAACGCAACTTCTTTCATAAAAAATAACGAATTGAAAACGCAGAGGAAATATGTATGTCAGTAATGGCTTGTAGGAGGAAGTTCATTTTCAAACTATAAATAATTAGATATTTTAATTTATTATTAAACTGTTCGTGTTTACATATTCAGGTTTCGGAATTGCAGTGTTTAAAATACATTACATAATTATAAATAAAATAATATATTTTTGGCTATCCGTCCAGTCCACAAACATGGCGCTTGGTTCTCCTGGGCGTTATCTTCCAGACTTGAAGATTTGTGTTTAAATGCTGCGGATTGATACATAACTAGTACCCCTACAGTCGAACTTGAGCAGCATTTCACGAACGACATGAGCAACCACGAAAAGGGGAAACCTGATTTCCGAGAAAATAATTTCCACGCAGGGAAGACTCCAACATTTTATCGTGCGCATTTGCAGTCTCCAGTTGGTTATATTTAGCGATAAGAAAAAAAATTCGCAAGTTCAATGACCTGTTGGCTAGACTCCACAGTCCTGTGTAAGCTCCAGCCTCAGATGTTTGTTCATTGGCTGCTGCTCCAGATAGTAGCCAGTGTTACTCCACACCTGCCAGTATGGCACTCGCTACCTGTTTCCTTGCAAGTCTGCTATTGGCCCAGAGTCGCCCAGGGCGTGTCTGATAAACTGTTATCCAATTACAAATGTTACCTCAGTGTACACGCACGTGTTTGATGTCTATTTTGTCCTCAAATGAATTCCAGAAATTTTCCTATCCCTAGTTATGTTGCCACGTTTCTATCGAGAAGACATTTTGGCATTTGACTGGATAAATCGCGATTGAGTTACTCTTACAATGTATATTCATAATTGGTGGCAGGCACCTATGACGTGTAGGAAAAAATTATATACATATAAATAAATAAATATACATATATATGTGTGTGTGTATCCAATCGTGAAAGCAGAGCTTTGGTGTATGTTGATATAGGCTGTTCACGGTAATGAGCACTTTTTAAGGCCATGCTAAAATATTCCTTTCAGCCAATTTCTATCTTCCCTCCACTTTTGATATAAATATTGCTATGTGACTAATAAACACAATGTATACAATTCATCACATTGAAAATATAACGCGTGAGGCTGCAATAAAATACATTTATTAGTGGTTAATGACTGCTGGAAGGGCCTTAAAAAGTGCTCATATACCGCGAACAACCTATATACAACGTGACTAGACTATTTGCGTAAAAATCTGGCATATGTAACTACATGAGTTGAAGCTCTAAAAAATAGGAGTATAGGCTGCTCACGGTAAAATGAGCTCTTTTGAAAGCCCTGCTTGAGATCTACTTGTATGCCCTTTATGTATGTTTCCACCTTATGTTGAATTATCATTGTGATGTGCCTCATCACTTTATTCATGCGTCGCTCAGGTGAAACTGTGGAATTATTGGAAAAAGTAAATATGTTACAAATCTGTACAATGCTTCGATGCATTAAAAAAAGTAACAAGGGAAATAAATAATTTCAGTTATCATAAATGGTTGACTCACACGTATTATTCGACATTAAGATATGGAACTACTTTCCAACCATCATTACCAACTTTACTGGGCGCATGTCACTCAGTGCGCCCGTTAAAATATACGGAGGCCGGGGAAGCTACATTATTCTAAGGTTGATCTCAGGAGTGCTCACTTTGTCGTGAACAGTCTTTATTTAAGTGATGCATGTAGGTCACTCAACCAAGGACACTCGGCTATCATTCTCCGCAGTAGTGGGTTGAAAGAGGAAGACGAGTTCTTGGTTAACGCCGAGAGAGAGAGAGAGAGATAGGTACTCACACGGTTTTCTCGTTACAAACTTCCGTTGCACAACTTCCCGCTCGAACTCCACTATCAAGGAGCAGTCTGCTTTCACAGTAGTGCAGTTCACCGTTCGTTGAAAGAACGATCTCAGCGCAGTTCCGCTATCGCCAGCACTACATTCACTCAACAGTACTCTTAAAGAGTGGGATAGACCCCCCGCCCCCGCCCCCCAACCCCATCGCATTTTGGTGAAATAGTTGTTTGTGCGAATATGCGTATCTCGGTAAATAAATGTTCTGCTAATACGACTTTTTGTCAGAAAATATAAAAGAAAAACAATTATCTATACTCCTACTATTTTACTTTTGTCGTATTAAGTGAATTCTAGAAGGAAAAATAATCGTGGAACTGGTCAGATATCGCATTTTTAAAGCTTGCCTGTACAGTTTCCTTATTAAGCGGCAAGAGAAAAGTGCAAAGACACGGGAGTAGTTTAATATGTGGGCTTTCGTCGCGTGTAATAAAACCCCGTATGTTACAGATATAATTGGCACAGTACAGCGTCACGACGGAAACAATGCACGCCTTGCGTTTAGGAGCGATGAGACGTTAGCAGTGCGGGTTAGTGTCGCCCGTATTGCTCCCTCGCTTCTTGACCTTGCCTAAGAAGGGCGGAAGAGGGTTGGTAAAGGGGGAGGGGGGTCCATCCCACTCAACTGTATCTGATGCGGCATAAAAACCAGTTCAGTGTTTATAAAGGCCAATAAAAAACAAGATTATTACGAGCAGTTAATATTTGACCACTTTACAAGCAAGTGTTAGCAGCGATGCTGGGACGTCATGGAACTTCGTTACGGCAGAAGATCCGCAGATAGGTCTGTGCTCTCTACATGCGTGTGTTTCGCCGGACTTGGAGCAATATCGCACAATTCGGTGGGTGCTTGGAATCAGTCAGTCGATTCTCTTGTAAAGAGGTCCGCGTAGGCTTGATTTCAAAACCATGCAGGCTATTTGGCCACGCATCTTTGTAAGATATTGACTTGCCAACAGAAATTAAGTTTCTCGAAGTTGAAACCCTATGATTTGTGGGAAAATACCAAACAAGCATAACAAATACATTATTTGATAACCGAAATGTCCCTCAGCTTACAAAAGTTTTGAAACATTAAATTTAAACGAAATATTTTCATGACAATAGCCTCTTTAATAGGAACGCATATTTTCTGACCGTTTTCATAGTATTTTACCTTAACTGCGAGTAGTACATATCTACTCGCGAACAACATATACGGTCTAACCTTCTACTTATTGGCCTAGCAACTTATAAAATGCCATATGGTAAGCTCACGCACCTAATAGCAACAGGAAAATCACAAGTGTCTACGTAGGATATTGGAGAATAGTTCGCGCGCAAATATCTTCACGACGATTGTGTTTCCATGCACGAGTTATGTAAAATTTGACTTCCGTCTGCGCCAAACTTGGCAATCGAAAGGCGAGTGAGTTAATTAAGAGATTTGGTCGGCTATTAACATCGAGGTATTGAGAGCCGATGAGGGTAACGTGAGGTGATTATAGATCAGCGCCGGGATACAAGGCTGGGGAAACGGGAGATCCGCGAGAAAACCCGCCGACGAGCGGCATGATCCGGCACGATTCCCACATGCGAAAAAATTCTGGAGCGACCCCACTGGGAATAGAATCCGGTTCGCATTGATGGGAGGCGAGTAGTCTAACCACTACACCATTGCGACCCCTCTAAAGAATGGGGCGTGGCTGTGTCGGGGACACGGCCTTGTAAATAACAATAACGAGTCTCATGAACATATGAATAAACTGAAAGCGATATCAAGGGGAATAATACAGAATAGAAGCCGTGTGTGATATTACGATTTCCGTAAATTGATAAGAAGACTGTTACACTTTATTAGTTAAAGTCAAGTTCCGTAGAAGTAGACACTGAGGAAATCGTAGTAAATGTTACTATGATATATGTAGTTCCAGTAAATCAATAACTAGGGATAAGAAATTTTCGCTACTTCAAAGACCTGCAGGCTAGACTCCACTTCCCTTTACATAATCAAGCCTCGGACGTTTGTTCACTGGCTGCTGCCCCACAGAATAGCCAGTGTTACCTCACACCTGGTCGTATGGGGTTCGCTACTCGTTCTTTTGGAAGTCTGCTATTGGTTTAGAGTCGTCCAGGGCGTGTCTAATAAACCTTGGTCCAATTGCAAAGGTGACTTCAATGTACACGTGTTTGACGCCTAACCTGTTCCGAAATGAATTCACGATATTTTCCTATCCCCATCAATAACTAACTACTAAAAACCAAAACTTGAGCACACAGTCAACTTTCCCCCCCTTTCAGAGTTTGATATACACTGCCAGTTGAAACTTCAGTACATACTAAACTTGACGACAGACGCGGATATAATATATTGCCATAACAAGTTACAAGTAGATTACAAATTAATGACATAACCGTACTTGGGAAAGAATCGGATGTGTAATAAATGGAACTATGATAGGTCTCACATGACACGCATAAGCTAGTAAAAATAACTGCCAAAGTGCTTTATGACCTGTATGTGAAAACAGCAGGTTCAACGAGCACTTCTTATCACCTCAAGTAAGAGACATTCGTATAGAAAACTTGGCATTTCTTTCGTACTTCTTACAATTTTGTTAATGATTTACAGCCGTCCATTGCGGGTCAAATAGAACTCGATTCTGTAGCAGAAACAACCTAACCCCTTAACTAACGCATTAATTTTTCGTTCTAGGTGGCGTAAAAGAGGAAATGTTCTGTGTGACAAATAGAGGCGTTTCACGGTAAAGTGAGCACTTTTGAAATCAACCTTAGAAAAAAGTCACTGCCCCTTCCTGGGTATATTTTAATGGGGGCACTGATTGCCATACGCCCAGTAAAGTTGGTAACGATGGATGGGAAGTAGTTCCGTAACAAAACGGCGAATAAAAAGTGTTAGGTAACCATTTGTGATAACTAAAATTATTTCTTTCGCTTTCTGTTTTTTTTTAAATCTATCGAAGTGTAAAATGAGCATATTTGTAAAATATTTAATATCCTAATAATTCCACAGTTTCTCTTGTCCAGTGCATGAATAAAGTGATGAGGCCCATGGCAATGTTAATTTTACATAAGGCGTAAGAATACACAACGTGCATACAAGTAGATCTTAAGCAGAGTTTTCAAAAGTGATCATTTTACTGTGAACAGCCTATACTTACGAATTTATTGTAATAAGTTACACGATGGGAACAATGAAAAGGATTTATCTTGGTCTAAGGCACCATTATAAAGCAATAATATTTTGGTGTGCTATCAGCAGCCAATGGCATTAACCACGAATAATACGCTGTCTGTATTGGTGCTAGCAATTGACCTTGTACAGCACCGAACACGACTTTACACATTTTGAAACACGTCGTATGAGTACATTCGGGATAATATTGTTACAATTTCTCTCACAAAGTTAAGGGGTTGAACCAAGTTTGTCAAAGGATGGAGGTATTAATTAAATAAAAGTGTTAGTTATAATTTCCAAGTTTAATTTACAATAACTACAAACAAATTCCTCTCATATCAACTTATCACAATAAATTGATATTACTTTGCTGTTTGCAATTGACGCCAATCAATAAATTTGACAAATACCTCAAAGAGATTAACACAATTAAATAATTGAAAATAAGTCTCAACAGACAGTGCGTCAAAACCTATTCAATTAATTTACAAACTATATGTACATATTTGACAGTTCCAAAATTTACAGTAAAGTCCATATTACATATTATTCAGTCCCACCTAAGTTTAGTCCAGGTCCCACCAGTCTGCAACGTTCTAGTGTTCTCCTAGCACTCTCACACACAGTAGGCTTTACTAGTCGGGTTTCACGTCCTCTCGTTCATTCACACCGTCGTCGTCTGTACTTAACTTATCTATCGCACTCACCCAGATGGCCTACGCCAAAGACTGCTGGCCGTTGGCCCGCTGCGATATTTATAGAGTCATAGTCCATCACCCAGAAATTTCTCTACATCCCACGTTGTGCCGAGGGTTCCTAATATCCAGAACATTCTTGTGCTGCCTGTACATTTGTCGGCTTCTCCAGCAGGGGTAGGAGGAGTGGCTGTTACGCCAGCCTGGTCTCGGCGCGGTCAATCATTCTCCTGCTGCCCCCGGGGGAGGAACAAGGCAGCGAAGCCGTTTGGGATGGTTGGGGGGAAGGGGGAGAGGAGGGTTGTGGTAGGTCAACCCTCACAGAGCTCACGGCCGGTGCGAGCTGCAGCGCGTAACACTGTTATTTCTGAAGTCTGCTACGTTGTCAAGAGGATCCGAGAAAATCTCAGACGCCTAGCCACAGTTATGAGGTTGCGAAGAGTTTTTTGAAGGATTTATTATAAAAGTGCTTATCTGACCTCGAGCCGTCGATATCATCACGTACTCGTCACTGTCTTGCCCAGGAGACCGCGTAGTCGTGATGTGGCGATCACTGGCGACACAACATGTTAGTCACATCGTTACAGTCACTGCAATCTCCATGTCCCCGGGCATTACGCTAGATATGTTTCTGTTAGGCTGTGCGATCATTTTTAAACTTATATCTCTCGTGGTATACTGTTTTATTTCCACAGTAAACGAAAATATTTTGCGGAGAAGAGCGACGATAATTTATACGTGGCATTATTTAAAAAAAAAAATTATTTCTCGTACGCCCAATGATTATTATGTACACTGTGTTAACTCTTATACGTAACGTAAATTACATAATGTGTAAGAGAAATTGATAAACCAGGACTTACAAAGTATGTATTTGGTAGGGCTGCGAGTATTTCATTTAGCATACAGCTTTATGTAAGAAGAGCACAAGATAAAATACTAAATTACTGCAATACTCAAACTTGTTCAGAAATCATTGAGTGACACAGATAGTCAAGGATTTATAGTTAGGGTCAACTGAATTTCGCGAAAAAGTATTTTAATAAATTGCAAAAATTCCAGATTTGTTTTTGCATACTGTCCGCGCATCTAACTGAGAAGACTTTTTCTTACTCAACTCACCAATCACAATTGCGTTACTTCCACGATGGCAGTCTGTAATTCGCGGGTGTAAACCAATGGCACGTAAAAAGTAAATCATCCAAGCAAGATAGTAGAAACTAGTCGAGGAACATTTTCGCCAATATTGCGCATCCTTGTTTATAGCCAGCCGTCAAATTGCGTTCTCACAGAAATACTTTGTTGTTGCAGTCGTCTTAAACGAAATCAGGAGATCGAATTGAAAATACCGAAGAATATTTGACAAACACAAAATTCTTGACTCCTGTAGTTATCAGATTGTGCGTGGAAATACATAGATATTCAAACGGACTTTGAGCACAAAACAGGAAGTCCAATAAAAAAAAAAAACGCGCACATACAACTCTCTTGCTTCGTAACGGTTTAGCCTCATGACGCTTGTTATGATAAGTGGCACACACCAAACATCCTCTGGGTCGGGTATTATTTCCACCACCATACCGCTATTGGATACGTCAAGTATAAAAATGATACGCAACCGCTGTTTACAGTTAGTCTCGTTAACCTAACAAGCCAAGCGCAAAGCATCTCAAGGGACAGAAAAAGATGACGAGTTCCTGAGAACAGGGCGAGCCCTTCCATTATTTCTGTATTTGGATCCGTAGATTGTTACATGTAACCTGGAGGACTGAGTCAACAGGGAAACAAGGAAGGAACGTCGTTCTATATGCCGTTCACGATAAATTGAGCACTAATTAAGTCCCTCGCAACATGAGTAACAGCAAGTAAATGTATTCTATTTTAGCCTCAGATAAACATTTGAAAGCGATGAAATGTATACACTGTATTTAGTAGTTGGACGGCAATTTTTACTCCAACAAGTGGCTGAAAGACAAATACTGGCTGAAAATTAAGATTGATAATGGCCTTAAATAGTGCTCACTTTACCGTGAACAGCCTATACCTGGCCTTACTACTCACTGGGGCAGCAGGCAACTGACAAACAGCTGAATCTCCGGTAGGAATACGGAGTCGCCCCTACAGACCACTGAATCAAGCAATATTTACAATAATGAAACGCAACTGCTGAAAACAGTGTAAAAATAAGAACAACTAAAACTACATCTACAAATTGGGCACGTACAACTAGAAACCTTCAGATTTCGGCGCCAGTAAGGAGATACCGCGAAGGTTTTTCACTAAGATAAAAATGGCAGTGTATACTTCGCTGTAACAAGGTTACTAATAACGGTATTTATGTCTAATTGACGGCTGCCACACTGAAGAACCATATTACCATCTAATGTAGTATACAAGATTCAGCCACTCGGTTGTAACTTTTACTCATTTCCTGTTAGACCACCACACAAGTATAACACATATGTTTTGATTAAGTTTCCGTCAACCAGCCACAATTCAAAAATAGCCTTAGGAGGGAACAGTAATTTATTAGATACTGCTACGAACAAACAGCTTCTTATCTCCATCCCTTTTTCCAATTTCTTCGAGAGTTTAAATTTACCGATGACACGAAATATATTTTTATATATTATATGTAAATAAGGCCCTATTTTAACTCCTTCAGTCCCGTATTATTTTATGATTTTGGAAGTGTTGCGATCAAATAATATTTTGTTTCGTGCTGTATACTTATCCCTTGCTTCAACCACACAGCCAGTGCAATACGAGCCCAGGGCTAAGGAGACATTGGGGAAACCACTAACTAACTAACTGGAGCTGTATAAATGTCCACAAACCACATAATACACAGGTAAGAAACTGACCACATTAGGACATGATCCTAGCCGTGTACAGCTGTCGTCATAGCTTTGCTTTCTCTGCAACATGTCCACAGCAGTGGACACAGGGCGTGAAAGGGTTAAGTTTATTAGGCCGCGCAAAAGCTAATTAAGACATTCTTGGGCGATTTACGAAGCCGTGGTAAATAATGATTTACTTTTGGGATTTTGATGTTTAGTCCTTTCATTCCCACGTTAATTGATGGTTTCTGGTGTTGCGAATAACTTCTTTATGCCTTCTGTACTCAAGCTAGTGACTTTTCACGAAAAAAATAGTACACGGTAGACTTCAACACTATAAGCACCCAGCAGTAGTCTGTGTATTGCCATTGGTTGCTGTCTCCTTGAGAAGGTTTTTTCATATTCGACCGGGCCACTCAGAATTCAGCAACATCGGCACGGCTCCTACGTGATTCGTGTGCAGACAGTTAACACGTGTCAGATAGTAATTCAGCCAATCAAGATAGGTGAACGACCCTGCAGTGTCTTGAAGTATATAACTTGTCTTGAAATATTTTCGCTAAGTTTCACTACCCTTAGTCATCAGTGATATCAACCAATAATAACGCAGAGAAGTATTACTGCTGTGTAGGGCCAAGTAACCTCTGCTGAAATTCTTTGGGGACAGGTACTTGCAAAGTACAGTTATCGGTAAACTATTACGTTGCTGCGCAAAGTGTGAGTGAGCGAGTAAAGAGATTTGGGCGGCTCTTAAAAGCGAGGTCTTAAGAGCTGGTGAGAGTGATTGGGTTGAGGATGAAGCAGCGCCTTAATGAAAGGATGGGGGGGAATCGGGAGATCCCCAAACAAAACCCGCCGACCAGCGGCATGTTCCGACTCTATTTACACACCCGAAAATCCGGGAGTGACTCGATCGGGGGGAGTAAACCCGGTTCGCCTCGGCGGGAAGCGAGCGGACTAACCACTCATCCACCGCGGACCCTGAAAAAAAAGATAAACTATAGTCTAACATGAGCCTTCCCCTGTGACCACACATGAGCGTGCCATCTCGCGTGGAAGGTGCGTTAGTCTGGAGTGTAAGACGACTCGCCAGCAGCTGTGCGTATGTGTGTTAATAATGGTAATAAAGGAAGGAACGAGTTCTCAGTCGTAAGTGAGAGAGCAGTGGGCCGGAAGCTCAGGAGAAATCAGGGTTACAGAAACTTGACTCCGGGCAACTCACCAGCCAATCCATTTATTCTGTAAAGCCCTGGTAGAGTTCTACTTTCAGGATATTCCTCCGCCTCATGCAAGCAAAGCTTAAATGAGTCCAGAAATTCACACCGGAAGGATAACGTAGCACATTTGTGCACTCTAACTTCAATATAATTCCTTTTGATAACTATTTCTTACTAGAAATTACCATCACACATACATACTCTCTGCCTTTATTCATGTTAACTATAAATAAAATATCTAATTTATAGGTAAAATGCATGCAATTTGTCAATTTTACCAGTAGTTAAACAATTTAATGTTACCAGAAGTATAAACGTATGTGATAGATCAGTGGGGATAGGAAAATCTCGTGAATTCATTTCAGGACAAGATAGACGCCAACACGCGTACACTGAAGTCATCTTTGTAATTGGATCACAAGTAGCGAATCTCATTATTTTAGGCGTGGAGTAACAATGGCTACTTTTTAGCCAATGAACAAACATCTGAGGCTCTAGTGTACACAAGACTGTGGAGTCTAGCCTACAGGTCACTGAGCTCGCGAAATTTTCATATCCCTAGTAATAAATCATTGTCCCTTTTTGTCACGCATTGATTAGACGAAAAGTTTTCCGTTGTTATAAATATAACATTTATGAGCCGTACTCATACCTGATATGGTTAGGTTCGTAGCTAATGATAAGATATGGCATTGTAGAGCACTACTGTGAATGATTGGGTTTATTAGACAAGATCAACACACAATAACATATTATGTTTCTATTCATTTGTCGAGGGAGCTTATATTGAATTTATTACACAGTTAACCTGTTAAGAAATAGTTACCACAGCCACTACTACGACAAAATAACTGGAATGTCCCCACCTTAATAATGGTTCCGGAGGCAGTTCTGGTAAGCGGCTATCGGAGATCGGACATTCCCATCTCTGCGTGATCTGCTCTCGTTGCCGGCCATGCCTTGTGCTGGCCTCTATCAGCGCGTTGTTTAGACACACCCGTCCGCGTTTGCAGGCCGGGGGAAGCCGTTTCTGCTATTGGCTTTTTCGCAATGAGTTGTTGCAATTCCTCTCGCATCCTGGTTCAATGCTTATTAAGGGTGTGAACGGGCAGGCTGTCTTATTAAGGCCTGATCACCCCGACATACCATGCAGCTTACATTTTAATACATCCCGGACATTCCAGAATTTTCTTTAGACGTTTACATTTCATAATGTTCAGACCCTTAAGTTACATATTAATTTTTCGTTCTAGGTGTTGCAGAATATTAAACGTTTGGTCTGACATGTACTAACGAATTTCTTGTTATAACTTTCACTAGGGGTCCTATGTAAAGAATTTATCTTTGTATACGGTACCAGCAGCTATCAATAACATTTTGGAGAGGTAGCTACAGCCAATGGCATTAACCATAATACAGACGCCGTTTGTATTGTTGCTGGCCTCTGACCTGGTACAGCAACGAACAAGGGTTTACGTATTCTGCAACATATGTTATGAGGTTAACGAAATTTTTCCCACGGCACATCGTAAATATCTGATTCTCAAGCTCTATAGAATTATTACAGCACCACACTATTTATTGATTTTTGTCTAGTGACTGCAGGCTAAAATAAAATACAACATCTGTTTCGAAATTTGTTCGCGAAATTCAATAAATCCAAGGAGGCGGGGATGGTCCCTCCTAACTTCGATGTCTTGAGAACCAACGAGGGTGAGGCGAGGTGAGCACGGAGCACAGCCGGAATGCAGGGGCGGGCAGGACGGGAGATCCCGAGAAAACCCGCAGACCAGTGGCGTCGTCCGGCACGATTACCACGAGCGAAAATCCGGAGAATAACCCCGCCGAGAATCAAACCCGGTTCACCTCGGTGGGAGCTCTAACCAATGCGCTACCGTGGCCCCAGCAGAAACTGGCATAGGAACATACGATAAATCACTGGGGGTGTATAGGGCACTAGATGTTATTAACGATAAAGGGAGCACTTTTGAAATTAACCTTAGAGAAATGTCGCTGCTTTCACCTGCGTAATATTTTAACGGACTCACTGAGTGACGCTCGCCCAGTAAAGCTGGTAACGATGGAGGGAAAGTGAGTTCATGTCTTAAAATCGAATTAAAAGTGTCAGGTAAATATTTGTGATAACTCAAATTATTTCTTTTGCTTTCTATTTATTATATCCAGTTAAGTTTAAAAATTAGCTAATTTGTAAAATATTTAAGTTTTTAATAATTTCGCAGTTTCACTTGACCAACGTATGACCAAAGCATAGCAGTGTTGATTTTACATAAGGCGGAAGAATTCACAATTTGCATACGCGTAGATCTTGAGCAGGACTTACAAAATGGTTCGTTAAGAAGTGTGCTCATTTCACTTGTGTTATTCGCTGACGATGCGTAATCACTCCCACTCCGGCCAATAATATACAAGCGTTATAGTTGTCCATCTTTTGTAACGCCATCTCATAGGCTACGCATGACACGGGGCAATTCATGTATTGTTCTGAAATATGTACATCGCAGTGAAATTTTGTGTGCCATGAATTTTGAATGTCCTCACTTGTGCCTTTCACAACTTTTTGGTGTCGTCTGTACACCTGCCTCGAGGTCAATGGCGCTCACTTCCAGCACCTACTCGAGGTACTTTGTCGTCACACTGGACTGTATTTCCTCATTCCCTCGCTCCGTTACACACATGTCCCACGGCGCCTCTTTTAAAGGACTCGCCCTGTGTAATTTTATATCGTTTTAATTTGTCTTAGTAAGTTTACACTGTATGAAGACGCTGTTTCCTTTGTTTCAGACTGAGCATCTCCTCACCGCCATGTCCTTCCTGGAGAAAGGACATCGCTGCAGATGTTCTGCGAGGTTCTTGCCGGACTGCAGAAAACAGTACCGATGATACTCGTCTGGTTCGCTGACAGCTTTCACGTGTTATTTAATTTTATTATTATTATTATTATTATTTATTAAATCGTTCCATGAAGACCACACGGGACGTTAGGCAACTTGGACACGACCTTCAATCTGAATATGACAAAAAGACTCCAAACTATTGTAACTAGGATTATAAATATAATACTGAGAATATCCTGGCAATGCACTAGTTCTTATTTTCTTGTCAAACATTTCAGAATAAATTATGTATGACACCATGAACGAATTCAAAGTCAGTAAGTAACTGCACTGACGCAAGATGGGAATTTTGGAATGCACATAATAAATTATACGTTTACTGTGGAACCTGGTTTCATGTGAACCTGATGTAGTGAGGAACCTGTGCTTATGAGTAAAATGTTGCTGGCCAATCACTTTTTCCCCTTTTCCCTGGCTTCGTGAGAATGATGTTATCTCTATTCGTCAGAAAATATGACACTGCTATCCTTAAGCTTTCGCATCCGTACATGATAATTCACCGCCTCATCACCTCTATTCGTGAGAAATAACCAAACGCAACGAATAATGAACACGTGGCAGTTGAACCTCGTGTGTCTGTGAAATGAACCAGTTGCCATCTCGCCTCCAAGGAGGTGTGCCTCACCGTGACATCGAAAGTGGGAAGGACTTTCTAGACGTTCTGAGGACTAAGGTGTACCGTATCTATGTTTATGAATTGGTGAATAAGAAAAACGAGAGTAGAATACAAGTACACCGATTGTCACGGCTAGTAAACGATCACGAGTTGGAGAATTCCCGAACTAGAACGTTGCCTGGTAGAATGGATCAAACACCGCCGAAGCGACAACATGCCGGTGTGTGGAGTTTTAATTAAACAAGAAGCTCATAATTTTGCTGAACATTTCCATATCGCCATCTTCAATGGTAACACCAATTGACATGGAGGTTTCAAAAACATAAATGGCATATTTAAAAAAAAAAAAGTTCGTGGCGAGGGAAACGATGTTAATGCCGATGTTTACAATCAGTAAGTGTGAGTTCATACCGATGTTTACAATCAGTAAGTGTACTTCCGATTTACCGTCTCTTTGGTCTGGTTACATTCCTAACGACGTGTTCAATGCTTTGTTTCGAAAAATCTCTCCACCACTGCAACGTTTGCATTTAAGGGTGATCAATGCCGTGACGGTAAATTCAGAAAGGGATGCACAACAGTACTTGGTGCCAACATGAGTGGGAACGAAAAAATTATCCTTGTAGCTGATCGGGAAATCCAAAACTCCACGCTTTTTAAAGGTGTCAGTACTTTGCCGGTAAATTACAAAAACAATAAAAAAAAATTTCTCAAATTCGCTGAAGGGTCTCAACCGCGACAAATTAAGTTGGGGGACAGAAAAATCGTGTTAATCCTCGACAAATGCTCCGCTCACACACGTGAGAGTTATTTTTTCCCTCCTCCCTCCCATAGCGATAAGTAAATTACAGCCAGTGGACCAAGGGACTAATAAAAACTTCAATTTCCTGTACAGGAAAGAAGTAGCCCGACTTATTCTTCCCTCCATTTAGCAGACTCCATGTCAGCCCTACATAGCCATACTTTGTGCATTGCGGGCAGCTAGGAAAGCCTGGTTTGACGTAAAACCAACCACAATAGCCAACTGTTCAACGAAGTGTGCGTTTGGCATCTCGTTCGGAGAAGCGCCGGGAAGATGGAGTGGAAGAGGTAACGAGGGAGCGATGGATTCGAGTCCTCATTCAACATCCATCGTCTTCAGAACCTCTTCAAACAACTACATTTCAAAACTGTGCGTCCGTTGGTGATGAAGCTATTATCAGTGGTCAGAGTATGGACGAGGAGGAAATCGTTGTTCGCTCCCTCAGTGTCCCCGTGATGATGATAGCAAAGATGATGATGATGGTGATGATGAAGGAACCCGCACTGCACCCACTGGTATATGTTGTCCGCAAAGGGTTCTCACGAAGGCAGGTTCCTCTCTATAAACCCATTTTTTTTTAGAGTTATGAAGAAAATACCTGCTGTTATTAATATGTAAGACCAAATGACTATGACGACCGTCTGTATTTGTAGTAAAACTGTTAATTTAATATTATTATGTATAAATGTCAATAAAATGCATATTTATCTAAGTTTTCTTTTATTGCAACAACATCAACAAAATAAGAAAACTTGTTTGAGTTACTTATAAACAAATATGTATTTAAAATATGATCGTTACATTAAAACAAGTAATTTGTTAGTTAAATTCATACATTCACCGAAATTAATTAAATAACTAATCAAAATATTAATATTATTCGGTATCAACTGAAAACATATTATGAAGTAATTGAAATCTAATCAGTTAGTTATCTTCCGAAAGTCAGCCAGCTACCTACAATAGTTTCTTAACAGAAATTCCCTAGTCCTTCCTTTGGCACCTACCAAACTCTTCTGATAATATGAGAATTACTACAATAGTTAAATATGAGCTAAATATTTAAAGTTTTCATTTTTTCGTTCCTTTCTCAACTTTCAAACTTCCATTAATGGTGTTCGTAAACATGTATATGAGGTAATTTCATAAAATTAATGGAGTGGTCTATACAGGCAATGACTCAAAAAGTCACTTTCTGGTGATTGCCCAAGCTGATATCTCCCATACTGAGTACTGCCAGATACTTTTTATCAACAAGGACATTACGTCATTGGTTCTGAGCGAACGGAGATGCATGTTATATACACCCACCCCAGCCTCCAACTTATTTTCTCAGTTTGAAAAACACCAAAGTTTTTCACAGGTCGCTAAAGTGTTGAAACTGAAACACTAAATCAAGAACACTAAAACACGACAAAGTTCTGCAAATAAAGTTTTGTCTGTACGAGAGAAGAAAATTAATAAAATTATTTCCTAATCTAAGCACTATGTAATCTCTAAACAGGTTGTTCCAAAATACGACCTAATAGCTTACACGATGGCAGGACGTGGATTGAAACTGATATGAAATATTGGTGACAAAACTCGCTGCTTTAAACTTTTAACTGACACTTTCTGGCAACGCAGAAAGATGGATTATGATCAATTGTTTGACATATTTTAAACGCTATTTAACGACAACACAACTCAGGCTGAAGCGTAAAATAATTTAAGAAATAGTTTTAAATTATGAGAAGTGAATTTAATTATTTATCGGTAAAAATGCAGACGAACGATACATGCAACCGAAAAGGTCGCGTAATAGAGCAGTACCTACTCAGTCAGATATTTGACCGGAAACATCTGATATGGGGCTATATAAAAGAATACACTCCTGATAAACATCCCATTTTCTAAACACAAAACTTTTCTAGATGGTGAAATTGAAATTTCGAAGGATGGTATTTTGTCACGAAGTTTTCCAGCTCCATTGACGTTCAGGATTATCTGTTAGCCATGGGCACGTATTCTGCGACATGCTGTATGCGAAACATGATTTTGGTTAGTAGGAAAGCATTTTACCTTCAGTCGTTTCTGGGCAATCGTTATGAATGAACTCTTTCCGGCACATATAAAAATGTAATTGTAGGTGTTCCGAGTGGCAAATGTTTTGTTTGCATGTATACTAATATCAGTATTACGCTACGCCATACGTTGGCACGAGCAAAGTTGTGTATAATGCATTCTCAAAGACTTATACAAAAAAAAATTCCCTCTTAATTTTTTTTTATGTTGCCTGGCCATATTATTGTTGATGACAAAAGCGTAACTACAGAATAAGTTTGAATTTTTGAAATGCATTGCAATTATTGGCAGAACATCGTAATATTCTGATCCAACACATAATTCATTTTATTCCACTGTTGAAGGTGGTCCACAAGTGTTAAAATTTCCTAAATATATTGAACCGGAGGTGTGATTGTAATAATATTTGTACTGCAGTTTTAAGAAATTCGAGGTATATCCGCCAGGAGCGCTGTAAGTACTCATTAGCAACAACTTCGTAGTTCGAAGTGATGCAGTAGTTGTGCTAAGTTGGTATGCATGGAGAGGGTAAAAAAAAATAGCGACCACTCAATAGCATTGCTGTTGCCACTCTGGTGTACACATTATTTACTCTACGGGTAATTGACTTAAATTTTTATTTCTGGCGAGCCCCCAAATCCCGCTACGCCAGCGTGCATGTTTTAGACAAACATATTTGAATTCACAGGAACATTGGTGTAAAATTACAAATACTGTATTCGTTTTAGCAAAATACACATGAGAATTTAAAATTATGGAAAATTATTATGTGTAAATATACGCTCACGCATACTCCAGAATGTAATGCAAGTTTACACACACACGGTCATTGTAAAATTGCACAATTGAAGATATACGTACAACTATGCTGATAATTGGTGTTCATACAACGGATATGTAGCAGTAAAAATACATAACTTAAGGTTAATACAGTGAGTAGGTGTAATTTTACATATACTTCAAAATGTGTAAATTAACACCAAAATTGTGTTTATTAAGCCATAAATGCATGTATTTTCACCAAACATCCAATAATTCTATGTTGCAAAGAGTACAAGTTCTGCACAACACAGAATTCCAACAACTGTGTTTGATGGTGTACATTTTCTGAGTGGCTTTTTAACGACGAGAACTGGTAATCGGTCTGAACATGTACAATTTTTTATATATTTACCTATTAATTATTGTAACCATTTATTTTGTGCATGTCCCGCGACGAACACAATTTACTAGTAGCATCTACCTATTAGTGTGTAAATGTTTTCGCCCAACTCCTTGTAAGGAATGTCTCCTTCCTCCCATATTAAACCGAACACATGTTTCGTCGGCCATCTAGTCGTGTATTTATTTACCCTCTTCACTCAAACATTCCCGTGAATAGGGAGGGAGCAAGTTTCGTGTTTCCGTCTCACCACTCTAATAACAACTCGAAAACTCTTTCACGACAATACCTTGTCTCCTTCCTCCCATATTAAACCGAACACATGTTTCGTCGGCCATCTAGTCGTGTATTTATTTACCCTCTTCACTCAAACATTCCCGTGAATAGGGAGGGAGCAAGTTTCGTGTTTCCGTCTCACCACTCTAATAACAACTCGAAAACTCTTTCACGACAATACCTTGTCTCCTTCCTCCCATATTAAACCGAACACATGTTTCGTCGGCCATCTAGTCGTGTATTTATTTACCCTCTTCACTCAAACATTCCCGTGAATAGGGAGGGAGCAAGTTTCGTGTTTCCGTCTCACCACTCTAATAACAACTCGAAAACTCTTTCACGACAATACCTTGTCTCCTTCCTCCCATATTAAACCGAACACATGTTTCGTCGGCCATCTAGTCGTGTATTTATTTACCCTATTCACTCAAACATTCCCGTGAATAGGGAGGGAGCAAGTTTCGTGTTTCCGTCTCACCACTCTAATAACAACTCGAAAACTCTTTCACGACAATACCTTGTCTCCTTCCTCCCATATTAAACCGAACTCATGTTTCGTCGGCCATCTAGTCGTGTATTTATTTACCCTCTTCACTCAAACATTCCCGTGAATAGGGAGGGAGCAAGTTTCGTGTTTCCGTCTCACCACTCTAATAACAACTCGAAAACTCTTTCACGACAATACCTTCCTGACCATATAATCAACGCGCACTCGAGACCATGGTTCTTCTTTAGTCTCTGATAAAATCAAGGTGACTACAGTTAAAACGCTTCCTTATTTACATGAACATGGAATTGAAATATTTGCACTCGTCCTCTAACAAAAGTGCACGGAGTGGGAATGCAGTCGCATACCTCCTCTACCAAATATAGAGTCACCTTCAACCTCAAAGTGTCAATGTTTAATGAAATAAAAATAATACATATTTCTTTTAGTTAAAAGTATTCATTATTTTTATTAGCAGATGATAATTGCTCTGTTTAAAAGATAATTCAAATATTATTTTTTCTTTAGTTAACAGGAATTATTTCATTTATATTGAACTATCGAAAGTTCCTTGTTAACAGGCTGACTACAAAAAAAAATCAACAACTTTAGTTAACAGGTAGATATCCCTCTTATAGAAAATTTTTGAGTTAATTAAAATAATAACATGTAACTATCATTGTGAATGAAACATTTAATTACTATTTAATATCAGATATTCCAAGAAAATAGCAATGGATAGCAAATAGTCACCTTCTTTCCAATCAGATGCTGCAGCCTACTGCCTCGTTTTACCACATTGCAATTCTGCAACCTTACCATTGAGTGTTAACATCTTTCTCTCAACAATGTCATAAGAAGTTACTTTTCCTCTCTTTAAATAGCCAATTTCACCACCAACAGGCAAGTTTTTTAAACCGTCAGGTGTTAGTTCGTAGATCGACTCCGGTATTGTTCGTTGATCTACTTCGGTGCTGGATTGTAATTAGGCTCCTGTCCAACGTCTCGCGACATCACAAAATCTATTCTATGCGTTCTTAAGTGTAGAGACGGCAGTCATTTTCTTATAAAAATCTTCCTTTGCCAGAAGACTTGACGTTTTTTTCTGATCATCTGACCGCTGCATGTTTTCACTGCTGTAAATGCAATTTTTTTTTATGGTGAGCCCCCAAATCCCGCTACGCCAGAGTGAGCACCTTCACAGTTCTGTGTTGCCCTCCGACATGCATGTTAGTAGCTAAGTCGGTTGGAGAATGGGATGTGTCTCAGGGCAAGCCCTTTACTCCTTAGGGCGGGTTTAATTATTAAAATGGGCGCATGCATCGCGGCTAAGCAGAGTTATAGTACCATGGCCGCAATTGTAGCCATGGACACATCCCGAAAGATGAAAGGTCTAGTAAGGGGCATAGAAAACCAGGCAAAGCGGAGAGGGCCGTGGAAAATCTATGCGACAGTCGCGGAGGATAATAATGATTCCTTTCAACTGGATTAGGTCTGGATAAAGTAGGGTATTTGCTAGTTCGGGAAGAAAGACTTCTGTTGGTTTGATGCGGGGTGAAATGAAATGTTGTAAATGCATCCGTGCGAGAGCTTATATACAGGAAATTCCCCCCTTTCCCTCTGCGACTTAGGTCGCTTGACGACCTCAGGCAGGTGTATTCATTACACGTTCTGCTGGCTGCTGGAACGTAACTAGCATCTTGCAGATATATTGCCGACTTTCACTGCGTTGAGTATGCGATCAGCAAACTGCTGCAGCGAAACCTGTCTTTTTACAACTGAGGCGTAATTGATTGCGCCGTCGCACGCCGCTGGTGCTGCCGCGGTGTGGTGGGGTGGAAGAAATGTGAAACAGAGTGAGTGCTCTTCCCCTCCGACCCCCTACCACGTGACGTCATCTGGGTTACACCCGGCCGAAAGGCTACACAGTGATGTGTCGAGCCAGTTCATTCCAAAAGAACTAGCTCACTCGCTCTCGCTCTTGGTGGAGAGTCGTTCATAAGGAGTCGTTCACAAGAGTCATCTCGTTCGCGAGTCAGTCGGGTATCAAAGAGTCGAGAGTTTGGATGTGAAGTGTCGCTGGCATCACTGCGCTGATGTAAACACACGCGATCGCATAATACATGGTATTTTCTACACAGTTTAAGGTATTGCAATTATTTTCGTAACTTGTTTGTTGTCTTTCAATTCATTCAAAATGTTAAATATAGCATAACTATTATGTATATTTTAACATTATTGATTGAGTGAAAAAAAGTCTTCGTGATTTGAAATTTGTTGAAAACTCGAGAGCGCGCAATGAACGATGTTAATGTTATCTTCCTAAACTATTTTTATGTGGCAACATTATAAAAAATAATTAATGAAAATATTTGGAAAATCTCGTGCTTATTAAGCTTGTGAGCTTTTGTCTACGCTTACGTATACATGCCCACATTCATTGTAATTCCTATCTCCGGTTTCAGATCTTGCGTGCTCGTGAAAAGAAGAGATACGCCCTTTGAACACGATTGTTAAGTGTTTAAATTGCAGTTTTGTAATTTCTCTCCCGAGCCGACGAGCTGTCGCCTATTGGGTGACTTCTGAGACTGAGCGGAGATAATCACCGAGCCGTGGCTCTCATCATGAATGAACGAATGATTCGACTCTCTAAAGGAGAAGAGCAACTCACGAGTCGCTCTCGAGAGCAAGTCGTTCGTTTTGAAAGATTTGCTCTCGAGAGCGGCTCATCACTACAACAGTAGTTAGACACGTGTTATTTGACTTCTGCGTCAGTCATATTTGTACTTTTGAGAATAGACTGTCAAACTGTGATCCGTAAGGGTGAAACAACTTTAGCATGAAACAATGGACACAGGCGTCAAACACTTTTAATTTCCCAAAGATAATTAAGTGTGAGTAAAGTGAACTACTGCGTGCAAAAGAAAATATTAATTCTGCGTCAACAGAGATATGTTCACCACACGTGTGTGCGTTACTACTCATTGCATCATTCGTCAATTGTCAGTGAAGTGAAGAATATTCGGAAGGATCTTAATTAACATCGGGGTCTTGAGAGCCGATGAGGGTGATTGAGGTGAGTATGGAGCAGCGCCGGAATGAAAGAGCGGGGGAAACGGGAGATTCCCGAGATAACCCGCCAAACCAACAGCATCGTCCGGCGCTATACCCACATGCGAAAATGATTGCTGTATTGTGCTTTATTTACCCACGTTTCAATACCATAATTTAAAATCATTAGTGATAATTATGTACAGTGTTAGTTTCTTTAATAATGTAAGTTGTGCAGTTGCATTTTCTATGTTTCGCATTTGGCGCCAGGCTCGCCGGACATTTGGCGAGCCTGGCGCCAAGTTCTTCAGTCAGACTCCAGCACTCGGACGATCGGCAGGACAGGTGGTAAGCTCCCACGTACCCCCTCCCCCCTCGGCTCTTCAATTTAGGCTGTACATATTTTCACCGCAATAGTAAGACTTAGTACAGTAACATTTAACTTCATTTTATACAGCCGAGGGGAGGCCTTTCTGCATCATGATGTAACATTCCAGGACTTCACATGTCCAGACGCATTTTTCACTTAATCGTCACTTAAGGCCCTCGCCTTATTTTGCAGTAGCGACCACCAGCAGGTGTGGAGTGCCGGATCCTCTTAACAAAGGGTATGCATTCATTCTTGCATTGACATTCTGTTGTGCCCTTTCAGCAATAAAACCGTCACACATAGACGAGATACGTTTCATTGCAATTACTCTCGTGAGTACATCGGGTACTGCGCCCTATAGCAGAATCGTTATTTAATGTTTTTTTGAGTGTTATATGTTTTGCATTTATGGGGCCTGCCTCCCTTAACCAGGGTTAAATCAGCGATAGCATCGGCGTTCGAAGAGGCCGACAGCTTCATCCCTTAGGAAAGGAATTTTTATGTAATCAACGCAATTTAATTAGGTAATTAAATTAACACTCCTTCAAATAGACCGCTTATCCAGGTTAGCCACAGGCCGTCAATCGTACGACCCCATTCATCATCGTTCGCTCTCCAAACGTGGCGCCGGGCAACATCATTTCCTCCTGTCCAACACCTGCTCTCAGGTGGGACACGAACCAAACGCCATCACCTCTGGAGGCGCAGCGCAAAAAATTGCCGAAAGTTTTAAGGGTTAAAACAAGTATTAAATAGTATTTCCATTTGATTTTCATAAAGTTTTACTGTCTTGCATTATTGTATGTAAGTGCAATTTTGATTGCATTTTTTTATATTATCTTCTGTAGATTAATAACAGAGGCGTATCCTGAAAATATTAGTAAGGCATGCAACACGAAACTCACTTTGGCACTTCGCTTTGCAAAGATGAAATATAAATATTAATAAAAACATTATGACAATAAAAGGTTGCTGACTTGCTGGAAATGTTTATAAGTTCTTTAGTACCATTTTCCTCTCACGCTTACCTTCACCTGGGTCGCTTTGAAACACAAGAGAATCACTAACCTTAAAATATGCCCATATAACGCTCAAAAGCTTCTCCAGATTTAGATAATACCCTCATGTAGGTGTAAGTGAAGTGTAAGGGATCTGTAATCTGTAAATCCTAAAGAAAATTGAAAACCTGATTTTATACAAAAGTATCTAAATATCCACACTCAAATACATTGACACACATCACTTAACGTAATTGAACCCTAAATAAAATCATACGTGACACTTTGAACAAAGACAAATCATAGACAAGACACTTCAGCATTTAAGATGAAGAAAAGAAAAACAGAACCCCTAGTATTAGTGCAGGCACAATTAAAAAAAAGTCTTATAGCCAATTTTGAAGAAACAATTTATTGTTCTAAATGATAGAAAGGAAAAATTGAAATCCAGGGTTCAAATAGCGAGATTCGCTGATCAAATAAGATAATTATAAATTTAAAGTTGAAAATTTTAAAATTCGTTTAAATACCCAAAAATCACAAAACGCAATTCGCTATTAGTAAGTCACTTGAATTAGGGCTAAGGCGAAATTACATCTATGCTTGTTAACTAGAATCATTTAAAATCTGTTAAAAATGTTAAGAATAGCCTGCCTAGCAATGTAATTAAAAAGTGAAATTACGCTTCTGAAAGTTCACAAAACATAATTTACCTTTAAATTTTCAAGAATGTGTAACACTTACCATTTGTTTATAAGTAATTGTTCATGTTTTTTTTTTTTTTTGCAAAGGTCAAGATTAAATGCTCGTACAAAGTTTCTGACTTCATTCTCTGTCTTTAAATGGTTGTTTTTTATTGCACCAGTAAGATCTTTTTTCACTACATAGCTGTATGAAGATATTGGACAAGTCAAATTACAGTATACAAAGTTTATACACTGTACATAGTAAACACACACATATATATGTAAGACTACACGTACATGCATCACATCTTTTCCTCATAATTTGACAAATCCTCTTACAACATGCTGTGGGACGTCGTCGTTTTGCCGAAACAGAAGAAAAAGGAAACGGAAACGAGAAAAACTGGTATAAGAAATACATACAAAGATATGTTATGCAATAATTGAGCGCGTGTGTAGGTCTCCCATTTTTAACAAGTTATAACTTCTCACCAGACATGAATAACTGGAAAGATTTACTATAAATATACTTATTATAATGTCCCTTTTTACAGTCACCATTCATCTTGTAAAAGTATTGTTTAAAATACTAATTCAAATGTAACAGTAGAATATGCAAACCATCAGTCACTAAAAACTGAACAAAGATATATAAATCACTCGCTTGCAGGCTGAATGCAACGCTACCTTGTGCATGCATTCGCCCACATTTCGCGCGAGTGTGCTGTGATATTACAATAAGCCGCCGAGTGTTAAGAATACCACAGCGGTATGCCTTGACTTTTTAAGGAACTCTTAGGAAAAGAGAGGCGTGAATCCCAGTTCTGTGTGTAGCGAGGAAACAATTTTTTTTTCTCAAAGAAAAATGGGAAGTATAAGGAAATTTGTTAGTGTTTCAATTCCATTAAAACATGCACTGCATGCATTTAATTCATGGAGAATACGCCCCTGATTAGGAACATAGGCCTAATACGAATTTATCACTTAGAATGTGTCGTAATGTTGCTGTGGACGCGATTTATCCCTGTCAGACATATTCCCGTATGCCGAAGCAACTTCTGCGTGACAATGCCAATTTTCTCGTTCTGTTTCGCATGGATGACCTGAATATATGTAGATATATTTTTTGTAATGTGAACCGTGCGATAATTATATACTCATTTCGAAGTACTATGTCTACGTGGTAGTAATGCTGCCCTATTTAACTTTAAATGAAATAATTATGCCAATATCAATTGTAACCTACAAGTTGCTTCTGAAAATGGCAACACATATTCCACAAGTACGCGAGAAGTATACAACTTCGTTTAACTTGTATACTTGCATACTTCACTTGAAATTCGGACAGCACATACGTCACTTCCGGAGGCTGGTATGCACAAGTATACTTCAGACGAAGTTCAGTAGGGCAGGCTCGCTCAATAAAATGCAGTTTCAAACTATGGTGTTTATTGTACGTGTACAAAAAAATCCAATTATAATTTTTTTTTTTTTTCAAACAGTCTGATGCGTAGTTCTATTCGCAGTTTTTTTAATCAAATTTTTTAAAGTAATTGTCTATGTGTTGTTGGTTGTGTGGTGTATTAGTAATTTATTGGACTGTGACCTTTATATATTCATACAAACACGGTTCGTTGTCCTCTTTGGTGTAACTAGTTAAGCCTTGTTTGTTTTTTTTTTTACATAGGACGGAGAAATATCCTGGATGTAGAACTTTAGCAGGGCTTCGGAAATGGAATATATTAAGATCGGTCAGTTTAAAAAAAAATGTAATATTTTTATTTTAGTTACCAAAGTGAAAATGATGTGGACAACTTATTGTATAACACATGGTTAGTCATTGTAATTGGGAGACAGTCAGTTCTTCAACTCTTTGGTTGCCAGCTAGCCAATAGTGGGTCTTTTAAGGGCCTGTATTACGATCTCTACATAAATGTGTGGTTAAGCTATTCCATAAATAAGCTATTTTGATGGTAACCTGTGTTATAAACATTTCATTAGTTAGGTTATCATTTGAATAATTATTCCAGGGCTTTGGTTCATTACTGTGTATGTTTGTAATAAATGTCACAATATTTTTGGTGTTACGGCTTATGTTCAGTTGTCAGTAATGAGTGCGAGATGTTTTAAATTATATATATATGTTTCTTTATCAAAGAGTGGATTAAATAAAAAACTACTAACCACATTTCCAGCTAGGAAACACTGGGCTTTATAAGCCCAGGCAAGCAACATATTATATATATTACTACCAACCCTCCCACAATTTACTTAGCTTCGTGGAAGTTTATTACAATGATAATTACTAGTTTCTTGCCATCCACGTGCCTCAGGCCATAAAAACAACCCTTCCTAGTGAATTAAGCCTTGACGTACCAACCAAATAGTCTTAAAATAAAAGTATTTTATGGCTTAGATTCCCTGTTTCAAGAATTTAAAAAAAATCGCGCGTTCATGAAAACGAATTTCACGTGTTCGCAAAAGTTGTATGCAGTCATTTCCATCACGTGACTGTACATTGCGTAGAAAATGAATCTCACGTGTTCGCAAAAGTTGTATGCAGTCATTTCCATCACGTGACTGTACATTGCGTAGAAAACGAATCTCACGTGTTCGCAAAAGTTGTATGCAGTCATTTCCATCACATGACTGTACATTGCGTAGAAAATGAATCTCACGTGTTCGCAAAAGTTGTATGCAGTCATTTCCATCACATGACTGTACATCGCGTAGAAAATGTATCTCAAGTATTTAATCTAGTGTATAAGAGAAAATAAATAAATAAAATTTTACTAAAACCGATCTCTGAAAATAATTAATTTTCCCGCTAAAAATATTTTTTGTCTAATGTTATATTACATTTCAGCAGGAAGAAACGGTTTTTATGTCTTCAGCATCGACTCCATCATCATCATCATCGTCGCCGTCGACTTGATCATCCCCACCACTACTACGACTGGAGATGGTACGGCGAACCTTGTGTGTATCAGATGCGACTTACACATGCAGTATATATAAGCAGGTGGCTGTGAGAATTACGAGCCCTGCGAGAAAAGTCGGTGAATTAAAAGCAGCCATTACCCGTGACTGAAAACTAGTACATATGTTTGTATGAATAAATAATTTATTTTTTTATAAAAAAATCTTTTATTTCATAAAAATCGGGTAGTAAAATTTTCTTAAAATGGCATCAGATGCAACCGTTCTTTTTTATACGATGGACAAGATACATCCACATACACGATTTTATATGAAACGTAATATAATATTATCCACTTGTGATTGTATGGCTTTAGTATATGCAAAATCCTACATGAATGGCAGAGTCTTACACCAGAGGTAAAATTTACAAGTACTGACATGGGGTAGGATAGATTTGACGAAGTTAACCAAATATTCAGATTCCTACACTCCAGATCCACATCCACCTCCACGTCAACCTCCATATCCACCTGCTCCACATGCTCCACAGGCTCCGCCTCCACCTCCACATCAACCTACACATCCACCTGCTCCACAAGCTCCACATGCTCCACAGGCTCCGCCTCCACCTCCACATCAACCTACACATCCACTTGCTCCACAAGCTCCACATGCTTCACAGGCTCCTCATACACCTCCACATCAACCTCCATATCCACCTGCTCCACATGCTCCACAGGCTCCGCCTCCACCTCCACATCAACCTACACATCCACCTGCTCCACAAGCTCCACATCCTTCACAGGCTCCTCATACGCCTCCACATCAACCTCCATATCCACCTGCTCCACATGCTCCACAGGCTCCGCCTCCACCTCCACATCAACCTACACATCCACCTGCTCCACAAGCTCCACATGCTCCACAGGCTCCGCCTCCACCTCCACATCAACCTACACATCCACCTGCTCCACAAGCTCCACATGCTCCACAGGCTCCGCCTCCACCTCCACATCAACCTACACATCCACCTGCTCCACAAGCTCCACATGCTTCACAGGCTCCTCATCCACCTCCACATCAACCTCCACATCCACTTGCTCCACAAGCTCAACATGCTCCACATGCTACAAACACTCCACATACTACATGTGCTCCAAGGGATCCATAGGCTACACTTGCTCCACCTACACCTCCACCTCCACCTCCTCCTCCAAATATATTATGTTCCTTGTGCTTGAAAGACAAGTACGGATTTTTGACCATTATAAAGGACTGGCTTCTATATAATGGGAGGTACATGTGTGGATTCGATCAGTTCATCGCTGTCTGCCAAGAATTAGTTACAGCCCACCTTCTCTGACAGAGTTCAAGTGACTTGAGACTTAGCTACATAATTTTAAACACATAAAACCAGTAAGTGTATCATCATTACAAATCATCCGAAAAACTTCTTTCTCTAGTCATGAGGGCAGTGAAAAATGATGGCATGCTGTTCAAGTGGTCAAAAGATTTTATCAGATATTATAGCATATGGAAAACTTAAATCACTTGCAGCACTCGACAAAGAAACTCAGCTTACATACCTGTCTAAAGAATTCCTTCTCGCATGTGCACGACGTGAAATATCATGTGTCTACAAACATCTACCTGCTTATCTGCAACAGGATGAAGAGATTCTCGGGTGTCTCCCATGTATAGAGCGTTTTCAAGGTCGTACTGTTACGGACACACCACATTCAAGGAGATGGTGTAATGCACATCGGAAGAGTGCTAAAGACGCAAGAGAGAAAAAGGGGCATACAATACTGAAAAATGTAGAAGTGTGGAGAAGAATATATGGCAAGGAGTTCTGGCTGGATACTTGCTAGCATAGACTGTCTTGAGCTGCACGAGCTGGTGAAACTTTATAACGACCAGCACCGACACATCTGTGACAGGTCAGAACCAGTCTGGGCATGCGTGTGGAGGAACGTACAGCTGCTGTGACCTTGATCATGACCTTTGACCTTGAATTTGCTACCTATTGCCATGATAGCGAAGTTAGTTGAGGCATGGTGGCGCACCTGCTCATCATCCATATTGCATAAGTATGAACAATCGGTTTGTTCATTTAGTCGTCGCCTAGATGTCTGATCTTCACTATGACTCCATTCTGTCCTACTAACAGTTATATAAATGCCAAGCCTGACTATGGCAGTATTGAATACAGTTTCATTGCAGAAGATGAATATCTGCTCACATACGCTGAGACCTGCGATGGTAGCAGCATGCAGCGTTGGCATTTCGCACATTATCCAGTCATCTAAGAACCAACACAGTTTCAATTGAACTGCCCAGGGCGATCGGCCTGCGTCGTGTTCCACATGACGCCGCAGATACAGTTGCCCTACGCCATCGACCAAATCATCGCCTCTGCCCAGCTGCCTGCTACCATCCACGCACCAGACTGTGCAGTGAAACTGTCCCAGGTGGGATACGAACCCTCACAGCATCCTGGGCCCAAGAAGGATGCTGTCAGTCAGACGACCACCAGACATCGTCGAGTACAGCGTTGGCGACAGACACTCGTGACGGTATCCGCCATGAATGTTCCTGCCTCCAGCTCAGGGAAACAACAAAAACCTGCACTTACTCATCTATGCGGTCCAGCGATGTGTGTTCCTGGAGCTTTAGAAGCTGGAGCTGTTGTTGGCGGTGGTCCGAAAGTAATATATGCGTGATGGTTTCACTGCACATTGCTCAATCGTAGTCCCATAAGATTAACCTGGGAAGGGGCAGGGGATTTTCACTGCACTTCCTCCTCCTCCTCCTACACCTCCTCCTCACCTACATACACCCCCCACCCTCTCCCCGTTCCATATTTATTCACATCAAGCTATACTGGGGTTATCCATACCTGGGGTCTGATAAAGTAACACCCTTCTTCACCCCTCTCCTATTACCTACACCCCCACCCCTCCCCTCATCCTCCTCCACCTCCTCAGATATGGTTAACACCCTCCCCCGACCGCACTCCAATACACTCCTTCCCAGTGAGGTAGGCTATATTCTGTTCCGAACGTGACAGATATGCAGCACTGTATAGTTGACCACCAGGAGCGCTGGTGTCTCTTGATGCCATTACATTTAAACAACACTTAGTGTTTGAGAGCGATGAATGTTTTATTTTGATCTTAATTTGATTTTAAATGATGTTATACAGTAAATTAGAAAGCAGGAATCTTTTTAAGGCTTTTTTCTTTTTATATATCATTATACTTTAGATTAAATATGTGTGATAATATGTATTGGATGACAGATGATGGAGATTTGTTCATTTGTGTAGTATGATATGTTGATATATTTGTCAAGTATTTAGTTTTGCTTGTAAAGTTTGATGTTAAGGGTTTTCCAAACTGGTATTATGTTGATGGTATTATAGTTTTAAGTAGTTTCATATTATGATAATGTCTGTTTTTTTTTACTATATGTTGATTTGAGTTGTATGAGATGTTGATATAGTTGTAAAGTATTTAGTTTGTTTGTAAAGTTTGGTGGTATGGGGTTTTGCAATTGGGTGTTATGTTGTTAGTATTATATTTTGAAGTGGTTTCAAAATATTACTGTGTCTGTTTTTGTATGCTTTGTACATTTGAATTGTATGATATGTTTATATAGTTGTCAAGTATTTAGTTTTGCTTGTAAAGTTTGATGTTATGTGTAAATGAGTCGTGTGTGCGTGTGTGTTTTCAAGTAGATTTTGATCATTTTGGGTGAATTTTGGGTTGATCTCGGTTAATTTGGTTCTTTAGGAGCAAGTCTTGAGTGGAGCGGGTTTGCCTATTGGAATATTTTAGGTTTTTGTTTGTGAGATTGTATTATTCTATGTATGTGTGTGCATGGGTGTGTGTGTTTTGCAATTGCATGATGAAATATTTTATCAGAGTAATTAATTGGAAATATTCTGTTTATGGTTTTGGTATATGTTGAATCCACATACACAATTGTTTTTCCTGTTAGGGTTCGTTGACCTGACAGGAATAAAGCAGGAAGTGTATTAGTTTGAAAATATCCTATGGACATCAAGTTTATGGTAAGGTTTAGTCTTAAGCTGTCGGTCCTTGGGATCATACACATGTCTCTACGTATAATGTGCATTCTTCATAATTTTGTATAGTGGATGCTGGCATAGTGTAAGTGTAATATCTTCCACCTTATTAATAACAATAATTATTATAATTCTGAAACAAAGGAAAAGGTTTATGACATTTTCCATCTGGCCATTTTACTGAGAGGACATATTAATTTGGTGAATGTTTAGTGGTTAATTATTAATGCATATATGTGCATACTTAGTAAATATTCATTGCATGTTCTTCAACAGTTGACATCGAACATGTGACATGTTAGTTGAGCAGTACACACAAATCAGGTAATACGATATACATTGAGCGTAAGTGAATGCATAAGATTGCATTGCCAAGAATTTTTTTCAAAATATTAATTGAGTCGCCTGCGAATCGAGCTCAGTAATCAAAAATTACATTACATTAATTACTATAAGCAGGGATACAAAGAAACAGTAAATCTTTGATAAATTCGGATACAAAATAATATTAGGTTTTCTGACCGAGACTCGAACTTGATAATCCGAAACTACCATTACATAAATTGCTCTAAGCAAGTATGCAATTCACTATTAAAATCTATTTAAAATCGGAAATGAAATAAATATTAAGTGAGTTAATACGTCTTTGATGAGTATGCATTTGATAAGTTTATGGTTAACTATGCTTACAAAAGGTTTTAAGTTATGTTTGCCCTTTCAGACTTGTTTGTTGTTGGGGTTTATGTGTGTGTAACGAATTTGATGATTGTATCATCAACTGTTCGGAAATTATGAGTAACTATGCTTATAAAAGGGGTTTAGGTATTTTTACATTTGCAGTCTTGTTCTTCGTCGGGGTTTATGTGTGTGATATGAATTTGATGATTGTAGCATCAACTGTTCGGTAATTATGAGTAACTATGCTTATAAAATGTCTTTAGGCATGCTTCAACTTGTCAGAAGGGTCTAGGGCTTAAATGACGTTACCAATATGGCGTAAGTCGGGCGCGATGTTTATGTAATGAATTTGATGACCATATCAATGGTTCGGAAATTATGAGTATAATTAAAAAGGGTTTTAAATTCATGATTGGCTTTGCTAGAAAGGGTTTAGGACTTAAATAATCTTAGCATTATTGTTGAATATTGGATATTATGGCTATGTTATGAATTTTATCCTTATAGCTCCAATGGTTCGGAAATTATAATTACATTTATAAAAGGGCTTAAATGCCTAACTTACCTTGGTAGAAATGTTTTAGGGCCTAAATGACCTCAGCATTATGGTGTATGTTGGGCATGGTGTCTATGTTATGAATTTGAAGACCATATAATAATGGCTCGGAAATGATGAGTTGTTTACAAAAGGGCTTAACTCAAAATTGACATTGCCAGAAATAGTTTAGGACCTAAATTACCTGTTGTAAAGTAAGCGACGATTTGATGATTCGTGTTAATTAATTAAAAAGTAAAATAAAGATTTCTTTTATGCTTACTAAAATTCAATATGGCGATGGGTATAGTTACATAAACGTTTTTTTCTATTGCATATTCTTATCTGCCAAAAAATACGAATATTTTCATACGTCATTCGGTATAATGTTTAGTAAAATAAATAAATAAATGTATTCTTTATTTGGCAACTTTTAAAAAAAAAATGAAGTTTTTAATATTTTGGCTGTTGTGAACCCATAAACTAAATTTCCTTTAAAATACTAGTTCGAAGACTTATCTCTTCATACATGAATGTTTTACAATTTTTAAGTTTTATATACATAAATAATACTTAAATTCCTAACTTTTTAATATAATTATGCTCCAACTAATCGATTGTTCCATTATGATTTATTACTTTATTAAAACTCTATTTTGACTGTACGATTTCATAGGTGTGTTTTCTTTTTATTTACAAAACATTTGGAATTATATTGCTACTAATGACTCGATGGCCATTTGGGGGCGTCGACAGGGACGATTGTGAGGGACATAGTGCATTGAATCAAAGAAAATTCTAAACATACATCGCAATAATATGGAACAGCACATGCAATTTTTTCATCCCTTCACTACCGTACAGCAAGAGCACCTAAGCATTCAGGCCCTTGCGATCGAACAGAAAATATGTGCCAAACATGTTGATGCCATACGTACTGTAGCTGGAACAACTTTACGAGACCCAGTGTCCATTGTAGTTGCCTTCCTTGACTACTACTGACACCTTTACTTGGTACAAACAATCGATACCGGCGCCCGAGCACCCTTTGTGCGCAGCATTACAAATCGTCTCAGTGAAGATTCGAGTGATCTAATTTAGTGAAAAATCGCGGACGAGGAGGTTGCAGTAATCGTACAACACACTCCTAAAATGAAACCGCTGGGAATTGATGGCACTCTTTACAAATTTTACCAGCATTATTGGCCTGTAATCCAGGCGGAATTTTGCAAAATGTTGGGAACAGTCATCAACAGAAATGCACTTTGTCACTCTCAAACTGAAGGTATTTTGGTACTGATCCCTAAGAAAAATTACCCACTCCACGTTACTAATTACAGGCCTATTATTCTGCTCTGCACGGACTATAAGATTCTGGTGTGCCTCTTCGCAAACCGTCTGAAGCACGTCCTATCTGGCATTAGGACCTGAACAATGTTGCACAATGCATACACCTCTATCATTCAAGGCATCGCAGTATTGTAGGATGTTCAATTATTAGCCAAATCAACACTGGGCCCAGTGTATTTATTGAATATTGACCTTGAAAAAGCTTTCGATCGAGTGAACTGGAATCTACTTGCAGAATTATGCTACGTACAGGGTTCCCACCACCAACTATCACCATTTTACAAACTCTTCTAAGAGGTGCGACAATGCAGATATCTCTTATTGGTAGGTTGGTAGATAGTTTTACCACTCAATCTTCTGTACACCAAGGATGTCCCTTATCCATGTTCCAATTCGTACTGTACTTTGAACTCCTCCTACGAACACTCCACTCGAAACTCAATGGTATCAGTGTTGGGACACAAAAACTAGCATGCATTGGGTATGCAGATGACGTCACCTACAAAGTGGGGAGTGACGAGGACGTATATCGAATTAATGACACACTATCCGACTTCACCTGCGCGGAAACTGCCCAAGTTAACTCTGAGGAGACAAAATTACTCGACCTGAAACCTGAGCCACATGCTCTGCGACGAGTATCCCCATTTGTCAATACTGATAAACTTCGTACATTGGGAATATAATTTATGCAAAATTCCGAGCAAATGATTAAAAGCAACTGGGACTCTGTGGTGCATATAGTACACAACAGTCTTCTAACTGCTTGTCTTCGCAACATCAATATTATACAAAGAACTTATATTGTAAATATGTACCTATTGTCACAGCTATGGTATGTAGCACACCTGTACTCCATGTCAAAAAGCAACCGAGGCACAAATATGGCAGTACATAGGGTGATTAATGTGGTGCAGGTATCTATTATGGGCGAATAGGGAGTAATTACATCTTCTGGCAAACAGAGGAGGCTTGCGCTTATGGATCTGAAACTGAAAGCTAGGGCTTTGTTTGAGAAAACTATCATACAACTGCTCACATCTAAAAACCGCAACGTCATGGAGCTTCGTCGCGCAGTATAGACAAATTATTATCATATTCTCCCTCGGCATTATCTACAGGTACTCCAAGGCGTGAAACAAACTCCCGTTGAATTGCCAGCCATGCAAAGTGTCACTACGAATCTATCATACAAAGATCATGAAAGGACTGTGAATGTAGTTGCGAGGGCTCAAATCAAATGGGCCAATCTGAGACAGTATGGAAAATTATAGCAGATGTAGCACTACTGCAAGGCGCCTCTGGCGTAAAGTTTTTGACTGCAGTAGGAAAATGTGCATTAACTCGCGTTTTGTAATGTTGTATTCTTTGCGCGACCGAAGAGACGAGAACTATAGGATTAGAATATACTTCTGTCGCACTGTCTGGGCTCCAGTTTTATCTGATTGGTCTTGCTTCTTCACTGAAAAATCGGTTTTTTGGTGAGCAACAAAATTTTATTGGTGGGCGCAAAATTCTTTTGTCAATATAGATATAACAAAATATTTGGTCGCACCAACAAAAATTATCTGTCATTCCAATATTTAGTGACAGCTACGAACTAGCGTTTGTGGCCACAAACAATTAAAAACTAAAAAAAAAAAGTATCTCGCAAGGAGCGGGATTCGAACACTGAACATCTCCCACACGTGAGCTCAGCGTGTTACCGTTGCGTCACCTTTCTAGAAGTGGATACATTGTCCGGGGCATGTAGATAACGTAAGTCTAATATATGGCACACATGACAAGACCTGCACACTTCACCACATGGGAAGTTAATTTTCTGGAATCATTTATGTGTAGCATTTAGTTATTTAGAGGAGAGGAATGATATAAATGGTGTTCTTCAGAATATCCCTCATGAATTAGTTCGTAACCTGATGCAAAGAAACTAACAGGGACAAATATGGCGTCGAGGCCAGACAGAAGATGGCCACTTCCAACACGCCAGCCAGAGCGCACGCGCAGAATATAATGGATGTAGTTTTGCAGTCGCATCTAAATTGTATTCACATGGATGACATTAATGCTGCAGCTGCCAACTGAATGTTTTGGTGGCAGCCAATAAATTTATTGATAATAAACAAATATGTCAGTGAGCACTAAATCATTTTGGTATTTGTGAATGCACGTGTTATTGATCACCATAATCTTTTTTTACCAGCAACAAAATTTCGCCTTTGGAAAGACTCAGCCAAACCGTTTTTGAAGCCACTGGCAACCCCTTTCTTTCAGTGCTGTTGACTAACCAATATCTTGTCGTGTCGGGACTGTCGTAACATGCTCGTCCTAATATCGTGACTCCAGAATAACTGACTTCCCAAACTTGGTTCAAATCCCGCCTTAAGCTTTTCGCATGTGAGAACTGTGTTGTACAGGCTGTCCACGGCAAACTAAGCGCCTTTGAAAGTCCTGCTGAAGATCTTCTTGTATGCACGGTGTGTATTCCTTCGCCTTATGTAATATTAACATTGTCGTGGACCTCATAACTTTGTCGTGGACCTCATAACATTGTCATGGACCTCATAAAATTGTCATGGACCTCATAACTTTGTCATGGACCTCATAACTTTGTCATGGACCTCATAACTTTGTCATGGACCTCATAACATTGTCATGGATCTCATAACATTGTCATGGACCTCATAACTTTATTCATGGGTCGGGAAAGTGAAACTGTGAAATTAAAAAAAAAAAGTAAATATTTTACAAAACTACTCATTTTTACACATCGATGCATTTAAAAAGCAGAAAGCGAAACAAATAATTTAAGTTATCAGAAATGGTTAGCATATTTTTCCCAACGTTAAGGTACGGAACTACTTCTTATCCATAGTTATCAACTTTACTGAGTGTATGTAGGTCAGTGCGCCCGTTAAAATATACGCACGTAGGGGCCCTGACTTTCTTCTGAGGTTTGATTTCAAAAGCGTTCACTTGATCGTGAACGGCCTTTGAGCCGTGGCGGGCCGGCTGTTGCCCGAGGAAAGTGAAACGAGCCCCAAGAGGGACGTGTGTCGGGTCGACGAAAGAGAAACGTCGAGGAGGCGATGACGAGGCAGGAGATCCTCCGGCAGGACGATATCCTGGCGGCGAGGGGGCTAAAGAAGTCAGTGGGTGTGTGTGTGTGCAGCGCAAGGGGCTGGCCTCAAGGGAAAGTGCCCCAGTTGTGATGAGAGCACAGGACACACACACACCTGCTGGAGCTTCTCTTTCTCCAGCTGCTCCAGGTGTTTCACCGACAAGTGAAGCCGCTTCAGGGGGAGGGAGATTCCAGCCGCTCCCGGCATCGTCTGCACTAGGCCGCGGTTACACGACAAGCAGAACTGCTTCACTTTAAACAAGTTCAGCTATTGAAGAGGTTACATTACTTTCGAACGAGTTCCGATCGCAGTTGTTCCTCGTTCAAAGTGAACAGTTTTCACAAGTCGTTTCGAACGACTTCTCTGCTCTGCTGCGCTCCTATTGGCTGCTTCCAAGTAAACAAGCAGGGTATTAAATATTACTGAATTTGGCGGGAGTTCAGCACTTGTTTAATTAACTTAAGTTTAAGTTTGAATGCACAAATACCCTCCCATTACGCCATTACAGTAAAATTGTAAGTTACATAAGAATTAAAAAGTTCAGTAGTGATAAATGTTGGAGGCTATTATAATTAAATATCATACATTTTAAGTTCCATGTTTGTTGAGGTTAGAATTTCCATTGATTTCATTCTGCTTTGGGCGTGTAACCGCGAAAACACCGTTCTGTTTTGAAACTTGTTCAGACATGGCTACCGAATGTAATCATCTGAATGTGTTTAACAGCACTCGTATAACCTCAGCCCTAGTCCTCCTTCTCGACCAGGCCATATACTCTGAATTCGAATCAGTGGGAAACCGCTGGTTCTCAGTGAAATCCAACTATTCTAATCAGTTAAAATGGCTCCACTTAGAATCAGTGGAAAACCACTGATTGAATTAGTAACGTGAAACAATTTCACTGATTGAATAAGTGACGGCCGACTACAGTGGCGAATTATATATTGCTTTTATTGAATGCAGGCAAATAATTACGTGTAGTAAAAATATTTACGTTACTTTATTATTTATATTGTACAATTAACTGTAATTTACAAAAGATCCACCGGTGACCGAGTTTGAACTCGCGCGCCCCCCAACTCCACATCTATAACTTGCCATCTGGTCTGCCACACCAAGTTGAATTTACGAGAGGAAAATAAATATGCTATCGGTACGCAGCGAAATCGTGTAGTTTGAATTTATATGCTCGTACTTTGTTTGGTTTAATTGGTACCGTTAGGATAGTTAAAACGAATAGTATATATGAGTGCACTCTCTTCACCACATTGTATGCAGTTTAATCCTTCAAACAGAGCGATGTGACGATTACATGCAATCGAAATGAAAGACATTAAAACAGAATGAAAGGCTGTGAGATCGTATTACCTCGTAAAATGGCGTTTTGAAAGACGAAACACATTTTAGAAAGTATTCTGTGTTAGTGTTATTAGTTTGTATGCTCTTATTTCACTCGATACACGTTGTTCGACGGCCATTTTTACACGCAGTTTCACTGATACATCAATTATAAAATAATTAGAGACGCAGCAAGTTGCTGAGATGTTTCACTGGTCCATCAGTCAAAAAATAAACCACTCAGAAATCAGTGGAAAAAATGATTGACGAATCAGTGGGAGTTGTCACTGGATCAAACGGTGAAGGAAATACGGCATTTTTCGTTGGTTCATCAGTTAAATGCACTGAGGTGACTGTTGTATCAGTCAGATACGTTTGACGGGTAGGCGGGTACACAGAGACGATCGTGTCTGATTGGTTGCTGCTCGCAGTGAAATGCTTCCTAAAGCCCCCGTCACAATGGCAAATTTTTACCTTAAACTCTATTTGAAAATAAAATTTGAGGACAGAATACGGCCGTCAAACTTTTCCTTCCAACAAATTTTATCAAAATAATCTTGAATGTGTTTGAAAATATGCCACACTGTCGAATTTTTTTATTGGCAGAATATAATTTTAAATATTAAAAAAAAATTATTATCATAGTGAGATGTTTTTGTTTTTCAATGCGTTCCATTATAGAAACAAATTTAAATGATATTGTAAATTATTTTTGTTTCTTTACAAAATTAAATTTTTTTATGTGATATGTTCCCTGCACAATGAAATTGAATGATTCTGAGTTCGTAATACTATGCACGATATTCACTTAAAATAGCATTCATGCCCATACAGCTTCTACAGATATTAATTATCTTCACAACCTACTTCGTTTCCAGAAAATGTGAGTTATTTTAAGTTTCTTGACGTCAATTTTTGTCGTGCAATATCATGATTGGCTGAGACCATCAAACATGAAATACATTTTTGAACCGGTCCAATTTTCAAATTTTTGATGGAAACTGAAGCCACCCAACTGTTTTAGACTAATATGGCGGTTTTTATGACGTTTCGATGACGTCATAATTGTCCAACTGTATCTGACCAAACTTATTGGGAAGCAATTTGACGGAAAAATATGAGTGTGTGACAGAGGCTTACTGGCTACTCGGTCGGCTGGCGAGTGAATCACCAGGCTCTGATAGGAGTAAGGCCACAGATTAGTTGACAATACAGATGTGGAGCAACCTCTGATACCCCAAACTCATTGCCACACTTGTCACTGGCCAACAAAATGTTGACGCCCGTTGGCCAATCAGAGCCTGGTAACTTACGCGGCAGTCAACAGCCCAGCTAATAGGTAGAGCACCGAGTCGAGACAATATCGTTTGCTTATTGGCAGCTGTGATCAAGTGAACAATCTGTACAGGACAGTTAAATACTCACACTACTGCTTATTACTGGCGCACAGTTAAACGGGGCGTGTCTAGACAACTGTCGCCCAATCACAGCATTAGGAGAAACCAACAAGTGTTTGAAGTCTACTTCGCCTCCGAATGAATTCGCGAATTACTCGTGGTTCTACTAATAGGGAGTGAGTGAATGAGGGTATTTAAGCGGCTTAGGAGAAGCCCGAGAAAACCCGCAGACCTACGGAATCACCCGTGGCATGATTCCCACGTGCGAAAATCGGGGAGTGACCCGGTCGCCTTGGTGGGAGGCTAGCAGGCTAACCGGCCAGCCACCGCGGCCCCAGCTAACGGAGAACCATTCAAGCATGCAGTAGCCAATCGGAAGCGAGTCCCATCAGAAGGTCTCAGTGCGGTATGTTCTTTCCGTCATTTTGCTGGCATGAACGGATGCCGTTCACGGTATACTTAAATGTTACAACTCTGTAGTGTCACGCGCTCTGTGAATATATGCTGCTGTCCTCGTACATTGCAACGCACCCACGAACTTTGCATATTCATTTGTTCACATATTTTTCTTTCTTACTCGGGTGGGGCGTGAACCCAGGACGTAGCAACACTCTCCGAGTGACGCGAAATGAGACCCTAGGATAGAGCGGCGGTAGAAACGGGGAACACCCCGAGAAAATCCTCTGGCAAGCGGTATAGTCGATTCCCACATGTGAAAATCCGGGCGTGAACACGCCGGGGATCGAACCGTGATCTTCGTGGTGGGAGGCGAACGCGCTATCCACTGCGCCACCGCTGCCTATGTTTAATCACTTCTTCTCTTGTAATTTTCTTGTAGAGATCACTCTTATCCGCAATAGTAATTACGCGCAGAAGTCACCAGAATATACCTACTTACACCTGGTACTTTCCTTTCGTTACCTACTAACACCTGGTACTTTCCTTTCGTTACCGACTGGTAGTCTTTGTTATATAATATTTTGATATTTAACTAGGGTAATTATAATAATGTTACTGTAAAACTGCACGTATGTGATTTGCTTGCGGGGATCTAAGCCTCGTAACATTAAAAATAATAAATTCATTAAAGAGGAACACAAGCGCAATTGTTTTTACACACAGCTATTCATAAATATATTCGCGGAACTCGTATGGCCCTAGTTGATAGCCAGCGATATTTTGGTGAAAATACTTTCCATCTCGATGTACTCTAGAAAACTATAATTCTGTTTAAAATGAATGATTGGTGAATAGTTGCACTTGAAAAACCGGGCAATGAGTGGGCTGATCAGACGAGGAATCAGCTACTTGTAGTTACACCAAACAGTTAAGGCGGAGAACAATGCAAACGTATGCGCGAGGTATTGACCAACTATTGCACCAACTTTACTTCGAAAAAAAAATACTGGCTGTAGGATTTACAGATGGTAATCTAACGTAAACATTTAAATGCCTATTGTACTTATTTCAATGTACTCTTCACATATTTCAACTTATAAGTAGATGTTTGGGTTCCTCTCGCGATAGTGCCACATATGTTGGTATACGCACTGGACAGTAGAGGGAAGGAAGGACTCCTGCGACCTAATTTATTCATAATGGCGGCGGTGCATGTGCATTTCCCTGTACATTGACCTTGGATGCACTTCCGGGGTCATTGACCTACGATGTATTTCCGGGTTCATTGACCCAAGGTCATAAACCCAGACTCATTGATCTTGAATATTTTTGGAATGGGGCATTTGCTCAATGTGGCTGACCTTTAATATTATTTTGGGAATGATGCCGGTTCTAGGGAACTGGTTTAAAAGTAAGATGTTTGGAGTGGTGGGGAGGTAATGCAGACACTTGATATCTCGGGTGGCGTGTCCTTGACGACATAATGACGAGTGGTGGGGGTAATGCAGCCTCTGTCGCTGGACCCCACTGCACTTGGCGTATTGCCAAATGGAAATGCGCATATATTAATTAGAAGCCTGAGGCTACAGGTGATGTCATCACTGGGTGTCTGCCATTCCGTAGACTATTACGTAATCGCACTTGCACAACTGCGCAATGAGTACTTGTTAAGTAAGCAATTAGCAGGTATAGGCTGTTCACGGTAAAATGAGCACTTATGAAAGGCATGCTTAAGATATACTTGTATACACGCTGGGTGTTCTTCCGCGTTATGTAAAAGTAACATTACTATGGGCCTCATCACTTTATTCATGTGTCGGCCAAAAGAAAATATAAAATAATTATAAAAATAAATATTGTACAGATCTGCTAATTTCTACACTTCGATGAATTAAAATATACAGAAAGTGACAGAAATAATTGAAAAGTTATCACAAATGGTTACCTAACACTTTTTGTTCGACTTTAATATATGTAACTACTTTCCCCTCCATCGTTACGAACTTTACTGGATACATGTCACACATTGTGCCCATTAAAATATATGCAGGTAGAGGCAGTAACTTTTTTCGAAGGTTGATTTCAAAAGTGCTCACTTAATCGTGAACAGGCAAGCAGAGAAATATGAATAATTAGTAAGTAAGAATAATTAGCAATTACTCATTATACAATTACAGGTCTACTCCATCGGTGTGAGAGTGCACCCTACCACTAACGCCAGCATCAGAAACAACACCTTGCAGCTAGCCTGTGACGCAGTCCAACACCACCCAAGGCTAGAGCCAGGGTACTCAGGTTGAATATCACCATCCACACAATGCGGATTGTCGTGTACCAGTGATCAACCACACATCACGGAGGACAACAATCACTGAACCTGTTTAGGGAATATATTCACCTGACCGTGATGGCCTACCGCGACCAGAACGATTATCACCAAACCTGTACTGAGAAGATGTTACCATACAGCACCGTCAGTCTCCTTGGATTACAGCGTAGACAACAGGAAAAAGGTACGAAATGGAAACCAGAATTGTTGTTCGGCGTGCAGTGCAGATCGCAGTCCTAATTACAGAGCTATAATTTCGTATGGGCATTGCAAATATTTTATGTTAATATAATTTTAAACAGTACTAACATCTTTCACTAAAGAAATTATTTTCTATTATTATAAATGAAAATAAGTTTTCATATATATGTATTCCCATTCTCTGGAGACAGAATCACAACATCTCACAATACTTTGTGTATGTAAACATATATGTCCGTAAATGATGGCTAATAGACTCGAATATGCAAAAGAATTGTGTAAGAGAAAAAATAACAATAAAAAGTGTAACTAATGTTTTAATTGTTTTTTATTTGTAAAAATGTTATAAATTCTATGGATATAAGTAAATAAAAGAAATATATTTCCTAATATGACCCAAATGCCATAAGTATACACTCGAAAGCAGTAGAAAACGAAAGTCTAACTACATAACATTATTAAAAGCTTTTCATACTAATAAACGTAACTCAGTATGGCACTTCTCATATCATTCTTTACCAAAATAAGCTGTGTTACATAACCAAACCTGCTTGCTACTTTATTCCCCGTAAGAATGGTTACATACACACTTACATAATCAAAGCAAGTTTATATAAATCCTGATGACGTTCAACTGCACTTCACTGTGGTAGATCAACCCATCAGCGATGTCAATCTCTCGGAAGACATCAACCTGGTGAACGCTACTCAGCTACCAGATGACTCCTTGATTCCAGTCGTCTCCTAGTCCTTGAACACCCAGCTTTCCCGTAGTGAATGTTCAGTGAACAATGATTGCTTGTTATCAGAGCGGTCATAAAATTTTAACAGCTGTTGTGTCATATGGAAAGCTTCAATCACTTCCAGCACTAGACGAAGAAACTGAACTCGCAGACCTACCTAAATAATTCCTTCTGACGTATGCACGACATGAAATAGCATGTGTCTATAAATATCTACTGGCTTATCTGCAACAGGATGAAGAGATTCTCTTTTGTCACCCGTGTACAGAGTGTTTTCGAGGATATGGCACTGTTATAGATACACCTCATTCAAGGAGCTGGTTTAAGACACAATAGGAGCGAGCAGCAAAATAAAAATTAAAGGTGTGTCTAAGACTGAAAGGTGTAGAAGTGTGAAGAAGAATTAGGGTTTGTTGAATGATTTCAAAGGCTATATTATGAGTGGGTTGATTGCCTTTCAAATAACACTATATATAAATCATCTTGATTTTACATATTCATAATCAACAGACCAGTATTGAGATAGTTGAAATGGATAACATAAACTAATTGCTGTGTTGTGGAATGAGTTCATAAACACGCAACTTGTATGAATGTTTTCATTTCTTCGGTGGTTGTGATGGAAGGCAGATCGTCATGAGTGGAATCATCTAGTGATAGTGTAGGTTTTTGTAATATGGAGACGAAATCAACAGTCGAAGACTTGCCATCTCTACAACCATCAGCATGTCCTTCAGCAAAGGTCTCTGAAGAGTCTCTACAAACATTACACAGTCAATGTTGCTATTGTGGAAATACTTTTAGTAGATGAGTGAGTGTATGAAAGGAGTCATTGCATGTTCTGCCCAACGTATAAGGCATTCTACTGTGACAAATTTGATGTTATGTTTACTCGCAGCGATAATCTGTTTAGTCATAATGAGACATGTAAAGGCAATGGCTGTACTTCAATGGGCAGCACGTGCAAGTATTGCAGCAAGACATCCGCGACTAGGTCTAGAGCCAAACAACGTGAGGATAGTAAGTGTATGTTCAGAATTTCATAGAATATGTATCTATGTGAAAAAATGTAGCTTGGTGTATGCGAATCGGAGAATATTGACTGTTCACAACAAGAAATTTACTGTAAAATAGAGAAAAGCATAAATACTTTTAATGAATGAAAAATCTGTTTGAATGGATGTAAATAATTATTACATGTACTTTTACAAGTGTTAGTGTGAAATAAAGTTACATTGTATGGAAAACTGTTGTTTGTATTCATTTTATCATCAAACATACCTTTCTTTCTGGTAGTTGTATGCAATGTCTTAAGACATGTATATGTATATATATATCTGTAAGAAAATATAATATATGTATATATACCATGTCTGGTATATCTTTCGACTTGGACTTCTCTGATACTTTAAATAGCAATAAGAATACTCAATACGAGACTTTTTGATGAAATTGTTCTGAGTTCGTCATATATATTATTTCTTCTATGTAAAATCTATATGAGCATAATTTACTGTTTAGCATATATCATTTTACCATTAGTAACAAACTTTATAATGTTCATTTTTTCCCGAGACATATATTGTATAGACTTCAATAATTATCTCAAAGAGGTAATGGAGTCTTGTGTTCATATGTAATGAGATGAGAATACAAATTTGAATTATGGACTTCGTGTACCTGGAGTCGGTATATAATTGAAATTTCCAGAGTTAAGTCATGTCAAGAGTTAGGTATTTAAAAAAAATGTGGACTTTATGTAATTATTAGATTAAGAAATTCAATTTTTTATCGGTGTTCAAAACCTTACATGCAACAGGAAATAGTTGACTGTTTTACTTAGAATGAAGACTTATTCATTAAACACACACAAGAAGTTTAATTGCATAATTAATTATACAGACAATAAACTATTTATATTTTTCCCAATGGAATCTTGATCACTTTACAATTTATAAACACACACGTGGTCTGTTTCTTTTTATTACATCAACATTGTCGAAACATCTGATTCGATATCCTCATCACTTGATTCTGGTTCTGGTTCTTGAATGTTGTTTGTGCGAGTTCAATTTGCGTCTCTTCTTATAATTTTCATACCTAGTGTAACTGTTATAGACTATTCGTTTTTACATACATATTATACCTATACTATTTCAGTAAACCATGATTTTGCACAAGTTAATTTCACATCATGTCTTATTATATTTAAAGTCTGTTTCATATAACATTTAATTAGTAGTGTAAACTATTTTGTATATTATAGTACTAGTGTTGCACTAATGCATTGAATGTAAGCATTTCCTAAAGTGCCAACAGCTCTGTTACATAGCGCGAGGAGATTGCTACTTGCTTCGTTTCACCCTCATCGGCTCTCAAGACCTGTCCAAATGAACAATCTTTCTCTTTGTTATAGAAATTATATGTTGATACAACACATTGTACTTCTAACTTATGCTGAATTACAGGCTATTTCTGTACGGGGAAGATTTTCCACTCTCTCTCATAAGCTGCAATATATTTTGTGATCAAGTATTGGAGAGAAGCTTATATTAGATCCTTAGTTTGTTTGCATCAGAACTGCTATGAATGAGAGATTTATAAAATTTACTGAAACGAATATTTACTTCTATCACACTTTTAATGTCATTGGGAAATATAGTATTTAATTTCGCTTTTAATTAGAACACGTTGTTAGTTTCAACCACATCGTGTTAGTAACTTAAATATTAGTATCTTAATTGATTCATTCTTTTTCGTTTTTATCATTTCAGAATGAATAGTTTACTTCACACAGAACTTCTTTAGTAAAAAGACATTTTCTATAAGAGACAAAAACCTTAGTGTTTAAATACAGATTGAAGGGATAAATATTACACATCACATGGATTTCTACACTTTTATAGATTATTTCTAGTAGTATTAAAAACGTAGTGTTATACACTATTACTTCAATATGGTTTCACATTTGGGCAGAAAGTCAGAGAAACACAAGGACCTTCGATTTTTCAGTCATTTATTTTACAAAAGTTGTCAAACATTCACAGACAACTTTACATTACACAACAAAATATAAAAAATTTAATGTACTTTGTGACTTCATTACAGGCTGTACCAAAATACACATTGACATACACAATAAGTACATACATTAACATAACACTCTGAGATACATTGCACATCAGAAATTAAACATTGTGACTGCAAAAGCACAGGATGTCATAAATATACACATTGAAGTAACACCTTAACTAATGAATATTCTACTTATATTATGACAATTTAAAGAGCGAATACATAAGTAAAATATTAAACGATGGATTAACACATTGAGAGTACATAAAACTTGTGACTTTTTTTTTATTATGCAAAGACCAACAAGATTTTGACATGACACTTTGATATCATAGGGTGTTTGCGAAATCAGTAAACAATTTTATGACATCACAGGGTGTTTGCCATCTCAGTAAACACAAATTTGAAACATTTTCTTAATATCGGTTTTATAACCTGCTCTTGATGACTAACTTAAAGATGTGAATGTTTCTTACATCCTGTCTTTAACATCTCACTAACAGTTTGAGTGCATGTATCCTTGCATTCAGGAGAGTGAAATATATTACTTTTTAGTTATATTTGGAAATGTCTCAAAATAAAACTAGTAAACATCTTCCATGCTTGGGTATAAACAGGTAGATCGTGTCATATAAAATACCGGACACTTGTCCAGGTCAGAACAATGACTCAAATCATAACCTTTTTCTTCGCCCAAACAACAATGTATAATGTCGATTTTACACTTACATCTTTGAATACATGTGGCCATATCGTCTTCTGTCATTTCAAGCTGAATAATGACTGTGGGATAATCTCTAATTTACCTGATATCACCATTTGATGCACATAACATTTATACATGACACAGCCAGTAACTAGTAAATATCCAATCGCATTACTATCAAGTACAGGCATATGTATAGCTTCATTAATTCTTAAAAATACTAAAATGGCATAAAATGATTGAGATTGTAATTAACATGTTTCACACATTCACTTTCCCTACAACAAGTTGTAACACTGCTTCATCCTCTGATATAAAGTTACATTGTTCTCCGACATGTATGACATACATTGATTTACATGACAACTTAAAATGCGGCATTCAGTTAAACTAGAATAAATTATACATAGCTTATTATGTTTTAACATATAACCATGCCAATATGACCATCTAAAATGAACATCAGATTCACACATTTCCTTATACGCGAGATATGACAATGGAAATTCATTCCTTACCAAATTCAACCAATTTTCAATAAAAGAGTACTTGGCATGTGGTTGGAACTTCATTCTGGATGATAGTTGACGACATTACATGAGTTGGTGCCGCCTACCGATGGCCACGAGAGCTTCCCCTTGCGGAAAAAAGGAAAATGTGAATGTCCCCGTCGCAAACCTCCTTCCAACGGATGCTCACCCCTTGATGTGGACGATCAAGTCGATAGCTGACTTTCCACTTGTCCCGGTCTGTTTCAGAAATCACTTCATCATATGTAGCTGCAATTAATTCCTGTAGCCTACATGGCAGGGAAGTATCGGGTCTCAGATACCTATGTGTGCATCCTCCACAAGCAAAGCATTCACCAAATATAGCTCCCTGATACGTAGCAAAGTTATAGCACCAATGTTCTAGATCGTTACACACCTGTACTTGTATCTCTCCTCTGTGTGGCTTGAAGTATAATCGCTGATAGCCCACATGGATCAGCTCATAGTCTACTGTCGGATCGAATGTGCACACCATAGTAAGCTGACTGACTGAAGCTTCGTCTGTCCTCGCCTTTATATATATAGTATGGCGGCCATATTGGATTTATAAGTTCTTGCTTTGTCACACATTGCAAGTCCACATTCCACAGGGACAGACAAAATATTTATTTTTACTAGAGAATTGCATAACATGCCCAGTGTTATCACATTTTCACTCCGAACTTATATAAGTGGAGCAACAGTCCTTTTGCATTATATATTTAATTTGCTTATATGAAATACGTCACGTGATGTGTTTACCTTGCACTTTAAGTGCTAGTCCACTACACTGCAAGGCAATACGCTGTTAGGATGCAAATTATATAAATCATAGTGGTGACCATAACAAACATATGAGTCGCACTCATTAAGGTGAAACTCCAGCGCTCTTCTCCGTTGTACATTTCAATCTGTAAGGGAGTATTATCCTCTACTCGGAAGCATACCTTTCTGAAACCTGGAGTAAAAACTTTCGTAACTGACTGGTCGAATCTCTGCATCGTAACTGAAGCCCTACTATCCTCTCCATTTCTTTTTCAGCCTTGGTGTCCATCTTGGATTAGTAGATACAGCTGGTTCATTACTCACTGGCCTCTTAGTTAAGTAGAAATTGCATGCACACATGTTGTTTAGCCATACTTTACAGTTACACATTCCGCAGGGAGACACTAAGCGGCGATTGTCCCCCTGGATTTGCGTGATGTGCTTCATGTTATTACAGGTTTTTATCCACAATGTATGACTGATGTTAAATCCCCTTCTTAGTTTGTACTTTATTTGTTTGTAACCTGGATATTTCGCTATTTCTTCACCTAGAGCAACAAACCTTAAGTCATATGGAGAACACGGCAACTAACTATCAGATCGCATATTGAACACTGGACAGAAATATTTATCACATAAGTCTCGTTCTTAATCCGTATATTATGCACTAGTTTGTGAAAACTTCCAGTGTTCTTACCCACTGCATAGCTGGATTCGTTACGGTGTATTGTTGTTAAGACGGAATCAGACTTTAATGTAGCAACAAATTAAACTCTCGTATTTGGCTGATGGGTGGGACCTCTCCATTGCGATGTCAAATGTAAAATCTCGAGCTGCTCCTGTGTTTAACCTCACGTTTCCCCTTCACACTACATGATGTGCCAACCACTGAGGTAATATTCTTACTTTCTCAACTGCTGTTTCGGGTGGAATAACCTCGCGCCAGTCCGCCACTACAGACCATTTGTACATTAAAATTCATGTACAGTGATATCATAGGAAAACATTCCTCATTATTCATTCCTTGCTCCTCATTCATAGAGACATGCAAAATTCTCGTTATTATTTAGTAACATGCTACGTTTTACAAGACTATACCTACTCGAGCGCTATTCGCGATTTCATTGGTTACTATACGAAGTGCGATCTCTTCACTGGAGATTGGTTGCTCTACAGTTGAGACATTATTATTGGCTTACCGCGACCTTGAAACGTTATCGACCAATGGCAGAACTTAAACTAGCATACAACATGTTGGAAGTAGGACTGCAACGAGAAAATAACTCGAATTTTGCGGGTCCCTACTCATACCTCATTCCTCAGATCGGATGTTTGTCACACCGAATTCAGCCAACTTAAACAACCGAGAGAGACCTAATACTTCCGATTGAACTACAGATATTCCCCCTAGCTCAGGTTCTCATGCAGTTTTTGTTTACTTAAAATAGATCCTTTCATTCGATTTTATATACCTCTGAAATAATTACTGTTTCAGTAAAGCAGTAAGGTAGGGTTCACTAAATTAAAACCACGTAAAATTATTATCCTACATTTTTACATATATGCAGTCTTTATAGTTATCTGGTGTTCGCAGATAATACTCCAGTTGTTTCATTCGATGCAGCCCTGTTCTTTAAGTACACCGATGATAGAAATCATCGCTTACATTTTTCAGTATTCCATGTGTTTTTGAAGGTCAAGAAAATATCTGTCTTTATCTACAAGCTCGTTGGGATATTCTGGAAATAGGTAGTCAGTCTACACGCCATATTCCGCCTTCTTCGCATCACTTCTCGAAGAAAATTCGCTGGTGAAATATTTAGAATTATTTTTATCATTATCACATAGCCATCATCTATGATGTCTTCACTTCCTGCTTATTCATAAATATCAAGTTTACTTTTCTTTGTAGCAGAAGTTGTATGCTCATCAATATTTAGAAATGACAAATGTTTATTTTTGAAGTTCGTCAACTTCACACACGCATATTTATTGATATGTGTTGCACAGAATGTCGCGTACACTGCATTCACTAATTTATACGAAGTTAAGTGAAACTGCTGTGTGAAACTGCTGTTGCAGATTAATAAAGAATACATAAATTACTGATACTCCCAAGCTGTATGCTTAATTTTTTGCTTTCACAGTTTTTTTCTGGATATACTTAATTAATTTAGTTAGAATCTGTGTATTGTGGGGGAATTTCTTTTAGACTATCAGTAATGAAAGATTATATATATATCCCTTACACTTCACGATGTGTATTAAATAAATCAATTCACCAATTTTCTGTCTAAAGTGCTTAATGTCTACCTCTATTTCCATCGGAATAGGCTTCTTAAATGTAAAATACAGTTCCTACATAAAAACTGTGCAAATAACAGCCTGCTGAACTGGTAATATACTATTCCTATATTTTGGTCTTGTAAATTTGCCATCCATGTATTGACAATACCGGAAATCGTATTATTCCTTCATACCTATATAATGATGTTTAGGAACCTTTCAATGCATACGTAGAAAAAATAACCTCTGAAGCAGTACGGTGTAGCTTCCGTATATTTGGCATTCATACAATTTTGAAGACAAACTACTTGACGGGTTATGTTTCATTTCTGTGCACACTTCTAATAAAGGTATCATATGGTTAACACACTGTCAATTTTGATGTGCAGTAATTTTTAGGGTTTTTACACAGTTAATAACTTAAGAATTAAGAGACAGAACTTGGAAATTTTTCGTATTCCTTGGCTCATTCCTAAGTATAGAATTAAAATGAAACATGAGCAGTAGACAGTGGCACGAGTCAAGGCCATACTTTGGCCTGAGTTAAGGCGATAGGAAAATGTATAAGTTCCTAGTCTTGGTAGCTTCAGATTGGAGTAGATGGGAATCTAATGAAGCTCTACGTCTGACTTTACAACATGCAGAGCGAGTGAGTGAGTGAAGAGCTTTGGACGGCTCTTAACAGCGAGGTCTTGAGAGCTGAAATATGCACAACTTGTTAGTATGCACACCACCTAAATTGTCAGAAAGGTCCCATTTGTGTTACATATGAAAGAAGAATGCATATATTTTGTATTATTGAAAAATTTATTGCAAGAATTTACTTATTTTGCTTTAAAATCATGTAATGTGTGTATGTTTGTAAAAATAATTTATGCGTAAGTTACATTGTAAGCAATATAGTTTGATCGCATTGGAAGAGAATTAAGAGTGGAAAAGTAAATACTGCAGTGTTGTGATTTAAAATGATTTGTGACGAACAACAATAAATTGCAGGGTCAGCATAGGACTCGTGTAGAAAGCTGGTTGTGTATACTAAAGGCATGAAATCAGTGATGAGTGTGTGTAAACAGAAGCGGTTTGTGAGAGGACAATTCTACCTACGTTCGATACCCTACAAAGTAGAACACTGCCATAACCTCCAAGCATACCTGTGCAACGAAATGCTAAATACAATATTTTGCCACTCTCCGGAATTAATTTACAATGAAAAACACGCCCATTTCACTACATGTAAAACATGCACCTTTTTGCCTCTACTGGCCCGTCCTTGTCTTTCATTATCGTCTGCTGCCCGGCTTCACTTCCGTGTCTCGGCTTCCACTCCATAGTCTGATAACCCCCTGGTACTTTCACACGTGGGAATCGTTCCGAACGATGTCCGCTGGTGGGCGGGTTTTCTGGGGGATCTCCCGTTTCCCCGGCCCATGCATTCCGGCGCTGCTCCGTATACTCACCTCACTGATTCTGCATGCGTATGTTCTAACGGGCGCACTGAGTAACATGTGCACTGTAAAGTTGGTAACGATGGATGGAAAGTAGCAATTTTGTCTTGTTGAGTTAATACATTCCATCACAGTTAATTTCACTCGACATGTTTCCTCCGATTAAATTATCTTTCCCAATAAATGACAATTCAGGTTAAAATTTAAACTACTTGTTGTGTTTAAAATGGATGAGTGTGTATTCCCGTCAGTTGAAAAATAATTATATATACTTAAAATTTTTGTAAATGTTATTGTTTTTACCTTTCCTTGTTTTTGTTTGACAGTTTTATATCTTCCTGGTTTTGTTATTATTTTCCCCACTACTCTGAAGATGTTTTGCTTCTTTTCTGACGGATTCTTATTTTTAGGGCCGTCTTATATTACAATAAGTTGGATTTAATTTTTAAAATTTTAATAGTATTCGTAAGCTTTATTAAAGGAAGTCCATACGATCTTTATGACTTACCGCCCTCATTATCTGACGTGTATTGTCATCGATCGTGTTTGTTTACACTTTGATATCTGTTGACAAAACATTTCCGTGCTAAATTGGGAATTATTGGGCTCAGTGCTTCCTGTAACTGCATGAGTTAGAACTCAACAGGTTCTCGAGTATCCACGATCATTTTGGTAGCGGAAAGCAAAATTAATTTTTTTAGTGTTCACATATTATTAACTAATACTTTTATCAAACGGTAAGAAATGAAACTCCATTCATTCCGCCGTTTCGCACGTGCCACTCACTGCGACACTGCTAAAATATCCAGGTAGGGCCAGTGACATTTTTCAAAGTTTGATTTAAAACGTGGTAAATTAACAGGTCTAAAACCTGTCTAAAACCTGCCCGTGAGTTAACTAAACTCAAGGTTGGAACACGTTAGCATTTTAATATGTCATTTATGACATTCCCATCATTTTTTATTTCTACTCTGCTATTCAGGCTTCCTTACTCACAGAGTATAATTGCTAGGGAGAGGGTCATTTCACTTGTTCAGTGGACTGCACAGTGCTGTGTATACTGGAGCCTCAGTGCATTGTCTGCTACTCCAGTTAGTAGCCATATTCACCGCAGATCAGGTAGCACGCCATTCCGTCTTTGTTTACTTACAGGCACGTGCCTGATTTATTGTCCATGAGGACCCCCAGGAACATGTGCCTTCTGCGACAGTGATGTGTACAACATTCTGAGATTCAATCGCAAAAGTAGCTCAAATGCGCACCTTTTGAAAGGTTTTCTTCAACTCAGTGGATACATGACATTAACTCGTCCTTCTGATGTCGTTTTTGTAGAAAGTGAGAACAGTTAATATAGCATGCTCCTTCCTCATAGAACTCAAAAATCATCGCCACATTTCTATCACATTGAATACTTCTGATTACGATATATTAGGCTAGGTAGTTGCAAACATCTATAATTGACCTATGAAAGTAGTAGGGTTGACTGAGTTTCAGGCCACTTTTGATTAATCGGATGAACCCTTTTATATCAAATTGATTGAAAGGGTTAATCCTTAATCCTATTTAATCCGATGAATTTTTTAATCCAATGGGATTACTTCTTAATCAGATCAAAGCAATTTGATCAAATTTGTATCGTGAAAAAGTTCGATGACAAATTTGGATCAAATTTCTTTGATGGAATTTTTTTTTTGTGTGTATAGTTTTCATATTTTTTCTTTCTTTTTTTTTTTGGGGGGGGGGGGAGGGGGGGAGCAGCTCTGGTAGATGTTTTCAGGACTACGACTGGCACTCGACTGAGGTGTGGCGTGTTTTGGTGACATGGTGTATATATGTGGTGAGTTTTGTGCAAGAGTGTCATAAGTGTAAATTTCTTGGGTTGGGAGGGGGATAATGCTCGTAGGCGGTGTTGGGGGAGATATGCGACTTTGATAGATACGATCTACGTCATGTATGTTATTAATGACAAATGATTAAATAGACGACGAATGCAATTAAAGGGGTGATGTTGAACACGAGAGAAATTAATATATATATATGCAAATTTCAAACGAACGCAACTACACGAATAACGTGGGGTCGACGAGTGCTAACTCATGAAACGATCACAACTATGTGTGTGAAATTAATTAACGAGCTACAACGTAGCAAATATGTCACTATAAATTAAACGGCAGTCTTTCTTTTTAAACACAAGATATAAGAAAAATGTGACACTACTTGTTGCCTCTCATACATACCTGACATTATTTTAAAACTTGTACATTTGCCTGTGAGACTGGTGAATGAATGGCTTGAGCCAACTTATAAGCTGATAGATACGTGGAGTGCGGTCGGCGTCTGACAGGCGAATAAGGTTATAGCTAGTCGGAAAGAGATGTGGATAGACGACTACATGGAAAATGGATAAATATTATGTTTGTGACGCACATACTAATATATAGATTACACTAGTTCAATTAAACCACATGTGACGAGAATCGCGATTAACAGTCAGTGATTATAATATATGTCAATTTGCTCGGGAGGTGCTGCAGCACTAACTTGGGTATAGCACTTACGTCAACTTATAAGCTGTGTTGAGGAAAAAACATAACCTATGTCGGCCTACGTTCGATTATAGACTAAGGTGAAAAATGTGGAAATTTTAATGAAAATACAAATCGAATGTTTCCAAATAAATTAGATGACTAACTAACAAAAGTACATGAAAATGACCAAACACGTAATGATATCGCACAAGGAGCTCCCCCAAAACACATCTGTCTGCCTCGGAGGCTGGAAAATGAATGAGTCGAGCTTACATCGATAGCCTGACTATATATGTGGAGCGTGGCTGAGTTGAAATTTACGAGAAAAACTCTGAATACACTATTCGTCCTACAACAGACAACGAAACGATCATTAATTTTTTTTATCTTATCTAGATTTTTAATGCGAGTTTCACAGTTGTAAGAAAAATTTACTTTTAACACAATTTTTTCCATAGAAGCATAGGGACACTCGCAATGACTTAATCCCATAAAGCGTAGTCCTGTAACACTTTATAGAAATGTACAATATTTAATTAATCCGTAATAGTTTCCTTTGGAAATAAGGATTGCTATACAAAATCACGATATTTACATGCTACCATATAAATACAGTTTAATGGTTATAGGAACAATTAAAAGGACAGCCGATGCAAGTAGTCCAGTAACTACAAAAATAGTAAGAAATGGAATGCATCATATAATCGATGGAATTGCATATCTGCTCAATGGTGTGGAAATCAATTAAATACAAGATGTTGGATTTACGTCCACGATAAATATCTATCTCTCTGGAACTGTAAACGATCTTTATACAGTGATTATGGCTGGCTGGAGCAATGGTAGTGATTACTCACTACAAATGAACCCAGGTGGAAAATACTAAGTTGTTATACTGTTAAGTATGATTTTGGGCTTTGCTGAAAACTACTAACACATCATATTAAATGCTAAACAGGAATGAGTCATTCTATTCGGCAATATGTATTTGTATGCATTATATTATACAGCTAATAAGGAAGAGGGTGTAACATCTGAATTAAGCAGTGTGGAATGGTTAATGCCACGTATTGAAATTAACATTCGTGAACGTGTAAAGTTTTTAAAATTTATCGAAAAAGGGAAGAATCTAGATACTTCTTTCAGATCGTGGGGTTTACAGGTTTTTCCAACTCTACTGAAGGCTCAAAAAGTAGTGTGGAGTGTGAAATAAAGTTTTTACTCTGGCAAACCGAGATATGTTGACATTTGTTTTCAAACAAATCGATAAACCTATTTAAAATCTGATACATCTGCATTCCATAGTTGTGGTATGAATAATATTAAACTGTATCTAAAGAGTCAAGCTTACCCCATCGTGAATTTAAATATGAACTTCGAAAATGGGGAATTCCTTATTTCCTATGATATGTACACTAATTTCAGGACACATATTATAAGAAAAACAGATCACCGAGCCTAGAACTGGAAACACTTAAAAGTACAGGAGCCTTATTTGTGTTTGATGTAAGCAGACAGGACGATACAATTTCAAATAGCGTGATTGATTCATGAATTGAAATTATTGCAAATACACCAATTCTGGCAAATACACAAGCTTATGCTATGATAATTAATTATATATATTAATAAGTTACAATGTAAGAGGTAAGTTGGTGAAAATAATTAATTGAGTTAGTAGACAATGAACCACAGCTACAATGAGATGTTTTGCAATGTGCATGAACTTCGATCTGCAGAAAAATTTATCATTAAAGAATTAGCTATTACTGATATGGAAGAATGTACAACTATATACAGCTTCAAAGGACCGTTTGACTGGGAATATCTAACTCCCAAATACAAAAAAAACTGACAGATGGATTTCCAATAACCACCACAGTTTAAAATGGGAGAGTGGGTGTATAGTGTATGAGAATATTGAAGATATTTGCAAACATTACCTAAATTATTGTGAAAAATATGTTGGTGGAGTCGAGCAAAAACCCATTTTAGAAAGTGGCAAAAAAATTTATTCGATTTTTTGGATGAAGAAGAAAATTGATCTACTCTACAGCCCTTGCTCTCGTCAATGTGACATCTACGCTGACGAATTCTACAGTAACACCTTCAACGTTGAGAGCAGTTGCAGTGACGTCTATGCCGATGACACCAACAGAAACACCTTCGAAGTCGAGGTCTGCAGCGACGCCTTCAACGTCGATATAGGAACCTCTAGATTTAACATCAGTTATCAAATCGGGTGAGACACGTATACAAAAACCAGCAATGTGTTTGTGTTGCACTCCACTAGATTTAACATCGAGTAATGTGCGGGAAGATATGTCAAAAAAGTATTCATACCAAGAGTTGGAGAATTTTTAGAGTTCAATTTTGTGTTTTCACCTGAGTCATGTTTACCATCTCCTGAATTATTATCACCTGAATCACTGCAGCGTAAATTAATTTCCCGACCTCCTCCTTCATTCATACCTTCACAACAGGAAATTATTTATACTCCTATAACATCACCAATATCACCACCAACACATGTTGTTCCTATAAAGAAACACAAATTCAGTGTATCTCTTAACTCTAAACGGAAATTTTTATGAAAATTCAAACTTACAGGGATGAATGGTTATAAAATGTAATATGAAGTGATGCTTTCAGACGTAGTATAATTTAATATTTTTTTAAGTTTCACAATTGTAAGGATCTTCAGATGTGATATAGTGACATGGTTTTCAGGCATAATATGATGTGTAGTTTTTATAAATTTAATGATTTTCACTTGTAATAGGATGAGAAGTGTTTTTTTTAACATTTTTATTGATTGAAATTATAAAATTGGAACCATTTGCTAAAAGATAAAACTATTTTAAGAAAATTTCACTCACATTCTAAAGACTTATATAAAAAGTTTGAACGATTTGATAAAAAGTTTATAAAATTTCATTCATAGTGTAGACATGTTAAAAACATTTTAATGATTTGTTAAAAAGTTTATATAATTTCATTCAAATTCTAAAGACTTGTTTAAAAATGTTTAATGATTGGATAAAAAGTTTATAAATTTTCATTCAAGTATTAAACAATTCATTAAAATGTTTGACGATTTGCTAAAAGTTTAGCAAAATTTACAAAAAATTAATTTAGTTTGTTAAAAGTTTTAATGATTTGCAATGATTTTAAGAAAATTTCATTGAATTTGTTAAAAGTTGTAACGATTAGCTAAGAAAGTTAATGATTTCTGACGTAAAATGTTGGAAAGATTTAATAAACTTAATGATATCAATCATAAAAATGTTTTACTGTTTTCAGTCATAGCATACTCTGTTGTGATTATATTTTGCAGTTTTATGATAGTAATTAAGTGTAATATTTGTGATGGTGCATGAGGTATCGATTTTTTTAAGCTTGTAAGCTTTCCAATAGTATGGCATTTAAAGTTTTACACTAGCATGTTTGATGTGAATATGTGAAGAATTTTTTTACGAATGTTGACTAAGGTATGGTATATTTTATAAATATTTTTTTAATAAAAAAATTTATATGTTAAAGTTGAATACTTCGACTTGTTATTTATTAGTTAATTCCTAAAGTCACAAATGTTTTAATATATTTTTATGCAAATTATTAGATATGAGATGAGTCTGAAGATTAAGTACTTGTATATGACTGGATATTAAGTGTTTAAATGAAAAATATTTCTTGGTAACTTGAGAAGAGTGGGTATTGGTAAGTTGTTTGTTTTATTTAAAAATCAGGTAAGTGGAAAATAAAAATATACAAGTTGTTTGCTTCTAACTTGATGAGGGAGAAAAATAAATATTATACATTAAAAACTATCATTTAATAAAACCAACTTTGAAGGGGAAATTACAAAAATGTGGGAGAAATTGGAACACTCCTGAATGAATGAATTTGAAAGGAGAGGGAACAGACTACTATCTCGAGAAAACTTCTCCGGGTTGCTGGTCAATTTTGAAGAACCCTGGGGACATAACGAAACAGAAAGACAAGTCACACAAATGCCTTTTCAGGGTCAGGTATAAATACCTTTCAGTGACATGCCACAATGTTTCTCACAGCTACTAGATTACAACTGCTGCAGCTGAAGATTCAACACGAAGATGCTGGCTGGTAAAAACATTGTCATACTTATAAATAATCAGAAAATAAAATTTAAAGTAAAAAAAAATACAACTTACGTAAACATGGCAGCAATTTTCCTTTATATTTACTTAAATTTGGTCTTTTAGGAAAATCAGTTGAAATATCGTGAAATTTAAAAGATGTCAGCTACAATAACAGTGATTTCCAATTGAATATGCGATATTTCAATAATAGCACATCGAAAAAATAGTAATTGTAGATAAAATAAATTCAATTATACGCATTTCATGCTAGACAGTAGAGTCTAAATCACGGGCTAGGAAAAACTATACTTGAAAAACACATAAATATAAAAAAAAAACAGATTGAAAGTAAAAAACATTTGTGTTTTAACATGAGTCTGTTTTATGTAAGTTTTAAATGGTTGGTAATGCTTAAATCGAAGGAGGTGTGAATGGTGTCCTAAGTTTAACTTGTGTATGTGGAAAGATGCGTGTTTTAATTACTTAAAAAAAAATTAACGAGTCAAAATATGTCTCATAGTTTGTTATAGTTTGGTGGAAAATGGTATAAAGTAATGACTTGTAAGTTCACAGAATTAAATTTAAAATTGTGCTTAAAATGGTTTTAATTTTAATTGAATTTAGATAGTTAAAGACATTTGGAATGTATTTCTTAGTGACGAGGAAAATAAAGTTTCATCAAGGGGAGTTGTGGAATTTTTATGTCGCTGAGAATACACCAGGCTCTTGGGTCTCTAAAAATAGGAGGAAACTTCAATGTTCGAGCAAAGTAGCAGTTAGTAGGTAAGAAGGCACATAGGGAGCTAGCCCAGGTCAGCTCAAAATCCACTGATGCGAGGGATGATGGAGCCTTCCCAAACATTTTACACAAAAGATGCAGTTTAGCCTTGAAGCAAACCTTCGTTCCTCGCCGAGACAGCTCTCGTGTCAGAAAATGCGGACCCTTTAATGGCGGAGGGGGGAGGGTGAAGTGAAGGGGCCCAGAGCTGCGTGGACCAGGTAGTTCTTGAGATATCCGAAAAATGTGTTCTTGGCTGGTGTAGGAGGAGGGGGCGGTTGGCGCTAAACAGATTTTTGCAGTGTTGGATCTATAGCAGGATGATTTGAGCATAACTCTGGAGAGTTGTAAGGGGAGAGGGACGCATCGCCGAAAAAACGCGTTCTGGTGTGTTGTTGCGTGACCTTGCACAGGAAGACTCTTTTCGGGCCAAAACGAACTCTGGTTGGAGGAGTTTGGGAATGGGTAAGGGCCGCACCGACGTGAAAAGTTGTCGAGGGGTTGCGCTATGTTAGTTTCACGACAACCCTCACCCTGCATATGTGCGACACTGGATACCAGCACTCCCGACTTCACCAGCTGCAGCAGGCAGCGGTCTTTGTGACGCGACACTGGATACCCGCACTCCCGACTTCACCGGCTGCAGCAGGCAGCGGTCTTTGTGATGCAGCACTGGATACCAGCACTCCCGACTTCACCGGCTGCAGCAGGCAGCGGTCTTTGTGACGCGACACTGGACACCGGCTCTCTCAACTTCACCAGGCTCGGTGGTCAGTGGGCTTCGGAGAAAGATAGCAGTGATTCTCATTTTAATATTTAAAAAATTAATTCTTAGTTTATCGGGGAATAAAATAAGTTTCGTGTAAACCCCGTTTCTGAGTTCGGTCGACGAAACTTGGTATGATTTTCAACTGTCGTTTCGTTAAATAGTGCCGTGAATTTCACACACTTAACGGAAAAAATTTTGTAGTATGTCCATTATTTTAAATAAAATATAATATGTTTCTATAAAGTGTTACAGGATTATGCTTTACGGGATTAAGTCATGCGAGTGTCTCTATGCTTCGATGGAAAACATTTGTGCTAGAAGTGAATTCTTCTTATAATTGTGAAACTTGCATTAAAAATCTTGGTAAGTAGGTATGTTTAAAAAAAATTAATTATCGTTTTGTTGTCTGTTGTAGGACGAATAGTGTATTTAGAGTTTTTCTCATAAATTTCCACTCAGCTGCGCTCCAAGTATACATAGTTAGGCTCTCGATGTAAGTTCGACTCATTTATTCACCAGCCTCTGAGGCACACGGATGTATTTTGGGGGATATATTTGTGCGATTCCATTACATGTTTAGTCATTTTCATGTACTTGTGTTCGTTAGCCATATAATTTATTTGGAAACATTCGATTTGTATTTTCATTAAAATTCCCACGAATTACACCTCAGTCTATAATTAAATGCAGGTCAACGTAGGTTATGTTTGCTCTCAGCATATCTTATAATTTGATGTAAATGTTATATCCAAGTCAGTGCTGCAGCAACCTCCCGAGTGAATTGATGTATATTATAATAACTGACGGTTAACTGCGATTCTCATTACGAGTGTGTTAATTCAAGTAGTGAAATTTATATGTTGGCATGTGCATCGTAAACATAATATTTATACATTTGTTTCATAGTTGTCGCCTGTCAGATGCTAGCCATACTCCACATATCTATCAGTTTATACCTTGGCTCAAGTCATTCATTCACCAGTCTCATAAGCAGACGGGTGTGTTTTAAAATGATGTCAGGTATGTATGAGAGGCATCACATAGTGTCACATTTATTATATCTTGTGTTTAGGAAGACTGCCATGTAATTTATATTGACATATTTGCTTCATTGTAGCTCGTTAATTAATTTCATACACGTAGTTGTAATCGTTTAGTGGGTTAGCACTTGTTGACACGGTGTTGTTCATGAAGTTATGTTCGTTTGACATTTGTATTCCCATTAACTTCTCTCATGTTTAACATTACCCCTTTAATTGCATTTGTCGTCTATTTAATCGTTTGTCATTACTAACATACATGACGTAAATCGTATCTTTCAAAGTCGCATATCTCCTACCACCGTCTAGAAGCATTATCCCCCTCCCAACCCAAAAAACTTACACTTATGACACTCATGCACAAAACTCACCACACATACATATATATATACATTGTCACCAACACGTCACAACTCAGTCAAGTGCCAGACGTTGTCCTGACATCTACCAGAGCTGATCCCCACTACCAAAAAAAGAGAGAAAGAAAATAAAGACCTATACACACACAAAAAAATTCCATCAAAGAAATTTGATCAAACTTTTTCATCAAACAAATTTGATCAAATTTCTTTGATCGGATTAAGGTCGGATTAAGAATCGATCTAATAGGATGAAAAAATTAATCTTATTAAAATCGTATTAAGGATTAACCATTTCAATCAATTTGATATCAAAGGGTTATTACGATTAATCAAAAGTGGCCTGGAACCCCGTCGACCCTACTACTTATGAAGTTATTGTTCAAATGGTTGTACTATATGTAATTATATTTCCCCGAAAATAATTACATAAATTAAAAATAAAATTGTGCTAACCTTAGTACCAACGTTACAAGCAAAATATACGCAGGCTATGACATTAGGTTTCGTTTACCACTGAATGAATTATCAGTGGTTTATTTATTTATTTTTTAATGAAATGGGCCTACGTGCTGAACATATTAACACATATGATACCGAGACTTAATGGAGAAAAACCATTTCATAGACTATTTTAAAATAATCCACTCAGACCCAGTGTAAACAATCGTGCTAGCGTTACAAAGGAAGGCAATATTTGCCGGTTCTATACACTTTATATTCCAGTTCCCAGTGATTGCCAGTGGGTTCAGTAATTGTAGTTTTCCTGTTCTGCAGACCCAGCTAATCACATTATACATTGTTTTTATTCATTGAATTACTTAATTACCTGTAAATAGTGTCTAAAAAAATTTAGGTTTATTGAAAGTTACGCAATTTACGTAAATATGACAGTAAATGTTCAAATGATATTACTGTATTATGTGAAATACATAAGATATTCATTCAAATAATTTTATTACCCTAACTCAATGGAATCCTGTTTAACTCAAAACGTTAACTTAGAAATGTATTCCGAACAATCTCAATCAAACATTATGTTAAGAATAAATTAATGACTCGCCTCGCACATGAAACAGTGTATAACAAGTTAGGCGGATTTATTGAAAGGTAAATATGTTCCCGCGCATAAAAAAATGGCTTGGAGTGAATTACTGAGAGGAAATTTACGGCGTGGAAGTCAACTTTAAAAATAAGTTGTATATTGGAAGACTAGAGAAATTACTATTTAGATTAACGGATCAATGTGAAAAACTTAAATCCTATGTTTCAAAATTGTCATGGTTTCCGTAGTTTCATATACCCTTCTTCAATTGTCTTTCGCGTAGTCCCGCCTTATCAATAATAATAACGGTTTTCGCATAATTGTTCATGAAGGCCTATGCTGGAGGTAGCGGTCTTCTGTCTCCTGGTACAATTTCCTATACATATTAACAATTAATTAATGACTTAGGAATGTGTGTATGCATAAATGTTTATTCATGCCAGATATTGAAAATGTCTATATACGAATGCTAAGACGTACAAGAAACAAACTAGGGCCTTTATCGAGGTGAACAATAATTGTTACAAATTATTTGTAAAAGATGCAGATTAATACTAATTTTGTTACTTTATTAATAAAGTTTTATTGCAAGAACCTAATTTAAACTGCAGTATTAGAGACAGTGACTCAATTAAAAAAGTACATTGCATTTTGAAGTGTATTAATTCCGGTGGCCGTAATTACAGTGTTTCTTCGCAACAACGTTTCAGCAACAGCCCGTGTCTGATACGCTTTTGTGCAAGACAGGGTTAAGAAGCATAGCGATATACAGGCCTACAATAGTGCAGGGCGTGACGCCTTTCAGCTATAGGTACTTGTTTCTAACACTCTAAGCTTTTAGCTAAAATGCGATTTTGTTATTGAGGTAATTTAAAAACCGGTTTATTTTGACAATGTTCTTATTATTCTTTTCTCACAAGTTAACATGAACCCGCAAAAGGTACTTTATTACTAAGAATTGAAGGTTTCGAGTGAAGTGTTTAATAGTAATAATCTGAAGCTTGCGTGAGGCTTTATATAAAACTTCCGTGCTAGCTCCTGTGTCATAGTACTAAACCGGTGTATTAGCTTGTTGGAGAGAAGAATAATTTATATCCGAAAATTCAACAACATTCGTGATACACCTAATTACAGGAGAATCTTCCTTTAGGTTACATTTTAAGGAAGGAAGCAAACATAAATATTTGAAGTTGACTAGACAGAAAAAAAGTATGAAATCTTGAGGAAAATTATTATATCTTATAAAGCTTCCGAGGTCGTTAGCAGCATTTCGGAATGTTCAGAATTTTCCGTCGATATGCGGTTAGCACGCTGGCGTCATATCACAGTGGTCTGTGTTCGGTTCCCGACTGTTCCACGCTTCATGCGCGTGGGGTGCGCAGTAAGAGTTGTTGATGGCCGGCTGGGTTTTCTCAGAGTTCTCCATTTTCTCTGACCACTTAACGTTCCCTTCACCAGAGCCACTCTCCAGGAAGCCTCCTCTGGCCAGTTACCTCGCTCAGATTTTTTTCTTTCTAATCTACCCTAATTCTAAGTGTTAGATTTTCGTCTCAGGGGGAACCCCTTACGGGCAGCCATGGCCTGCTTGCACACCACTCTGGTGAGAAAAGTGGCGCAATTGAGCCTCTCCCCCCGGTCGCTCATACACCCCCTTGTCCTGTACGAATCGCCCACTTGGAGACTTCAATGCCGGGCAAGCGACTAATCAAATTAAATGTGTTAAACAGCATAGCATTTAAGTACTCAAAGTTAATACAATGGTTGGTGGGTTACAAGAGTAGAGTGGACTCCAAACCACATATCTACAGTACGATCATGAGTCATGCCCCATCCGCGGTCCTGCCTCCTGCCACAGATGACTTTAAATACCAATCGCGCTCGTCCTTTGAGCATGCCGTGCTCTCACGCTATCGTATTTTAATTATATCATGCTAGCGAGTGGAAGTTAAAACACACTCAATAGGACCTCTGTGAGGCGACGTCGGATCACTGACTCCCCACCGTGTTCCTGTATGGATTCTGTCGTTTCGTGAATTTGGTGGGATACTAACAACGGTCCCACTTTCTCCAGCCCTAATCCAATAAAAGAAATACATTTATCCTCCACGACTGTCGCATAGTTTTTCCCAGGCCCACTCTGCTTTGCCTGGTTTCCTATGCCCTTTACTAGGCCCTTCTTCTTTCGGGGTGTGTCCATGGCTACAATTGTGGCCATGGCACCAGACAACCTTGCTACAGCCGCGATGCATGCACCCATTTTATTAATCAAATCACACCTAAGGCGTAAAGGGCTTGCCCTGAGACGCATCCACTCTCCAACCATCTTAGCTACTATAGGCTGTTCACGATAAAGTGAGCACTTTTGAAATTAACCTTAGAAATTAGTCACTGCCCCTGCATGCATATATTTTAACGGGCGAACTTGGTGACATGCGCCCAGTAAAGTTGATAACAAAAAATGGAAAATAGCTCCATAGCTCCACAGCTTAACGTCGAAAAAAAGGGTCACATAAACATTTGTAATAATTTAAATTTTTATTTTTCCCCTTTTTTAAAAATTTTAACGCATCTAAGTGTAAAAATTAACAGATCTGCAAAATACTTTTGTAATAATTTCACCGTTTCGCTTGACCAACGCATGAAAAAAACACAATGTACATGCAAGTAGATCTTAAGAAGAGCTTTCAAAAGTGCTCATTTTAACGTGAACAGTCTATACCAAGCATGCCGGAGGTCACACAGAACTGTGAAGGTGCTCACGCTGGCGTAGCGGGATTTGGGGGCTCTCTAGTAAAAAAAAATGGCTGTGGTGCAGGCGGCAGGGGGTTCCCTCACGTAGCAACGTGTGTTGCGCCGTTGTTGCACGTAGTCACCTCGTCATTAGCGCGTGCTCGTGGTGTGCACCGTCATGCTCCCCATAACAGCGGCTGGCACATCCTATATAAACGACGGCCTGCGACTTAGCGCGTAGCCATGACAGACCTGCAGCTATTGTCGGGTTGGCTGCTGCTGGCTCGCGTCGTCGAGGGGTGGTCGTCGTCGTGGCTGCCGGATGTGGCCGACGTCGCCTCGCTGGGCCACCTCTACCGCGCCTGCTCGCGCCAGCCCTTCAACGACTCCCTGGCGGACTGCTTCGGCGGCGAGGTGGCGTCGCTGCTGGGGCAGGCCGTACGTCGTCGGGAGGTGAACCTCGCTCCGGGTATCTCCCTCGTGTCTGGCCGCGACGTGGGTGGCAAGGAGGCCTCGTCTGCAGGCTCGCTGCTGGGAGTTGTCGGCGATCTGCTCAGCTCGCACCCCACCGTCAGCGTGAGGATGGTCGAGGCTAGAGACACCTTCAGAAGTGAGTACGACAGTCATCCTCCCCCACTACAGCCCACTTCACAACACTGAAGGCCGCTTGAGAGTACACACGCCCGGAATTTATTTCCACGTTTGAGGCACAGTGAAAATAACACACGCGCTCACAGCCCCATCGCATGTACGCGCAAGGCGCTGCAATGCTTTCCAGTGCAAATCACAACTCTAACAGTTTTAATTTATTACATGAGATAAAATATTATATATGTAGCTAGGACTGTAAGGATTCAATTTTCTCCTCCCTCTTAAGTCAACTGCGCAGACAGCTCATAAAATAATTTTTTTAAACCATTTTTGCTATTTTCTTTTCTTTGAATACACTTTAAATAATAAAAACAAAACGGGTACGGGCTTAGGTAATTGATTTTTATCTCTTCTGATGAAACATTTTACTGCCTGGGTATTCGTCTGCTGAGATACGCGTAAATGGTTTAGGAACAGGAAATATGCCCTGACTACAGTTTCATCTACCACCAGTGACGGACAAAGTCTCTAGTAAAATACTCTAGTGTATTATAATGCAGCGAAAACCATGTAAAAACCACCCAACCTCTCATTCTCTGGAACTGCAGTAGTATGTATGGAGCTCGAGTACATGAACATACACCAAAGTACTGTTGTACTGTATAAGAATCTCTCTTTTCACAACATATAACTATGTAATAAGTTATAGTGTGATAAGACTATAACTCAACCTCTCCACATTTGATATGTCAGCTGAGGTACCCACTTACCCCCCTATCAAGGGGTAGTAGCAGAGTCACCTGGCTAATGGAAGGAGATGGATATGGAACAGCGGCGGAATGCAAGGCCGGAGGAATAAGAATAACGCTGAGAAAACTCACCGGCTGGTAGCAACATTCTCTACTTACTCAGGTACAAAAACCCGGTGTAATGTTGCAGGCAATTAAACCTAGGTCACCTTGGCGATTACCCCATGCACCAGTGGACCACTTCCCTGGAGGTTGCGGGTTTGATTCCTGGTTTACTAGTTCATCGCGCGTTTAGGACGGTCGTCGTTTACCCAGAAAAAAACGTTAATTACATCACCAGCATTCCAGTTGACTTACAGAACTTTCACAAGTCGTCATAATTCTAAAACTGATTGAGAAATAGGGAAATTCTCTGAAGAATCAGTGTCTCTGGTACCAGTTTGGCTATTAACTAAGGACATCTACTTTTCGAAGGAAAAAATGTTCCGCGGAGCCTATACTGCACATTTCCTTTGCTTGCTGCCTGCTTGTCTTAGTGGGAAATAATTTTCTTGCGTAAGTGGACATCCAGAATTGGTATACTCAGGCACTAAACGTCCATAATTACCAATGAGACACGTGAAAACTCGTAACAAATAGATAATTCAATCTCGAATGCTAATCTAGGAAAAAATTATTTGAACGACAACTATTAAAGAAAAATAATTTCGCGTATTTATTGCGTGTCTTTAGGGCCTATTAATAAACAAACACGAAGGGTCTACAACCTTGCCTTAAGCCGAAGTAGAAAGCGCGTTTATTTAAAACTTCTCCCGAATTCAGCTCGAGAGTTTGTTTGTATTTTTTTTGTGACAATTAGGGCAGTAACCGTGTTTGTTAGTGCATCTATTGATGTTTAACAATCGTATAAATACATTAATAAACCAATGCAACAAGAAACTGACAAGTAAAGTTGTAAAACTTGTAATATTTGTTTGCACACGTTGCCCAATATTTGCAGTATATCTATTTACAAAGCTTTCCTGCGTCATCAGTTGTCACATTAGCTGAGCTTACTAAGGCGTAGCGCTCGGACGCAGGTGATCTAGTTTCCAATCTCGGTTGAACTTGTACAATTTTCTGTCAGACAGCAAATAAAGATGACATTTTCACTTTAGGGTATTAACCAACATAATTCTTTATAAGTAAGCTATTCGTAATATTTTACAGTAACCAAATAAGCCACTCGCCCCAGAGTGTAAGTACACGCATAAAAATGTGAGAGAACAAGTAATTAGGGGAAGAATAAATCTTTACCGAGTTAGGATGTAAATGACGGCTATAAAAATTTTGTTGTTGGAATATACACCAAACAAACAGTGAGCTCAAAGTACGAATATATATACACTAAAAATACCACGAAGTTAAATTTCTAATTGACTCCAAAAATCTGATATTGGTGAATAGTTATTGGCGCCAAACTTGTTTATGAAGAACATTAAAATTTTAATATGTAAATAAATTCTTTGAACTTAAACTCGAGAGTGCCTTCAATTTAATATAAACTATCCAAATGCGACTATATTAAGAACAAGGGTATTTCAGAGGTTCAATGACCTGCAGGGCTAGACTGCACAATGATGTGTATACTGTGTACATTGCCTGTTTACCTTGTTTCCTCAGTTACAGCAACAATTCCCTTCCAGACTTATTATTGACACAGATCGTTTAGAGCGCTTACAGTAAGTTTAATTTATTTCAGTTAAAAAAGAACTAGTCAAATACTAATGTTTTTGATGTCAAGAGAGCCCTTAAAATTGTAGTTTAACTTTCTGCTATTTTTAACGTTACTAATGGGAAGATGATAATTTGTTACAACTACAACTTCATATGTGCATCTCATAAAGTGCGGGTGGGCTTATGTGCCGTCCTTTAAACACACTATGCTTTGGATCGCTACAAACAAGCACGTCTTTTGGGAAATTATAGATTTCACAGAAATTTTATAGGGAAACGTTTGGTTATAAAAGTCAGATGTATTCATTCTGGGTGTAGTGAGTACTATGCGCTCACCATTAGTTTTGCTTGCATAAGGCAGATTCCCCGTTATCGCTACTTCAAGTTATCATCAGTGCCACTTCATCCCAGTACAAGTTGCATGTAGATAAGTAAGAGGAATATACACTGAGGTAGAAACATGGGATTTAAGACATCTAACGTAAAATACATCATTTATTCCTCTGAGAACTAATTTTTTTAGAGTGAATGTATCAAGAGTTTCAATACAACGAGACGTTCACCATTTCAATGAGAACCTAACAAATCTAAGTAAAGAGGCTTCTGCTCATGTTGTTAGCAGTCAATAAGAAAATACTTCTTAGATGTGAATAAGAGGATGAAAAGACATTCTAAAGGTGTCTTATTGCTCGCGGTTGGTTTTTCGTCACGAACTCACACTCCTGTGATTACACTCTTACACGTGTGGTTTCCCACGCTGTTTACGTAAATATTAGCTTGAGTGGTGTTTACGTGAACTTGGGCCACCGTCTAAATGTCGGACGTGAAACTGCGACGTAACGGTGATCTTTCACCAAGTGTGGAAATGCCATAGGAACACATATGTCTTCCACTGGTTAGCGAGTGGAGTTATGTATGTACAGTCGAACGATATGGAAGTATAAGATATCTATATACGTCTGTTGAGCTCAGTAGGTTTCGAAACATCATCCTGGGAGATGTGGTACAAATATGTGAGTCGTAGAAGTCATGGTAATAATTGTTTCACACTTTCGTAGATAAAAATAAGAACTAGAACAACCTGTCAAATATAGTTACTCAGGCTCGGCATTGAAAAGATGATAGCAATAATGGTTCCTCTTCATGCGCTGTATGTAAATTAATTGGATATAAAGGAATCATCAGGATGTCCCCAGAAAACTCATAGAAATGGAAACTTGCTTTGTACACATCACACATGACTTATGTGAGAGCTCGTACGGCCAGTTAATACGCCTGGTTTTGGGTGAAGTAACGAGATGCTCTCAGTTCTGTCGGCTCGGTTGGTATAAACGAGGCGTGAGTGCACTTAGATCTGTTTTCGGCCGCGGACCCATTTTTAAGTAAACAACCGCATTACCGCAAAATTACTTCCTGGTCCGGGGAAAACAATTATAATTTAGATCTCTCCGTTTGAGTCCGATTTTTTTAAACACATATGACGGAAGTTAGTGAACCAGTGTTGGGGACAAGGAGAAGGGCAGTCGGCAACTGTAGTCTTGTTTTCTGTCTACACGTGAACGTGTGATCGGCGGAGACATTTCAATGTCTTCGTTGCGGACGAAAATCAAAATAAGCGTATCGTGGTTGTATACTGTGGTGTTGGTGTTTCCGACGTCGCTGTGATATTGATTGCAGAGATAAAGACCAAGAAAATGATGCTGCCGTTCCTGGTGGGCGTGGTCATGAAGCTGGCGTCCTTCATCCCTCTGGTGCTGGGCCTCATGACGCTGCTCGGGCTGAAGGCGTTCTTCACCGGTAACACCGCACTGGCCATAGTGACTCTGCTGGGGCTGCACCAGCTGCTCCACCGCGGCCATAGCTCGCACCACAAGGAGGTGGTGCACATCGCACCCACTCACTATGAGCACTACCCTGTGCACGTCCCCTACCACCACCCCCACCCCCACCACCAGCAGCAGCAGCACTCGGCCGAGGTGGAGCATCCAGTCTCGTCCTCCGCAGAGATCTACCACGGGGGAGGTCTGGCCAGGAGGAGGCACTCGGACCAGCAGTCTGTCGTGCTGGAGCCGAGCGACTACAAGGTAGCCACCATCCCACGCTCGCACTGACGTATCACCTCTACATGACGACACTGCTGTGGTGATCTCAGTCCCGGAGTTCAACACAGATCAGCCTGTAAACAAATAGTCCCGCAGGGTTTTGCAGCAGTTGTCGTCAATTTCTAGGCTTACGAGTTTGAGACGCGTCGTGGATTGCTTCTACAACGTTTCGGCGGCCGTTGCAGCTGCCATCGTCGGGGAACAATACCTGACCAATTGAGGATTGTCGACTGTCCTCAATTGATGACGCAACTACAACGACTGCCGAAACGTTGGAGAAGAAATCCTCGACGCGGTTTAAACCCAGAAGCCTAGAAATTAATATGTATACAAGCTACGGCCTACAAGAATATAGTCCCTTCAACTCAATAGCTACTGCAATATTTGTGCTGCCAGAATACCGTACAGTTGTGATGGTGGTTCTAAAGACTGGTTGCAACAAGCAAGAAAACCGTTTTCATTATTGTCCTGTAGATTTTCCTGCGGAAATTTGTTTAATTGCGGTGCGGCTGGTACGTGAGAAAAAAATATCTAACGTAATCTTTCAGTGTGCACATAAAAAAAGTTGCTACATCAGATACTGCAGTATAATTTATCATCCATTGATAAATCAGGCAGATGGCATCACTGGAGTTCAGTCACTATATAATCACAGGGAGTTTTATAATTATTGTGGCACAGTTTGTAGCTACTATCATCACTGGTACATTTTGTGTGCTCCAAGCGAATGTTTTGTAATCACGATCTGAATGGAGCAAAGTTTATATTGGTGAAAGTTACTGCCTTCCTCTGTGCCGAGAATGGCACCCATAACGTTACTATGACGGCTTAATTAAGACTCAGTTAGTGGAAATCAATATAGTGACGACATCTGACGAGTGACATAATTTTGGTGAATATATAAGTGTAAAGTAAACAGTTATGTCGAACAAATAGTACTGACTATCCAACACGTCACAAGATTAAGATTTTGAAGTTACGTGTACACTTACTGTGTTACAACGAATAATGTTTTTAGATATTAACTTGTGAAAATTAATACTAAATTGACGTTAAACATAAGACACATTTATTTCCACAAATACACTTAAGTGCAGCAATTACTGCTTTCTTTGATTTTAAGTGGGTCATTGTGAAACGATACTTATTACCTGCAGTGAGTGGAGTGTATTTCCTAATATACATGTTTTTATTAATTGTAAACCTTTTTTAGTATCGTTATTCTGTGTTAAGCAGTAACATAAAGAAATTAAACCAGTGAAGAATTCGGCATGATATTACGACCAAATCTTTTGTATGTTTAAGTGCCGATTTTCTCCTTAAAGGAGGAAGTATCTGTTAGGCTTGTCAGACGCTAAATGATGAATATTTAAACAGTTGTTCTATTCACGTAGCTTATAATGTCTTGTTAAGGTTATCGAGTTTGGCTGCTAACTGCTGTTTGTTGCTCAGTATTAACAATGTCATTTGCTCATTTTTGTACATTTACCACGGATTGAAACAGTTCATTTCAGCTTCAAATAATGTTCATGCGTGCAGAATATACTAACAATATTAACAACTAAACTAATATCACAGGTAATGAGTCCGTTCGGGATCCTAACTACGCTGAACAAACAAAACCCCGATAGGAAGCTGTGAAGCCTTTGGAGGAATCGTCAGCTGAACTCATGGCGACTATTTGAGCAATTCTGCGCTGCAACACAGACGGTAGTGAATACGCTAAGTTGAGCATGCCTCAACATACTTACTACTGGCAATTATGGCAATAGTGGCATTGCTTTGTGTAAACTGACGTGTCTACTATTTATCTTATTTAAGGGTTGAAAAAAATTGCACTTTCTACATTTCGTTATGATTGATGGATATTTATGTATTTATTGTGCATATGAGTCTGTGAGTCTGTGTGATTGGTATTATTAATTTCTAGAACTTTCGTTATAATAATTTAAGCTATTCCTCAAAACATTTTTTCTTGTGCTAATTTCGTATTTAAAAATTTACATATTTTGTGAAGCATACTAAATGAAACTATTTGATCACATTTGACGTATATTGCAATAAAGGGGAGAGTTTAATTTATCTCGGAATAAGATATGTTTACTTGTTTTATATTTACACATTTATGAAAACTCTGTTAATTCTTTGTAATTATTTGTAAATATGTGAGGTAATAATTTAAATATTGATGTTTATTTTCATTATTATGTATTTATTGATACGCCATTTGTATATTCGTTTTTAAAATTGTGCTACAAATATATGTTTCTAAATACCTACAATAAATATTATATTATAAAATTTAATTAATTATGTATTTGCAAAGAATAATTTCCAAAAGATCAATAACGCTTATGATGATTTAAATAATGTCAAAGTAAAATGTTTCAAATCTTATTTGTTATATTCTCAAATTTTCTTTGTTGAGTGAGGATAGCAGATTTTGTTGTAAGCTACATGAAGCAGATTTCTCTATGGTATTTATTTTAAAAAATTGTTTGGCGTTGACTACTTATACATTTCTAACGAACCTAATTACAACTTATAAAAGTTTGCAGGCAAACATCTGTAATGCGTATATTTTCTAAAGACACGTTACATATTTAACCAATAATTTACACATAGTGATAAGATTTGGCCTTTATGAAACAGTAATTCGAGATGTGGTTTTCAGTTGTGTTACTATGGTTTGTTGATATGGTATGATTGCTGATATTGTTGATCGCTATGATCGGTTGTTCCAGTCAGTTGGTATGATTGGTCTTCATGTCAGTTAATCGGGTCGGATAATCTTTGTTTATGGGTTGGTAACCTATCTGTATGTTTGGGATAACTGGGATTATTGACCATACTGACCCCGTAGTTAATATAAAAGATGATGAAGCATTTGGTTGTACTAAATGTGTAATGATTAGAACTAAACTGCCGACGTAAACACGAATTGCCATCACTGTATAACTGATATATTTTAAAGTGTCTTTAATGTTTACTTTGAAGATGACGAGCTAAGCCGGAAGATCCCAGACACCACACATTACGATGAAATGCAGATTTTGTTATTGTTGTCAGTGCTATTGGCTATACTCACCAACAGTTATACAGTAAATGAATTACCTACTGAATTGCATACACACAGCGACGTGTCCTGCACCAAATATGAAAATATGCCAATAATATTGGATAATATAAATAAATTTCAACTGCGTTCTAAAATTAGCCAAAATTTCTAGTGTTTGAGTGAAATGCGCATCTCTAGGTACGTATACAAATGTAGTCACAAATGTTTATTAAATACTGTCCTATCGCGATACTGCTTGATTTGTTAATGCTGAACGTAGCATCAGTGAACTCGTCTGCAGCTCTGTCAGCTGGCTGACACTAGGGTAGGCAAAGCCAAATTCATCCACTGAATGATGCGACTATAGGAGTGCTCGATGTAGACAATAAGAGCTCATGTTCAACCAAATCCCATGACTGGCCTTCCTAACATACAAAAATAATTAACCAAAAAGCCATCCAGGCAATAAAATATATTACTATAAATATTATATTTATCGAGATTCCGTGAGTTATAAAACACCTGTTCGCAAGCAGACTTCTAGATATCCTTTGCTTCCTGGCCGCGTGTTTACAAATAAGACTGTTTTTCACTTAACTGGGTAAATCAGAATTTTTGTTGCTGCGCTACCGAAAGTTTATGTTTCGCGAGCAGAGACTCAGCACTCGCAAATGTTTAAATTATCAAGTCAAGGAAATAAATCTGAGCTAAAGTGTTTTGGTAAAAAATATGTTCTATTTTAACGCGAAAGTCAAGTGTCTAAAAATTGCATAAAATACTTCATATTGTTTTCACACATTCATAAAATGAAGTGACATAAAACACTAAGGCCTTCAACGGACATTTGGCTTCCAAATTCTTAGTTCCTCAGTAAAAATGTTACAATGTAGCAAATTAAAAAACACTTTGAATGATTTTTAAAGAAACACAAATATTTAACCCTATAAAATAAATGAAACATTGTGAAGAAAATACTCTGGTAATTCACTAGTTAGGGACTACAACGCCAAATGTTCTTATAACTCTATGAGTCTTATTGACACGCAAATAGTCTGTCCTCTGTCACGACCACAAATGCTTTGGTATACGCTATTCATGGTAAAGTGGGCACTTTTGATAGACCTATCATTTGGAATAATAGTCAATAAATATGTTTTATTTAAGCGTTAGATGTTAAATTCTGAGTGCGGTGGAATATACACACTATGTTTAATACCCACATGGCCATATTTATTGAAAAATGTTGTTAAAGAATAAAAATGGTTGAAAGGAAAAAGTAACTAGGGCGTCAAAAGTGCTCAATTTACCGTGAACAGCCTATACCTACATCTCATGAGGTTAAAAATGACAAAAGATGCAGAAGCTCCTTTAAAACCAACGAATTTTAAAACCATATTTTTATTTTAAATGATAGAATTTCATTCTTTATTCGAATAACTGATAATATTTATTTAAGAATCCTAACGTATCAAAACAATTTTTGTCATAAATAAACTTATAATTAAAAAGACGATTTTGAAAAAGAATGATAAGGATATTACAAAAGAACAATGCAGTGGACGCTATCAAAATCTCGGAGAAAATGAAATGGAAAACAACGCAATAAAATTTTTTAAATAATCTCTGTTTATAATAATATTGTACTAATTTTTTCTCGAAATATATTTGAAATACAAAGACTAACTACGAACAAAAGTTGTAGTGAATTCTAAATTATGACTTTTAAGCTTCTCAGTTTATGACCGGTGGTGAGAATACTTACGAAACTTATAGATAGACGTGAGCTCATTTGAAGAAAAGTTCACACACAGCAGTTGCTTACTCGAGACTAGAATAAACGAACTTGTTGCCTGAAGATAGCGGCGAAGTGACGTTCTTCACTGAGGTAATACATTAGTTGTAATTATAAGTGAACGATATTAATTAAAAACCTTAAGACGAACAATGCTGTTTCCTTCTATACAATAACTACCAGATGATATGCGTGCGTGAGAAAAGCACCAGGGAACTAAACAAACGAGATTGTGCAGAAGCAGAAACTCACAGGGAGTAGACAGCTTCTAATAATATCGTCTGAAATTGCTGCTGTTGACAATACTAAAGATCTTCAAAACGATGATAACATTATTAAAGATATCTAGGAGCACTGTTCTGGACTAGTATTACAATACCAACTCTAAAACAACACATACATGAGGTAAGTAATTTTTACAACATTCCACACTTTTACTCGCAAATTTCAAACGCACCCAACGTTGTCATTTTTGACTACGTTAACTAAAACATTTTTAACGAGGATTGTGTAAGAAACATAATGTAAATGATTGCCAAACATGTTATTTGAATAGCGCACATATTTAAAAACATATATTAGGAGAGAGAAAGAGAGAGCAATACTAAAAATAATTACAACATTCGAAATCTATTTGATAGATTTTATCAGATACTTCGCGGGTAATTCTGGTGACGTATGAAAGTAGTTCCTAGTGCGGAAGAAGAAAGGAGTGGACATATTTAGGTGTCTCTCAACAACGAGGTCTTGAGAGCCGATGAGTGTAAAGCAAGGTGCGTATGGAGCAGCGCTGGAATGCAAGGAATGGGGGAAAACCGGAGCACCCCGACAAACCACGATGACCAGCAGCATCATCTGGCATGATTCGCGAAAGTCGATAATATTTCGAAGGCACGTGCTAGGCCACGGAATAATATCAACACAAATCTGTTTCACCTGTCAGCTGCAGACATAGATATTCTTGTAACGTGACTATGTGTCCGAGGAGAGTTCATAACTGACTCCATCATTAAAAACGACGTTGTCGTACAAGACTATGACAAAGGGGAAGGTTGACGAAAATCTAGCTAACTCAAACCATGAATTTAAAAGGTGGCGACCAAAACCATTCAGTCTGGAAATGCAAATCGGAAAGTTGGTCTGTTATCATTTATAGTGACTTTCAATAAAATATTTTTATGTTACTCCCCCAGTAGTAAAATTTGGCTGCGCCAACACCGAAATGCCACGCGCCCCTATGTAGTTCCAATATGACTCTTATGTTGTTTGCCAATTGATATACAAATTTGACCCAAAGTAATGTTATTGTTGTGTACACACTTTTAAGAGCAGTATGTTTTTCATTTCAGGAACGAATTCACAGTCGTTTACCAATCAAAGATTTACTAATATATTTCGACGTTGGTAATGTGTTGATAAGATGTTTTTTCAATACATAGTGCCAACCAATGAACAATATTCTCCCGACGTTGGTTACAAGTATTTTTAATAAATTAGACTCACTAAGAAAAAATAGAAGAAACTGTTAATACTCTATTAATATTTATTAGTTTTTACTTTGTATTATGATCTGGATTTTTCTTTGGTGGATGTGCGATTCAAACTCGTGCCCGTTGTATAATCTGACCGTTATGTTATCCTATACGCCACTGTGACGTTTCGTTGCATCCAACACAATAAGGACATGAAATATAACAGTGATTCAATATAATGTGTTATGTTATCCTATAGCCACTGTGGCGTTTCGTTGCATCCAACACAATAAGGACATGAAATATAACAGTGATTCAATATAATGTGTTATGTTATCCTATACGCCACTGTGACGTTTCGTTGCATCCAACACAATAAGGACATGAAATATAACAGTGATTCAATATAATGTGTTATGTTATCCTATACGCCACTGTGACGTTTCGTTGCATCCAACACAATAAGGACATGAAATATAACAGTGATTCAATATAATGTGTTATGTTATCCTATACGCCACTGTGACGTTTCGTTGCATCCAACACAATAAGGACATGAAATATAACAGTGATTCAATATAATGTGTTATGGTTTTCAGTGTATGGAATTCGGATTTTATTATTTAGAGACTTAATTTAAAACAAACCTGTAATGAAAGCATATTTTCCAACTAACGACCACTAAACAACCAAAAAAAGACATTTTATTTAAATAATCTCTTTAATAAAAAAAACCTAAACACTAAGCAAATAACATTAATTATGCATATTTTTATTTAGAAACTATTAATAATATGCTATGTTCGTGTAATATATGCAGTGAAATATTCCCACTGTTACAAACACTTTCCATTACCAACTGCCATGTTAAAATTTTTTCAGCAGACCAGGAACCAAACACATTTTGAAGAAAAATTACATTTGCTATTTCTTCATATACTGTGAATGTTTAAAATCTATATTCCATGTAAAGCGATTATTTTCTTTTAGCGAATTTCTGTGTGTTGTACAATGTTGGTTCAAGAAAGGTTTACATTCCAAATGACAACACATTACCAACGAAATCAATTTGTGTTAAAACATTGATTTAAAAAAAACATACAAAACTATAGCGTTATTACATCAGAAATATGGTAATTACTATTATCGGCTCAATGTTGGTTACTCACAAAATCAACAATAAAAAAAACAACATTACTTTGGAATACGTTATGGCATTGTCTGAGTTAGCGACATCTTCGTCTGGAGGCAAACTCTCAACATTTTCATGGTAGCGAATTTTTGTAGGCATTTCCGGTTGGGCCAACGTTGTATAAATGGGTGTGCTCCAGTCAGGCTTACCAAGAGAAATTCCGGTTGGGCCAACGTTGTATAAATGGGTGTGCGCCAGTCAGGCTTACCAAGAGAAATTCCGGTTGGGCCAACGTTGTATAAATGAGTGTACTCCAGTCAGCCTTACCAAGAGAAATTCTGGTTGGGCCAACGTAGTATAAATGAGTGTGCTGCAGTCAGCCTTACCAAGAGAAATTCCGGTTGGGCCAACGTTGTATAAATGGGTGTGCTCCAGTCAGGCTTACCAAGAGAAATTCCGGTTGGGCCAACGTTGTATAAATGAGTGTGCTCCAGTCAGCCTTACCAAGAGAAATTCCGGTTGGGCCAACGTTGTATAAATGAGTGTGCTGCAGTCAGCCTTACCAAGAGAAATTCCGGTTGGGCCAACGTTGTATAAATGGGTGTGCTCCAGTCAGGCTTACCAAGAGAAATTCCGGTTGGGCCAACGTTGTATAAATGAGTGTGCTCCAGTCAGCCTTACCAAGAGAAATTCCGGTTGGGCCAACGTTGTATAAATGGGTGTGCTCCAGTCAGGCTTACCAAGAGAAATTCCGGTTGGGCCAACGTTGTATAAATGAGTGTGCTGCAGTCAGCCTTACCAAGAGAAATTCCGGTTGGGCCAACGTTGTATAAATGAGTGTGCTCCAGTCAGCCTTACCAAGAGAAATTCTGGTTGGGACAACGTTGTATAAATGAGTGTGCTCCAGTCAGGCTTACCAAGAGAAATTCCGGTTGGGCCAACGTTGTATAAATGAGTGTGCTCCAGTCAGGCTTACCAAGAGAAATTCAGGTTGTGCCAACGTTGTATAAATGAGTGTGCTCCAGTCAGCCTTACCAAGAGAAATTCCGGTTGGGCCAACGTTGTATAAATGGGTGTGCTCCAGTCAGGCTTACCAAGAGAAATTCCGGGCCCCTGAGCAATGTGTGGTCTGGCGCTCATTAATCCCTTCCAAACAAAAATCGATCATTTAAAACAACATAAAGAGTTGTCACCTACGCAAAAACGTTAATAAGTTTTGAGTGTCGAAATGATATTTTTTCGTAATACTCCGTTTTATAAATATACATATACGAGTCCTGCCCGACCCCCCCTCCCCTCTTCGGTGGACCTGGGCCCCTGAGCATTACCCCCCCTTGCCTCTCTACTTGACGGGACTGGCTCCAGCCCAATATATAGCCAACCTTTCCAACTAATACTGCTAAGGTTGGGCCAATGTAGGTTGCTTCTGGGATTATTTTTGGAGATATTACTATGCTACAGTATAATATGTCTTAATATTTTGTTCTTAGTTGATCACTTTCTAATACCGTATAATAATAATGCATCTGTAGCCATTCAATGAAGATACCTCTACGATTTATTTCCCTTTATCCGGGTGGGTAGTAATGAAAAAATATTCGTTCGTTAGAAAACGCCATACGAAATGTCGTAGTTTTAGTAATCAGTACGCAGACTTCATGCCTTTCAGCTACCTTCTGTGTATGCAACCCCAGTCACCCTCTTTTCAGTACTCTAATTAAGATCGTCCATACACGCCACTGCCTTGTGAAAGTATTTCGAATGTTAACTAGTTATTCGGACCCACATTAAGTGAAATGGTGAATGAAAGCAGTATATTTACCGGATTTTCTATATAAGTCGTTTTCCATGAGGTTTGTCGAAATTCTCCACAAGACGCAAATAATCATTTTAAACCCCTTGTTACGTTTTTTGGTATTCACTGCCGTCATTATTCTCGGAGCGCTGATGGAAGAAAGTAAAACAAATTTGTTTTCTTATCTTCAATCAGTGCTACGAGAATAACTAATACAGTGGATTTGTAACAATGTAAGGGGCTGCTCAAAATTGTTATTTACATTTTGTCGATCCAAAAATTTCGAAACATCCTCTGTGAAACAAGTTATAACAATAATTATATAAATGTACGGTTATCGTGCACCATTGCCCTTTATTAAGACATTTGTGACGCATATTGTACTTGTACATAAGCTGAGTAAGATCTTCTTTCGCTATCACAACAAATAAGATGTAGGATCTGTGCTTTGTGATACTGGTATGGACCACTCATAACACAGAACAATGTTACTGTTTACAAATTAGTAGAGGCAGGTGATTTTCGCGAAAATATTCCAAGACCAGTTGCACTCCAAAATACTTTTGTTCATATGCACTTTCGTGGTTGGATGATTCTAATTGTCACGTGCCTCAAGTTCCTGTCCGCGAATCATGGATGTTCAGTATCAGAGTGCTTTATTCTGATTGGCCCAGTCAAATAATAACACATCTCATGTAGACACGCGGCCAATAACCAAAGGAGGTTGTGTTTGTGTACGTAAGATATTGAAGTCTAGCATAGGCATAAATATTTTCGCGAAAAACACACCTGTGTCTACAAATTAATCACCCTCAGGGATGTTCATTGGCCATCTTACCTCATAGTGTGCAGTAACGGCGAAATATATTCTTTCGTGCAAAATTTAGACAATTGCCTAACACTGAACATGAAAGGAAGCAGCCGACAAGTGAATCAGTTACAGCCAAATGTACGAACGCTTGACTCGAGCTAAGCGGTACAGAGGGCGACGTGATTATTGGCGACTGCAGATCGTCATTTTATCGGTGAAATTTAAAACGATTTACTATATCGCAGAAATATCGCGTCGAAATGTAATAGCGAGGAATCATGCTAACCCGGACCTCCGGTAAAAAAAAAAAACAAACTGAAATCATGAACAGGTTGCGAACATCCAAGCCTCCGACGACTTGTGAAATCAAACCGTACAGCTTAGTCACAGGTTATGGCTAAGTATACTCTCAGAGGGAGTCAGGAAGAACTGCAAGTAACCTTATTGTCCACTGGGAGGCTATAGCACATGCATTCCTAGCTCAAGCCGCAGGTTACCAAAATACAATGTAACAAGATAATAACTTTTTTTCTTCAGATATTTGCAAGTTCGCAAAAAAAATTATAATTTTTTGTTTGGCAAATTTTTTAGATTACTGGCATTGCAATTGGAAGTCTGCAAATGCCTGATATCTTCGAGTGTATGCAGAGTTTCCACTAATGATGAAAGAAGTGCATCGCTTGTGGCCTGTCAAAACAGATAAACGACCGTTTTACAGGGTCTGGAGAATTCCTGCAAGCGTATTTTTTTTCCTGATAAAGTGGAATCGTTGTATTGTCCTGTTTATTGTGCTGCAGAATTGGTTCAAAATTTTTGGCTTGGATTCACCAGTTCCAGGACATATAAAATATCTGCTGACCATTCTGAGCTATTTACACTGTGCTTAACGGTCAAGAATCTAACAATTTCGTCTAAGCCGTGCGTAAAACAGAATGACAAGCCGAGTTGTTTGGGGACATAAGAGTGGATGAAATCTAGTGACAAGCCATAACTCCCGTCTTCAAAACCACCGAGCCACTTTGGGATGAGCGAAAGGGCCGGTTCAAAGCCAGACCTAAACCGTCCGTGAAACTCATAGCAACTCGTCATTCCGCTGGACCAAATAAACAAAACTGCTACAGGCACCGACTGTAAACTGGCAGAAAGAAATCATGGAAGTTTACTTGCAGAACGGAGGCTACGAAATATTTAGATATTTTGGTTTGTTCCCGTATTTGTTTATACCGAAATGTAATAAATCTAACTGTTATAGGCTGTTCACGGTAAAATGAGCACTTTTGAAAATCCTGCTTAAGATATATTTGTATGCATGCTGCGACTTATTCCACCTTGTGTAAAATTAACGTACGTCGGTAAAGCGAAACTGTAAAATTATTGGAAAAGTAAGTATTTTACCCTTGTATGCATTTAAAAAGCAGATAGTGTAAGAAATAATTTCAGCTAACACAAATGGCTTCCTAACACTTTTTCTTTGACGTTTAGCTATGGAACTACTTTCTCTCCATCGTTACCAAATTTACTGGGGGCATGTCACTCAGTGCGCACGTTAAAATAAATCCAGGCAGGGCCAGTGACTTTTTTCTAAGGTTGATTTCGAAATTACTTACTTTATCGTAAAGAGACTTTTAAAGTGCAAACCTAGGTCTTTAACGGCATTTAACAAGATCTTTACAAAGGGGTTTATCAAGAGTTGTTTAATCCCTCTTGAATTTATTTCAGAAAGGGCTCTCCATCTATGCACTACACTGGACTATTCCTGCCTTTCAATGTGTATCATTACGCCATACCAGATCCAGGTTAGCAAATTTTTAGAGAAGTCTGGTTATTTAGAACGACACAGAGCGTTCCTTCATTGGCTGCAGGTGCAGTGCGTAGTGAGTGAAGCAAGAGTAGGTGAAGTATGAGTGGTCCAGGACGTGTCTTATTAGATGTGTTCCTATCGCAGTGAGGTCGCCTACTCAGTAGCGCTTCTACTCCCAATCTATCTCTGGACCTCTTATAAATGTGTTCCTATCGCAGTGAGGTCGCCTACTCAGTAGCGCTTCTACTCCCAATCTATCTCTGGACCTCTTATAAATGTGTTCCTGTCGCAGTGAGGTCGCCTACTCAGTAGCGCTTCTACTCCTAATCTATCTCTGGACCTCTTATAAATGTGTTCCTGTCGCAGTGAGGTCGCCTACTCAGTAGCGCTTCTACTCCCAATCTATCTCTGGACCTCTCATAAATGTGTTCCTGTCGCAGTGAGGTCGCCTACTCAGTAGCGCTTCTACTCCCAATCTATCTCTGGACCTCTTATAAATGTGTTCCTGTCGCTGTGAGGTCGCCTACTCAGTAGCGCTTCTACTCCCAATCTATCTCTGGATCTCTTATAAATGGTAACTTTCTCAGGTTTTCAAAGATCAAGAGTGAAAGAATTAATCAGACATAAAAAAACACTAAATTATTCCAAAATTTGCATTAATAGTTCACATAAACGTATGGGGTAAGGGAGTTGGTATACATGCCAACCACAGTTATCATTGTCCAGTCTATTCGTTGGAATAACTTCTATTTTTATTTTATTACTCTTTTTGTTATTGCAATGCCTATTAAAATTAAAACATCAAATTAAACAGTGCCTTTTAATGTAAAACGTACCTAACTAAAACTTTTGTAGTTTCATTAGAAGTTGCCCTTTGAAGATGGTTTTCCTGTTTGTTTACAAAGACCACAACTTCCTTCCCTGAATTACTAACTAGGTAGTTTAAACAAAAATTTAATCTCTCTTCATTTTAGAATAGGTAAATACAAAGAGTTTTAATAATTGCTACCTTGAAGGCTGAGCTGCTGTCATATACTGCCTGCAGAACATTATACATTTCATCTACAGCCTGCCTATGTTTTAAAACGGACAGCACACTAATGTTCATTCGTCCTGCTTCCTATACGTTAATCCACCATTATTTCTTCCAATAGTCAGGGCTGAACAGGAGAAAGAAACGACCTCAGTTACAAGTAATCGTGAACCAGGTGGGGTATTCTCCCATGGATACATCAGCGAATGTGCGTAGTAACGACCTTGTCCGAGTATACTGTAGGTTTCAGGAGTCAAAACTCTGGAATATTGGCACGACCATACACTAAACTGTGGATGGTTCCCCCTACCCTCCTACTTGGTATCCTAAACTCGAAATATCATGGTCATTGCCCAGAAATACATGATTCAGGAGTGAGTTTTCCTAACTTGCCTTAAACTAAGAGCAGAATGGGAGTTCCTAAGTAGGGGTGAGACCTACCGTACAGTGCTGAACCCCATACGCCTAGGCATGCAAGGGTTACTCTATCTACAGGCCTGTAGATTTGTTTGAAATATGACCACGACTAACAACACGGTTGGCTCCCGAGCTAACTTCAGAGCTTACCTACGAAGGGAGGAGGAAAAACCACCATAAGCATCGTAAAACCCGTCGACTGGTGATACTCGTAGCTTGTTGCGCGCACGAAATTTTCTAATTCCGTAACCTTGAAAACAAAATCGCCCATAAAATCCGAACCACTGTAACAAATTCTGTGAAACAAACAGCAATTTAATCATAGTTATTCCAGCAATACAATTATGATAAATAAACGCAAATATGAAGCATCATTAATAAATGCAAATATGAAGCATGATTAATTATGTTACACTCATCACAAACAACAACCAAATACAGATTTGATATTCTGTATATCGGATCAGAAATCAACTATCAAATTACAACCATAATACACCACAAGGGTGTATTCCTCCTAATAAGTTCCCTTCATGAACTGTAATTTCACTGTCAACTCTCAGTCACGTAGGTGTATGTATAGGTGTTGTTATAACTTCATATTTCTGGGTCGTTTGGTGCAAGGGTCTGCTAGGTGTTATACTCGCACTTCTTTATGGTACTAACTCTATACACAGCACACCACGTAGAAATGTTATCTATGGGTTAATAAAAAAAGGAAAAGAACAAAACATAAACCTATTATTACGGCAAACTGTTGGAAATGTGTTTCTTCAGGAAGTCGCATACTCAGAAGGATCCTCCGCCTAAGGAAATTAGTGACATTGACTCTCATGATATAATATGTTGGAAGACTTTCCCAGTTCATGAAGGGAAGGCTGATAATACTGCTGTTATTAGAGCGTTTGGTAACGCTTCCATGTTTTCTCGTAAGAAGATGAAGTTTGATCTTTGTAATCAGATTTGGTTATATCGCAAGCTGGTTGGTACGACTGGTGATATGCATATTCATGGTCATACTGAATTGTGTTTTAATTCATAACAAATATTTTTTGCCGTAATAATCGGTTTATGTTAAGCGCGGTTATCCCGCTCGCCTCCCACCATGGCGAACCGCGGGTTCAATGCCCGTCCACCTTACCACGGATTTTCGTATGTGGGAATTGTGTCGGGTGATGCCGTTGGTATGCGTGTTTCCTCGGGGATCTCCCGTTTCCCCCTTCATATCATTCCGGCGCCGCTCCATACTCACCTCAGTCACCATAATCGGCTCTCAAGACCTCGCTGTTTTAAAAGCCGCCCAAATCTATTCACTTCGCATTATTGCTGCACGTGTACAAACCAGGCTTCCATCTATACAAGGCAGTGTTGCTGGTTGCATCATATTTCTTAGAAGGCGTATACCTCAAATACGCGCAGGTACCCCGCGGTAAAGCAGATCATTCTTTGCTGTCGGCAATTCTTACCAGTTATTGAAACTGCATCCGGACTATTGTAAATTCTATGAGAGCGGAAATTAAGGTGTGGCTTTCCCGTTACAGTTCATTTCTAACTACGTTTATATCTTGAATTGCCACAGCAGGGGTGATAGGAAAGTACATGTGTTTTAAGACTAGCTTTTATTCATCTCAGTTCAGCTATCTAAAACTAATTTGAGTTCATTTTGGGTGTTCTGTAGTATGTTTTCAGACAAATGTATTTTAGTTTTATATATATGAGTATGTATATAAGAGTAGACAGAATGTTCCGGGCATAGGCGTCCAAACAGAGGCAGATACTAGAGGGACTCAAGACCAACCAAAATTACCGATACATATGTGGTCCGATTCTGGACCGTTTCAATGTTACGAATTTTGTTCCGAATGTATGGATGGAGCTGCACTGCACTACACTAAGGAACGTATGGACCTACTCTACACTACACTAAGGAATGTGTTGACCTACTCTACACTACACTAACCGTTTAATGATTGTGACGAAAGTAAGTGCCCAAGTGAAGTAATACTTATTTGTAGAAATGGTAGCTGACAAGTGGAGTCACATATAACCAAACATAATTCATGCTATTGTCATTACAGCGATATATATATGTATATTCAATACATTAATTTCATTACAATAGTATACATTAGTTGTAATGCTATCAATTAACTTTAGCGAAAACTACAATCGTGGCAACATTATCAATCTTGAAATCTGTGGACTGTACTTGCACATCCAAAGCATTCTGAAACTGGCTGAGGCATGTATGTGTGTTGCTGTCACACCACACATGCCGCCCTGCGACTGCACTAGCCTGCTGCAATATGCGTGTGGACCTCAGTACACACACGCGAATAAACTTCCAACTCAAAGCAATTTTATCAAGCGAATTGCTAGGATTACTTTATAAACAGACTGTGCAATTTTATGATCTTCAGAAAAAAAAAACTTCAAGTTTGTGCAAAGTTCGTGGCTGGCTGAATATTTTCTCTGGGTGTGTTTGTTGACACCACGCTGACCACGACGGGTCTATATAGATTGTTCACGGTTAAATTGAGCACTTTCGAGGATCTATTTACTCTTTATCAACAAGATATTTTTATCATTTCACATCTTTTTTTTAAATATTTATATGTAAGTAATAAACACATTGTACATATTTCTCCGGGCTCAAAAGTTAACGTGTAAGGCGACAATGAAATGTATTTACCGATTACTGTATTATTCCAAATGAGAGGGCTTCAGAAAGAGTTTACTTTGCCGTGAATAGACTATATTGTAGATACCATGTACCATGTGGACTTGTCAATGAGGTAAGTGGCTTCTCATAGACACAACAGCTAGTAACAAGAGACAATGCTATTTGTAGAAGGAGTTGACAATCACGCTGTTCTCACATTATTTTTCGTAAGTTAAAAGTAGATTATCTGCCAGTGGATCAGTGTATGTGAGTGTACAACACTCACAACACATTACAAATTGCTACATACATTACTAAGATTGTCAGACATGTACACTTTACACAAAACACGAGAAAAGTACCTGTATGATACAACACAGTTAAAAAGTTTTCAGAAATTATTTAATAAAATATTTTAAATAATCAATATGAGTCTATTAGAAATCAAAATCGATGCGTATTTACATTATTCATCCATTACAAGGCACATTCTGCGAAGAAACATTCATTGAGGAAGACTATAAAAATAACTCTACACTCTAAATCGGAATCAGTAGATATCTACTGATTGTCAGTTGAAACTTCTCCATCCGGAATCAGTAGATCAAGAAAACTGTTAATCTCTTCAGTTAAATAAAATCCACTGATACAGACAGTAGAAAATCAGTTATTAATAACCGATTAATAAAAAGTACAGGGATTAAAAACCGTGCATTACGGTTTGAAATAAATTAAGTAATTACTTCGTCGCAAAACAAAATTATTACAATACAACTACATTTAAATTTTTGGAAGTGACTGGTATCGAGCCGCCACCTTAAAACGCAACACATTCTCTTGTTCCTTTTGGCTGACGTCCTACCAACTCTGCTACTTTGCCACTGAGAGAAACTGTCTCGCGTTTGCGTAGTAACAGAAACATACAACGGCGAACGGCTGTAAGTTTCGTAATGTGAAAGTACTTCATGTGGTCGAAATACACACCATATTATGCGTACGTAGGTACATGTCTTTGTAAGGCTCGAATGTCGTTCTAAGTTAAGTTTTAACGTTGTTGTCGGTGTTTTCTTGTATCTGCCATTTTACAATGCAACGATGTTTTACAGAATGAAACAGTTATTTTGAAGAGATAGATTGACTAGATATATCTGTACTAATTAGACAGCAGAACGTTAGAAACAATGCAATATTTTATATAATTTGTCGTTTCCTCATTATTTGATCTGTTAACTTGCAGATCACAAAACTTTTGTTGGTGAAAATCCACGTGTAGACAATATTTGTGTTCTGCGACAAAATATATCGTACCTTACATACGTCAGATAGGAATGCCCTGTGCTTATTTATTTATTAACCAACTATAAATAAGTAATTTTCTACTGCTTGAATTAGTATATTTATTTTAACAGATTAATTAGTGATATTTTTTCTACTGATTCCGGAAGGAGCAGTTTCAACTGGCAATCAGTAAGAAATAACTGATTCCGATTTAGAGTTAAGCGTGTGTAATAAAAACATTAGTATTAATGTTTACAAATATTTTTAATAATTGGTTTTATCCAGAATATTTTCAGTAATATGAATTTTGACTTTGTACCATCTGAGCATTAAAAATTAAAATATGTTTGAATGGTAATAAAACATACAAAAATTCTTTAATTGATTTCATTAGATTTAAATAAGTACATTTTAAGAGCGAGAAGGACCCCCGGGGGAATACCACGTCCAAGGTCAAGAAGCGAGGGAGCGATACGGGCGACAGTTACACGCACGCCTAGCGTCTCATCGCTCTTACGAGCAAGGCGTGCAGTGTTTCCATCGTGACGCTGTAATGTGCAAATCAGTATTGAACAGTTGGGTTTTATTACAAGCGATGAAAGCCCACAGATTAAACTATGTCTGTATATTTGTACTTTTCTCTTGCCGCTTAATGAAACTGCATAGGCAAGCTTTACAAATGCAATATTTAACCATTTTCACGAATTTTTTCTCCAAGAATATACTTAATAAGACTAAAGTAAAATCATAGGGTCATAGATAATAGTTTTTTTTTTTTTATCTTTTCTGACAAAAAGTCGTATTTGGAGAACATTTATTTACCAAGATAGGCGTATTCGTACAAACTAATATTTCACAAAAAAATGCGGGGGTCCACCCCACCCTTAACAAAATATTTCGCAGTGGTACAGAGTATTAGAAATCTCCTTTCTCTAAATGGAAAGTAGAGTAAATCATACATTTCTGAAAATGTTATTGGCGTGTGTACTGCTTTGTAGAGAAGTGTGCATATAGTGCCCCAGTGGTAGCCACTTTAATTACGAACTGGGTGTACGTGCTGTTTTGACCAGTGTTTGGTGAACCTTTCTCCGGCCGCTGATTGGCTAGTGACGCCCAGCCATGGTACTGACTACTCAGCACATGGAACTGACACAAACCACTGCAGCTAGCCACAAAGCACGTGAGATAAAGAGACGGAGCTCAATGCTATTTTGGTGTGCCCTTATGGCCCTCTATGTTTGGGCTATTATGTAGAATTCGCTGCCAAACATATGACTCTTAAAACACAATAATTATTTCAATTTTCAGACAGACGTTTTCGTTACTGCTAATAACAATTTGGTAAAAATGTTATAATTAAATGCTGTATTTACAAACGGTAAGATGTAACTAAATGTGTGTTTAACAATTGATGGTAGAGAATACGTAGGTTGACTAATCTGTTAACTGCACACTTAAGATGCTAATTGTACATATTTCCTTCTTTTAAAAATGCATTGTTGATACCAATAACTCTTGTACCATTTATTATTAAGCAATCAGCATTTGAAAATTCAATAAGGCTCAATTATTCCAATTCCTGCAATTGGTTGCAATCACCAACTCCAACTTCCCCAGCAACGAACATAACAACGGAAACAAAACAAGTGAACAATGCAGCGCTCAGGCGCTGACAGTACATGCCTAAGTATAAATTATATATGTTATGAGTAATGATGAGAATAATTAAAATTAATTAAATTGTGAGTTACGTATATTTAAAAATAAAAAATATATAATGTTGATAAAATATATAGCTTTGTTTATTAAAGAGCATTATTTTCATTTTTTCAACAGTTGGCGAAGTCATTCTACCTATTAATTGAGTGGCCCACGAAATCCCTATAGCGCTGCGACCCCCTGCATCTAGCGACACAAGCCGCGGGTTCAGTTCTGTGCTTGTGTCAATTCTCTGGGGAAAAGTAGCGGTGCGTAAAACAGAGCGAGGCGGATGCGGCAAGAGAGAAAGTAGTGCGACCTGGCGCCGGACACAGACACTATCCTTAACCTTCATATCACTTTCACGAGGTTTATTACTGTGCTCTCGAAGCTCTCAGTGACTGTGTGGTAGGCGCGCTGGCCTTCCACTACACAGATCCGAGTTTCATATCTCCGGCCCACACCAGTCTTCTCCACTCGCCTGCGCGGGGTCGTGGCTGCCCGGCGGCTAGACCACTCGCCTCCCGCCGAGGTGAACCGGGTTCGATTATCAGTGGAGTCGATCCTCGTTATATTAATTTGGAAAGGGGGTGGATCTTCTCGGGCGATTCTGCTTGTTGGCGGGTTTTCTTGGGAGTCTTTCTGTTTCACCTGCCTTTGTATTCCGGCGCTGCTGCATACATCGCTTCACCCGCAGCGACTTTCTATATATATATATATATATACACACACACATACATGCACACACTTACGTAAAGAGCACAAGTTTATATTGCAATCCTATCTTTATATTAAAAATAGTTATCTTATAATTTTATTTTCGTATTAGTTTTTTAAATCGACCACACACGCAAAAAAATAATAAAGATGCCCCAAAGGCTTTATGGAATAAAACTAGAAAAGATAATTGTTTACTATGCAGTGAAAATCACACATAAAACAAATGTCTGCCCTCCCCCTTTCCCCTACCTCCTCCCCCAACACTCACACATGCAGTTTATTGCTACCCCATAGTGTAGATTAGTTTAACTTTTTGGAACGTGACGTTTATGCTTAACCATGAGCAGAAAAACCACAATTCGTTGTCTGTGCACGCTTATTATTAAAAGCACCAGCATTGCGTAACATTTGATCATGAACGGTGACCAGGCCTTACCTGAACGGCATCACTGATCACGCCTTCAAACATGCAACTTCGAAACCGGTACACGGGCCATGATTGTTGAATCACGCTGGGAGCAGGAATATCTTCCACAAGAGGGGCCGATATCTGCACAACACGCACTGAAACTGTACTCTGCTGAGCAAGACACTTTCTCCTCTTCTCTTTCCGTGTCATTCACTGTGCTGTTATGCTTATACACGCGGTATTCTACCGGTTTTCTCTGTAGAAACCTATCCTCTTCACCAATCCGAGATACTCCGACTTCGTATTATTGGAGCCTTTACCAGAGTACGCCATCATGGGTCATCGGAGATTTGCTCTACTGTATACAGTCTGGTATTTCACTTAAATTTCTCCTGGTTAGATCCAGTAATGTATGTAGTAAATTCGATGCTGTATAATCTTAAATGGCCAGTAAACGTACCGAACTCAAAGTTGTAATTAACTACACCTCTGTTGCTCTTTCTAAGTATGCTCTAACTCGAGAGGAAAATATAACAATTTGCAGGGGCAATGTCTACTTTGGTCCACCTCTTCATCTCTCAGTGTGCGGACCTTAAATAAATACTCTAACTTAAGGGAAAAGGAACACAAAATGTCTGTTCTCGAATTAACTACACCTCTGTTGTCCTTTCTAAGTATGCTCTAACTCGAGAGGAAAATATAACAATTTGCAGGGGGCAATGTCTACTTTGGTCCACCTCTTCATCTCTCAGTGTGCGAACCTTAGTTAAATACTCTAACTTAAGGGAAAAGGAACACAAAATGTCTGTTCTCGAATTAACTACACCTCTGTTGTCCTTTCTAAGTATGCTCTAACTCGAGAGGAAAATATAACAATTTACAGGGGGCAATGTCTACTTTGGTCCACCTCTTCATCTCTCAGTGTGCGAACCTTAGTTAAATACTCTAACTTAAGGGAAAAGGAACACAAAATGTCTGTTCTCGAATTAACTACACCTCTGTTGTCCTTTCTAAGTATGCTCTAACTCGAGAGGAAAATATAACAATTTGCAGGGGGCAATGTCTACTTTGGTCCACCTCTTCATCTCTCAGTGTGCGAACCTTAGTTAAATACTCTAACTTTAGGGAAAAGGAACACAAAAGTCTGTTCTCGAATTTAGGGAATGTATGAAGAGCTAGACGCATTTTGTAAATCGGCGAGTTTCGTTTGACCTAGAGAGTTTCACCCAGCAAGATGTGTTGGTTTCCTGGACCCAGTATTGGTTCAGTTTTTTTTTTTTAATGACACCGTTTCAGATAACTAGCTGAGCGTGAATCCTTAAAAGATCGATATTGTTTCATCTACGAGTTACAACTAGAGATGTGCAGAATTCGCGTTATTTTTGGTTGAGATGATAGACTCCACTTATAAACAAGTGAGAAAAGTCTGTGGTTTCAATGGCCTCTGCACTTTAACCAACGTCAGCTACCCGCTTGATCTCCTTTAAAGAGATTGGCCAAATATTACTGGCTCGAGACTTCTACGAGGCATGACAGACCTATTTCCGGTCAATGATGGAAGTCGTTCAAACGCACAGTAATGTACAGTTCAGCCTGTTGTTAAAACACAACGCGAATTTGTCAAATATCTAGTTATACTGACTTAAAGTCGAATTCATATATTGTTACTGACCTTCAGAGCCAAAATCCAACTTCCTGTATTCCTTAAATTTATCGATTCGGTAAAATTAATTTTCTTTTCTTTTTTCTTTTTTTCACTCGATTCTTCTTGTTTTCGATACTTACTGGGAGATTCGGCGCCGATCTATGATTTTTCAAGTGTCTGGTGGGCGTGTCTTCAAGTGTCTGGTGGGCGTGTCTTCAAATGTCTGGTGGGGGTGTCAAGTGTCTGATGGGCGTGTCTTCAAGTGTCTGGTGGGCGTGTCTCTGCTTAGTGAGGTGGCGCAGTAGTGCTCACTCTGGAGGTCCTGGGTTCGGTTCCCAGGCCAGCCATCCTTATTTTGTATTCTCATAGTTCCCCGGAATAATCCCAGGCTAATGCTGGGACAGTTCCTCGCTACAAGCTATAGCCGACTCCCTCCCCATTCCTGCTCTTCTGGGGGAGGGGGTCAGTGGTTAAACTACTCGTCTTCTACCGAGAAGAAGCGGGTGCGATTCCTCGCGGGGTCGTTCCCATATTTCCTGCTGTGGGAATCGTGCCTGACGATGCCACTAGCCGGAGGGTTTTCTCGGGGATCTCCCGTTTCTCTCCTCCCTTGCATTCCAGCATTTCTCCTTACTCACCTCGTTTCATCCTCAATCCCACTCCTTCTCTGAGGAACTTTCTTCGTCTGTGATGATCTCGCTGTCGACAATGAGTCACCTACCTACTTTCAGGGGATATAATTTCCAAAATATCTCTCATTCCGGTTTCACAGCCTCTTTAAAAGCGTAGGGATTCCAGGTCAGCTACGACGAAGTCCGTGCGCAAAGGAAAGAGTACGGTACTTGATGGGAAGGCACGCACACTAAGCACGCATGCTTCGTGCGCCGGGTGGGCGTGGCCAGGCGCGGTCGACGTCAGTGCTGCCAACCGCATCCACAGTTCCTCCCGCGCGGTTGGCGGCACTGCGCGGCGTAGTTAGCGCGCGAGCAGTCGTTCCGCGCTGCGTCATCTTCCCGCAGCCTCAGTTTCGGACAAGCTTTTTGTTATTGAGGACGTGCGTGCGTGCACGTCCGGCTGGAGAAATTAATGCCGCCGGGAGAAATTGTTTTACGGCGCTGGAAAACGATGTCTCTAGTAATCACTGCTGGTTACCTGGAGTCTCTCTCTCTCACTCTCTCTCTCTCTCTCTCTCTCTCTGTCTCTCTCTCTCCCTCTCTCTCTGCCAGTCTCCACTGCGCAGCCCAGTTGTGTGTTATTGGACGGCGCTTAAGATGCTGTGTCACCCCTTATAGAGGAGTTATTCGTTTTAGTACAATAACAGAAGTCATGATCATTACTAAATGTTTGATTATAGAATCATTACATTTCATTTTCCTGGGCAATTTCATTTTCCTGATTGTTAATAGGACTGCCCTGTTTTACAGCAAAAGGTGAAAATAGATTAATATATAAAATTTTGAAGTACATTTATTGTTCCATAAATATGTGTCAGCAGTTCATATATTGTCTCGTAATGATGGATAAATAATTAGCTAATCTTCAATTATCACATTCTTCAATAGATCCTCCTAAATACGAATCGCGAAGAAATAAACACAAATATTGAATATGTTGGGTGACGTGGGCTTTTAACGCAAAATGAGAGCAACTTAGAACACTGCTAAAACTGTGACGAAATACACGATTTGTGCTGCCTCTGAAAGAAGAATGCATATATTCTGAAACGGCGTTAGATATATTCCTTGAGTATAGTACCTTAAATATATTTTTGAATCATAAATATAGGTCTACTTTTGATTAAAATTTAAACATATTCACCTTTAGAATCTTTAACACAACCAATTTTTGGGGAAATAATTACAGCAAGCATCACCATCGCAATAATTTCCGTTGTTTGTAATTAAAATTAGTGACAAAATTTACGAATTCTTTTGACAATTAATTTGAGCACATACATTTCAGCCAAGAGAGTTAAATTCGTTATAATTGAAATGAATACACATGAATTTAGTTATTGGATAAAAAAATTGACATTTGTTCTTATACTTTCTTACATATAACCATAGTAATTATTATGGTTGCCCCACTAGACGAAATTTTCCTCCTTGTAAAATGTAGGGATGACCGGGGCAAATTGACACATTAGCTGTAGTTCTGTAATTGGACGCAGAATCGCACCACCAGTCTCACAGAATTTGTCTTTATAGGCCATCTTGTATCTCTGTTGGCGGTAGTGAGAATGGCGAATGCGCCAATGGAAGAGAGCAATTCATTTGAGTGTATTAAACTCAAGTTTATTTTCATGGGATATACATACACTTATGTATAAGTGTATATAAATGGTATATATGTTTCGGTTTGTACTTATCTCAAAGACTTTTTTTTTTTTTTTTTTTTTTTAGTTTTAACTATCACATTGTATTTATTTGTTTGAGTGGATAGTAATAATGAAGGGGGAAGGGGAAACATATCGGCGGGGAACACTGGAACATGTACTTTAGGGTACATTAGAACAGTAGATGAGTATGGCCGATTCTGGACCACCCCACATTTTCATCGAAAAAACAAGCAATTTGAGGCCAAAATCAAGGCGTTTTGTTCCAAAATCATGGCTTGAAATTTAAGAACTTACGCATTCTAAAATAACAAGCCAATTTACTCCAAATCAAGTAAACTTACCACTTTTTTTTCAATAATAGCGTGCAGGCTTTGTACCACCTTAAAAACATTAAATTTTCCGCTTAAATCAAGCAAATTTCTCGCTTTCCAAGCAAAATTTCCATGTTTTCTAGAAATAGCAATTTTGTAAGTGAGCAAGCAAATTGAAGAGAAAATCAAGCAAAATAAGCAAAAATCTGGTGAAAATATAAAAAAATAAAACTGACCCAAACAACAAGTGTTATACTCTAAGCTCTACTAATTTTTTTAACACTTCTTATATTTGTTCTAGATATTCACTCATTTCTTGAAGTTCATATTTGTCGTCAGTGTTATCTAAGAGTGATAATTTCAAGCTTTGTAAATTTTAATGAAATGTGTGAACTAAATTTTTAAGAGCTTCAGATGCTTTATCTAATTGATAAGACGGCGGACTTGAGCCATCGCCACCTTTTAAATATTAGACAAACTGCAAGGAAAAATAGGCGAAGTCATGTTTATTTATTTAAAAAAAAAAAAAAAAAAAAAAAAAAAAAAAAAAAAAAAAAACAAATTTATTACAAAAAATTGAAAAAACTTTAAACTAATGCTTTAAAAATGTGCTTACGAGAACTCTAGATAATGGACAAATTTTCTATTTTTCATTTCTTTTAAACCTTTATGTATTATAAAAAAGTCCTCATTTATTAGTTTCAAAGAATTTTTATCGAGTATCTTGATATAGTTCTCTGACAATGAAACTTTATAAATTTGTCATCTAGAATACAATTAATTTTTTTGCCAAACTTAGACTCATAAATTTCAAAATCTTGAGCAGCAAGCCAATTATTGGTTTCTAGATCCTGTAGTTTAGTCAACTCATACGAATTGTTCAACTTCTTGAGGAGAGATTCCATTTCTTGTTTTTGTTATTTACAAAGAAACAAATTATTAAAGAAACATATTTTTTCATTCTATAAATTAATTAATTTTCTAAATAAATACAGTGGAAATTAATACCATGGAAAATAAATAAATACAGTGGAAATTAATATATAGTAAGTTTTCACACCCATAAATACACAAAACACAAGCATGTAAAAAATGTGCTGAATATGACAAAAATCAATATGGGCTAAAAAAAGAGACAGTACTATACGAATGTGGACAGTATGTTTATAAACTATCTCTCAAAAAATATAAAAATAGTAAATAGCACAATAAAAATGAAATTCAACATGATTCTTCAACTATGACATGTGTAGTATGTAATGAGAATAAATCTATCGATTATTTTTATCCACATAAAGCAACTATAGAAGAACTTACAACAAAATGCATAAAATGTATGAATAAAGATGCAAAAAATCATTATGAGTTAAAAAACAGAAGGTTTTATACGAATGTGGAAAATATATTTATAATCAATGGCTTGAAAGCTAAAAAAAACTAAATCTCTCAACACATCAATAGATATTATAAATTAATTTCAAAAGGAGAATTATCCAACAAAAACATGCACAGTTTGTATTGAAAATAAATCTATAAAATTATTTTCTTGTAATAAATATTGTAAGGATCAACATACAACTATGTGTAAAAATTGTTTTTGTGAATATCTTAAGAAATATCATCTAACAAGAAGTAAAATATGATTTCGCAATAACTTTAACATTTTTCGATGCTATTCCACTAATTTTTTTCTTGTATTTTTTATTTTGTAATTAAAAATGTTTTCCCTTTAAATAAACAAATACAGAGTCTTAGAAGATAAATCATGTGTTGAGTGAAAAGACAGTGAGAGAGGTAAGATTTATAGGTCGAAGATTTGAAATAAAATATTTGCACAGGCTACAGAAAGCTGATTTGATTGCAGCTATTATAGAATTTATTATAAATCAGCAAAGAAAAGGAACTTTAAAAAAATTTACCCTTTCCAAATAACAATATAAAATATAGAAAAGCTAAAAAACCACTAAAAGAAATCTTTCCATTTTCTATTAATGTATTTCTAAAACCTATAGATAAAATAAGCAGGTAACAGAATGGAGAACAAAGTATAATTTTACAAATTTACCTTTATCTTACCCTGATATCAACAAATTACATAAACAAGATAAAAACGAATTGAAAGAAATCTTCCCTTTTTCTACTAATGTTTTGGTTATTAAACGAAGTAAGGAAACCAATTAAGCTTTTAAAGTAGGATATCAACATATAACATTAAAAATTATTTCAATTTAGCACAACCTATTCACTTGTTGACTTCAATACAAAATAAGGTATTTGAGAAAATTCAGGCGAAAACCAGCATTAAATTATATATTAATTGTCGTAAGCAAGAGAATATTCAAGTTGAATTATTGATATTTCAATCACCAAATTATACAATATTTAATTATGGAGATATTAAAAGAATTTATACATGTACAATACAAGAAATAATTACACATATTTCTGAATTCAAAAAAATTAGGATCGGGGTAGGCTTTAGATAGAATAATGGGGATATAATTAGCAATAAATAAGTATACTCCATTAGTTGCTGAATAATATAGTGAACTACCTGAATTAATAAATATTAAGGAAGCATGAATAATCATTAAAAACAATGATAAAAATACTTTATTTGGGCTGTGAAATCTGCATTATTTCCAGCACACAGCAATTCAGATAGAGTAACCAAATATGGAAATGTAGGGCTCAATATCGATAAAGCAATATATAAATTTGAATATGCAATTAAAATTAATGATATACCAAAAATAGAAAATCAAACTGACATATCCATAAATGCATACTCTATTGAAAATGATCATAATATATCCATGATACATCCATTAAAACTCACAAAATAAAAAGAATATGCATATAAATTTACTTTATTTCAAAAATGATACAAACTTACATTAATGTTGGATTAAATATTTATCGAGGTTACTTTCAGCACAAAATATAATAAACAACATAAAACTTATATATGTGATATGTGCCTTCAAATATTTTATTCTCAAGAAAAATAAAATAAACACACAGAAGACTGCTCTAAAAATGAAGCAGTAAAAATTAAATTAACACCGAAAAAAAAAAAAAATTATAAACACACAATGTAGGTTCCATTCACAATATATACAGATTTTGAATTACTCCTAAATAAAATATCAACAACTAAACCAAATCCAACAGAAATTAATCAATTTAAACTAATAAATATATATCCAGCTTTAACAGAAAATGACATCGATAACGGTCTTTACAAATAAATACTCAAAGAAAAATATAATCTTATAAATGAGCAAATAAATAACATTGACTTAAAGTTGAATGATGCATCATAAACAATGAAATATCAGCTACACGAAGCTTCTGATTTTTGCTATTATATTGTATCTGCTTATGGCGATTATGAACCACCAGTTGTATATCGAGGTCCAAATGCTCATAAAATATTTATACAATAAATAAAAAGGGAAGTTGAAGAAATTTAGTGAAATATATTCACAATTTGAACCAATGCACCCATGAACAAAAGAAGGAAAAATATTTTATAGGAAATAAAAAAGATGTACTGTATGCAAATGTGAATATAAAGAGGGGAAAAAAGAGTATATCACCTTGATCACATAAATGGAAAATTCATTAATCCAGTATGTAATAATTGTAATTTACAATTAAATTTACCCAATTTTGTACCAATTTATTTTCATAACTTAGCTGGTTATCACGCCCACTTATTTATTGAAGAGATAGGATAATGATGATAAAAGTATAGAATTATTGCAAATAATGAAGAAACGTTTACATCTTTTGGGAAAACCACAGAATATTAAAAAAATTAAATTTATAGACACATTCAAATTTATGGTTAGTAGTTTAGATCAATAATGGTCTAGTTTAATTACAGATCAATTGAAACACATACAAAAACATTTTCCGGAGGGTCAAGTAGATTTAATTATTAAAAATGGGTTTACCCATATTATTATATGGATAGTTGGAAGCAATTTGATGACTGGACTCCCACCAAAGAGTGAATTTTACAATAAATTAAACAAAAATAGCATATCTGATTATAAATAGGAATAGCCATCTACTATAGGAATATCGAACTCGATTCTATTATTGTAAATATTCAAATTCCCCTCATTTGATCAATTGAGAGAAAAGTTTGTCTCTCAAAACGTTCAATGCTTTTATAACTAATTTATAAGTTTTAAAAAAATTACATATAAATGGCATAATCAAAATCGAGTGAAATTGCTCATCGAAAAGTATGGAAATTATAAAAAGAACCATGAGGTAAAATATGAAAAAAAAAAACAAGAAAAACAAGAAAAAAGATCTACCATGAATTTGTGAATTACAAAATATTGGCAAAAAAAGTAGAACAAGTAAGTGAAGAAAATAAACAATTAACACCACCACTAGTACCTGTTGCTGCAAAAAAAATACGATTATCCACCAACACCAGAAGAAACATGATTTGAAAAAGAATTATTTGCAGAACAAGAATCTCCTAATTTGGAAGAGCAAATAGGAATTGTATCATTGAAATATTTACCACATATAGCAGTCGTTTCTACCATAAATCTCGGAAAAGAAATTTCTAAAAAAATTGCTTTTAAAACACTATATGTTTTACGAGCAAAAAATCATAATGTTTACATTCGAGATACAGATGTAATGATAAATAATGATAAACTATCTGTCAATGATAAAGAATATACATTAACAAAAGGATTTTCTTATTAGTTAAAAAAAGAAAAGAAGAATAACTCTAGAATAATTTCACCGTTAATGAATATGAAAATTACAAAGATATTGTCATAAACACAAATGTTGCAGTCAGAAGACATAAAACTATTGGTCAAATAATTGCGAATTAAAGTTGTAGGTATGAGAATATAATTAAACCATTTTATGATCGAATTTCTGCACAGCATATAAAAGAGTAGTCAAAATCAGCTCCAAATGCACCAGGAAGAATTATTTCTCAAAGAACTCCTATATCTGGTGAAGGTACGAAAATATAAAAAATAATATGCTGAAAACTATATTTGGATGGACAATGTTGGAAAATTAATTGATATATTATTAGCTATTCACAGTGAGGAAAATGCTGGAAATAAAAATTATGGCAATGAAAAAGATAACATTATGAATATGCTAAACAATCAATTTTCTGACTTTGATGTGAATAACCAGAAAGGAATACCATATCTCATACGAGTTTTAAATGCATTTCTGAACGCATTTTGGAATTCTGAACACCATAGCAAAGGTGTGAGGAATTTGGCATATAATAATTTAAATTTGCTCGAAATGCATTTGCTAGGTTATTATTATTGTGGACCATTTACAAAATTAAATGAAGACTAGAAAGAGGAGATGCAGGAGTGAATAAACTAGATGAAGCTTGCAAATTTCTCGATATTGCTGGATTTATAATCCAGACATGTAGCTGATAAAATTTTACAAAATGAAGGTACAGAAATTAATGCTAAATAAAGATACTCCAATTGGAGAAAGAAATTGCTTCTGCTGCTACGGTCTCAAATTGTTTGATTTTTCGGTGAAAATGTGGGGTGGTCCAGAACAGGCCTTATACATATACTTATAACACTGTGTCCTGTAACATGGGAATTTGATTGGTTACTTTCTAGTTGGTATTATAATATGAAATTGTTTTATTGATTATAACAGAAAACCTATTTGAACACTGTTATGGATTTCTTACCTTTTTTTCGTATTTCATTCATACTTTGCTGCCTGTATATTAAAAAAATTAATATAATTTCTTAAAATAAATGTTTTCCTCCAGATCTCATGAAGATGCTCACAAAAAACAGCAACAAAACTGAGGATGCTGAAGCAATGAAAGCAGCTGTGTTTGCCGTGAATATAACACACAGCCGTATCACTGAAACTGATCAATATTTTGGCATACCATTAAGAACACTTGGCTAGATTTTGTGCCAATTTTACCACAAACTGCGGCAACAGTAACACAGCATATAGTTGCAAATCCTGCCTGTGGCACCATCACCCTTTTGTCATTTCCTCCTCATTGCAGCATATCGATCGAAACATTAATGGTCTTTGTAAAAATTACGTCAACACAGCTTGTGGATCAAGGATGACCACTTACAAACATCATATTTGTATCACATGTAGTTCAACTTTTAGTCATTATCAGTAATTATTGCGTCGCAGAAAAAAACAAATTTAAGCTCATAGTTCTCCCAGAAATACATGTTAAAATCACTATTCAACTGTTTTAGAAATGGACAACAAAATGTTGAACTAACGTACATATAGAATTGAGATGTTTTACACAAAAATAAGAAGCTAAGAACTACTATAAGAAACCTATAAATTCGTAAAAGGTTATGGTTTTTCGCAGTATCAAAAAATTGATATAAAATTGTAAACAATTTGTTTATTTGTTTATTTGCGGTTGCTCTGTGTTTTTGTAAAATAAACGTTGCTGATCATACCTTAAAACGAATTAAGATAAGGCATTTGAGTTTCCCTTGTTAAATGTTTTGAAAATTGTTTGGTTTTTATTATATATATGTACATTACAAGTTTATATTTTGACAGTCCATTTCGCAAAAACCGTGAGATCTTATAACACTTTATCCGAGTAAGAAGTAGTCGTTTCTAGGAACTAGCGTGCTTTAATTGGCTGCAGTTGAATTCAATCAAATAGAAGAAGATTACGGTCCTTCCAGCATGGTACAGAATTGAATCAGTACGTATCACCATGATCCAACCTCTACGAATGCGCTTTGTGAAAGGGTCCTCTCGTTAGACAGACCAGACCGTCGTCCCTTCGTTAGCAAACTTCAACCCTTCGAAACCACCACTGGGTGGAGGTACTCGAGTCAAGCCATCCCTCTTTCACGCCCTCACTACCGAGGCTGCACCCTGAGTCCGAAACGCGATCGGCTCTGTAATAGGTCAGGGATTCACACCTATCCCCTGGGTCCCCGCGACTATTCCATGAACATTGAGTTTTCACCCAGAGCCGCCCAACTCCTCCAGGATGCCAGAGAAACCCTTCTGTAGAGCTCTGCCACCCCGATATCTATCCACCACTGCAGGCTCCGGTTTGGGACTTCTTTCGGTGAGCGCCCCACATGGGCCTCGCTATCCTCCCCTCATGCATCTGTACCGAACCTGTGTAAGTCATGAGACCACTCATCCTGTGATCCTCTTGATGTTGCTTTGATTTGATCACCGTGGGATTTTGGCTTTCTCACCATGAGTCTTAGTCCAGATGTAGAGATTTTATTATATCTCTTTGAAGATAGTCTGCCCTTAGTCTGTGATTCAATGTCTAGCATTAGTATCCAAGTAATCCTAGACGATGGTGTGCTCAGCTCCCCCATTAGCTGTTCTCGGTAAGTTGAGCAATTTTGAAAACCATACTTAAGATCTACTTACATGCACGTTGTGTACTCTCACGCCTGATGTAAAATTAACATTGCCATGGGCAGCATCACTTTATTCATGTGTCGGACAAGTGTAACTGCGAAGTTATTAGAAATCTGCTAATTCTTACACACTGGGACGTCATAAACAACAGGAAGAGTAAGTAATAATTTAAATGATCACAAATAGTTACCTAGCCCTTTTTATTCGACGTTAAGATATGGAACTACTTTCACTCCATCGTTGCCAACTTTACATGGCACATTTCACTCCTGGAGCCCGATAAAATATATGAAGGTAGGGGCAGTGGCTTTTTTCTAAGGTTGATTTCAAAAGTACTCACTTTATCGTGAACAGCCTTTACAAATAAAATAAATTTTGTGTAGTAAAGTGTGAGTACCGGAACCGAGGAATTTGCGATTGATAGTGGTTAGTTTTGTGGAAAAAGTCGCTGAGGCGTTTTATTTGGACTACGGGGGCGGATCGATCAACTCTGTTTTGTGGCGAGATAACCGAAAGTATACGATGCCGCCCACCCCCCTCCCCAAAAAAAACTCCTGGGGCCTAGTTAATGAGCTGATCGCTTAGGGAAGGAGGGAGGTGTGTATAGTCTGCACGGCCCAGTGAGGATGCTAATAGCCAGTGAAAGGTGCCCTGATGCAAGACACACCAGGTGGGCCACCTGCTCACAAGTGCGTGATTCGCACTCTCTCCCTGCTTCCTCAACTTGAACAAGCGCCAGGTTACTGTCTCACCGACAACGGCGTGCTGCCAGCTTGGAGACTGCAAATTGCAGCCCCTGTTAAAGGATGTTCACGATAAAGTGAGTCCTTTTGAAATCAACCTTAGAGGAATTTCACTCACCTTGCCTGCATATACTTTAACGGGCAAACTGAGGGAAATGCGCCAAGTAAAGTTGGCAACGATGGATGAAAAGTAGTTCCATATCTTAACGTCACATTAAAAGTGTTAGGTGAACCTTTTGAGAATAATTTAAATGATTTATTTCGTTTTATGTTTTTTTTTTTAATTCATCGAAGGGTCAAAATTAACTTTTTCTACTAACTCTGCGGTTTCACTTGACCGACACATGACTAAAGTCATGAGGCCCATAGCAACGGTTATATTACATAAGGCGGAAGAATACACAACGTGCATAAAAGTATATCTTAAGCAGGACTTTCAAAAGTGCTCATTTTACCGCGAACAGCCTATACCTATCAGGATATGCCTCTGTTTCCTCGACACTACCCCAAATATAAATTACTTCGTTAATGACACATTTTGAACAAGAGCAATAAGTACACTTCTCGAATGGAACTATGTTTTAGGCAGAGGTCTATGTCCTTCTCAAAATATTTCGTTTTGTAACAAAATGATAAAAATTAACTATATAGAGTAGTAAATACTCAAAAATAATTTAACATGGCAATCCCATTAGCATACACAATTTACATTTTTAGGCCTTGTGACGGACGACCCGTCACCGTACATCTATGAATATTTTCAACTTGCAAAACAATTTAAAAACACTGTTAAAATTAGAGGGTTGTGACAGCGTAGCACAAAAAGTACTTACTGTGTCTGTCTGGTAACCTGTTGAATTGTGCAGCGTACGACTCGTTACGCACGAACGTTCACACACGCTGTTTCAAGGTTTAAAAACTTTCCGACGTGGTTTAAACACTAATAAAATAGAACTGTGATGATCTTGCCAGCTTCGCGTCACTACAAAATTCTTTAGAAAATATTTAATGTACCGGGATAATCACTGTAAATGTCCGTGCCTAATTTCCACGTGCAGCAACGCCAAGGCCTGGCAAAGAAATGTGCAGCGGACTGATCTTTCTGTGATTCGTCGTGGGAGCGCAGCACAGTCGACGACTAGCTTGGAAAGGTGCGCGCGCCGCCGCAAACGTGACGTTTTGTTACGTTACTTCCGGAATCATGGTCAAGAGGAAGGACGTAGAGGGTATTATTGGATGTTTTGAATTTCATTGTGTTACACCCCCTAAGGGAAATTGGTGTCCCCTGCGTCGGTCACCATAAATGGCAATGCTCTCAGCCATTGGCTGTGAATTACTCCCTCCCAGGGGTAATTTACAACACCGCGATTTCTTAGAAGAACGGCTTTTTTGAGGGGAAAATTAAATTGATTGGTAGAGCAAGTAGCCGGAGCGGTGTATTTAATGCCGGAATGCGCTGCTCTCGGGGTCAGTTCAGCGACCTCGAGAGGGGAAGCTTCTACTATGAGATAGGTAGTACCTTATTTGAATCACCAATGTAGGCTCCTAAAGCGAACAGGTCACTTACGTCACTTTGACGTTAGGCAGGGGCCATGATGGCAGTAAAATAATTCAAAGTTTTTAAATTTTGCGAAATGTTTTTTTTATAGCAAAAAACCCAATACTGATTTTTTTTGTAACCAAGTTTTAGTGGCTATAGTTTTAATGGCTATGTCATCCCCAAGACATAAAGCGGCGGTAACCACAAGAAACCATGGGTAAACTTTTGCGACCACTTGTAAACATTTTTAAAACATTTGCAAACTATTGAAAACCTTGGTAAACATTTTGTAAATTTTTGTGAACTCTTGTCGATAATCGTTGATTACGGTCTCAGCTTCTGGAATTAAGTAGGAGCTATGGGGAACTCCTTGTTTGAGGACTTTTAAAAGAAACTTTAAGAAGTTTAGTTAGGGCTTGTTCAAAAATCCAATTTACTCGCGGGAGTTAAGGCTGGCATTGCTTAGCAGTTGCTCCCATCCACTTGGGATTGCGAGTAAATTAAATCATAATTATTGTTTCGATGACCAGTAATGTGTTACCAAAATGGGGTCTTTCCGAGTGTAGGAATTAAACATGATATAATAATGTCAATGGTAAATGTAGGGACGACAGATATACAGTAGCCAATTGTAACTATGGTAAATTGGTGTCAGCTGGTATATATTTGTTGTGGTGGCCTTTTGCAGTTTGTATCTACTTATTAATATGGCCAGTAAGGAGCATAAATATCACCGATATAAGTATTCGCTGAATACCAGTGGAAGTATTGGTACCTGAATTTGGTTGCATTTTATTCTATCTTTTTGGCAACCTGGATTTTATGTAAATATTTTTAAGTATAATATTGTCATATATGGGAAAGGAAATTATAATGCCACCCTTTCAAATGAAAAGTAAGAAAGCTAACGAAATAAGTTTTCCCTGTGTAATATTTGTGAAAGAAATGTGAATGAAAAGAATAATTTAAAAAAGGTACTTAAAATAAAATAACATGACTACACTTCTTTGTTTCTATTACGAATCGATTCAAACATTTAATTACCTTAACAGTGTAAAGAAAATGTTTTTTTTACATGGTTATTTGTCATTATTTTGTTCTGATTGTTTTTGCAAATTTTTTATGCAAATCCTGCCTTGCCACACCCTTGGTTTAGGACGCAGCGAGGTCAGAACGTACCGTTGAAAACAAACTTAACCTCAGTTTTATCACCAATAGTGCAATTATCCTAATAAAATTATAAATGCGAAAGTTTATATGTTTGTTTGTTACTCTATTACGTCGTAACGGCTCGACGAATTTTGATGAAATTTGCTACAGTGGTAGATTATATTACGGATTATCACATATGGTACCTTTTCAACATCTAATATGTTATATGTTGACTATGACTCTAATAATTGCAACTGATATCACTAAGTTTTCGAGTTATGTATGTACATACACTCGTCCAGAACCAATTTAACAAATGAATATTTAAAACAATAATAACAACATCCCATTCCTCACTAATTTGTTTAGGAGGTAAATTCTCATATATTCGTGATATACGAAATACCATTTTAAATCCATATGATGCAGTCGATGTGACACATTTTCAGACGAGACAACAAAATAAAATAAATTAGCTAACATGGAGCGTTTAGAAATATCAGTTTAGTATACGAACATGTTTTGATTAAAAAATATGCATCCATTATTGTCAGGTTAAACCTCATTAACAAATGCCCAACAATGTTGAGTATTTAACAGCAACAACACGCAATATAACTCGCTTCTAACTGAGGCCACAGAGTAGACAAGTGCCCAGAGGCGAAATGGCTGTGCGATTTATTTGACGTGGATGCTCGAGGATCTGCGTCGTGTCAAACATCTGAGGGCTGCGGAACGAGCACTATTGGCCGGCTACGGATAGACTAAAGATGAGATAGACGGCTTATTCGTCTTCTGCGCATGTACTCAAGATTGACCTTCCCAAATCCTACACAACTGTCAAAGTCACATGTTCAGCAGTGATGAACGTGTTTGTTTATATCTTAATTTCTAAATGACAAGCACTGTTGTATTAATGAAATACTTCAAACAATTTGAATTTAATCAAAGGGTATTATCTATTGGCTAGAAGAAGTACAGAAATATCTCAAAAGGACTTGTTTACTTAACAGTGTACTAACCTCAAAACCAATCCACACCATTTTCGCTAGTCGTACAGGTAGAAAAGCAGTTCAGTGTTGGGACACGGAGAAATGGTTGTGCGCAGCAAATAAGATAGGTCTACCTCATCTTTAGTCTATGACGCTACCACATACTGAGGCTTAACTGTATCAAATGAGCAAATTGATACAAGTTTATCGGTTTCCTGGAATATGTTTGCTATGGCGACCCCACTGAGGCCTAATTCTCTTTCGGCTTTCTAAGCTATAAACGTGGCGGACGTTGCCAGGGAAAAAATGGGGTTCGTATGCTCACCCCCTCCCGCTTCTGCTGCCATTGCATTCCCACGTTCCTCCATCTACACCTCATTTCTCTCTGCTGTGTGAAGCGACAGTAGTGCATAGAACACGCATCATCATATTCCTCTACTAGATCATTTGTAACGATATATGACTGATGTGAATACGTCTTTAAATTTCCAACCATAGTTGGAGGCAATCCAGAAAACCCGATGATAAAATCGGGGGATACAGTTTGGCGTTGCAGCTCCGAATCTATCGTCTACATTCTAAATTGGATTTCATCACTCTATTGACAAATATGTTAAGTTGAAAGAGGACTGCAAAGAAGCTAGGAGGTTGAGGGAAAAGAGGGGGGGGGGGGGGGGGATTTTGAGTTAATTTCGCAGAGTCTCATAACTTCCGCGTAGTATAACTTTAGACTAGGAGAAGCTACGACGCTCGTTTAAGTTTCAATCAACAGCTCTCGTCAGGTTCGATCGATTGCGTTTATTAAAAAAAATGTCTTTTGGCGTGGTTATGGGGAAATTGTATATGCGCTAATGTAATAAATTAAGAAAACCTATCACTATTTCTGTCTATACTCGTCAAAAAGCAAAGTCGAAATACACAAATCGTATACGGTTGGAAAGAGCATCTCAAAAGCAATCCAGTGATACCCATAAAACCGCATATGATCGAGTGAAGCGGTGCCGGGAACGTAAAATAAACATCAAGGCGTCCGAGCGCGTCAACGTAGACGTATTCACGCAAATCAAACGGCCGTGTCCCCAACACAGTCAAACCTTTTTTTTTTTTGCAGAGAACGCATAGTTCTTGTCAATTTTCAATATTATGCCCTCATGTATGCTTGTTTATTGTTTTTATTTGCTGTCATCTTTATGAGAAGCTGTTTACTCATTTGGCTGGGCCAGGCATTCGTCATTTTGAAATTTTTTTACCCATATTGTAACGTAAAGAAAGTAGATGTATTCTTGTATCTTATTCCGTCAACTGGGCATATTTGGGATACTTCGGTAACTTCGGAAAGATTGAACAAAATTTGTTCGGATATGCGGCGATCCTGTAGTAGAATTATGAAATTCTATTAATTGTTTGTTTCAGAAATGTATTGTGCATGGTGTTATAATTTTACTTAGAAGAGTTTCACGTACAAAAAAAATATTTTTTAAGTGTCCTATGTATACGTGGTTAACAGGTCAGTATTTCTTTTTTCGTGCCCAATCTCCAAAACATTTAAAGGTAACATTAAAAGAAATCTGCAGACTAGAGAAATCATTACTAGTCCAATAGTTTGGATTACCAAAACTTTGCGTCTACTTCAAATGCATTTCGTAACTCATTTTCCCAAAAGGAATGTGAATATAAACCAAATGACACAAATTATAACTTACTCAGAAAGGTAATATACTTAATATAAAGTCAACTTTAAAAGCAAAATATGGTAATGTAGGTCTTGTGAAATCAACCTTAACAAAAAAACATACAATAAAAAATAATGTGGGGCTTAACTCGTAAATGCTAAGTTACTAATACGGGAATTGTAGACAGATAACTCCGTGAAGTTAATAGATGAAACTTAGGCACGGCTAATTTCTCATTAACGGGTAAGTTGTAATACAAGGAAATTCTTAGGACAGTTACGAACAAAGGATGGAATCAGTCAGGATATTAGTTCAGGAACGATCCTAGCATTCGCCTGGAGCAATCGCTCAAAACCAAGGAAAACACATATCGTGATGACGAGAGTAATTATTCAACTCAAGTCTACCCGAATGCAAGTCGACTGAATCACCTCTACTCCACCTCATTCGGGCGCGGACTAGCGTCGAGTAGACTGATGTGTGTCAGTAGTTCATAACCCCATAGAGACCCGAAAATTCTGCGGGCTCAATTCTAGACAAGATGGAATTTAAACACTTGCTCTTTCATGTTAATTTTGTACTTGAGCGACATGTTGTTTGACACCTCCTGGAGATAAATGGGCCAATAACAAACATGCAATAAATTGTGCGCCCAACCACCGCCTTTTTCTGCCACAACAATCAACGAATAAACAGTTGATATCTGTAAGAGATTATATATGATTGTGAAGCCTATCCTACAGGCCATTGCACTCGCGAATTTCTCGGGTCTCTAGTGATGACTTCCAAATATCCATTACAACTGTCATGTCCACATTTACAAACACTGATGTGTATTCAAGTCGTTTTTCTTTCGGGTAGTCTAATGCTTTTGTGAAAATTATATTTATCGTAGCTCGAATATATTGAAACTCTATCACAGGAAGAAATCTTATATTTGAAAAACATGTTAAACTTGAAACACATGTACATTTGCAATAAGTTTGTCATTGGACCATACTTTATGTGACACGCCCTGGATGACTCTGCACCAATAAAGGAACGCTTCACAATTGCGTGGCCCAATCACGTGTAGTTAAGTCTGAGAGGGCGTGACTTCACATCTGTGCAGTAACCAATGGAGAAACGACGTCGGCTCTACTGAATACAGTACTGTGAAGTTCAGCGTGATGCCAAATAATAACGCGAATTTTGCATGTCCCTGCATATAAAGTGTACTCTGAATCTGAAATATTTGAAGCACATCACCCTTTTGAACATAAAAACCGTTCATCAACTGGCTAGAGTTTTTTAGTTTCATGATCTTAAGTGTTTCAGAAGAATTTTCCTAATGTCGCCGTGTTACACATATGCTATACAAAGAACGTCTGAAATATATGACGGAAATTATTTTTAGAAATATGCTTTTATGTTACTTAGCTACGCTTATCTGCGTATATTACCTGTTACAGCCCTGTGGACAATCGTTTTACAATTATCATTTTTTACCTGTATCTATTTAAAGTTAAGCCGAAGGCCTTAGCAACACGTATGCGTAGGGGTAGTGAAATTTCGCGAAAAGAATTCAAGACTAGTTATATACTTCAAGACACTGCAGGGTCGTTCACCTATCTTGATTGGCTGGATTTCTTTCTGACAGGTGTTAACTGTCTGCACATGAATCACGTAGGAGCCGTGCCGATGTTGCCGAATTCTGAGAGGCCCGGTCAAATATGAAAACGCCTTCTCAAGCATGCAGCAACCAATGGCAACAGACAAACTGCTGTTGGTTACTTATAGTGTTGAAGTCTACCGTGTACTCATAATTTTTCGCGAAAAGTCACTAGCTCTACGTATACGGTATACAACATTATTATAATCGAAACAGGCAAAATTGTGAATAATTTATAGTCATCCATTAACATAAATTTCTTGTTTCTAGCATGCAGTAACCTTTAAATCCACTGTTGTCCGTTATTTTGCTATCGAATGATGGTTTGGCCATTTCTGCCATCAAAGTCGCCAACTTGCACGGAAAAGTTAGGGAAGTTTGTAAAGGCTCGTTCGTATACGCTTGGGAACATTTATCTGAATACTGTTTCACGATTCCAAGCAGTTCTCAGTTCTGATATTGTTTACAAATAGTTTCAAGTCTGTTTCAGAAACACTAGTGCCCTGTGCTTTGTTATGATCTACGTGGCACGCCTGCCCAGAAGAAGGTGTTGGCGTAATCGTAGACTTGTGCAGGCATGGTCAAATGATAAGAGTCACTTATTGGTCGAAAATGTAACTCCTCAAAGAGTTCCACTATGCTATCGTGTGTCCACGCGTTCATTTTAATAAATCTGTCAATTACGGACACCTATCAGTAGCTTACACACAAAATCTGATATCACTTGTGGTAGCTGAGGATCCCAACCTGAATTATGTCCAACGGCCGGCTAGTTTCTTTTCTCAAATAAACCCGGGATTGTTTTCTAATTGTTTCCATTTTGTTTGGTAACAGTTTCCAAATTCTTTTCAAACTGTTTAGAAACGTTTAAAATTAGCATTTCAGAAACTCACGAAAAATTTCTGTAAACGGTTTCGAAACAGTGTTTCTAACCTTTTTGCATGTCAATTTGCCATCTGACTTGAATTTTACATATGGCTTGAATTATACTTGTTGTTTTTGAAGGAAAGCTTGTTTCAAGTGTAACTAATCAAGCATTACTACAAGCTTGAAATTGTAAGACAAGTTAGCTTGAATCAAGCTCGATTGAAATTGACTGGCCTTTACAACAGGCTTGCTACAAGATTGGCATGTAACGACTAGACAGATTTAATCAAGTTTTCACAACAAGCTTACACGCTTGTTATGGAAAACTTGATTCGAGCTTGAACGAAGATGATTATGCTCTCGGGGTAGAAATATGTTTCCACATGTAGAGGAGGGTAAAGGGGCTGTTCACGCTAAAGTGAGCATTTTTGACAATAAACCTTAGGAAAACGTTACTGTCACTGCATGCGTATATTTTAATAGACGCACTGAGTCACTTTCGCCCACTATAATTGGTAACGATAGATGGAAAGTAGTTCCATATCTAACGTCGTATAAAAAGTGTTAGCAAACCATTTGTAAAAACATACATTATGTATTTCGCTTTCTGGTTTTTTAATGCATCGAATTGTAAAAATGAGGGGATTTGTTTTTTGTATTTACTTGCATAATAGCTTCACAGTTTCACTTGAACGACGCATGAATAAAGTGATGAGGCCCATGGCAATGCCAATTTTACATATGGCAGCAGAATACGCAATATGCGTACAGGTAGTTCTTAAGCAGGGCTTTCAAAATTACAAATGTTACCTTGAACAGCCTATAGCTGTCACGGGTAACACTGCGGTCTAGGGCAGGGACACAAACCCAGTGTATATCTACAGGACTGGGCAGGAAGTGGGGGGGGGGGGGGGGTTGAAGATAGCAGTGTGTGTTCGGATGGAGCTGGACGTGACGTTACAGCCGGAGACAGGTTAGCGAGCGACAAGAGCGTGTCCAGAGCTGGTCGCAGATCCAGTTCTCCCAAGTGAAGGGTGCAGTAAGGGAATCGACCGCGTTGCACACGCCGATATCCAGGCCACGAACCCGCCCCTACACTTGTGTGCTTCCAGCCAATTATAGGCTGTTCACCATCAAGCGAGCACTTTCGAAATCAAGTCGCTATCCCTGCCTGCATGTATTTTAACTGGCGAACTGAGTGGCATGCGTCCAGTCAAATTGCTAACGATGGATGGGAAGCAGTTCCGTATCGTAACGTCGAATGAAAAGTGTCAGTTAGCCATTTGTGAAAACTAATATAATTTGTTTCACTTTATGTTTGTTTTTAATGCATCTAAGTGTCAAAATGAGCAGATTTGCAAAACATATTCTTTTGTAATAATTTAATAGTTGCACTTGACCGATGCATGAATAAAGTGACGAGGCTCATGGCTAGAGCTAATGATTTTTGGCGAAAAAAATCTGAGTACGCCGTAGAATTCAATACTGTAAGAAACCAAAAGCAGTTTGTATATTTGCCATTGGTTTGCTGTCAGCTTGAGAAGGCTTTTCATGTTTGACCGAGCCACTCAGAGTTCGGCAACATCGGCACGGCTCCTACGTGATTTGTGCGCAGACAGCTAACACGTTTCATAAAGACGTTCAGCCAATCAGTATAGTTAAACAACCCTGTAGTGTGTTTCAGTACATCTAGTCTTGGGATAGTTTCGCGAAATTTCACCACCCGTACCCAGGGAAATGTTACTTTTGTATAAGGCGGAGGAATACATAATGTGCATACACGTAGAGCTTAAACAGGGCTTTCAAAAGTGTTCATTTTGCAGTGAACAGCCTACAACTACATATACCTCGGCGACGTCAACTGCAATATCACACTGTATTACATTCTGCTGTTCATCTTTTACTCAGCGCTTTTGAAATCAACAATCAACCTTCGAAAAGTACGGAGGGGCAGTAGTTGCATGTGTCAACTTTGAACCAAACATAGCCATGACAAACACAGCACGACACGACAAAAAGTTGCAACCACGACACAACGGTTGTTTCCGACAGCCGCTTATCTGAATAGCTGCATTGAAGGGATGGACGACATCCGGAATTCCGCTACAGCTAGCTTAGGTAGAGCTAGCTGTAACTCACTGTTTACTGCTCTGAAGTGGTCGTGTCTTTATTTGTGTTATCTATGTGATGTCGGTGAAAAGTCAACGTCTACAGCAGACGAACATCTTGTTATGGTTGAGGTTTTATAGTTTCTTCTTGGCGATGGCTGGAAATATAAATCGAGATTTTGTCGTTAATAGGACAGTTTATGTTTGATGAGTATATGCAGATTGTAAAATGCATTTATCTAAATGATTAATGTGTATAATGAAGTTGCTTAATTAGTCAGAATTTTAAAGAGCATTTTAATTTTTGCGATTTTCATGTTGGTGCCCGATTTATGCACTGTTAAAAGAAAAAACCAAAACGAAACAAAGCTTTGATCCATTTTAGTCAACAACTTGAGCAAACACAGCCACACCGCACGAGGTGAATCAGTGTAAACAATAATATAAACAAATGACGAGCGAATTCCGTAGCTAGGGGAGGAAAGTGTGGATGTGACAGTGGACACAGGAGAAAGGTTCCCTTCGTGTGGGAGACGTCATTCGCTACTGAGATATGTCCCGTAGCCTCACAAACCACCGCTGCCAGTAAAATAAAGCACAGATAAATTTATATTGGTCCCGCTGTACGACAAAGCTGCAGCGTCTGGATATCAGTACACTTCCGAACAAAAGATTTGTTTGTTGCAGTGCCTAGAATTATATATTTATTTTTTAGTGAAATAATTAAAAAACGTACGAATGATAACAACTAGGGATAGGAAAAATTCGCGAGCTCAATGACCCGCTGGCTAGACTCCACAGTCCTGTGTATCCTCGGGCCTCAGATGTTGGTTCATTGGATGCTGACACAGAGAGTAGCCAATGTTACTCCACACCTGCCACGCTACTCGCTTCCTTTGCAAGTCTGCTATTGGTTCACGGTCGTCCAGGGCGTGTCTAATACACTGTTACCCAATTACAAATGTTACTCCAGTGTACGCGTGTTTGACGTCTATCTTGTCCTCAAATGAATTCGCGAAATGTTCCTATCCCTAATAATAAGCTATATATCACTTCTCAGCACCAAAGCCTAAAAAAGAGAATCCTAGAGGAATTAAGTCGCAAAGCAGGTTATTTAGCAGCAAGTTTATACAGCTGCAGATTGACCAGCTTGTTGTTTCTGAAGCTACTGTGTTTGTGAGTCAATACTATAGGCTGTACACAGTCGACTGAGAACTTTTGAAAGCCCTGCGTGAGACCTACTGGTATGCACGTTGTGTATTCTTCCGCCTTATGTAAACTTAACGTGGTCACGTGCCTCATCGCTTTATTCACGCGTCGATCAAATTAAATTGTACTTTATTTATTTAAATATTTATTATTTATTTATTGCATCCATTTGGTTCTTTTCGAGTATAAGTTTGTCAAAAAAACTTGGACAAGTCAGACTATGAACATATTATGCACAGAACATGAACACATTATTTGCAGAACAATATCAAAAAATCAAAGTATTACAATATTATCGAGTTCTAAAACAAATATAAAATAAAATACAAATAGCCTTGAATTTTCTATATTTAAACTTCATTCTTCAATTTCTTCTGCACATCTGTGCTGCGCCCCGGGCTACTCCAATCTATAAAGAAATAAAAATCAAAACAGACGCACTCATTACATTGGCGGCTATACACAATACCTCACACGGAATATCCATGGGGGTTTCTAGTCTTGATTAGAATAACGTAGTGGTCAGCATGATTTGTGTTTATGATAAATATTCGTCTACAGAATTAAAAAAGTTTTGTTATTAAAAACTCTTTTAATTCTGGTTTGATGAGTTATATATTTGTAAAGCATAATTTCTGCAAGTAATAGAGTAGGTTGTTGAACAGACTTGAAGAATAAGAAGACCCCTTTTGGGACATTCTTAAGTTGACAACAGATAATGAATTAGTTCTTTATTTCTTGTGTTGTGTTTATGGAGAGCATAATTTTTCCGGAATAGACTCTGGTTTTTGGAAATGAGCATATCTGAAACATAAATATATTCACATGCTAGTGGTAGGATTTTAGCACTTTTGAACAAAGGCCTACAGAAATCAGGTGGTTATTTTTTTCCAAATAATATCCTAAAAGCCCTTTTTTTGGATACGAAACACTTTATTGTTGTCAGTTGAGTTTCACCAGAAAATTATGCTGTATGTCATGATTGAGTGAAAGTATGCAAAGTAAACCATCACAGCAGTCTCTCTGCTTCAAATGTCTACAATATTACGCAGGGCAAAACAAGCAGACCTGAGTTTTGGGTAAATTTGTTCGACATGCATAGTTAAAAAAGGAAAATTTCACAAATATGGTCATTTTTACACTTCGATGCATTAGAAAAAACATAAGGCAAAAGTAAAAATTGAAGTCGTTATAAATAGTCGCCTTACACTTTTTGTTCGCCGTTAAGATAAGGGACTACTTTACCTTCATCGATACCAACTTAACTGGGCGAATGTCACTTAGTGTGCCCGTTAAAATATATGCAGGCAGGGAGCAGTAACATTTTTCCGAGGTTGTTTTCAAAAGTGCTCACTTTGTCGAAAACCTTTATCTAAATTAACATTGCATGGGTCTGGTCACATAAAAAAAATGCTTTTTGGCTCTGTCGGGACACCGTCGTGAATTTAACATGAACATGCCTGCGTTAGCGTGCACGGGAAACGGAAATATGTTATTGAGAATGAAATTGAAGTATAGGATATTCACAATAAAGTGAGCACTTTTTAAGGCCCTTCCAAAAGGCATTAACCACTAATAAATATATCTCATTGCAGCATCAGGCATTAAATTATGATCAAACTGTGTTTATTCGTCATATTGCAATGTTTATATTAAAAATCAGCAGGAAGATGGAAATCGGATGACAGGAAAAACTAATGAGGGCCTTAAAAAGTGCTCACTTTATCGTGAACAGCCTATAGTGCACGGAAATTCTTGCCGACACCAGAAATGTCCGCTACCCACATCGCACCGGCTCTGGGTCACGCTACTTTCATAGTCGTATATCAAATGAAACGAGACCACATTTCATTCAGGGGCCACGGTTGTTGAGCGGATAGCCTGCTAGCCCTGCCACCAAGGCGATCCGGGCCCGATCCCCGGCCGGGCCACTCCGGATTTTCGCATGTGGGAATCATGCCGGACGATGCCGTTGGTCGGCGGGGCTTTCTCAGGGATCTCCCGTTTCCCCCACCTCTTCATTCCGGCACTGCTCCGTACTCACCTCAATCACCCTCATCGGCTCTCAAGACCTCTATGTCAAGGGCTGCTCGAATCTCTTCACTCACTCACATTTACTTTAATCGTGGTATTAAGCTGGAGTCACAATACGCCGACGAACCCGACACGACAACCCCGACACAACGAAATCTTACTAGCAGTCAATGAAAAGCATGGTCACTGTGACGTGTCCGACAAATTCGTAGCCCGGACAGCCCGACAAAAGTAAATTCTATTTCTAGTTCCCATTTTGTCGGACTCGTCGGGGTGCGCAAAAAATGTAAATACAACATTTGAAAACAAAATTTCTTGCGTATTTCTCTACCGTAGTAAATAATAAACTAACTTTCCGCCAAAATAGTGTTCCGGTTGGTTTCTAAATACTTCTTATCTCTCGAATAAATTAAAATATTATAAAAAGCAAAATACTCATTCACTTTATCGCGAGTTTTAAAGAGTAAATATCTGTGTATTTTAAGTATAAATTGCCGTTTCCAAGTTTCCCACAGCCAACTGGCATAGTTGTCGCGCAGACATAGTTAGGGTATTGTGAACACTGAATAAAATATAGTACAAAATTCGTACAAACTCTCCGACGGAATATCTGTCTGTCGTGTCGTGTTCCTCAGGCCATTGTGGCTCCAGATTTAGCCAGGAAATGATAGTGTCTGAATGGATCACCCTGCACTCCAATAAAGAATTTGTTTGTGGATACAAAAAACTGTCTAGTTGATGCTTTCCAAGGCGAAATTTTGTAGCTGGTAAAAAAACAGATTCTGATGCGCATTGAAAAGATTCAAAATTATTCAGTGCTTACTAACATATATGTTTATTAACAATAAATTGAATGGCTGCCACAAAAAAATTTAGTTGGCAGTATTAAGATTAATGTCATCCACATGAATGCAATTTAGCAGCGACTCCAGCACTACAGCCGTTATATTTTGCGCGTGCGCTCTGGCTGGCATATTGGAAGTGGTGACATTCTGAGGGATAGCCTTTACAACTTCGTTTATGTCATTCCTTTCTTCCAAATAATTAAATGTTATATGTGAATGATTCCAGAAAATTAACTTCCCATGTGGTGTAGTGTGCAGGTCTTGTCATGTGTGCCGTATATTAGACTCCCGTTATCTACATGCCCCGGACAACGTATCCACTTCTAGCAAGGGGACGCAGCGATAACACTCTGAGCTCACGTGTGGGAGAGGTTCATGGTACTGGCGAGGAGGTGTGTGTTTTTTTTTTTTTTTTCCCCACACACACGTCATTTCATAGTTGCCACTAACTAATGGAACGACAAAAAACTTCGGTGGGTGCTACAAAATATTTTGTGAAGTCTATTTCGTCAAAATAATTTGGTGGCCACCAATAAAATTTTGTAGCTCGCCACAAAACCACTTTTTGAGAGTGTAAACTTTTCACCGCCGTTTCCATTCTGGGGTCCTGTATGTCTGACTCATTTTAAAGACGTTTCAACAACGACATATGCATTTGTGGGCAGTGTGTTTACATTGAAACTGTCCTGGACCAGTGACATCTTCTAACATATTGTATTACAGGAAAATTTAAGATTTCCTGAAATTAAATTTTATAGAATGCTCCTATAGAAGTTAAGCTACTTGCCTTAGTCTGCAGTATAGACATGAAATCTGAACTTTCAAGGAAAAGTTCTGTTACAGACACCACTAAGTGTACTAACTTTAAAATATCGATACGACCTTGACCTCATACAATCTCCAAATAACACGATATATATTTAACTGCAAAAATACTAGAAAGTCGAAAAATGTAAATTTTCTATAGTAAAAAATTGAAACTATAACTATGGCCCACAAAGAGTGGGTGCATGAGGGATGGTCCAGCGCCCTCAATATTCAAGCCACATTTCCAGATCTGACGTAGGCCGTTCACGGTAAAATGAGCACTTCTGGAAGCCCTGTTTAAGGTCTACTTGTATGCACGTTGTGTGCTCTCCCGCCTTGTGTAAAATCAACAGTACCATGGGCCCCATCACTTTATCCATGCGACAATCCAGTGAAACTGCGAAACTATAAGAAAAGTGAATATTCTGTAAACATGCAACGTGATTTAAGTTTATCACAAACGGTTACATAACATTTTTTATTCGATGTTGACATATGGAACTATTTCCCATACGTCGTTACCAGCTTTACTCGACGCATGCCACTCGGTGCACCCGTTAAGTTATATGCAGGCAGGAGCAGTGACTTTTTTCGAAGGTTGATTTCAAAAGTGCTCAAGCAGCCTTTGCTGTCTTCGACTTGCTAACCGTCATTCGTGTTTCTAAAGACTGTTAACTATAAAGTGAGCACTTTTGAAATCAACCTCAGAAATAAGTTACTGACCCTACCTATATATATATTTCAACGGGAGGCCTAAGTGTCATGCGCCCAGTAAAGTAGGTAACGATGGATGGGAATTAGTTCCGTATCTTAACGTCAAATAGAAAGTGTTAGGTAACATTTCTGAAAACAATTGTTTCTTTCTCTTTCTGTTTAGTTTTTAATGCAGCGAGTAAAAATCAGCTGATTTGTTATATATTTTCTTTTCGAATAATTTCACAGTTTCACTAGACTGACGCATGATTAAAGTGATGAGGCCTATGACAATGTTAATCTTACATAAGGCGGAAGAATACACAACGTGCATACAAGCAGATTTTCAGCAGTGCTTTCAAAAGTGCTCATTTTACCGCGGATAGCCTATGCCTAGTGAGACTGTGGAAATATCACGGACACAAACATATCTCAACCAGTCCAGTTATTCCTCTGCTGCCTACAGAAGTATGGAGTTTTGACTGCTACTGATATCTGCCATAACGAGAGACAACAGCGATGCAGTTGTCATACCATTCGGCTCCTTTTATGAAGAGACGTCTTACCCTCCCGGCGGAGTCACTTCTGGCTTCTGCATGTTAGAAATGTGGCGGACGTTGGGCGTGGGTTCCCTCGGAGTGTTTCTGTTTTCCCCGCCACTGAGTCCCGCTGTTGCTTCATATTCGCCTCTCTCCACCTCAGTATATCACCTGAATTACGTATGCCCTGTTGCATCATCGTGATTCGAAACTGGATCCGAGATTGGCTCTAAGATCGACACAGCAAATTTTTGTGCCATTCGAGTTCAGAGCTGTACTGGAGATCGAGATGAAGTTCATTTCGAACGGCCGAAATGGGCGGTTCGAAATCTCGAACCCAGATCAGCAATCAACGTCGACAAATGTAATTTGGAAATACGCCAACAGATAGAACTACGTTCGATTGTTTTCTTGGGAAATTAAAACAACATTGTACGTATTTGAATATTATTCAGTAAAATTTGTACAACGATAATTAATTTAAAACAGATAAAATATCATCCATGTAGTTCTGTATATAATTTAAAATACGTCTATTTCCATGACATCATATATTACGAACCAATAGCAAAATTTGTCTCATACTTAATGTCGATCTCTCACTTTGGAACCAAGATCAACGAATTGAAGTTCTGGAATAGTTGGTGCAACACTTTTACGTTGGAAGCAAGATCGAACTGGATCCTGGTTCGGAACTAGGATCATTCGATCTCGGATCGGGAAAGAAGTTGGTGGAACCGGATATTAGCTGTCATCTTGACTGCAGCTGCGGCAGGTATTATTCGCATGTATCTGTGTGGTGTTACGGGTGGAATAGCTCGTCAAATGTTCGTCTCAGAAGTGGCGGTGAAAAAGCGGGCTATACAGGATGTTTCGTAATTGTATGGAAGGAAACCTATCACGTATTTGTCACGAAAAAAAAAAAGGCGAATGCTCATATACGAAATATTATCTAAAAGGCGTGCAAACGGCAGTACTGAACCTTGCAAACGGAGCGGAACGACGAGTTAAATGCATATTTCACAAAACGCAAGTACGATTGAGCCACGAGCTTCTGAATAATATGCGAATGGCCAAAGGTTCGCGACTAATGTAACATCAGTCCCTCGTCATCGAATTATTCCGTGCCTCGGTAAAATATTTGGTGGTTGTGAACTTTATGCATGAATTTTCCTAAACGTTTGATTCTAAAAGGAATAACACAAGAAACATTTTCCGTTTATTTGAACATGTTAATTCATAATCTGTCACGCGAAAATCACAAAATCTTCAGTAACAAGATGTTATACCAAATCAGAGTTGCAACTCCTGTTCCACCCCCCCTCCCCCTTTTTCGCGAATTAATTTAATGGTAGTGACAGGCTTTACACAGGTCACATATTTTCGTCCATTTGCACATCAGACCTATACATAAGCTCGTGGTACTACTGTAATTCGGAAACTGTGCAATCATTTCGTCTTTCTGCTCCAATTGAAAGGACGCACGTGAGAAAGTACTATAAGTCTTGTGTGTCTTCGGCTTAAATGCCTTGACGAATACGTGGGCAGGGTCGGTACATAAAATTATAAAACCTCCGTTATACTTCGTGCTAAAATGGAAAATTGTAACACCAGGATTTGTAGAGAAGTGAAAGCTGAGAATAAAATATACCGGGTCATCTCAGGTCATGTCCAATATTTGGTCTCAGCGGCGCCGTGAGATGCTGTGTGGAGATCCGCGACAACACTGCAGTAGTGTTGTGATGAAGGCAGTTCATTATCGATTGTAAAATTCCAGATGTGATACGACATGTAATGACAGCGCAAATAAATACACACCACTGTAGAGTACAAGAATAAGAACCGAATCAGCGGTCCACGGTATGGGTCGACAACACTGATAAAAAAAAGGGGTGGGGGTGGCGATTTACATCAGATTTGCTGGCGTGCTGCCGCACTCCACGGATTATTACCTTGCACAATATTCAGCATTTCCTCATCGACTGTGGTATTCGCGGCATGAAATTTTGTGTAGCGTAAATCACCGTTCCTGGGACGAACAGCCGCCTTCCTAAACTCACATCATCAGAGTTCAAGACCCATTAGAAGCCCATACAAACTATAGTATCCCTTTTATATATTAACCCATTAATCATCATCCCAATACCCACTTGACAGTGGTTTCTCAATCATTTTAATTATACCAAAAATCTATTTTATTTCATATCTCTTTAAACAAATACTTTAAACAACTTCCTGCAAAATAAAAAACCTCCTCCCCCCACGAATTTTAATTGGGATCAATGTTGGGCGGAGGGGGGATTAAAAATATGTTCAACGAGCCCCTTTTCGGTAACTACCTGATAAGAGAAATGAATAACGTAATATACGAAGTACATTAATTAACTTTAATTTTAAAAAAATTTAATTGAGTTCAGTTATGGCCAATGGCTGAGCACTGATCAAATTTGTAATTTATTTGTTGTAGTGGTCGTTGTTGCAGTGATTCACACAAGATCGTATGCGGGACTAGTGGGGTCGCTGCAACGAAAAGGCTGGCCATAATACGAATTAATCTGTATATTATCGTCACAAAGTTCACTCGTTTATGCAAGCCAGGTGGTACAATCCGCTGTTTCTGCACGGTGTGTATCTACTGGTGATGCAAGGTACAAGTTGAAGTTAGCCGGCTGCGACGGCTGGTTTGTCCTGTGGGCAGCGGCGGACAGCACGCGCCAAACTGGACAACCGGCTAGGCGACTTGTCCTCGGCCAACTCCCGCGCTACTTAACTGCCCTCCTCTTCCCCTAGATACAATAATTACTGCAGTTTCGCTCCACACTCGTTTCACGTACCGACTGCGATTCGTCCTTGGAGGAGCAAGGGTTGGTTAGGGGGGGGGGAGACCGGTCATTAGTCGTGTGATGCTCTACTTCGCGCGTTGCTCCGCCGGCCAGTGGATGTCGGAGATATAAGAACCGGGCTTGGCGAGTCGACAGCATCACTGCGAGGATGTCGGGTCGAGGCTTGGCAGTTGCAGTGCTGGTGCTGGCGGCGGGCGAGGTGTTCGCCGACGTCGACAGCAACAGGCTGGACGGAGATGACGCCCCCAGGGGGTTCCGCCACGACGCCTGGTCCCCCCTGGACGAAGTCCTCAGGCTGTGGGGCGAGTGCGGCGGCGATGGGGCTGACGTAGCAGGGACCTGCCTCAAGGTGCGCCTGGTCGCGGCTCTGGATCGGGCGACCCGACAGCTGTCCGGAAACGTGCCCCTGGCCACGGGGGTCACCCTTGTCGCCGAGGGCGGCCGTGACTTCGTGACCCCGGCCGTCAGCGAGAGACAGCTGGAGGCTGCGCTGCCCCGGGGCCTCGTTGACCGCGAGGATGCCCTCGACACCATGATCCTGGACAAGCTGGGCGGATTCTTCGGCTCGCACTCCCTGCAGTTCAAGATGACGGCTCTCAACGACTTGCAGCGCAGCTTCTCCGGAGAGGGTGAGTATCAATTGCTCTTTCACTCGTACCGGGATATAACTGCGTGCAGGTAGGTCGGGATACAGTGGAATCCCTAATGAAGAATCCCAGGCGGCTCAAGCCCATGCCTGGTCATAATAGAACACTGCGAAGAGACATTTCAAAACTGGAATTTCATTCCGGGAAACTTGAGTTCCTCGCCAACTAAACTTGTCAAGACTCCTCACGATAAAGTGAGCACTTTTGAAAAGAACCTTAGAAAAAAGTCACTGTCCCTTCTTACGTACCTTTAAATGGACACATTGAGTCACATTTGCACAGTAAAGTTGGTAATGATGGATGGAAAGTAGTTCCACATGTTAAAGTTGAACAAAAAGTGTTAGGTAACCATTTGTCATAACTTAAATTATTTCTTTCACTTTCTGATTTACGCAATGCATTTAAATGTAAAAATTAGCAGATTTGTAAACTATTTACTTTCCGAATAATTTCACAGTTTCACCTACCGACGCGTGAATAAAGTGACGAGGCCCGTGGCAATGTTAATTTCACACAAGGCGGAATAATACACAACGTGTGCACAAGTAGATCTTAAGCAGGGCTTTCAAAAGTGCTCATTTTACCGTGAACAGTCTATAACAGGAATATAGTATTACACGGGATGTAAGCTAACTGCAGACGAAACCTTTTACTGTTATATTTTCCCTTACAGACACTGTGTAGAAAATCTCTAAAATTGCTATTTTAAAACCAATTTTAACTATTGATTTATTTCAATTAACATTCTTAATAGGCTGAAAATAAAAAGCAATGAATGTAGATAGTAATTTTTCGCCTTTTCCTGATTATAATTTTACACCTGAGAGTCGTACACATGCAAACACAGAGTTCACGGCATAGTGAGAACTTTTGAGTTCTAGTTACTTTTACCTTTTAGCAATTTTTATCCTTTAACAACCTTTAAAAAATATATTTACATGTAAGTAATAAACACAGCGTGAATATTCCACCACACTTGGAAGTTAATGTCTGAGGCAAAAATAAAATATATTTTTTGCCTATTTTTCGAAATGAGATTGCATCTCAAAACTGCCCACTTTACCATGAATATCCAATAGCATACAATTTCCAGCGTGTTCAAAATACACTCTCTTCAGGAGAAAGTGTAAAACGTGTCCCCAATATGTTTACATATTGAAAAAAAGATCATACTCCACACGAGGACGGAATGTTATGTTAATGACGTCGCGCATGCTATAAGTGTTTTTTTTTGGAGCCATCCAACATCCGCTAAAAAACTGAATTTGCAACTTCGCATCTGAACACATACTGCCCGAACGCTAGCGAAACTACGATTGCAGCCTGCGCTGGATTGTGGTGCGCTCTACACTAATAAATTCGCAGGGCGAGCCAGTGTCATCATTACCGCTCCAACATTCAAACATAATAAATTCGCAGGGCGAGCCAGTGTCATCATTACCGCTCCAACATTCAAACATAATAAATTCGCAGGGCGAGCCAGTGTCATCATTACCGCTCCAACATTCAAACATAATAAATTCGCAGGGCGAGCCAGTGTCATCATTACCGCTCCAACATTCAAACATAATAAATAAATAGGGGCAAGATTTTGTGGTCTTATTTAAAAGCAAAGTTTTTTTTTTTTTTTTAATTCCTGATTTCCGCGTTATCGGTTTTAATATGAAAGTTTCAGAAATTGAAACGTCATAACTAAAATTGTGCATTATTATTAGCTAACATTCTACTGTGTTATTTTAATGCAAATTTTATTACTAAAACTTGTTGATAATTTGTTTTGTATATGTATACTTCCATTACAATTTTTATGATGTTTATGCAATTGCTTAAAGAACAGAAAATAATTTATTTGAATTAAGCTAACGTAGAGCTTTAACGTAGGTTAAAAAATCGCTTTTTAAAGTTTTTTTTTAGTTTCCAAAACAGTGTAGATTTTCTGTTACAGTCTTCCACAAATGGCTTGGATATTTTTACAGAGAAAATAAAAACACTAAATACTGGAAATGTATTTTTTTTATATTTGCTTTTACAATTTTGCTATCCTCGTGAAATTATTATTTCTCATCCACGTGGTATTAAATATTTACTCAGTTATTCACTCCGCTTGAATGACGACATCATAAAATTAATGTTTTCTTCCCATCATATGAAAACTTAAATTGTTCCGATCATCACACAGTTTATAAATATTTGGATACAGATTGTTGGTGATGGTTTCACAGATAAAAAAATATATTTGGGCAAAATTTAATTTATATTGTGTTTTAACTGGAATTGTGGTGTTAAGCGGAGTATTAACTTGCATTTAGGTGATATCGCTATTCACCGCGTAATCTTGTCCATACAAACAAACTGTGAAAAAACCTTTCAAAACCAACCATTTATTTATAAATGCACAAAAAAGAGAAAAATAGTTATATTAGTTACAGAATTTGTAGAACTTGTAAGACATGGTCGAAAAGCCGTAATAAACTTTAATATAAAATATTATGTTTGTATCAATTTATATTTAGTATATAAAAGCTTCGCGCGAATAGTTAACAGCCTTACACAAGATATGGTCTTACTATGTTTGCGCAAATGAGGTGTACATTCTACATTATAAATAGTAAAGATTCGTACTCATGATATGTGCTTACTACGCTTATGCAAATTAAGTATACATTCTTTACTGCACCAAGTTTTTATATATTAAACATAAATTTATATAAAGATATTTATTTATAGTAAAGTTTATTATGCCTGTTCGACCATGTCTTACAAGTTGTACAATTTCTGTAACTGCTGTATTAATTTTCTCTATTTAGTGCATTTATAAATAAAACGTTGGTTTGAAAAGATTTTTTTGCAGTTTTTATATATGTAGACTATTCATACATTCATTTATGCATTCGTAAGACTAAAAAGACTAAAAATGTGCAGTTAAACAATGGTGGCCCCTTCCACATTTCGGGCTGCAACCTGACGAACAGTTATGCGCTGTAGGCAAACTGCACGCCAGTTCATTGCATAGAGGTCGGACAGACACCACACATACAAACAAGTTAAGTTAAATAAAAGCTTGTAAAATAGCAATTAGTAGACGATAGCCTTAATGTATAGTAGATGGGGAGGTCAATAGTCACGAAGCAAGTTGCTCATATAAGAACGGACGGATGAGGAATCGGCCATGACCTGCTGTAAAGAATCATCTCAGCATTTGCCTGGAATTTTTTCTTTCAGGAAATCAATACGGCAGAACTGGGAACCGAACCTGGGTCCTCCCGAGGGCGAGTATAGTGGTTTACCACAGCGCCACTTTGTTCTGTCAATATTGTGATCTGAGCATTGCAGAGTTTGTTGTTATTCCATCAGACCGCATATTAGTACAATGCGCTTGTAGTATTTTAACTTATCACTATCACAATATGTGCACAACAGGCATAATGCAACCATTATCATTATTTACAATATTTACATACAATTAACATTACATTTTCATACAAATTACATTATTATTGCATAGGTTCATTAATTGTCATTTATAACTGAATGGTTTAGATGGTAGAAATTATCACCCCGAACAAAATTTTCAACTATTTACTTCGTTACGTAATACAATTATAACTATGTAATGGTATAATTTAATTTACTTTCCACGCAGTTTAGGATCAAGTTATTTACCACTTCCACTCTGATATATACTATTCATGGTAAAGTGATCACTTTTTAAAACCTGCTATTTTTCCTTTTAAGCAATTTATATATTTTCAACAATATTCAACATAAAAATTGTCATGCGAATAATTAACATAGTGCATATGTTTAACCACTATCCAAACAGCATCTGATATTGCAAGAAAAAATATATATTTGTGGCTAATGTCTGTCGGGAGGGCCTTAAGAAGTGCTCAGGTGAACACTTCACCCCGTGGCGTGGCTACTTAAACCACGCCTGTTGTTTACAAGATGTACATTGGTTGCCGACAAGCTGTGAAGTAAATGAGAATAGCGCCCCTATGTCCTTACCTGGGGCCGGCACAGCAACTGGCGAGTTAACAGCTGTCCACACTACAATAATTTTTCCTTAGCGCTTTTAAACTTGTGATCATACACTGAAAATAATGACATTTCCGCCAGGTAAACAAATCCATACCTCGTATTTTATTAATTATTTTCAAATGAAACATTAAATCTTTATGGAACACACAACCAAATTTCTTGCAAATGTACAATAATTCACGTTTAAAGCTCCACGGGTTTATTGGAATGAATCCATTTAATTAATAAAAAACAGTTTATGCAGTTTTTAATATTTATATACATTTTGTTCTTTAGTTGAAATCCTTTTTTTAATGTTCTTTAATCCGTTTCTTTCATTGAAATATTCTAAAATAACTTGCACTAAAGAAAACTTAAAACTAATTAGGGCAATAATTTACATCTTCACTTGTTTACTTTTTGAGGATTTTTGGTATAAGTTTGTGCAAGAAGCAGAGTAAAATTCGACATGAACTTGTACATAATCTGACGGCAGCACATATAATTTCATGCCACTTCAATAAGCACAAGAATGGACAGCATAACATAAACATTTGTACGCGCATCCTTATGTTAATCTTTAACTACGTACAACACTTACATTGTACGGCCATCATAAAAAATCCTGGTTGTTCGACAGTCCAATAAAATCAAGCAAAATAGCGAGTTTTCCTCAGTGTTGTCAAAAAAAGTCATTGAAAAAAAAGAGAACAGTTCAATTCATCACAGTCGAAAAAATTTTAGTAAATTATCCCCACTTCGTTATACCAAGACAAAACGTTTACAAGGATATTCCTTCGCCTCGTGCAAACAAATGTTAACTGAGACTATAAAATTACACCAAAGGGACAACACACCGCATTATTGCGCGCTCAGTGTAATAATATTTCGCATAGGAACTATTTCTTACTAGGCATTGCTTTTATTCATATAATCATAAACGAAGTATTATAGTTCATGTTAGCATTAGTACAAAACAATTGTGATACACAGTACACTTACAAATCAACCAAACATATCATACACGGGGTGAATTTTCAAAGGTTCGATTCAAATATTGTGAAGAAACCGCCAGTAGACCATATCTAGTACAATAGTTATAAGTGAAGAAATTAAATAAACTTTTAATTTTTCTTTTTCCTATACTTAAATTAGTACTATAGGTTGTTCAAGCTTAATTGAGAGCTTTTGAAATCTACCTTTGAAAAATGCCACTACCCCTACGTGCGTAGATTCTAATGGCTAAAATATCAGGCACACGCCCAGTAAAGTTGGTAGCGATAATGTAGTTCCACGTCTAAACTTTGATTTCAAAATGTTAGATAAACATGCATGACATTACAGACCTAGCACAGGCTATCGAGACTGTTAGAGTCCTGTTTCCTTAGAAATGCGTTTGATGCTAAAGATCCTACAGTTTGACACAGTAGGGGGAATATATTTCTGTAATTTTAAGGAGAGATAAATACAACGATATATCGGATGTATCCGATATGTGGAATTTTGAATGAATTTTTTTTTTGTGTTTAACTTACTGCTCCATGTAATTGGTTAATATGCCACATTTGTTCGCAAAACGCATTTATAGTGTTTTTTTGTGCTTAATATACTCGGTTTTTTATTTATTTCTTCGTAATACTGAATTTATGCGAACTGAGTAGTAAACACTATTTTTTTTTATTTGAGTTGTGGTAATAATTATACTTTGGTTTGTCGCTACAATTTTGGCTGACTGATCGACAGCAAAATACAGTTAAAAGGCTGAAAAACTAAGCTATTCAAAGAGCTACTAGCACCAAGGCACGTGATCAAAAGTCACGATGTTGATTTTATCCAAAATGCTTATTATATTTTGGTGAAATGTATTCGGGCTGTGGAGGATGTTAGGTACGTACATAAGAAAACTAGATATGCGTGTTGCTCTATGCAATGGCGATTGCATTACAAGAAAAAAATTGTTATGATAGTAATTCAAAACTATTCAATGGTATAATTAAATGTTGTGTATTTTAGGAGTACAGTGAATTGATTGGTAATTAATAACGTTTCCTACTTTGTTAAACGCGGGACTTAATATTCCTACACATCATAATTAATAGGCAATTCAAAATTTAATGCTGGTTACCTCTTTTGACATTATAATTTCCCTTGATTTACCGCCAATATATGTGAGGTAAACTTACAATGCTTCCTCTCTAGCAGTAACCCTTTGAATATGTGGACTGTTTTGCTCTCTCTTCCTCTCTCTAACACCCTCTCTCTCTCTCTTTGTCTCCCCCTCTATGCACGTGTCTACCTGTTATTACTTCCAAGTAACTTCTGAGTCATTAATATTTTCTCAAGATATTGAGTACTCTTCTACTGCACACATTTGACAGTGTAATACACTACATGAAACTTAGTTTAGAATAGAAACTGTAGATGTTATTAGCACGATGTGGTAGTCTTGAGGAGCGTTATACCAGAAATAAACACATATTGGTATGTAGGCAGTAACTTATTGAGAGAGGTAAATATGTTAATTGGTAACCACTTTAATTAGCCCTTTGAAAATATAACGACTAGAATCTGTTTAGCCTGTTCCCGCCAAGATTTGCATACAGGGGCACTTAACAAAATAACTAATATTTATGGAATACCAGTACAGCACACACTAACGACTCTCTCAAAATAGCGAGCATACCATGTCCTAAAATAGCAGTCGCTAGCGAAGAAATGAAACGTTTAAGGTGCTCGCCTACAGCGCTTGAAGCTCGCTGCAGCGTGTTTGAGAGAAGCGTTTTTGACGAAACTGAATAGGCCCACATACGAAAAGTAAGCACATTCCAGACGGTGAAGGAATGGTACTTGTAAGATGCCAAACCTATTGAAAAAAATTATTTTTGACGCCCTGCGACATGGCTAAAACCGGCTCTTTCAGAATGCTCTATCTCGAAGTATACGAACTGGACACGCAGAGAAACTACAATAGAGGAATTTGTTGGAATTTGCTACAGAGTCGCGTCCAATACAATTATAGGGTCACCGCTTAAGGTCACTTTCAGACGAGTTACACACGGAAAGACTGAAAGCCAGACGAGAGCGTGGCACGTTAAGGCGATAATGCTTTACACTGTAAAAAGATTTCTCGTAAACTTCATAATCTGCACTGGAAGTTTGTTAACATATACAGTGTATGGGAACATTTCTACGTATCAGAGATGTAAATAGGGGAACGTTTACTATCGCTACTATACAAGACTTCTCTACGCATTAGACTGTTTGCTGAGTAACTGCAGAAACGTTACCATGTATGCATGGGAAAATATTGTATCATTCGCCCAGCCGACCTCCCGTGGCGCAGTCGGATGGTGCGCCGCTGATCTGGGGAGCGGGAGGCTCTGGGTTCGAATCCCGGATAAGGCATGGGTGACAATGAAGTTAGCTCATAAGTTAGACTGTAAGCCGTCCCCTGCTAAGTTTTCCAGCATAAAACCAGGGGACGTTAAAAATCCCTTTACAATACAATACCATTCGCGCTTCGCCACTGTGCGTGTGCACTGATACGATAAATGTACAAATTATGCGTTAGATTGTACATACGCCGGTCGCACTTCCGTTGATTTTCGCCTCAATCACACAAACACATCCCTGACTAAGCGACTGCCTTAAGTGACTGAATGTATCTCCCGGAATTTCGAAAGCTACCACAAACGTTTGGAGTATAATTATTTTTATTTATAGCAAGGAAATGCTGATGCACAAATAATGCACTAGAGTGTAACAAGTCAATCCTGTTCCGTAAGTCACATTAAATTTTTTAAATATTGTCGGAATTTGAATCATTTTTTGCGAATGTTCGCGAATTGTGACTTATTGCTCAAAGAATTCTAGGGCCCTGGTTTATGTCTAATAACAAAGTGGATTTTTTTTTGATAGACCCTTTTTGTTTTGCCTTTAACTGATAAGCTGCACACGAATTAATTAAGGCATAGTCTAGATTCAGGGAGCAGCCACCAAATGGCGTCTGTATACAGTGGCGTAGGGTAATAACAAACCCATATACATATCAACATAACATGCGTTGTTTTCCATAGAGGCTATCTTCCAACATTAATGAAATTGTACCTAATATCTTTGAAGACTTGATCTTCTGAACCAAGTCAGTCATTAATGATGTTTAATATTCAAAATAGGTTGCCTCTGCCCAGGCCCTGTCGTTCCAAAACGTTTCAATTGGACACAGGAATTAAATAGTCTGAAGTCACCGTGTAGAAATAGGTCGGCAGATTACGAGCTTTCGGACGGCGCATATGAGTATTTACACTTGCCATAGAGTATCGATTTATTTTTAACTGTTATAGTTTGAATACTCTAGCGTCACTTTTATTGAACGTTCCGCACACGAGTAAACAAGACTCATTGACATCCACCTATGGCGGTGGCATACTATAGGCGTGTTTCCTAATTTTATGCTGTGTTTCGTAGAGCCTGGCACGTTGAACTAATCACTTCATGCAACATTTTAACTATCTGTGTGCGTAAACTCATGTGGTATGTGTTTACAACCCACAGTGGCAAAATACTGCCCGTTCTACCTTAGGCGAAATATAAATAATACTAAAAGATATGAACAACTCTCCCCCCCCCCTTTTTTTATCCCCCATTAAATAACTATTAAAGTAGTTATAGGCTCTCCCAAAAAATCGTGATTAAAACGACATAATTCAGAAATATAGGAGAAACCCCGCGACATTAAGTAACAAATTGGTGAATGGAATTTTGTATAACGGTGATCATACAGGTCTGAGAAGCTGCAAATGAATAATTTCCCGCTTTTTAATGCAATTGGAGTTATACGTTTTCGGCGGCATTAAATTGAGTGAAACTCAGCCACGAGCTATTTGTCAAGCTGAAGTACGACCCAGCACGCCTAAACTAACGTAACAGTTAGTAATGACGTAACACTCTCAGCTTAGCCGTTTACAAGAAATACGACATAAGTAGCAAACAGACATCCCTGAGTAGACGGGTTGCCTAGCTACGAGGCGACGTACTTTCAGTGCTAAACGTTCGGTATAACCTGTAGGCGTTAGTTGCTGTAGTTAAGAAAGACGTAGTATTTATACGCAGCATTTCACTTTGCTGTTTACAGTATATTCGGCGGTACACGTACTTAAATCGGCGCGTGCTTACGTACTTACGTGCTCCTCTATGTATATACATTAAATGTGTTCAGGGACTTTCTGTAAGCATTACGAAATAATAACATACATATATAATAATAATTAAAAACGTAATGATTTCATTAAATATATGACCTTTATAGACGACATTAAGGCTACGTGAAATTACGATAACAGGACCTATAATGTTTAGTTTCTAATACAGTTTTTTAAGTTCGACTTTAAGGTTAAATACTTTTTTTTGGAAGTACATGGTTAGTTAAGTGTAATGAAAGCGACAATGCCTTAATCTTGTCACAAAATAAAGGCGATTATTACAAAAAATATTTCAGTTGCTGGCAACTAAATGAAGTTGATAGACTGAAGGCCGCTAGGCGTTACGTGCTTGGGGATATTAGCTCTCACGTCAGGCGGAAGTATAAACAATCTGCTGGAAGAAGACAGCAAGCAGATCTTTCCAAAGCACTTAATGAGTTCAGAACTAGTAGAAGCTTAGAGATGCGTTAACTTTAGTTACAATTTACTTTGCTAATTAATCTAAAACATTTGTATGAATACACATTAAAAAGTTACAAAATTGGGATAGGGACGCAATTATTCAAATCGAACTAGGATACGTGACTTAAATTTATAAACTAATTAAGTTCCAATGTTTATGACCTTAACAAAGCAACTACGAAAAATCAGGGGGAAAAAATATATAAAAAAGAAATATTTCATTTTATCGAAAATTATCAGACTTTCGTAAAACCCTTTTCTTATCGACGCGAAAGAACTTGTATATGTAAACTGTCTACAGAGAACTTGCATATGTAAACTGTCTACAGAGAACTTGCATATATAAACTGTCTACAGAGAACTTGCATATGTAGACTGTCTACAGAGAACTTGCATATGTAGACTGTCTACAGAGAACTTGCATATGTAAACTGTCTACAGAGAACTTGCATATGTAAACTGTCTACAGAGAACTTGCATATGTAAACTGTCTACAGAGAACTTGCATATATAAACTGTCTACAGAGAACTTGCATATGTAGACTGTCTACAGAGAACTTGCATATGTAGACTGTCTACAGAGAACTTGCATATGTAAACTGTCTACAGAGAACTTGCATATGTAAACTGTCTACAGAGAACTTGCATATGTAAACTGTCTACAGAGAACTTGCATATATAAACTGTCTACAGAGAACTTGCATATGTAGACTGTCTACAGAGAACTTGCATATGTAGACTGTCTACAGAGAACTTGCATATGTAAACTGTCTACAGAGAACTTGCATATGTAAACTGTCTACAGAGAACTTGCATATGTAAACTGTCTACAGAGAACTTGCATATATAAACTGTCTACAGAGAACTTGCATATGTAGACTGTCTACAGAGAACTTGCATATGTAGACTGTCTACAGAGAACTTGCATATGTAAACTGTCTACAGAGAACTTGCATATGTAAACTGTCTACAGAGAACTTGCATATGTAAACTGTCTACAGAGAACTTGCATATGTAAACTGTCTACAGAGAACTTGCATATGTAAACTGTCTACAGAGAACTTGCATATGTAAACTGTCTACAGAGAACTTGCATATGTAAACTGTCTACAGAGAACTTGCATATGTAGACTGTCTAAAGAGAACTTAACAAGTTTATTGTGCGCATATTTGCTCATCAGTTATATAATAAGACATTGTTTTCCAAATAGTCACATACCTAGGCGTACTACAAAGTGAAGTTCTCTTAAATACTTTCTCTTTCAAATAATTATTAGTCCCTGTAGTTTGCTGCTGCCCGGAGTACAATGACATAAATTTTCCTCGATATAGATTCTTATCTCCGTTTGTCATCAACATTCGTGATTCTGTTTGGAAGAGTACTTCCCATTGTTCTACTGAATGCTGTGCTCTGTCATATTATGTGTGGGGAGCCAAACGGTTGCTGTATTTCGTGAAATATCTTAATGATTCTACGATCAAATTACACATGATTGCGAGGCGTATTGGTAATGTGGATGGCGAGAACTGGCTCCTGATGTTCTACAAGAATGAGTAACTTCAACCGGATTATACGGATGTACTAAAGATGCACATGTGCCTACCTAGTAGGGGCGCGCCGGTTCTGGATCCCATATTATCCCATAAGATTAACTTAGCACTACAACTGCCAACACCACTACTAAGCACCATACATACCATAGACACCGTATCCGACATACAACATATTGGTAAGGTCATTTAGGCCCTAAACCCTTTCTGGAAAATGTTTAATTTGTGTTAAGCCCTTTTGTAAAATGTAGTCATTCATAATTATTGCATGAATGAAATACTTATTCCAATTTAAATTTAAACTGTCTTACAAATCGGTTAGAGTAAGTATACATAGCTCTAAAAGCATTCGTTTACAAATAAGTTTTCTAGCCTAAAATCCAGACCATGTCGTTTTCGCTAGACGTGTCGGCAGAAACGGAGTTCAATGTAGGGAGACGGAGATTGGTTGTGCGCAGCCAGTGTGATCAATCGACCTCATCTTGAGTCTATGATCTGACGGCCAGCAAGCTGCAGTGAACTGGGAGACAGACACCAGTTCGGAGCAATTCACTGTAGCCTGGTATGTAAAAAAATCACCTTTAAGTAATTTGATTTTACTAATACTTCAGAAATTAAGATGTAGAAGTTACTGATGCTCAGTCCAAGAAAACTGACTCTGAGTCATTTTCACTGTTCCGGTATTTGAATGTACGATATCACGTTCCGGAGCTGGTTCTAGGTTAATTGGAAACTTTCTTTTCGATAGGCCGGCCCAGTTTCTCCTCGCAGCACACAGTGTGTCAGGCGCGCGTCAACATTAACAATTCGCTAAGTTATCTTCAACACTGGTGCACAGATGTAATATGGGGGAGATGCTAGTAAAAACTGCGCTGCGTCGTAAAAATAATAACGGCGAAACTACCTGACAAGTGTAAGGTAATATTCGCAAACTTGTAGGGGAAATACGGTTTTTATTACACGTAAGGTAAAATTACCACACTCTAGGTGTAAAATTCACGTACATGGTAGTGGGAAATCCCATGCGTGGGTGGGCGAATTACCTTACCACGCGTGCATAACTTCAGCGCTCTCGACAGGTAACTGTTGGGGCGGGTGGACGAAATAATCCTTTGACACGCTAATATTTATACTGATGCTGTCATGCAGTTGTCATGTTGTAATGGATAGCGCGTCGAGCTATCGCGATAGAGGACCATGGCTCCCAAGTGTCGAGGATTTTAGTCCTGAGGTTTCGGTTCCTGTTCGTCGGAGGATGCAGGCAAAATAAAAACGGACGGCTTAAGAGGCCATCGGTTTAATTCAGTGGAAATGTTACAAAACATAGCACTCCGGAAGTGATCAACTAACCAAAAACGATTTGAAGCTAAACATTTCGCTGAAGGTTGTTTGGAACATTCTAGTATTAATATGTTCAATAGAAGAACAGGCGTTTATCTTTCATACGTCAGTGCGTGACATTGCGGCTTATATTATGTAGTTTTGAAACCACGCTCATTTATTCGAACAAGACTAATGATTGCTCTATTTTTATATTCATAAAGACATAAAATAACACTCTACATTATACTTTAAACTGTAACATTGTATAATATATTAAAACTTTATAAATAATGTAACTGTTAAAATTGTATTTCAATCGCTTTTTGATAGCGTTATTTGGCTGAAAAATTAAGTCTTTAACCAATTCAAATATCACATCAAGAAAACCATTTATGATCAACAAAACTAAAAAAAAAAAGTTGAAAAATGACTGATAAAAATACCTTGTACAGAGATCCAAGTACATTTCCGACGTCTGAAAAATACTTGTAAAGGCTGTTCACGATAGAGAGAGAGAGCACTTCTGAAATCAACCGTAGAAAAAGTCACTAGCCCTATCTGTGTATATTTTAATGGGCGCACTAAGTGACATGCGTACAGTAAAGTTGGTAACGAAATAAGGTAAAGAAGTTCCATCTATTTGCGTCGAATAAAAAGTATTAGGTAACCATTTTTATACCTTATTTGTTTCTATCGCTTTTTTTTATTTTTTTAATGCGTCGAGGTGTAAATATTAGCAGGTTTTTTATATATTTCCTTTTCTAATAATTTTACACCTTCACTTTACCGACGCATGAATAAAGCGATGAGTCCCATGGCAATGATAATTTTACATAAGGCGGAAGAACACACAGCGTGCATAGAAGCAGATCTTGAGCAGGGCTGTCAAAAAAGTGTTCATTTTACCGTGAACAGCCTATACCGATATTCATCTGTTTATAAATGCCTGCAGTAGAAACATTTTGTTTCGAATTTTCACTTGCTATTTTTCAGTGGTTAGTTTGGATGTAATTCGCCTACAACTCTGACCTAAAACTTAAAACCAACACATCTTGATATAATTTAAAACTGACGTAGACGAATCATACATATGTTTCCTCGTATAAAAATGTATTAATTCATAGGCCTTTAGTGTCTTCCTTATACTGTCTCATTTTCCTGCTTTGGTAGGTGTTAGGAATCATTTTATGGTTTCTGTTGGCAACCGAAACTGCTTTTATTCACATGAGATCCCCGCACTTATACCTATCTCCTCTGTAATTAGTTTCATTTCGAAATGTAGATGTTAGCCGATTACGTTAAAATATTACTGGATTGCGATAGAGAACAATCTGACGACACGTCGGGTATGAAATTCGCGCCGTTTGAAATGCTGCAAATATTTAGAATGTTTGATTGTCGTCGTGCATTAACTGAAACTTTTGATTGCTTGATTTGGCCGGTGTTAGTAGGAAACAAGATGAGGCCGTATATATCCCTTGCCATTCAAATTTAGTTTATGAGTTGGCTATTCACAGCGACTGCCATGTGTTGTAATAACCAGAGTTACACTTCTTAACACAGCCAACGAAAATGAACCTTGGGTTAGTGTTACTTACACACAGGTCGGATAAGGGCTAATCACGGTAAAGTGAGCACTTTTGAAAGCCCTCTCATTTGGAATAACAGGCAGTAAATGTATTTTATTTTAGCCGCAGATGTTAACTTCCGAGTTTGGCGGAATATACACCCTTTTGTTTACTTTTTACATGATCATATTTGCTTTAAAAAAAAAGTTGAAGCATAAAATATGGCTTAAAGGAAATTGTAACTAGGGCTTCAAAAGTGCTGACTTTACCGTGAACAACCTATAGTAGTCACAAAGATGAATTTAAGCAGTGTTTTCAAAAATGTTCATATAAGTTCGGATTGAGGGGCAGTTTTTATGTTAGATGCTCACAAGTTATAACTCTTTGTAATTAAGTAAGTTATGAGGTACTTGATCTACGCAGAACTGCAAGCACTTTTATGCTAGCGCCATGAATCCGTGTTAACAGGATGAGTGTTTATTTACAAGATAAAGAGGAGTGAATAGAAAAAAAATGACCAGTTATATTGACTGACGTGTTGCAGAAAAAATTTTCTTGTGATGGGAGACCCAAAGCTCTGTAAAATTTAAATAATATGGACAGTCGAGAAAATGGTACTTGGCTGTTCGTTACTGAAGTTCCTTCTGCTGCAGCCGTCAGCTAAGTTTGTTTTTTTTAGCAAGACGAGACTACAAAAAATTATTTCAATATGGAAGTATTAGTGACAGGCCTTCTAGCGTGCTACTTAAGTGTAAAAAGGCTGTTCATTATAAAGTGAGCACTTTAGAAATTAACCTTAGAAAAAAAGTCACTGTCCCTGCACGCATATATTTTAATGGGCACTCTGAGTGATATTCGCCCAGTAAAGTTGGTAGTGATGGATGGAAAGTAGTTACATATCTTCAAGGTCGAATACAAGTGTTAGGTAACCGTTTGTGATAACTTAAAATTATTTATTTCACTTTATGTTTTTTTTTATGCATCAAAGTGTAAAAATGAGCAGATTTGTTAAGTATTAACTTTCTTAATAATTTCACAGTTTCATTTGACTGACGCATGAATAAAGTGATGAGGTCCACGGCAATGTTAATTTTACATAAGGCGGAAGAATACACAACGTGTATACAATTAGATCTCAAGTAGGGCTTTCAAATGTGGTAATTTTCCAGTGAACAGCCTATACCAATAGAGAACGTGCAATCAAAATGAGCAATACGACAGTGCAGATGCGAGAGCACTTTCGTGCCACCAAGGTGAAGCGGGTTCGATTCCCGGCTGCGTCGCCGAGGGATATCGCAAGCAGGGAACGTGGTAGACGTCGTTGCCTGGTGGGTTTTCTCGGAGTACTCCGGTTTCCCAATCACTTCATTCCCGTAGTGGCTCTACCGCCTCGTGTCACCCTTACCGGTGTTGAAGACTCCAGCTGCCACGCACTCTCTCAATCGCGATCAAGTTATCATCTTTCGTTAGATCTTCCAATCGATTGTTCACTCTTTCAATTATTCTTCAAGTCTTTCAAAACAATCTTTCAGTTTTTCGTATAGGACTTATTATATGAGTCAGAGCAACTACAGAAGTACAGTGGTTATAAAAATCAATCACAGCTGTAATGCCACTTGTAACAGTTTACGAGCAGATTTAAGAAGATGCTCAATTACATTGTGTAGCGGGCTTGAAAGAAAACTAGTGTTAATATCAAGTTGTCGCTGCCGCATGAGGACATGTTTATTGATCGTTAAAGGAAGGCAATTAGTTAAATTGGTGAGGCGACGCAGGGATTATGTTGGTACGTAGCGTTTTGAACGACAGTCTCAAGTTGTGCGAATTAAATTGTTATCTGTAGCTATGATTGAGAGGTTTATGTCATTCGTCGTCAGATTTTCACAACTGCTGTATTTTTTATATAACCGTAGACAAATTCATCGTCGTATCACCAGAGACGAAACCTTGCTATTTGGAACTAAACACCAGCGTTTTAAGAAAGCACTGAAGTGATTGTGGCAAGAAATCATTTAAACATCATAGTCAATCCAACGTTAAAAATATCGTATAATTGTTTATATGTGACAGTCAGCTATTATTCCTCATTGAGCAACTTCATACGAGAAGCGAAATTCTGTGACACATCACGCGTGTATACAAAATATTTGTGAAAAGAATAATAGCCATACATGGGAATAAATTTTTAAATAACTTTGTAAACGAAAATCGAACTGTTTTTAAACAGATAGTATTTTAGAATTGTAGTTATAGGACAAAATATTTATTAACCCGCGTTTACTGTGGCACTGAAAGGTCTACAAACTTTATGGAACACGGATTTGATAACACGTCTGCGTTTATGACTATTTATGTCATCGTTAGAGAACTCAAAAGACGTAATAATTTTTTTCTACTTACAAAACAAAAAATAGGTAAATATTAGCAGTTTTCTACAAAACTACAACTAATATTTCCGCGAAATCGCAAGTAATATCTAGAAACTTTTAATACTGTCGACGGAGTTCTTAAACATGAAATATATTAATTGTATGTGCTTACGATACGACACATGGCAGATGTGACCTTTATATAATTCAGGAGCTCTTTTGAACAATCGGAGGAAAATTCAATGGCGTGGCTGCACGCTGGTATCACTACCATGTTCCATCCCCAGTCTGGCCAGACTAAAGAGGTTTTCCCAGGGTTTTCCGAAATACCTCCAGTGCGGTGATTCCGAACACCTCACATCGCAGAGTTCGATCAATAAGTAACGATTAGGTTCGTGATCGAAGTTCGTTCGGAATAATCCTCCAGGTAAATGCTGGGATATAGTTCCTTTCTGTAAACCGTGGCCGATTCCTTCCCCATTCTTCAGTGTCCGGTGTTTCCTACTATAGGCCGTTCATTATAAAGTGGGCACTTTTAAACACCCTCACATTTGAAATAACCGTCAATAAACATATTTTATTATAGCATGAGACGTTAACTTCCGAGTGCGGTGGAATATACACACTGTGTGTACTATTTACATGGCAATATTTATTTAAAAAGGTGGTTAATGGTAAAATAATGGCTGAAATAAAAATCAAACTATGGACTTAAAGTGCTCACTTTACCGCGAACTGCCTAAGGCCTCGTCGCTGTTCTCTAAACACAAAATAAATAAATAAATAAAACTAATATGTAATGAACTCTTAATATTTTTTTCCTGTTATAACAAGATCAAGTGCGTGTGGTTATGATGCCTGTAGTATAAGATATCACAATATTGCTGGGTGTTGAGTCTGAAAACCCATTCATCATTCATCCACAGTCACTCTGTGGTTTGGTGGCAACTTCAATCAGGAATTCTCATCTCACAAGTTTCTGCGACTAGCTGTGCAACAAAAAACTAAAAACTCTCTTTTTCGTGTATATACGCACACTACTTTTGTTCCTACGCACATGTTTTAAATGACTACGCAGCGAGAAAATATGTCTCGTAATCACCAGGAAACCATTCCGTTACCTCTGTGAAGTATTTGGCGAGGAGTTCAAGGATACCTCGCGCAGTAGGGACGAAGATAGTTTTCGGGAGCAGACGTGATAAGAGCAACGGCCGGTTCACCGTTAACTGTTCATTTTTTTTAAATCAAACTTTCTAAAGTGCTTTCCCCCTTACCGGCATGTATTTTAACGGACTGCCTTGCTCTTAGTAAAGTTTATAATAACGGGGCGATAGTAGTTTCGTGTCTTTACATTTAATTCGTAATATTAGGTAAATATTTGTGAATATAGAATTTACTAAATTTTTTTCGGAGTATTGCAATACTTGTAACAATAAGAATTTTTGTTAAGTATATATTTTTTTAATAATTTCCTAGTTTTACTTTATCAACGCATGCATACTGTAAAGTGCTGAGGCCCATGGCATTGTCAATATTACACATTTTGAAAGAGCACACAACGAGCATACAAGTAGATATTGAGCAGGCTTTTCCTAAGCTCTCCGTTTATGGTGAACTGTCTACACAGGCTGTTCGCAGTATATTTAGACTTTCTGAATCAAACTTTTGAAAAATCACCCAGCGTATCGGGTGTCTGGTTGTTTCTTAAACGTCTTATTAAACGCGACAAACCTTTTATACCTCTGTTAAGATTAAGTTTTTTATTTTGTTGATTTGAACTTTTACTTATGTTATAATTATAAAGGCTGTTCACGATAAAGTGAGCACTTTTGAAATTAACCTTAGAAAAAAAGTCACTGCCCCTGCCTGCATGTATTTCAGCGGACGAACTGAGTGACATTTGCCCAGTAAAGTTGGTAACGATGGATTAAAAGTAGTTCCATATGTTAATGTCGAATAAAAAGTGTTGGGTAACTATTTGTGATAAATTCAATTATTTCTTTCGTTTTCTGTTTTTTTTTAATGCATCGAGATGTAAAATTGAGTAGGTTTGACAAATATTCACTTTTATAATAATTTCATAGATTTAATCGACCGAAGTATGAATAAAGTGATGAGTTTCATCTCTAAGTTAATTTTACATAAAGCGGAGGAACACACGACGTTCATACAATTATGTCGTGAGCAGGGCTTCAAAAGTGCTAATTTTCCCGTGAACAGCCTTTACCTCATTGTAATATTTCATTCATAATCGACGTGGATAAAACAAAGAGAAAATGCCTAGTAACAAATGGTTACCATGCGAAGCATCATTAAGGCGACAGTGCACGAATGCAGAGCGTTGTCCGTCCAGTGCAATTTTCTGTGAAGTGGAGGAATATCTAGGAAGTAGAACTTAAGCGTGGTGCCTCAGATAAGTAGTGAGTACACTGAGAGAAAATCGAACAAAGTATTTGTTTGTTTATTTAGTTGACCTAACTAAATATACTGTAAAGCGAACCAAATTTGAACAGCAACATAACTACTTTTGTTCGTCTAACAAAAATATATGTTTGAATAAACAAAATCACAGTGTTGGGCCAAAAAATTTGACCCTCAACTAAATATTTTGTTGAATCAACTCTATACATTTGTTTGGCCACTCATTTGACTGCCTTCGGTCGAAAATACGGCTCGAGAGTTTGTTTGTACTTTTTGAGACAATTGGGATGGTGACCATGTTTGATAGTGCATCTAACGATGCTTAACAATCGTATAAACACATCAATAAAACAGTGCAGTAAGAATCTGACAAGTGGAGCTGTAAGACTTGATATTTGTTTGCACACGTTGCCCAATATTTGTAGTAAGTATATCTATTTAAAATATTCCCAGTGTCATCAGTTGTCACACCAGCTGAGAAGTGAGCTCGTGTTACACCTGTGGTCAAGGTGCTTGGCTCCAAACCCAAAGGTCTCAAGTTCGAATCCTGTCCGAGGATGAGAAATTTTCAGCCCGGTCCTCTTAGCTCAGGGGTAGGGTGGCCGACATGTCGTCGGAGGGTCGTGAGTTCCGCGTCCCGGCGCCTCCGACGCTGCAGATCTTCAGTTCACTTGTATCGCTGGGAATTTGTCAGCAAGTCTGTCTCGCTAGAGCTTCGCCAACGTCAAATGTCTCAACACCGGTGAAATGAAGGGAAAAGCAAAGATTACTGAGGCGTAGCGCTCGGACGCTGGTGATCTAAGTTCGTCAACTGGGGCGATTTTGTAAAATTCTTTTTTATATTGGCCATTGGTGCATGGAAGCAGGGTATTTTTAAAATTTTTGCCATAACTTGTTTCACAGCGGATTTTTAGAAACTTTTTCACGGCTGCCATTATCCTCGGAGCACTGATGAAAGAAAAGAAAGAATTTTTGCTTTATTATATGCAAACAGTTCTCCGAGAATAACGAACATAGTGAATTTGTATCAATGTAAGAAGGTGTTAAAAGTTATTTACATCTTGACGAGCCAAACGTTTTGAAAAAAGTCATGAGAATAATTATGTTACTGTACTCCTTTCATGCACCAATGGCCTTAATGTACTTGTAGGCCAACAAATCTTTAGTTGCACCAACCGAATCTTGTTTAATTCAATAGAACCTTTTTCTCAGTGTAACCATGACCCGGTGATGTAAGTGTGGGGTGGGTTGGTTGCAGGTCGCAGGAAGGGCGGCATCGGCGGCGGGGGCGGCAAAAAGGGGGGCATGGGACTCCTGTTGCTGCCCCTCATGGCGTTCGGCTCGCTGGTTCCTCTGGCGTTCGGCGCCCTCTTCCTACTCGCGGGCAAGGCGCTGCTCGTCAGCAAGATCGCGTTGCTACTGTCCGCCATCCTCGGCCTCAAGAAGCTCTTCAGCCAGGACAGCCACGGACACGAGTCGACGGTCTACGTCAGCGGACACGATCACCACGGCCGGGGGCTGTCCGACGCCGCGCACCGGCTCGCCTATAGCAGCTACCTGCAGCAGCACGACACCTAGCGCCGCGGAGGACTGTCCTCCTGGGGCTGAAGACGTCCTCTCACTTCCTTCCAGCAGCCACACCTATCTCTTAACACTGTGCGCTACCTAACAACGCCTCCCCTACACTTGCGTCGCCCGTGTTCCAGGACGCTCCTCCGACAACACATTTACGTACAGGCTACACTGTAAAACAAAATTCACTGGTAAACTTCCTTAACTATAATGGAAATTTTAAATATATACTTAGGGATAGGAACATTTCACGAGTTCATTTCAGGACATGATAGATTCCAAACACGTGTACACTGAAGTTGAATTTGCAATTCGATCGCAGTTTATTAGACACGCCCTGGACGACTCTGGGCCAATAGCAGACTTGCAAGGAACAAGTAGCGAGTGCCATACTGCCAGTTGTGAAGTAACACTGGGTATTCTATGAGGCAGCAGCCAATGAACAAACATCTAAGGCTTGAGTATACACATGACTGTGGAGTCTAGCCTACAGGTCACCGAACTCGCGAAATATTCCTATCCCTGCCTACACTATAGGTACACCCGCAATTCGCGAAAAGATTTCACGACCGGTTGTATTTCAGAACACTTTAGCTCAGATCCACTTTTGTGATTGGGTGATCTAGGTGTTACGCGTCTTAGGTGCCTGCCCACGAATCAGAGACGTACAGTGTAGGAGTAACTTATTTCTGATTGGTCGGTCAAGTGTGTAAACGTCTTCTCACAGATACACATCGCCAATAAGCAAAAGGAAACTGCTGGTACGCTCGTATAGGGTATTGAAATCTAGCATGTGCGGAAATCTTTTCGCGAAATTCGGGCGTCCTTACCTATACACTGTATGGAAATAATACCACACATCAAGCTGCAGATATAGGAATGTTTAGCGTTGTTACTATACAAAGTTGGAAACTCCCCTACGCATTTGACTGTTTCCTGAGCAAATGTAGGAACGCTACAATGAATGTATAGGGGAAAGCATTATCACTCATACTTTCTCACTAAACGTATAAACTGGTATGGTTAATTTCCGAATGATTTATTAGAGAGTATTCACAGTAATGTGAGCCATTTTGAAAGCACTCTCATTTGGAATAAAAGTCAATAAATCTATTTTGTTGTAGACTAAAACGTCAAATTCCGATTGCGATGGAATATACACGCTGTGTTTAACACTTAAATGGTAAAATTAATTTAAAAAACGTGGTTAAAGGCTAAAATATTGCTAACAGGCAATGGCAACTAGTTCCTCAGAAGTGCTCACTTTACCGTGAACAGCACATAACATAGAGTTCAAGCTGAGCAAAGCTACAGTAAAAGTGGTACCGGACCAAGTATGTAAGCAGAATAGGAAAAACTCTTCATTTAATAAGAATGTAATCACTAACGATGTTTATAATATACAAGCTTCATTTAAAAAACAAAATATGCTTTAAGAAATTATGTACCCAACAACTTACACTTCACATGAATTAATCATATATATTATGTCCAAAATATATCGCAGTATAAGTAACACCCATACATAATATGTTCTTTCCCGTTTGTGTCCGTAATAATAATGCGTGCGTTTTTGTCCCGCTCACTTAATTAAAATAAACGTCCCGCCATTTTCCACTTTACCCATCTTTAATCGGCACAATAATGTGGGTAACATGTAATTTCTGGACACCGCAAACAGCAAGTAAAATTTTAGTCAAAGTCTTTTCGGGACAGCTATATAATAAAGTTTACTTGAAAGGTAGCGTTTTGGAACACGGCATATATTAACCATACTTACGTCTGTTGAGAAACAGACATTATCGTGATCTCCTTACTTTCACAAGAACTTTCCATATGCAGCTTACTTTATATACGCAGTAATATCGTCCAGTTAACAATATTTTTAACAGCGCACTTCAGTTTAACTGGCAAGTTATAAATCGTCATGAATGTAATTAGTACTAATACAAAAATATTTCCCACAGTTCAACACCATCTCATATCTCAGAAACATATTTTTTTAAATTTCAAAGCTAATCCTTGTGTATTTAGCGCATAATGTTGACATTAATCGCCCAAAGCTGATTTGGTCATTCATGAGAGCAGAAATTGTTAGCTTTTGACGTATTTAACAACACCTTATGCTTCTTAATGCCCAGTGTAATAACTGATTAATCTCTAACATATTAACACGCGTATTATTCAAGCGCTAACTTTTTACATGCTTATAACAGCTACAATCTTGCCAGTTACTTTTAGATCTCATATTTGCCAAACGCTTTATTAGTTGCATTTCTACCTCGCATTCATACTTATCACCTTATTTAAATGTACACTTGTGACATGTCGTCTTGTTGTAACTATATATTTATTTAATGATTTGTATAATATTGTTATTTGTTGAAATTTGTTGACGTTATTATTTATTTATGTTCCCAATCATTTGTGATACGAAAATATGATGTTGTTGGAATAAATTTATCTCACAAATTCAGTGTCCCATTTTTCATTGGTGCGAATAATTAATATGTTGTTAAACAGTTTGGTACTGCAATGTAAAATACTAGGGTTGATTAATATAAGTAATTAATTTTAATGTGTGATACACGTAAATCTGTTACCTAAATTGTCACATTTAGCTGTGTAAAGTTAAAAAGTGGGATGTTGTATTGTATTACGTTTAACATATTTCTCTTCTTGCTAATGTTGCAATAATAGCCCGATGTTGTTATTAACTGGGGGTCTTTCAATTTTTTTTTTCATGGACATTTCTCTTATATGAGGTGAACGAATGACTTCTTAATTGTCTTTATCGAATAATGTGCTTATAATGACAAAGAGAACGTAGAGGTTATGTTAGCAAATACTTGGGACCGAAGTCGTTTATTACATAGACAATAGTGATGGATAAATGTAACTCATACTGAGGCATATCTCAGTCTCACACATCGTGCCGTAGTAGTTCTTGTCAGCACACACAACGCAGCAAGTCCCACGCATAACTGCTGTGCGAGCTATCTCTAGTTATATTCACGTGTCAGACACACACGTGACAATATTTAAAAAAAATTGTGGTGACACTGCCGTTTGTTTTGCGTGAATACGTATACGTTGAGGCGCTCAGACACCTTGATGTTTATTTTACGTTCCCGGCACCCCTTCACTAGATAATATGGGGGTTTATGGGTATCACTCGATTATGCTCTTTCCAACCGTGTACGATTTCTGTACTTAGACTTGGCTTTTTGACGTGTATAGGCGGAAATCGTGTTAAGTTTTCTTAAGCTTTTAAAATAAACGCATACAATTTCACAATAACCACGCCACACAAATGTTTTTATACACTCAATCGATTGATGATGACGAGAGCTGTCGATTTAAACTTAAACGAGCGTCGTAGCTTCTTCCAGTCAAAAGTTATACTACGCGGAAGTTATGAGACGCGGCGAAACGAACTCAAAACTACGGCTCCCCCCCCCCTTTTTTTTTTGTCAACCCAATCCCGGTGCGCGATGCTTCACAGTTATCACTCAACGTAACATATTCTTTGATTCTTTGGCGATCGAGAGGAGTGATTGAATTTTGAATGTAAACGATAGATTCGGAGCTGCAACGCCAAACTATATCCCCCGATTTTGTTATCATCGGATTTTCTGGATTGCCTCCTGCTATGGTTGGAATTTCAAAGACGTATTCACGTCAAAACGACTTATGTTTGATCCGACCTGAACACCCACGTCTGGTTGGCGGAGCGGATCTGTAGGGAAGGGGCAGGCGATATTACGTGTAATTAGCAAAATTGATAATTCCCCTCCTGAAGTTGGCGCCACATGTAGTTGAGTGGCAAGTATCCAGTAAACAGCATAACTGCTCCTTCCTTAAACTCTCCTCTGCTCAGAAGCTGTTATGGCAATATCGGTGCTACATATTTATGATGTTAAACACTCCTGCGTCCTTATTAACGAGTTATTGTATAATTCCCGAGTAGGCATGTTCAGTTTTACAGCGTGTAATTTAAGTGATTAACTCAGTTGTTATTTGGCCTGTATTTCGAAAGTGAATGATATAATTACGTATAAGTGGAATTTTGTTCACTATACTCCAAAACCATGTGTGTGGATTTATTGGTATGTTTAAAATAGGCAAACATTTATAGTCGTTTCTATTAAAGTACTCATTTTTTACAATAATTTCTAGTTTTTACTGTTGCATTTGACAACATGTGTTGACTCCGTACAACTATGTTTCAGATTTTTAAGGTCATTACACTTTGACTTCATTTTTGACTATTTTTTCTTTCAACTGGAATGTGTATTTGCAAAGCAAAAATATCCCCGATGTATTAAGAATTACTGAAAGTAACAGTTCATAACTCGTAGAATGGATGAAGATAATGGATCATTACTAGTTCGGACATTGCCTCAAATATGGAATATAATCATCGCACTTCACTTGAATGTATGTCAAGCGTGCATTAGTAACCATTAGTAACCATTAGTAACCATTAATCTACCATAAGATTTCCGCAACATACGTGACGTTACGAAACTTTACGAATGATTTTAACCATCAAAATGCAAATTATAAAATTGATATATATTTGGCATTGTTTGTTACAAAACATAAAAACCAATTGTATGAAGATGGGGATATGCAATTTATATATTATGTTATTAAAGTCTGTGAGTGAATCGGTGAGTACGTGAGTGCGCGAGTGAAAGATTTGGGCTGAGCTTAAGTATTCCATCTGCAGGCTGCAGCAATTTTGCTCTTACCAGGCCTCTAAACGCGTAATCTGTAAGGGCGACTGTTGCACACTCAGCACTCGCCTCATCGCCTCTACGTACAACTGACTTGCAGTCTTTCCGCCGGCAGCTCGCCTCGACGTGACTAAGTGTCAGGTCTATGATTTATGGTAAGATATCAATGACAAAATTGTTATGCGCGTCTAACTACAACTATAAAAGTTTGAGAACAGGTTTAGTTGTTAAAATTTCGTCCAAAAATACACTCTTTTAAACATTAACATTGTTGTTTAAATGAAAACTTGAGAGTTGTCTTTCGGTAGGTAACGTTTCTTAAATGCTTCTCGTCCAGATGCGCCGTTTAAAACCATTCAACAGTTTTTGAATCACGTTTTTTTTCCAGCAGACCTTTGCAACGCAATTCATACGCCAGCCAGCTGGAGCCGTTAATAGCTAGCTAGGGCGAATGAGATAGGGATGGAGCAGCGCCGGAATGCATTGGTAGGGGGAACGGGAGTACTGCGAGGAAACACACCGGCAAAAAACAAACTCCTGCACATTTCCCACGTGCGAAGATGCAGGAACTGTCATATAACCTGCACATTTCCCACGTGCTAAGATGCAGGGACATCTATATAACCTGCATATTTCCCACGTTCGAATGTGCAGGGAATGCCATATAATCTGCACATTTCCCACGTGCTAAGATGCAGGGACGGCCTTTAAAACGAGCACATTTCCCACGTGTGAAGATGAAGGGACTGTCATACAACCTGCATACTTCCTCCTTGCGAAGATGCAGGGACATCTAAATAACCTGCATATTTCCCACGTGCTAATATGCAGGGACGGCCTTATAACGAGCACATTTCCCACGTGTGAAGATGAAGGGACTGTCATATAACCTGCACATTTTCCACGTGCGAAGATGCAGGGACATCTATATAACCTGCATATTTCCCACGTTCGAAGGTGCAGGGAATGCCATATAATCTGCACATTTCCCATGTGTGAAGATGAAGGGACTGTCATACAACCTGCACACTTCCTCCTTGCTAAGATGCAGGGACATCTACATAACCTGCATATTTCCCACGTTCGAAGGTGCAGGGACGGCCTTATAACCTGCACATTTCCCACGTGTGAAGATGAAGGGACTGTCATACAACCTGCACACTTCCTCCTTGCGAAGATGCAGGGACATCTACATAACCTGCATATTTCCCACGTTCGATGGTGCAGGGAGGGCCTTATAACCTGCACATTTCCCACGTGCGAAGAGAAGGAACTGCCAAACAACCGGCACACTTCCCACTAGCGAAGATGCAGGGACTGCCATATAACCTGGGCCGCTGAGGGGGATGAGCACATCAGCACATCAAAATAAGATACCCTTCATTATTTGAGCAAAATTTTAAATTTTAAAAAATAATCCATAGTACTATATATTAACAACTTATTCAAATTAATTAGTTATCTAGTTATATACAATAAGAATCTCATTTTATTTTAGGAAATACGAATAAAAAGATTCATTATAAATAAATATTCATTGTAATAGGCACTTAACTATGTATTACTCTCTTACTTTTCATTTTTTTCTAAAATTTAAATGAAAAAATTATGGTATTTGACCAGGCACGTGCATATGTGTGTGTGTGCGCGCGCGCATGTTTGTGTGTGATGACTGAGAGCCAGCAAGATGAGGAGAAGAAGGTCACAGACCGAGAAAACAAGGGCGTCTCTCTGCTGCTGGCGCGTCACGCACCGAGACTAGACGACTGTGCCACATACCAGGCTGTGAGCCCCACCCCCTCCTCTGTGTGCCAACAGCTCACGCAGCGCCGAGAGAAATACCTTCTTACAGGTGGACCGGATCACAGAGCAAGTAAGATAAAGAGACGAGGCTCGGTGCTATTTTGGTGGGTCGTTATTTTCCTCTATGTTTGGGCTATTAGGTAGAATTTACTGCCAAGCGTACAACTCACTCTTAAACATTATTATTTTAATTTTCATACAGACCTTTTAGTTACTGCTAGTAACAATTTAGTAAAATTGTTATAACTAAAAGTTGTATTTACAAACGGTAACAAGGAACTGAATGTGTGTTTGACAATTGATGGTAGAGAATACATAAATTGACTTCTCTGTTAACTGCATAATCGTTTATTAAAATGCTAATTGTACATATTACTTTCTTTTAAAAAGGAACTGTCGCAGACATCAATAACGCTTGTTCCATTTATTCTTAGGCAATCAGCACTTGAACTAGATCAGAATTATATATTTTATTAATGTTGATGAGAATAATTAAACTTAACTTACTCGTGACTTAAGTATATCTAAAAATAAAATCATATTGTTTATAAAATATACAAATTCTTCATTTTCATTTCTCAACAGTTGGCGAAGTCATTCTACCCTATAATTTAGTGGTCCACGAGATTCCCTATAGAGCTCCGACCCCCCGTCTCTACCCACAACGTCGTTATGTCCCACTTGGCTTGTTGCACACACTGCCTCCATGTCTTCGCGTCGCAGGCTAGATGCTGCAGCGACCACATACGCGAGGACACTCCTGGAGTTATTTTTCTAAACTACCTTATTCTAAGTGTTAGTATAAGTCCGAAGGTAGCGTCGGGTTGTAATTGTATCTCAGGGCTGAGCCTCTTACGCACAAAGGAGAGGGAATCGCAAGCTAAGGAGGCGGACATCGTGGCCGAGAGGGAATGGGTAGGCATGGCCATCACTTTGGGGCCATGCCTACCTCCCTGGGTGTGGTGTAGTTAAAGCTACATTCTTTGCAACAGCAAACTATCTCTGAATACTCCACCGTCACTATTTCTGTCACGGCTTCCTATATCAGCAGAAGTAAACTTGTACCTGCTATCAATTAAGTCTAACAGTACAATAGTGTTACGATTTCTCTCTCTAGAAATTAAGTGGACTATACCAAGTTCGTTAAGGGATGGAGGTCTTAATCGAATAAAAGAATTAATTATAATTTACTTATTTCATTTACAATAACTAAAGAAAAATTCTCTGAACTCAAATTCTCACAATACATTGAAATCACTTACTGTTCACAATTGACACCAATTAATAAAATTTATAATTAAGATAAAGAAATCAATGAAATTAAATAATTACATACCAGTCCCAATAGACAGCGTATCAACCTATTCAGTTATTTTATAATTTATGCGTAAATATTTGACAGTTCGAATATTTACAACAAAATCAGCATTACACTTCCATTCAGTCCCACCTCAGTTCAGTCCATGTCCCGCCAGTCTCAATGTTCTAGAGTCCTCCAAGCGCCCTCATGCACAGTAGGCTTCACTCGTCTGTTTCACACCCTCTCGTACATTCAAGCCACGAACACCTCACTCGCCGTCATCTCGCAATCTCCAGTCGTCGCCCACACTTCACTCCGCTCGCGCATTCTCGCCAGACTGCCTCCATCAAAGACTGCCGGCCGCTGGGTTGCGGCTGTATATATAGTGTCTTATGCCGCCTCCTAGAATCTTCCCCAACTCGCGTGATGCGTCGCTGAGGGCTGAGGCGCCAGCCAGTCTCACCAGAACATTCTTGCGTCGTCGCTAAACGTATAAGAAACTCTAGCAGGCGAGAGGAGATCTGTGACGCCTGCAAGTCTCGCTGTTGTCAGCATTCACGGGATTCCCAAAAGGGAAGCAGACAGCCACGAGCGCATTGTTCCAGGAAGAGGGGAGGGCGAGGTGGTTCTCCGATTACGGCGTGGGGTAGATGAGTCGGTGCCAGCTGCGGCACGTAACAATACTAAAGGTTTTTTTTTTTTTCTAATTTAAATACTCAAATCCGAAATTAGCAGGACATTGTAGAACAACATGTTTTCCGTCAATAGATCTCAGACATCGAGGGCAGTTCATTTTAAAGTCGTCTTCGATTTCCAACCATACTTCGGTTGATGCCGGCATCTGTAACAAAAGTGTAAGTAAGTGTATGAAACTTTGTTTTGTTTGGATGTGGAATGTTGTACACTGCATTGGGGGGAAAAAAATAATAATAAAAATTAGTGTCTGCAAAAATCATTTTGTGTAGCTTCATTTTGTAACAGACGCTAAATCGTTTGTTGTATTTTAATAATGTGGTTTAACGGCCAGTAAATCAGCTCTGGTGGTAGTAATAACATTAATTTACTACAGATTATATTTAGTAGCGGCTAGCACTTTTTTTTTTTTTAGTAGGAACACTATGTTCAGTGTTTACAACATTTTGTTGTGTAGGTACAACTACATGTATCTTAATAACCAACCAAACATTTTGTAGCGGCTGGTGTATAGCTTGCGACTGCACCGCTGTATCACTATCGTGCCCACGCTACAACGCCGCCATGTTGGATTAATAGTCCGTGTGTTATGTTTTTGGCATTCAAAATGTCTCTTCTGCTATTAACTTTAAAATCAAATGTTTAGGAAAAATCCATGCATATAGTCAACAACCACCTCTTCGACCTTTCAATTCCCAGCGTCACAAATTAATTGTTCTCCCTCCTCCTTCCACCTTAATCGCTACACCTTAATTCCCAACATGCCCTTTCAGATTCCGACGTCATATATTTACACCAAATACAGCAGACGATTATTGCTGTATTTGGTTACACTCAGCATCTGTTCAATATCCTCTTCCTTCTGTACATTCGTCGATATCGTTTACAACAATCTGTCAAGCATGCCAGTAACAACGATTAGTAATTTTGAAAGCTTTTGTAGTTGCAAGTGCAGATGTTTGTGTTTCCACTGGCCGTTGATCCAAGATCGAATGATTCCAGTTTCGAGCCGGGATCCAGTTTTATTTTGGTTCCAATGTGAAAGTGTTGGGCTAACGAAATTTCATGATTCTGGATCTCCGATTCGTCGAGCTTGGTTCCAAAGTGAGAGATCGAGATCAAGTATGAGAAAAATTTTGCTATTGGTCATATATGACGAGTTGTATTAAGACACCCATAACAATTGTATCTTTGATATCTTGCCATAATTCATGATAGTGACACTTATTACGTTGAGACCTATAGCATTATTTATGTCAGATTTTTGACGTTTTAAAAATGTCTGAATTGACGATAGTTCTTACGGTTATTTTTAATTGTTGACATAGTAAAAAGCAGGTTATACAAAATGTTTCGTAATTGTATGGAAGAAAACCTTTCGCGTATTTGGCAAGAAAAAAAAAAGGCGAGTGCTCATATACAGGATATTGTCTAAAGTACTACACCTTGAAAATGGAACAGAACGATGAGTTAAATACAGTACACGTGTTCTATCTATAGTGAAAAATACGTTTACTTCCATGCCGCACGTGTATTGTTCAATCCATGGCAGGAATATTCTGGCCATTAGGACAATCGGTACTGTAAAGTAAGCACTTTTTAAGGCCCTGCTGATTTTTTCTTTTCATCAGATTTCTATCTTACTGTAACTTTTTAGTATAATCATTGCCGTGTGACTAATGAACACAGTGTTTACATTTTACCATTTCTAAAAGTCAACTTCTGTAGTTCCAATTATATATATATATATATATTAGTGTTTAATGCCTGTTGAAAGGGCATTAAAAAGTGCTCATTTTACCGTGAACAGCTTACCAGTTCGAAGTAGGACTTCTGCCTATAACCTCTGAAATAGAATCAGTATCCTATAACAATCGGCGCTTTTAACTAAGCTGCAATGCAACCCAGGCCATTTTCTTTCTGAACTGCGTTATCCCCAGTAATATTTTCCCCTCACTGTATCGGAAATTTCTGTAGCATTGACTTTCATCTCTGTTTTCATCAGCTACTGATTATCCTGTCATTTAAAACTATTACAATGTAAAGTGTATAAACCGAACGTAGAAATTGTCTTTTCTAATGAAATAGTCCTTAAAAATTAGTATTTGTGCTGTCCTTGGTAGAGTTCACACTTCCGCTGTTCTGTACAACATACTGAGGGTTGTCTATATTTTGTTAAACACCCTGTGTATTGGAGACTTAGCTGCCAGTGAGCAGCTTGTCACCTCAGACCACGCATGACGGAATTCCGCCCGTTTCTCGTTGCAGGTCAGTTGTTAAAAAAAGTGAAAAGTAAGGGAGTAGTGCATAGTTAAGTGCCTATTACAATCCATAGTTAATAATAATTTTTATTGGTAATTCCTTATATCACATTAAATTCTTATTGTTTATTATTAAGTATCTAATTAATAGGAATAAGTTATTAATATATAGCATTATAATTTATTTTTTAATTTAAATATGTAATACGCTGTAACTGCGCTGAGATATTAGGATAAGTGGTGTTCCAAAAATTATTTAATTTGTGTTATTTGTGCACGTTGTGTTGTAAAGTATATAATAATAACTTTTAGTATTTTTAGAAGTTTGGTTGAGTTGGAATTACTAATTAATTTACATAATTTGGTAATATACTTAATCTCGATTAGATTTTTTAGCTATTCCAAATCCTAATTGAGATTTAAGTGTTTATTATGTTATTAAATGCATGATTTTAATATGTTAGTTTGATTATATTATATTAATTTTAGGTAATACATACATGTAAGTTTTTGCTATAATTATATTTTGTATTTTATTGCAGTATTTAGTATTGATTATTAGTATAGGCGACATTACTAGCTGAGAGTGAGTCCTAAAAAAGAAATTGATTTTGTCTCATCTACGAGTTATAACTAGTGATGTGCACAATTCACGTACATGAAAGTTCATTAGATGTGGTCTGGACGACGGGTATACTCTGGTTAATATGTTAAGAAGCTAAGAGCGAGGTAGTTGATAGTGATGTTATCAGTTTGGTCTTTATATCGCCAGCAGTGTCACGTGCCTGCCCTCCTTCCAGCGGCGAGCGTCCGGGAGAGACCTCCTGCAGGGCTGCCGCGAGATTATTTTCTCATTTGAACTACGCTATACGTCCAATTCTAGGCGGGCTTATAAACAGGCTTGAGCAGGATGGCAGATAATGGCAGTCGTTCGCGTGTGACATGCTGTAGAAATAAGCCCAGTGAGTGCCGGTAATTCCTCGTGAATCATCCTGGACGTAACACATGACGCTGCCCAAAATTCGCGAGACGATTTCACGTTCTGCTACATTTCGCACAAAGACAGCGGCCACTTGTCAAATGACAATATCGTGGCACATTTAATGTAAATAGTTATAGTAATTTCACGACCAGTTATATTCCATAACACATTAGCTCAAAAAGCGATACAGATATTCGTATTTCGATATTTGAATTATGAGTACGAACATCATAAGACCGATACTTGCTACATCAACATATTCGATAGCGAAATGACCTACATTTGCTGTATCAATGTTACCGATATTGGTGTGACGTTTGCGAAGCCGATATTTACAATGTCAGTATTAGTCATCGATCTTCACTACTTTATGGAAGCAACATATCACTACGTTAACGATACGGCCAGCATGGTTTGATACGGTATTGAGAAGTGTACATCGTTCAGCCGTAAGTGTCCACTAGACTACACCGTTAGCAAAAATTTCCTTCATTTTACGGATAAGTGCTGGTAAAAATTTATCCAGAAGTGCCAAACTCTCCGTAGAATTACGGACATATTGATTTTCAGAAACGGACTTTCCTTATTTTTCACGGGACCTCTCAGTTAATTTCCACGTTAGTTTTCTGTACTTTCCGTTTAAAATAAAAATAGATAGTGAAAATGTCTTTAATTTTCGTTATGTGGGTGTTCTACGGCGTGTAAAAAATTTTATTTTAAAAAAGTTAAAATATTTAGTACTTGAGCCAGATTTGAATCAGAGTAAAAAAATAAAAGTCCACGGCTCTAACCGTTCACCTACAAGCCTCACTTGAAAGTTGTGGTATAACTTTTATATTTGTATTATAAAGACAAAAACAAAAATACAGTTTCTATTAAACTTAGTGTATTTTTAGTGTTGCCAAATGTTACAGACGCATAATGCTATTTTTAATGTTAGAAATAATAGGTAATTGTCGCGTGGATGACCTTAACTGCCGCAGAAATGATTATTTTCTTATTACAGGGGCGAAGAAAGCTTCGTGTAGAATTGGCCTTCTACATATCCGTAACTCGAAGCCAAAGGGAATACAGAGACTTTCCGTATTTTGTATTTACGGACTTAACTCCGTTTCTCGTCATTACGGATTTCGTTTCCGTATGTGCACTGTATATTTCCGTGAAACATTCCGTAAATATACGGAAATTTCAACAGTGTATCATTACTGCTGTCCCACCTGAGGGATATGCAACAAGCATGTCTGATAAGTACGTAAGGTTGCGAAGCGGCAGGCGTCCCAGAGACATTTTCTAAGCCTGCCTTTCTAAATGTGTGTATGTGTGTATGTGTGAATGTGTGCATGCAAGTATGTATGTATGTATGTATGTATGTATGTATATTTTCAATTTTTAAAGACATGTCTTAAATTACACAGAACTCGGTACGCCCAGTACGTAACACGGTTGCCTGACTTGATCGTTTTCAAACACGCTGGCCACTTACTTTTAGAATAGCCACCATTAAAAAATTTAGGGTTATATCTCATTTATCGAAACTATTCTACCTATTTAAAACAAATTTCGTATGTTAACAGCGCAATAGAATATTGTTGTTGTTAGCCCAATTTTGGAAGGCAGCACCATATGAAAAATAAAGCTTTTAAATTACATATCGAAAACTACCAAACCAACTATCGTCAAATTTGGCATATAACTAATACCATGACAGATCATTTAAACGTATGCAACTCAAAATTACGAGTCACTTATTTAAAAAATGGCGAACACTCCAATATTTTTAGTTTAATTTGGTATAACAACACCGTTTGACCAATTTCGAGAAAATTTTGTATGCTGACAGTATCGCTTATATAAATCAAATTTCTCTATATAAAACCTCATTCTGAACCATTTTGTAAAATAGCCTTGCAAGAATAAAAAGTTTTTATGTTATATCTCGAGGAAACGACAACCCGATTCTTTCCATTTTTGGCGAAGAAGTTGTGCTGTGGCAGGCCATATTAATTTATGTGTTTTATATGTGCAACACACTTACTTTCAGAATGGTAGCTATAAAAACATTTCAGCTTCTACATCTATTAATCTACGGAACTGATTTTAACTTAACTTGGTATACTAGTAGTATTTACGATAATCATCAAATATGCTTATACATAAACATTTTGTCCTCCATTTATGAAGATCGTCAATTAAAAAAAGTGGAGGTTTTATGCCATATCTCGAGGACAAATCAACAGTTTCGCACTAAATTTTGTCTGGCATGTAGTGCTACCCTATGGCACGTAAGCTGACATGTTTATTGCAAAGGCAATTAATTAAGTAAGCAAATCTGCGAAAGTGTCTGACATAGAAACACTGAGAACTCTCAGACTGAATGTCTGTGAGAGAGTAGACGATTTACATATATTTTCTGCGGATTAGACTGCAAGAGACGAATATCGAAGTCTGTAGCTGCTTGACAGTGCCTGATCCTTCCTCAGACAGTTTGAGGACAGTGCCTGATCCTTCCTCAGACAGTTTGACGATAGTGCCTGATCCTTCCTCAGACAGTTTGAGGACAGTGCCTGATCCTTCCTCAGACAGTTTGACGACAGTGCCTGATCCTTCCTCAGACAATTTGAGGACAGTGCCTGATCCTTCCTCAGACATTTGTATTCTCGTTACTTTAGGTATTGCCAAATGTTTCACTTTTTTTGTTACAGTTTTTATGGATAACTTTAAAAACATGTTTACATGCGTACGTGCGGCAAGCAACCAGTGCCAACGGAAAATATCGTTACAATTTTTAAGATAAGTGTTCGATAATTTTTCTAGTTATCACATTTGTATATTATCAACGAGGTTACATTAATTATGCGATGAAAAGTGAAAAAGACGAAATGTAAATGAAATTAGTTTATTTTAGAAAGTCACCGAGAACAGTTTATTTCCCAAACACAGCGGTATCCCGTAGGAGTAGATGCTCATTGGCGATATCGCTTCGGCGGTGTATATTCGATACATCGATTGTGTCGACTTTTCGATCCTGACTACACATTGAAACGATTTATCGAATTAGCGCCGTAAACATGACGATTCACAACGGAAATGTATTTTTTTTTCGCATATTTCTTGTGTTTGTTTGCTGTCATTTTTTCGCTAAAATCTGCGTATTTCATGTTTATTTCGCGATTTCGCAGCTCCGAAAAAAAGGCGTCTGTATTTATGTGTGATTTGATGCAGTTAATGACAATCAGCGTGAAACGAAAAAATAGCGGGTAAAATTTGACTCGCAGGTTTTAATAATACGAGTAAGGCTGGCCTGAAAGATGCTTAGTTACGCGTAAATTACGAGTAAGTGGAAGCGCTGCCAGCAGCTAGACGTCCTTCAGTGCAAAGGCCCAGTCAGGTTCTGACCTGTCACAGACATGGCGATGCGAAACGCCGTAATTTTTCGTCAGCTTGCTAAGCGAAATTCATCCATCCATTTTCAGTCTGCATGTCGATCATCTCCACTTCTAATTTACACATGTCGCTAAGCCATTTTGTTCTGCTCAAGTCCTGTTACGTAAATCGGGGCCTACGGGTACCGCATCACCAAGTCTTGCTGCACATTTCTCACCTGATGGCATGGAATCCTGTGTTGGTCCAACTCCAGTCCGTGGTAGTTCTTGATCGACCAGGCATTTGTTTTCTTGCTCTTCTCGCCCAACAGTTTCCACGAATATGGTGGGCGGAAAGAGCGTGTGCATGTTTTGCCATCGTCGTCGTGGGAAACTGCGCTCTCCTTGACCACGAGGCCATTTTGACTCTGGAAACCTTGCATATTACAGTAAATATTGAAGCTGAAGATGTTAGAAACAGCTCTAGTGTGTGAACATTTATATTTACATATTCTCAGCTGCGCTCACGACAGTATTTTGTCGGTCTTGTCTCGGCAATTGTACGGTACAAGCCGGTCGGGAAGTATCAGGCAGAATGCGTACGTGTTGGCAGTAATATTTCCATGTGTAGTGAATTCGATCCTGCAGTCGATCGCATTGAAGTTAATACTCACGTCCTGTTTACTCACATCGAATGCCATGAGCGGGGCTAAATTCTAGAAAGTATCAGTATCTTGAATTTGGGGCATTCATAATATGCATTTAGGAATTGAGTATACATCTGATATGCCAGCAGGTACTGCCCATTTTCAAAGTTCATTTTCATATCAACGTACGGATATTCAAAAATATAGCCACATTTTCTATTTAACACGTGTCGTACTGCAAACGACTCGCTCGCACGTTGTGCTGTGTTCAGATCTGTAGCCCTACGATTATGTACCTCGGTTCTCCAGATGTAGAGCTGAACTTCAGCACCCTGTTTATGTGCTGGATTCCTTGCAATCCGGGGTGTGTCTCGAGACTCCACGACCTGAAAGCTGCATTGATGTTTTTGCCATCTTCCCCATTCTTCAACATTTTTATGCATTTAGCAGTGCTCGACTTCACATGTGGCAGCATGCATTCGATTGACTGTAGTTTCAGTTCCACTGTCTCCACTTTTTTTTTTCCCCGTATCCACGATGGTGAATCCATGTATATTAGCTAGAAGCAGCATCAGTCGATGCTTCGGATTGAAGATAGTTTGTAGTCTTCGGCAAATTATCAATTGCATGGAGAGTAGGATGTACACTTAGAACTAGCCTCCAGGGTACATAGGAGCACTGTAGTCATCTTCGATTACCCAGCCTACCATATAACGCAGAGAGTTCATTCGGCGTTAATGAAAGGAAATTTTTGATCGACGAAGTTATGCCCACACCTCGACACCACTGAGAAAATACATGATGCGATCGATCAGGTGAAAAATTCTATCGCTCGTTATTTTTGTTGATGCTGGGTTGGACCCATTTTCTTTCGTCAGAGCCCCTCTAATTCGCAGGACAGTCGGACAAGGAAGAGAGAAGATGTCTTGGTGTTGGACCACAATCCGAACTTCAGATGGTAGTGTGTATAGATCGTTCAGGAAAGGTTGGTATGCATGGAGTTCTACATTCGTTACGCTGTCTTAAAAAAAAAAAACCGGCTCTTAGATGTTTAGGTAATCTTCAATGGCGATTGACTTTGAAGCCGAAACTGCGGAGGAAAATCTCGCTAGTATGTGTTAACTCCTTGGAGACCTGCGACGTACTGATTGGAGGTATTGCACGTAACTTTGTTTTATTATTTCTGGATGCTGCAAACCTTATTCCCATCTTCTCAAATACAGGCGTAGGGTGTTTTCTTCGTTTCGAATGTTCACCAACTCTCCGAGTTGGTCACCGACTGTCACGACCACCGTGTGCTTTCTTCGCGTTGACTGGAATGTAAATGATGCTTTGCGGTGCTATGATCAGTTTAAAACCTGGATGGACCATAGGTGAAAATTCGTGCAGCGTATTGCTCGGCCTGCCATTGAATATGTGCCACTTGCTGAATTGTATTTTATTCGTATCATGTTGACAGGCAACATGTTTACAGACCGTGACGACTCATGTGTTTTGACAATTTCGTACATGCGTGGCTCGAACCCCAGCAACGGTCCGATAGTATCCGGTTTCATAAAGTCGATATCTTCGCTGCATCTGATAACACTCTTCAGAGTATTGGGATTCCCATGTAGTTCAAATTCTGTGTCGGGGGACAGCGAATATTCGATGTTCCTTACAATTTCACCTACTGCATAAGAGCCTACAGGCAGTGTTACTTCGTGGGAGACATTGCCACTTTTAACGAGGTATATCTTGTAGTTTTTTTCATCGATGTTCGGTATCGCATTGTAGGTTTGAAAATCGATCAGACCTATGCACCATTCCCCATCCAGGTCGAGTGGTGGAAAGTGTACCACACGCAGCTATGAGCTACACCTAGTCAAGGTAAGTGTTATCGACATGACTAAATGTTTCCCTTCGACATTAAGCCATTTTGTACAATTACTCGTACGAACGAACCAGGAAACGAAGATACAAATTTCCACAGTTCCACGCATTAGGCATCTGCTCCATATCGTAGTTGTAAATAAGTTTCGTCCCTTTAAGGTAACATCGCAGTTCAGGTGGAGGATGCAAATTCCCAAAACTATCATAATAATCTGCATGTTTTCCATGTTTCACATAATTTACCCAAAGTGTACTGGGCCTGGCTGCTGTGTCCAGATCAATTATGCCACATTCGTCTCTCTTGGGCTTAGGGGGCAAAGCATCCCTCATAAAAACTTCCTCAAATGTAGGTATTTTCGATTTGTGTGCATACAGTTCCAAATCCATGTTATTGATCTGTCGTTTCGGCAGAGATTTCTCTATTACCTCTTCCCGCTACATACCTTTTGCTCACTTCTACGTCCTACTGGGTATGTCCTGAGGTAGAACCCTTGCCCATTTATTAATCTGTGATGGTAGCTTTCATATTTGCATTGTATTTTTGGGCCTCGGACTACTGCTTCCATTCGTTCGATATTGTGTCGCCGGTTAGGACGATACCACTCGTGGCTCCGATTAGAATTACAAGAGCCCAGAGTGCAAGCAAAAGCAATGGAAAAACCAACCGGTAGATGTTTTTTGGGTCTTGCATGCTTTTATTCACTTTGTCACAGCTTTTTGTCTTATGTGTGTTTTTCTCTTGCTCTCTGTAGCTGTTCAAATTCTAACCTGTCTCTTTCTCTTGATCTTATTGCCCATTCCCGTATTCACCTGGGCCTTCATCACATTGGGTATGCCCCATGCGGTTATTTTTCTCTGAGACCAGTGGCTGATTATTTTCGCATTTCGTAGGCCTTCTGTGCAAGTAACTTGTCTGCCGGATGCCGAGTTTCCAGATCCTTGTTTAGGGAGTAATAATTATCTTACTGCTTTTACACCTAATCCAGTACACTGATACCTATGTCACCACGTGACAGCATTTCAGCTATCATCGTCCCAAGCCTGCAGAACTTGTGTTCTGGAATGTGCAGCTCGAGTGGTATATTTTTGATCAGCGTATCGACGATCCCGCTTCCAGCTAAGGTCTTACCTCTTCGAGACATCGCGGTGAACTGAACGAAAAAGCATCAATTGGGCCCCTTTATAAATTTCTGTATCAGCATCATTCTAGTCTTGGAACAATATGGTTTTATTACATATTCAAATATGTCATTTCAGTGCAAAATTTGTCAACAACATTTTACCTGGAGTGATAATTAGAAGAGACATAATATTACCAAGAAAACGTGCATTATGACATCAAGAAGCTTGTCTATGTTATGCTACATCCTCCTACTCCACCTACCACTCCTTCCACTACCTACTCCACTCCTACCACTACCTACTCCACTCCTACCACTACCTACTCCACTCCTACCACTACCTACTCCACTCCTACCACTACCTACTCCACTCCTACCACTACCTACTCCTCCTCCTACCACTACCTACTCCACTCCTACCACTACCTACTCCTCCTCCTACCACTACCTACTCCACTCCTACCACATCTTATTCAATGTATGATACAAAACAAGAGGAATAAAACAGTTTATAGATCGTCAAGTAGAATGTTTGTCTTCCCGTGCAAGTAAGCGAGGAAGATGACGAGATCTCTCGTGACTCTAAACATGGTGATCAGTGGCCTGGTACAGCGAGGTGCATAATAGCAGCACCATCAAATTGTGGCAAGACATGCATCCTACTGAGCCTGCTAAAAGAAGAGAATGGTCTTTGGTTCGAGAACATATACCTACATTCGAATTCGCCCCAGTAACCGAAATACCAGAGACTGACATGCGTACTGCAAGCCACGGATGGTATGGATTATTTTCCTTGCAGTGATGATGAAGCCATCGTACCACATAGTGAAGCACTGCCTAAATCTATATTTCTCTTTGATGATATTGCCTACATGAAACAAAAGCACGTCCAGGAATACATTAGCACGGGACGACACTCAGAGGTGGACTGTTTGAACCTCAGCCAGACTTATTCATGCTTGCCCAAACAGCTTCTCCGTGACAATGGAAACATGTTGTTGTTTCGCATGGACGATATGAATTTGCGGCATGTTTATGAAGACCATGTCAATACGGACATGACATTATCAGATTTCAAGAATCTGTGTGACTTTTGCTGGAAAGAAAGGTACTGATTTATATCATTGTTGCGGGCTAGCCCCTTAACAATGGCAGGTACCGGTGGGGATTCGATCAGTTCATCGCCAACCAACAAGAATGAGTTACAAAATATCAAAATTCGTTAAAAGTAGCCTCAAGTTCCATCTTAACAAATGCAAAGATGTCTCGGACTAAGAAACAATGGAAACTGCCATGCTGGTACAAGAATAACCCGACATGTTATCGAACTGGAACGATCCCAGGATGCTGCTACTCAACACTTCATCCTCGAAACTGGCGATGCCGTCATCTCGGAATTGCCCGGTATGTTGACCGAACAACTCAACGTTCTTTCGCAACTATCTGTAAAAACTTTAGGCGAAGATGGAACATGTGGAGATCGAGATCGTCTGTGATATGATGGCCATTGACGTGCAAATGGCGAGTGTTCAAAGGAAAATTGCAGACATATGGAATGTGGCATCTGCTAAAAATTAAGAGAGTCTGAAAGGGCAGAAAAATTCCGCAGATCATAATTCGCTACCTTTATTTCCCATCTCGCCACGAAAACTCATATTCAGGACCATAGCAGGGACATTTTGGATGCCTGCAGCGATTGCCTGGGCAAGCTCGAAAGTATTTCGGCAGAGTCGCAAAACTAAAACTATAAAATAAATCAACAGTAACTATTTTATTCAATGTGATGTAGCATATTTCTAGCTACTTACATCGAACGATTCAGTCTGTTTGTTCGAAATATTTGTTCGCCAAGGAGGCCAACATTTCGCACGACCTTATAAAGGAATAAATATTTAAGCCTCTGTTATTCGTTGCCTCGATGTGCTCAGGAAGAGTGATGGAGCACGAATAGTCGTGAAGACCAAGAACAATGATACTGCTGAGCCTATGGAGAAACAGGAACATGATGATGTACAAAGAGATCAGGATGATGGATCGGATGCGGATTTTCCAAACAAGAATGAGGCATGGAATACAACCTTCAAATCCAATGCTCTGGTTAGTCGCTACCTACAGTTGTACATATCTTGCAATAATTAAACGATGTACTGCATATACAGGCATAATGATAAATGATTTCTGAGTGCTGACGAAATAGAGATTCTACCTTGGTGGGAACATTCAAGTAGGTGATTACAAGAGAAGTGGAACCCCCGGGCTTTAAGAACTTCTATTTCGCAAGAAGCCCAGGGAGTTTACATAATTCTACCACTTGGAATGCAAAACATGCTGGAACTCATGCATGCACTTTACCAAGATTGCAATCCTGAGACAGGTGTTTATAAGGACGAAGATCATGAAAAATCGACATTCTAGCTGACCTCTTCAGTGGCCTAGCACTGAAAAGCAGAAAAGATTTTAAAGAAGATAGACGGCGACAAGAGAACGGACTACATATTCTAGTACGACCCGAACAAGCTGGTCGATAGATTGCAACTATTGTTCGCTTCACAAAAGGTTGAAAATTACTCTCACACTGAGCAGATAACTTCAACCATCGAAGAATTGAAGGAGGGAGGCTACATAAATGAGTCATTATGATGGTTTGATTGGACTGTGTATATTGCCGACCACGAGACCAAATTAAAATCTCGCACGTGCACAGAGCACTCAGCAAGACAAAAGAAAAAAATTGTCATTGGCAAGGAAACAGCTGTTCCTAATTATCTGTCTGCGGTGTTGTAAAAGGTTTATTTGTATTTTGTCTTGCTGAGTTTCATGTGTGTGTGTGCGCGAGATTTTATATTTGGTATCATGGTCGGCAATGGACACAGTCCAATAAAACCATAATAGTAACATGAATTCATAATTGTCATAAAACTTCAAAAAATGAATGAGTTGATTGGGAATCGCCAATGAACTGCACACATCTGCGAGATTCAACTAATGTCTCCGCAAGGTCGTGATATGCGGGATGAACGACATATTTCAAGCCGACCTCTTGGAGACGATACTGTATGATTGTGTTAGCTAGAGCACGACCATCATCGATGCATATAGCAAACTAGCCTGGGCAAAACCTGCCAAGTCGATGAATGCCCATGATGTCACTGAGGCTATGGCTGACGTATTGCACGAAGGATGCATCCCGACTAATTTAGAAACCGACCATGGCCAGGAATACTACAATGCAATGTTCAAGGCCCTGATGAATAACTATAACATAAATCAATATTATACATACAGCAATCTCTAAGATTCTATCTTCAACAGTTTCAACAAGACTATTAAGGGGCAAATCTGGAGGCATTTTGCTGCGAATGGCAACTACAAATGATTGTATATACTCTCAAAACTCGTACGCCAGTACAATTCTACAGAGCACTCGACCACACCCATGAAGCCCGAAGACATAAAGGACGACTCCATGCTTCGAGCTGTGTATGCCATTCCGAAGAGGAGGTACCCATAAAAGCCTAAAGCCAAGTTTGGAGACCTGGTGCGCACCTCCAAACATAAAGTCATCTTCGAGAAATAGTTCACAGTGAGTTGGATCCCCGAAATCTCTCGTGTGCGACATATATGCAACTATGCTCCAAGGACCAACTTTCTCGAGGATCTGAATAATGTTCCCATCCATGGCGGTTTCTACACAGAGGAGATCCTGCCTACAAAGTTTTCTGATGTGTATTTGGTCGATAAGGTGCTGAAAAGACGTAATGGACGGTCGTTTGTTAAGTGGTGGGGTTTCCCAGCCCGCAAAAATTTCTTGCTCGACGATGCGGACATCGAGCGGTGAACACCAAAGATATCAATTAATGTATCTTTGTATACGTGTTTACTCATGTCATATTTTACTGAATGAATTTCGTGTAAAATATGTTGTTTTATATATTTACAAAACCTGCTTTATATAAAATAATTCTAAATAAATATAATTACATTAAAGAATAAAAACAACGAAATATGACAATTTACATGACCTCGTCACCAATCTGTACATCCTGACAGCCCTCTTGTCGATAGTAAATTATCTCTGGTGGTTAAACAAATGGACAGTAGATGTGGCATGGAGTGGAAGGGGTCGGGCCAAATGTGAGTAATGGGCCGACAGCATCCCTACACATTAAAACATAAACAAAAATGGCTGCCACCTGGCGGCTAAATCACCGGCTCGCCTGGCAGAGAAATCGATTATTAATACACTAGTGCCACCTAGGTTTTGAAACTGAAAACAAATGACAAAATAAAAAAACCAAGATGTATTCATATGACGGGATAAGTATGGTTGAGGGGGAGGGGGTGACATGCCAACTAATTAACTAATAAGAAACATTTGTGAGGTGGAGGCCTGCTGACTAAACAGCCAATAGCAATTGGTAAGGGTCAGTCGTCTGCTGGATGTCGTGCTGGGGAAATCTCCATAAATGTAAGTTTTTAAATAAATGTTGATGATAATTTTAAAATAAATTTTAGTAATAAGATTTATAATTTTCAAAATAAATTAAATTATTTTTTTGGATTTTCAGGTTTGGATGTTTTGAATTCAAGGTCACAGGCACAGGGTGAGAGTAAAGGTCATGAGTAAATGTCAAGGTCATCTGGATCTAAGATGGCGGCCTACCAAGTGGAATAAGAGAGCATGAATGGCTCCGAGGCACCGATCCTTCATCCCTTTGTGCCCGACTTCCCCAAATCATTCTACTGCTAGTGCTTGTCAGGACCTCATAAGAACACTACTGGCCTATTATATAAATATTACAACTCAAATAATAAATAATTTTCTTACGACTATCCAAATGAACGCGATCCTTTAAAATGGCCACATATATAAGGACACCATTACTTGGATGCAGACACACTGTAAGTTCCAATCAGTGATATCTGCCAGTGAAATAACATTCACAGAAAGGCAGTTGGTATGCCACTGCTGACCGGCGAAACAAGAAAATTCACTGGGAACAAGTGATTTATAGCATTGGACTTCTTGACATCCAGTGGGGAAACACAGATAAATCAGTGAAATTCAGCCACCATATTGATTAGTAGAGCCCCGAGTATTTCGCGGATTGAGTTGGCAGCAAGCTAGGCGGGACAGCCCTCTTTACACTCGAGACAATATCTCTAGCTTATTGGTTGCTGTGATCAAGTGAACCATGAGTACAGGACTGTTAAATACTCACTCACACTACTGCTCCCTGCTTATTACTGGCGCACAGTTAAACGGGGCGTGTCTAAACAAATGTCGTCCAATCACAGCATTAGGAGAAAACAACAAATGTTTGGAGTCTACCTCGCCTCCGAATGAATTCGCGAAATACACGTGGCTCAATTGATTAGTTATCTGGCAGCGATTGTCAATTGTCCAATTCTCACCGATTCAAGTTTAGATTGCAGCAATACGACAGACAGCATATATTTTTATCAGGTTCGTGCACACATACTAAAATTTAAGAACGAGAAGTTACCGTTATTATCTAATGTGTAGACACCCGAGAACTTCGTGGGTTCATTTCTAGACCAGTTGGGAATTCACACACATGTACCTACATGTTACGTTTGCAATTGATCGACATGTTGTTTGGCACCTCCTGGAGATAAATGAGTCAATAACAAACATGCAATAAATAGTGCGCCCAACTAAAACTTTTACTACCACAACAATCAACCAATAAACAGCTGATATCTGCATGACAGTATATATGACTGTGAAGTCTAGCTTACAAGTTAACGAACTCGTGAATTTCTCGAGTCTCTACTAATGAGTAGAGGCCAGCAAATTTCGTAATATTTTATGATTCCGCGATGAACTTCACCGTCCTATACATATACGGGCGAAAATCTTTTGTTTATTGGTTTCCGCAGAAGTCAGGCGCCATTTTCCCTTTCGACTTGGTTGGACGTAATTAAACCATGCTGTCAGTAATTGCTTCTTATTGGTTCAAATGGGTCAGGGATGTACCAGGCAAACTGTAGCCCAGTAACAAAACCAATATAAACGTATAACGTTTCGAAGTCTGTTCAGTCCTCAAATAACCCAAATTTTGCAGGTTTCTATTAATGAGTCTACTATCCGCAACTTGGGCGCAAATAATTTTAAATGAAGTTAACAGATGAAACCAGAATCGCATGCAACAGTAGTGAGATAATTACAAATACACACGTGCCTTACCCGGGACTGGAACACACAAACCTCGTATCGTAAACTAGCATCCATTCACCTGCATTATAGAGGTCGGATTTGGAGAATCAACTTCGGATGTAATTAGTCTAATCTTTTTATTGATGGGGTTTACTAACTTGAAATGTCTACACCTTTTAAAATAAATATTTATATGTAGAAATAAAGACAGTATGTATATTCCACGGCACTGGAAAATTAACATCTAAGACTAAAATAAAATATATTTATTGACTATTCTTCCAAATGAGAGGT